>CM062820.1:1527947855-1529147855 GCA_031772625.1 Pinus tabuliformis | reverse complement strand
AAGAATCAGTTGGAATGGACAGAGAATACCCTCCAGGAGGCTGAGGAGCAGGCAGTCTCTACATCAAATATGCAAACTCCAATTGCACAGGAAAAGACAGCCAAGAGAGGGAGGGAAGAACAATCTTCACCTACAACAGAGGCAACAAGCCAAGGCCTCAAAGTCTTTCACAGGAAAAAGAAACAAAGGGTCTCTATGAATATTGATTCACAGTCTGGTGAATAGCCTATACAATCTCCAACTCAATTTACCACTTCTCATGAACAACAGATAGTCCAAATTGTTGGAGGCATTCTAGAGAATAAAGAGGAAGACATCTTCCATGTATTTAATGAAATCAAAGGAAAGAATGAAGAATTGAAGTTGAATACTTACACCCAATTCTGGAAGCATTCTTCCAGCTCTTAAGCCAGGCTTCTTTCAATCTTTGACTTTGAGAAGGGAAAGATGCAAATGGCTTTCTTGTAGGCCCAAGTTCCTCAGCCCAGGACTGCAGCACAATACCAGAAAAACACTTCTTTTGAGTTTAATGTCAAGGATGTGCATCCAATTGATCAAATTGAGATGCACAAACAAACTGGACAAATGATTGCTTCAACCTTGACAAACACTGCTATGAGTTTGTCAAAGATGCAGGTTACATTGGCCAACATTCAGTCACAATTAAAGTTGGAGAACATCTCCTCATTAGCAAAGGATACCAAGATTCGATCCTTGGAAAATCTAGTGCTAAGGATGGGATATGATCCCTCAAACATAAATGATGCAGAGGAGCTCATTAAGAAAAAGAACGCTAAGGTTGCAGCATTAAAGAAACAGCTGAAAATACCAGCGTCTGAGGATCCAATGGCCAAAGAATTCGAGGAGACAGAGACTCAAAAGTCAGATATGGTGAAGCTCATCATAGAACAAAATTTTCAAATAAAACAAATGGAGGAGTAGATGGAGAAATTGGTTAAGGAGAAGGAGGAAGCTATCAGGAATATTCAAACTTCAGTGGATGTAGTCTCTCTTGCAGTAGTTCCCATCACTAAAGTTTCTACTTCAACCACTACATAAGCAACAGGTACAACAAAAGGAGGTGAATAGCTTACTGAAGTTGTTCAGAACCTATCTATCCAGATAGGAGAAATCAATAAACTAAAGGATGAACTCAAAGAATTACGGCTTATGAAGTCTATATCAGACAGTTCACATATAACTGAAGCAAACAGACTCAAAGGCCAAGTGGAAAGCTTGCAGAGAGAACTCACAGATTCCTTCATAGGAAACAAATTGGGTTTAGCAAAAGAATTTTTGTGGGAGGAAATCACATAAGCAATCAAGGAGATTTGGCCCTCCATTAAGATAATATTCAGTCAGAAAAATCTCTTGGAAAAATCTCAGGAAGCAGTGGAAACCATAACTAAGCAGTTGGAGGATATGCCAGAGACTGCCTCTGATATAATAAAATTTCTAGATTCCAAGGATGACTATGAGCTTGAGGAATTAAGAATAAGCGACAGAACTACAACGATATTAGAGGTAAAGAAGATTATCATTAGGAAAAATCTCACCCTTCAGCTACAAGAAAAGTGCAGCAACGTTAACAACATAGTTCAGAGATTTTTCAACAATATTGAACCTTTGGTCAGCAAAGGTTTACCTTATATGATGGTTATTAATGATAAATTAATGCCAATTGAGGATTATGTCAAGAAATTAACAGAGGTGGGCACCCATGCAGCTTCAGTCGCCAATATGAAAGGATCAGCAACACTAGCTCTCATAGTAAAAACACTCAGGGATTCTGTCTTCATCTTGGATGAAATCAAGCACATATTTTTGGTAAAACCCACTTTTACTAAATACAACGAGATGGATGAAATCTAAAGGAGGGTAACAAATATTTCTATCCCAGATAAGAAATGTTGGGAAGAATTAACATATTTACTTTATTAAGGATAATTGAATAGCATTCAGTTTTTGAGGGAATAGTCAGCCAACTTCAAACATTTTTCAGCTTTTTCAGCAATAGTCATCAAATGGCGCAGCACCAAAATAGTTCCAGATCATTAGACAATTTTATTTTTGATTGTGTAAATAATCTATTTTTGTAAAAGCAGTTCAAGATATTTTTCGTCCTACTGTTGTATAAATAACTCTCTTCACGAGTTATTAAGGGCTGTACCCTTGAAGAAGCATTTCTAGACATCTGATGTAATTAATCTTTCTGGATCATTAATACGAAGCAAAGGATTTTGAATTATGTTTTTCACAGTTTGTGTTTCCTGTAAGTTTTTCCAGTGTCATTCATTATGATTTTTCTTCATATACTTGTGTCTTGCAGAGATAACTAGGCAGGAATAATTGTATTTCAATCTATTCCTATAAGCTTTCTGAAGTGATAATCTATAAAGAGAATGAATTAATGGACCGTTTGTTTAATTAATTCCCTCAAAATTAATAAATAATTAACATCTTTTGTAAGCTCATGTGTATTTTCTCAAACCTTTAAACATAGTTTAAAGGTTTTCATACTTATGATTACTTAGGTTTCAATTTGAAAACTGTGGCAATCATATTACTTTTCTGTTTCTGCTCATCGTCATAAAAGCTATAGCACTGTGTAAATATTTATAGCATCCCTCTACTGAGATATTGATATTATTCAAGAGGTTAGGCACATCAGTTCTATATCTATTTCATCCATTGGTCTCCCAAATTAAAACAAAACCCCCTAAACAATTATCTTAGATGCTCTGGGATAATAGCTGACCATTATTATCTCAGAGATACAACACATGGGAATCCAACTATGTAAAGAATTGATTGCCACACCATGGGATTCTTTAGCACCACCACATTACTTGTTCTTGCCCCAGTTATACAGGGACGATGATGCACTTGGACAACATTTCCCGGCTGGCTACACATTGTACCCAACACTTGGCAATTGATCCAAGGCCCAAAGGAGGTTTTTTATTTCTTGGGAGAGACATGGGAGGGATTGTATCATATTATAGCCCTCATTGATGGAGCACCAACTTGATCTTGAGCCATTTGGAGACCCATTTGGAGCCCACAAAGCCCAAATTGGGGTTTGGAGATGTTTTGCAACATTTGGAAGGCATCCTCTTCTAATTGATTATTTTTTAGGCCCTCACCCTCATCCTTAGCACATGAGGCCTCAACGTTGCCCTTTTAGGCCTCCACGTCACCGTAGTGTGTCCCTAAGAAGGCTAATTCGACTTATTTTATGAGATATCGTCGTTGGCTTGTAACCATGGGTGGGTTACTATACATTTTAGGCATTGGAGGGGCTTATTCGTTTTTTACTCATATGGCATGTATAAATAAGAGAGAGTTACACTCTCTCAAATCATCACACTTGGAATTTTTTCTATCTCTATTAGAGAATTTCAAATCTATAATTAGAGGAGGAATTTGGATGATTTTAATGCATTTTGATGTTTGGAAATTTTCATTATCTATCTTGGAGCTTCTCTTTGGCATTCTTATGGATGGAGTTCTTCATTAATTTGTGAGTGCTATTTAATGTTATATTTCTTATATAATTAATGTATAAAGCATGGAATATTGTCTTATGGTCTTTAATGTGCCCTAATTTATGAAATTTTGTTAGAACATTGAAGCTATTAGAATTTTTCATGTGTCATTCATCGATAATGAATGAATGAATCTTCCAAGAGGCTATGTTGCATTTTTGTACCCTTGAAACTCCACAAATAATTGCCGTCAAAGTATAAAAATCTAGAAGTATTGTGTAGTTGTTTCATTAGGGCTAACAAACCGCTTCTAGGTCTCATTGAAGAGTGAGTTCCCAAATCAAAGTCATTTTTTACTCCATTTCTTCCAATTGCTAGGCATTGATCTTAAATCCTTGGTGATAAATCTTAGACTCAACAAATAATCTTTCATTCACCTTTTCTTCACTTCTTTTCCTCATCCCCTTAAGGTTAAGGAGGCCTCCTTAGATCTTGGTGCGAAATTCATTAGGGAAGAGCTTTTGCAAACCGTTTGGACAATATTTTGTGGTAGTGTTTCCTCTAGCTCTCCTCCTGATCTGAGGCAATTCTCACAATCAAATATCAATATAATTGATGCCCCACCCATCACACCAACTGGGAACCCTAGGTGTTATCCTTCAACTTGGGGATTCTCGAAGGCTTGAGCTTTAGTACTTATTGAAGTATATCAATCATAGCCTTTTCTCTCATCTACCTATACCTTGGATGAACCTTTATCCTATCAAATATCTCAACCCTAGGACTCAGGTAGTCTTTCTTTCTAGGGTTTTTTCTTGGAAAGTTCTCCCAGCTTCTCCAAAAGCTTGTACTTTCATTGAACCTTTGTTATGAAACCAGCTCACAAAAAGATAGAGAAGATATATCGACGACTTAAAAATCAGCCTCTTCGAGGGGGAAACCTCCTTTACATTACACAAATGAACAATTCTTTGATGATACAAATGACAAGACCTCCTTTCTATATATAGAAGTCTAAGGTGTCCCAATACAATCAGAGCCTACATAACAATAATATTGTAGGGGCACAACAAGAATAATAGTGGGCTTCTATGGGCATAATAATAACAACATGGGGACTATATGGGCACAATAATATAATAAGGGGGTTGCACCGATAACAATAAGGGGTTACACCAGTAGTATATGGACCTAACATGCCCCTCTCCTTCAAAAAGTGTTGTCCTCAATGCTTGAGTAGTTCTAGATGATTTTGTATAAAATTCTTATCCTCCCATGTGGAATCTTCAGCAGGTAAGTTCTTCCACTTGATGAGATACTCTAAAATTGATCGATTATGTAGCTGTTGATTTCTTTATTTTGTGACTGCTTCCAGTTCCAATATGTTTTTTCCTTCCTCATCAAGTTCTGGCAATATTGTTTGAATTGGGATCTTCTCACCTATAACCTTCTTTAAGCATGAAACATGGAAAAATGGGTGCACTCAGGAAGATGCAGCAAGCTCCAATTTGTATGCTATAGTACCAATCTTTTGTAACACCTTGTACGAACCATAATGCTTTGGTGATAATTTATTATCCTTCTTAACTTGCTTGAGGGACATTTGTTTGTATGGTTGTAGTTGTAGAAATACCCAGTCACCTACATCAAAACTTCTTTCTTTATGATGTTGATATGTTTGTTGTTTCATTCTATTCTACGCCAAAGTGAGGTTATCTTTTAAGAGTTTCAGAACTTGTTGTTGATGCTCGATGTGATCTTCCACTGCTTGAACCTTAGAATTTTCTTTTAAATATGATGTGATGGACGGTGGATGATATCCATAAAGTGCCATAAATGGGGTCATTTTTGCTGTAGTATGGAAGGAAGTGTTATACGACCATTCATCCAGAAGCAACCACTTGGCCCATTGTGTTTGTTTATCGGATACAAAGCAACAAAGATATCCTTCCAAACAGTTGTTCACTATCTCAGTTTTCCCATCAAATTGAGGATGATAAGGTGAGCTATGAGCTAAATAACTACACAAATATTCCACCTCTTGTACTCCCAAGAAACATTTGGAGCTTTTTGCATATAATTGTTTCTCCTCCAACAGTTTAAGCACCCTGTCAACATGTTGAACATGATCCTTCCAAGACTTGTTGTAGATTAGTATATCATCAAAAAATACTAACACAAATTTTCTAAGGAAGGGTTTGAAAATGGAATTCATCAAACCTTGAAATGCAGAAGGTGCATTGGTAAGGCCAAAAGGAATGACCAGAAATTCATAATGACCCTCATGAGTTCTAAATGTTGTTTTTGGAATGTCTTCAGTCTTCATTCAGATTTGATGATATCCTAAACGAAGATCCAACTTAGTGAAGTAAATTGCTCCATGTAATTCATCCAATAATTCATCAATGACGAGAATGGGAAATTTATCTTTAATAGTAAGCTTGTTGAGCTCCCTATAATCCAGACACATGCACCATGATCCATCCTTCTTGTGTACGAATACCATCGGAGCACAGAAAGAACTTTCACTAGGTTGAATTATACTAACCTATAGCATTTCTACAACCATACGTTTAATTTCACTCTTTTGGGCATATGGATATCTGTAAGGCCTGATGTTTGGGGGAACACTTTTGGGAATAAAATTAATAGAATGATCATGATCACGAATAGGTGGGATGCCTTTGGGAGTCTCAAATACCTTGGAATGATTGTCCAAAACGTTTTTGAGATCTCGAGAAATAGATGATTTCAATGTGGGAACCTCTAGTGAACATAATTGTGCAATTACGCCCCGTTGTTATTTCTTTAGAAGCTTTGCCATGCTGTTAGAGTTAATTATCTTTCTTGGTTTCCCTTTGATACCCATTAATTCAACTTCCTTTCCTTCCCAAAAAAATTTCAAGAAACGTTCTTCAAAATTAAAAGCTATCGTACCCAAAGATTGTATCCATTGGACTCCTAGTACAACATCTGCACCACCCATTGGAATGGAAAGCATTGGACTATTAAAGACATATTCTCTCATGGATAGCTTGATATTATGGTAGTTTCTAGAGCAATTTATGGTTCCTCCATTTGAAACCATTACTTGACACTCTGGCGCTGGAGATAGGAAGCAATTCAATTCCTTGGCCATCTTACAATGAATAAAATTATGGGTACTACCCTAATCAATCAACACTATTACCTTTTTCTTCTTGATATGCCCTTCTATCTTAAGAGTTTGAGGAGTGGTGATTCTTGTCAATGCATTACAAGATATGGTCAGACTCATTTCTTCTTTCTCTGGGATTGGTTCCTGGTGTATATCCTCATCTTTTGACGTTTCTTGTTCCTTTTCTTTGCTCCTCTTCCCCATCTATGTAAATTAATTTCTTCTCAGCACACTTATGACCTTTAGTGTATTTTCTATCATAATTGTAACAAAGCCCTTTTTCTCTTTCTTCTTCCAATTGTTGTGGTGTCAACCTTGTAGGTGGTGAAAGGCTAGGAGAAACAACATTTCCATATTTATAGTTGTGAGTGGTAAGCTTCCTTGTTGCCATAATTTTGCTTTCCATTTTTCTTGCCAACCTGAATGCCTTCTCTAATGAATCAAGTTCCCAAAGGCGAACCTCAAGTTGGATGTTATCCTTTAAAGTCCCTATGAACACATCAATCCTATGCTCCTCTCGAATATATTTTACCCTTATATTCAATTTTTGGAAGTCCTCAATGTGCTCCATCATTGAACCCTTTTGTTTGAGATTTATCAATTGGGTAAAAAAGGTGTTTCTTTTTGTATCCTCATAATGTGCTATCATTTCTTCCGTAAAAATACCCCAAGTGACAAATTGTTTACTAGAGCAAAGCCATTGATACCATACAAACTGATTTGGTTCCAAATATAAAGTTGCAATGCGTACCTTTTGTGTGTTTTGCACATTATGGAGATGGAAATATTGCTCCATATGTAGTGTCCATGTTACATGACCCTTGCCATCAAACTTCCTCATATCGGTCTTTGGAACATGGCGGGTCTTCAATCCAATGTTAGAGTCTATGAAATCATGATTAACATTTATTTTGTTCTCATCATGAGTTTCCTTTACTACCCTTTCGCCATTAGTAAGAATTTCTTGTAGCAACTTTGTCAAATCTGTCTTCAAATATTCCATGTTTCCTCTAAGTTTTTCTTCTATACAATCCATCTTAGCTTCCACGCCCTTTGAATTCCTTCAAACTATTTTTTCAACAAAACTTTACAAAAACTACACACTTTTTTTCACTTTGTAGGAGCTCGATGTTGAATATGTTATATCTATGTCATTGTGGATCTCCAAGGTCTAAAATTATGTCATGCGGTAGCCCTCTGAGTCCTATTTCCAACTATGCAAGTCTGATCAAGATTGGATTCTCCAAGGAAGCGTTATGCTAAATATCTCATGATGACCTGATTATAGACTAGTTCAATAGAGCAAAATTGTGCGAAGTGCCACGTCTTGTTGAAAATGGCAACAAGAAATGCTAAAAATAGAAGTGCTAAAAATAGCACTGCTATAAATAGCAGTTCAGGTACCAGTGCTGGAATGAGCAACAAGGAATGAAAAATGGAAGTGCTAAAAATAACATTGCTATTTTTAGCAGTTCAGGATAGATTCCTATTTTAGTTAGTCCCTGAACTAAAATAGTGAAGTAAAATTCAAATTTGATCTTAGCAGATGTTTGTAAATTAATTAATTAATTCATCTTGAGTAAATTAGTTAAGGAAAATAAAAAATGAAGTCTATGTGGGGACATGCAATAGTTTCTCCATTAATCGAGGAATTTATCCATTAGTTAAAGAGATAAGGTTGAGTTGTAATTAGTTGACTTAGTTAACTGAGTCAAGTCTAGTTAGATTAATTCAAACAGTTTGTTGAATTAATTGTGAGTTCAATTAGTTAATGCTTGCATGCATGTAACTGATGCACTTCATATAACTGAGTATTCCCTCATCAATAACTCATGCATGTTAGTTCAGACAGAGACCCAGTTCAGATCAGAGGAGGGACAATGTACTATCAATTAGATGGATTTTTCCTATAAAGGAAACTCATCTATGCAGAAGGATTTATCTCCTTCAGGATTGCGCAGTTACTACTAGGCCAAGTGAGCAGTGTGAGGTAGGAATTCACATGTGTGTAAGCACTGGACCCCAAGAAAAATTGCGCAAGGAAATAGGAGGCATGGAGGGTAGAGGAGAAGGTTGTGAGAGCCTTTGACTGTCTATGAGCAGTATTGTTTGATTGCAGAGAGAGCGGGATAGCTTGAGAGCTGATTCTTTTTGTAACTTGAACAAGATTTCCACTTGTATGATAATACAGAGTTGGGGTTTTAGGCTGAGGCTTTCCCTGGGTTATTTCTTCTGTATTATGGGTGATTGATTTCTCATTCTCAGTTATATGTGTTCTCTTGATCTTGCTCAATTTGATTAAGCTTCCGCAAAGTGTTGTAGAAGTGGATCTTGTATTGTGTTTTAGTATATTGCATAATCTGTTGATTTACAATGGGAATTTCTACATGGTATCGGAGCAAAGGTGATCAAGGTGAAGAACAGTATACAAGAAGGAGGAGTTCGAAGTTTCGTTCCTGAATATAGAAATCAAGTTCTTATCACATCTCAATTTCACCTATGGCATTCAGCAGTTTAAGATTCGAGTATGCCCTTGATGGCAGCTCGAATTATATAGCCTGGAAGGATCGCATGGAGGCAGTATTAGAGGATAATGGTCTAAAGGACTTCATTGATCAAAAAGTCCCCAAGCCAACTGATGCTACTCAACTGGCGGAATGGAAGAAATGTGTGGCTAGAGCAAGGAGAATCCTCCTGGAGGGAGTTCGAGATCACATTGTCTCAAGCTTCCATGGGAAGGAGACACCTTTTTCGATGTGGAAAACATTGAAAGATCTATATCAGAATAGCAGCAATCAGAGGAAGTTGGCACTGAAAGACAAGCTTCGAAAAATCAAGTGTGAAAAGGGCAATATGATCTCTATGTATTTGACCAAGCTCACCACCTGCAGGGATGAGCTTGGAAGTGTAGGGGTCACGACAGTCGATGATGACATGGTAAGTCTTGCTCTCCTCGTTCTTCCTAAGAGTTGGCATAGCTACCAAGACTCGGTTAATGGAAGAGAAAAATTGCCAGATTAGGAACGACTTTTGTCGGATCTGATGCAAGAGGAGATAAGAAGAAGCACCAGAGATGGATCTTCTCCATCTAAGGATGATGAAGAAAATTGTGCCTTAGCGAGTAAGGAAAAGAAAGGGAAGGAGAAGGATTCTCATCCCAAATCGAGTTCTTGCCATGGTGGGAAGAAGTTTGACAAATCGAAAGTGCGATGCTTTCGTTGTCATGAAGTGGGCCATTTTGCTACAAATTGTCCACTAAGGAAATCCAAGAATGGATCCGTTGAAGGATCAGAAGGTGAGGCACTGGCCTCACAGTTTGAGTTGGATTTCACACTTTTTGCATGCATGGTTTCATCCCTGGTGGGAAGTGGTTGGTTTCTTGACAGCGGAGCTTCTTTCCACATGATCGGCGACAAGATTTTGTTCAGTACCTTGGAGGAGAAGGATCTCCAGATGTGGATTGCGAAGGGTAATGATGAAAAGTATAGTGACTCAGGTGTAGGCATAGTTGTTTTTCAGAGGGAGCATGGAGCTCGCATTACCTTGACTGATGTCAAGTATGTACCAGGACTGAGGAAAAATTTGGTGTCGATCGCCATGCTGGAAGACAAGGGCTATGATGTAGTTTTTAGTAAGGGAAAGGTTTTCCTTCGACACATCACCATGAGACAGGTGAAGCAGATCAGTTCACGAGTCAAGAACCTGTATGCACTTGAGGTTCAAGATGCATGCAAAGCCTTAAGGAGCAAGGCAACTAATGGAGACTTGGTGGTTGAGAGGGAGAGTACATTAACTCTCAACATGCAACCACAGGAGAAGTCTCAGACGATTTTGGAGGAGCCACGATTGGTGAAGCAGCTTCAGGAGGTTGTGGAGTAGCCATAACTGGGAAAGCTGAGAGGAGATAGAGTGGAGACATCCACTCATGCAGATACCTCTAGTAGGGGGAAATTTCGAGCCAGGTGGGTAGAGGGATCACATGCATCCATACCTCCAGGTAGGAGGTGGGGCGATGTGGAGTGACAGTGCCAAGAAGGCTGGAATAGGGGTAGGATCCTTGAGTTACCCAACCTATTTGATTCGACTTTGCTACGGGAGCTCCGACGAGGAGTAGCAGCACTGGCTGAGTGGGTAGAGACAGATGCGGATGGAGAGGCAGAGAGAGCTACAGTTCAGGAATCCCAAGACAGTGCAGAGCTAGCAGGCTGCAACAATGTGAGAGGCACAAGAGTGTTACACCAGTGCAAGATGGCATAGAGAGGTGTGCAACGGTGCGAGATGCATGGAGATGTTGCAGCAGCTTAGAGGTCAGAGAGGGAGCACTTGTCAGCGACAGAGGGAGCTTCAGCATCAGAGTATGTTTCTAGCCCAACAGAGAGGTTAGTTGGGAGTTTTTTTGTTTCTAGAGTTGTTGGAGCGTCCACACTTGGAAGAAGTGTTGCATGCAGAACATTCCAAAGGTTCAAGATTGGGTTCAAGTTGAAGCCTTTCTTGTTGAGAGGGAGTGTTGAAAATGGAAACAAGAAATGCTAAAAATAGCACTGCTATAAATAGCAGTTTAGGTACCAGTGCTGAACTGAGCAACAAGGAATGACAAATGGAAGTGCTAAAAATAACATTGCTATTTTTAGCAGTTCGGGATAGATTCCTATTTTAGTTAGTCCCTAAACTAAATTAGTGAAGTAAAATTTGAATTTGATCTTAGCAGTTGTTTGTAAATTAATTAATTAATTCATCTTGAGTAAATTAGTTAAGGAAAATCAAACATGAAGTCTATGTGGGGACATGCGACAGTTTCTTCATTAATTGAGGAATTTATCCATTTGTTAAAGAGATAAGGATGAATTGTAATATTGAGTTGTAATTAGTTGACTTAGTTAACTGAGTCAAGTCTAGTTAGATTAATTCAAACAGTTTGTTGAATTAATTGTGAGTTCAGTTAGTTAATGCTTGCATGCATGTAATTATTGCACTTCAGATAACTGAGTATTCTCTCATAAATAACTCATGCATGTCAGTTTAGACAGAGACCCAGTTGAGATCAGAGGAGGGAGAGTGTACTATCAGTTAGATGGATTTTTCCTATAAAGGAAACTCATCTATGCAGAAAGATTTATCTCCTTCAGGATTGCGCAGTTACTATTGGGCCAAGTGAGCAGTGTGAGGTGGGAATTCTCATGTGTGGAAGCACTGGACCCCAAGAAAAACTGTGCAAGGAAATAGGAGGCTTGGAGGGCAGAGGAGAAGGTTGTGAGAGCCTTTGACTGTCTATGAGCAATATTGTTTGATTGCAGAGAGAGCGGGATAGCTTGAGAGCTGATTCTTTTTGTAACTTGAACAAGATCTCCACTTGTATGATAATACAGAGTTGGGGTTTTAGGCTGAGCCTTTCCCCAGGTTATTTCTTCTATGTTTTGTGTGATTGATTTCTTATTCTCAGTTATATGTGTTCTCTTGATCTTGCTTAATTCGATTAAGCTTCCGCAAAGTGTTGTAGAAGTGGATCTTGTATTTTGTTTTAGTATATTGCATAATTTGTTGATCTACAGTGGGAATTCTACACGTCTTACTCTTTCGACCTTAGAACCTGAAAATGATACACTGAAAACTACAGGTTGTCCTCTTTCTATAAATTTTTACGAAATTTCAATATGATTCTCAAAGATAACTCTATAACAATTTTTCCCAGTTCACCTATTTGGGATGTAATTCCGAAGCCTGCCAAAACCCTAAACTTCTGGGACCATATCTCCGAAAATATAGCGAAACAAGATTTGAAATTCCTGCCCGAGCTTCATCACTATTTCGTCTCAAATGGGTTTTAATTTCAGAGTCTACACCTTCGTAGAAACAAAATTATAGTGAAAATTTCACGATGACTTGTTTGCGATGGAATTTGGGAGCTTGCAAAACCCTAACTTCCTCAAATCATATATCCAAAAATATAGCGAGAAAAGCTCTGAAATTTGGATCCGAGATTCATAAAGATTTCGGCTCAAATGGGGTTTTTTTTAGCTTCTGAAACCTAATAGAGAAAAATTTATATCAAAAATCCCATGATGACTTGTTTGGAGTAGCGAAACCCTAGAATCAAAAGCTCTTATACCAAATGTTATGAAACCAGCTCACAAAAAGATAGAGAAGATAGATCAATGACTTAAAAATTAGCCTCTTCAAGGGGACAACCTCCTTTACATTACACAAATGAGAAATTCTTCGATTATACAAATGACAAGTCCTCCTTTCCATATATAAGAGTCTAAGGGGTCCCAATACAATTAGAGCCTACATAACAATAATATTGTAGGGGCACAACAATAACAATAGTGGGCTGAGGAGAAGGGAAATAACATGGAGCTAGGGTTTCTCATGAGCGCGAAGGAGTTTCTGGTTTCGGCAGCCATTTTCGACTCCTTAGAGGGCCCGAAGAACAGACATGAAGACCCCCTTTCATGGAGGCAAGGGTTGGGTCGGGCCTGCGAGGTTACCCTTCTAGACTTACCCCATGGCCTCCTCATGGAATGCCCCCCCAGTTTATCATGGTGTATCCGCTCACTGACCCAGCTAATTTTGGTTCCCTGGCGACCGTGGTAGACATCAACTTTCAGATAGGTTCGAACTCAAGAAGCAGACCCAGTTGGGGTTTTTATCAACGACTGTACAGTCAAACGGGCTTGGTTATCACTTGCCCAAGGCAGGCTGCAAGAAGATCTGTGGAGAGCCCAGGTTGGGTTTAGAGCTATGGGGATGGACTCTGGTCAAACACTCCACCAGTTCTCGAAGCCCGGTTGCTAGGAAGCTGGCTCCTACATCCTCCACGAGGTCACCACACCTGTGAACTTTGTGACGGCAAACCGCCTAATCCAATGCCCCTCCACGCACAGACCCGGGTCTCCCATGAATCTGTCGGTTTTCTTGAGCTGGAAAGAGGGGTTTTCAGCATACACGCACGCTGTTAGGCCAAGCATACTCTGTTCAGTCTGACCTTTGGCGACGAACAATCTTCCCCCTACTGCATGACTAATCTCTGCCTTTAAAGAGGAAGCTATCTCCTCGCACCAAAAGGTTCAGATGGGACCTGGGAACCAGGTAAGCACAAACTGCTTTTATTTTTTTTTTAAAACTCCTATTGGGGCTTCAGATTTACTCTGGGTAAAAAACACAGACAAAGTACTTGATCTGAAGCAAAGCATCATGGGGAAACACAGATACCCTGGCCACTCACAAATCTTGATGTTTGAAGGCAAAATACTACAGGACCACCAACCCCTGACAGAGTATCACATACATGTTGATTCCACCATTACACTCAACCTGAGATTACGTGGGGGGGCTGAAACCAAGGGCAGAATAGGGTTGGGAGGCAGCACACAGATAGGTTCAGGATCAAAACAGAAGCAAACACATGAGGGTCTATCATTCGAGAACATTCTGTAGGGGAAAGAGATAGCCTCTGGACCATCCAAACAAATAGGAAACGCTCCAAACCCTTATATAGTGGAGTGGCTAAACAACACCCCAGAATTAAATATTGATATGCCAGAATCTGATGAGCAATGCGCCTCCTATGAATCCATAGCAATTATTGGTCGATTTAACTGCTTCTGGCCTAAACTGGTAGAGCTCTTCCACTAAATTTCAACAAACTGGTCATTAAATTGTGATATTCATCTATGCTCCAAAGGTATCTTTATTGTAAAATTCCCATCCCCTAAAGCTAGAGACAAAATATTACAGGAAGGACCATGGTTCTGGGGTTCAACTGGCCTGTTCACCACTCCCTGGTTCCTCGATTTCGACGCAAACACCATGGTCGTCTCCAGAATGCTAGTCTGGGTTCGAATGCACAACCTCCCCCTTCATTTATGGGAGGAAAAAGTTCTGGCTGGTATTGGCAACAACCTTGGGTAGTTCATAAAAAAGGACTCCCAAAGAATAGAGGAAAGGATATTTACTTATGCACGCATATGTGTAGAGGTAGACTTCAGCAAAGGGCTTCCGGACAACATCTGATTAATCCACAATAAGTGAATTTGGACACAGATCTTGGATTATGAGAACACATCTTTCAGATGTAGGAATTGTAGACAAACAGGGCATTTACACAACTTATGTCCAGAAGCCAAAAAGGATACCAGAAAGAAAAAGAATCTAGGGAAAAAACCAAAAGGATGGCAATATCCCCCACCTGAACCTGAAGAGGAGGAGGATGAAGCCCCGGATGAACCATCCCCACAAGAGAAAATTGAGAATCCAATGGAACCTGAAACACAAGGGGGATCCCCACAAGACCAATCAGAAGTTAGGAATCACAGGGTGCAGGCCGACTTGATCCCTGGCGAGGGGGACATCAGTGGGAACAAGCGCTTCCACACATCAGTTAACTCAAACTTTGACAAGGACAATGCCAAAATGGATGCGGGAAACCATCTTGCTCTTGTCTCTTCGATGCCATCCCAAGGGGAATGGCGCAGGGTTAAGAAAAAGAAGGGGCGGAAAGCTTAGCTTTCCCCCACCATGTATATTATCTTGATTTTTTCTGCTTGTATCTGTTTATCATTTGGTCACTGACTTGATGTTGCGGCTTTTAGCCAGTTC
Organism: Pinus tabuliformis; assembly: GCA_031772625.1. Classification (NCBI taxonomy): domain Eukaryota; kingdom Viridiplantae; phylum Streptophyta; class Pinopsida; order Pinales; family Pinaceae; genus Pinus; species Pinus tabuliformis. The sequence goes on along the minus strand of CM062820.1, from coordinate 1,529,132,612 downwards.
AACATGTAATTTTGTTTTCATTAATCAAAATTACATTTTTTCTCCTAGAAAACAAAAAAAAAAACAATAGTGGGCTTCTATGGGGCATAATAATAACAACATGGGGACTATATGGGCACAATAATACAATAAGGGGGTTGCACTAATAACAATAAGGGGTTACACTAGTATTATATGCACTTAACAACCTGTTTTTTGAGTGAACCACCTTGCCTCACTCAAAACCTATCCTAATAAAATTTATCATAAGTGAGGGATACTGGGACTCCTCCCGTTAGTGAAATTCTGAGAAGAGAAGGGGACAGAGGTTGTGGTGACAGTGGGCCTTTGTCCCAAGTGTTATAGACATTTTTGGGCATTGCAACCCCAATCATAAATGTCCATAAACCAAGGGCTCCTAAGTCCCTAAAAGTGTTTTTCCAACCCCTAAAAGAACAAGTTGAACTGATTACAACATCTCCCAGAAGTTCTCCATGAAAAACTACTCAGAACTGGTCAAAATTGGACCATCTCACCTGCTCCATGGTCAAAGTGCGCTGCATCCCACCTAAATGCACACGAGAGGTGCAATGCATACTGAAAAGCCATTCTATGGGGTGCGATGGGTGAGAGTGGACAAATGGCAAGGTCAATCTGTGAGGTGGAGGATCATGGAATCTTCCAGAAACTTATCCTGTGACACTTGCCTCTCTGCATTCGCCCAGGGATGAGTAAGAGATCATCAATCTCCAAGTGGAATCAAGAACTATCAGAGAGAGGACACTAATCAAATCTCAGAAGCTGACTCACCCCCCTTGCAAACATCTATATATGGATCCCTCATCCCAGAGATCCAGAGGCTGGAATTTTGTATCTTGTAAGGAAGTGTTGCTGGTTTCTTGGTGTAACATCATAGTGTTGGGTGATCTAAGCTTTTTATGAGGTGAAGAAGGGCTTTCTTGCTGAGAGGATGACGCTGGGTCAGAACAATTGGTTGTAATCCTCTTTGCTATTCTTGATTATTAATAAAGCTATTCGAGTTTTCCTCCACATTCTTGTATGATTGATGATATATGCATTTGTGTGGTCAATATATATCTGGTCCTATATTGTTTATGATAGTAGATCTTTGTTCTTGGATAGTGTTATGTTGCTTTGATTCTACAGGTACTCTTTGAAGCTGGGTAAACGAGGAAGCAAGTGGCAAAGGTCTATTAGAAGGGAGAGGAATCAAGCAAGGAACCAAGCGCAAGACAGAGGTTGGTCTCCTTCTTTCCCCTCTTATCTATCTCTCGTAAAGGAAAACGAAAGTGGTTTTAGTTTGTTTGTTTCTAAGGTAGCTACCAGCCTTAGTGGGACTAGCAGCTCTTCATAGACACTAGATTTCCCGATAACACCAAGGTGTTGTTGTGCCCTCTAGCATTAGCCTATTTACTAGGCTTTCTAGTTTGTGCAGTAACAGGACCTAAAGGGTCAAAACATGCATATTACCATTGCTTTCACAAACCCTAATGTAAGTAAAAATATCTTTGATGAACCAATCCCTAATTCTCAATAAATCATCCATGGCAGTATATGACATTCTAGGAAGTTTAGAACTTAAAATAATTTGATAAAGGGGAAAATTACTATTGGGAAACCTAGGGAAACACTGATAAGGCTTCTTATTAATTTGATTTCTCTATTACTTGATAATTTCTTGTGCTTATATATTTCTTCTTCTTCTAAGTTATTACATTATTATCATCAAGACATTTTCCAAAGCACAAAACACAAGAGAAAACAAGATATAGGCTCAGCCAAGGCAAAACCCCTAGGTAGGGGAAAACCCAATATATAACTCTTCCTTTAGTAGATTCAAACACAGTGATACATTCCTAACCTTATACCAGACACATAGACTCATTCCATCCATGAAGCCAACCCTCACCACAAATAATCAAACATATTTTAGTCTTCTGCTTCTCTCCAACTTCTAAAACTTTCAATTTCGGTTCCTTGTAATTTGCTTTAGGATCATATGTGCAACATAAATACTTTGGTTCCCTAACAAGACAAAAAAAATTGTTCTTCTCTTTTTACTGGCCTTTCTGTGATATTTGCGTCACTTTATGTCCTTTGTTCTTCAATGCAGATATGTTCTTCGTCCTCCTCTATAATGGGTCGAATACACACCTATATATAGTTGTTGGAGTGCCCTTTAATGGGACGACATGAGCAGTTTGTAGGAGCCAACTTGTCAATTTGTTTTGAGGCTGACTTGTTCACCTTTCATCAATTATTTGGAGGCCAACTTGAAGGATATGTGACTATCATTTGTATGAGAAGGAGCTGACTTGGTGGAGGAGATTCTTTGACACAAAATAATGACTTTGACTTAATAAGAAAAAATCCTAAAGCACACAATGGGTGTTATGACCTATGAACCATTGACCCAAGCATGAAACCCATGCTTTAATAAGTCAATTTAAATAATAATAATAAATAAATAATTGAAAAATATATTGTATCATGACTCGAGTACAATTATGAAGATTGACACTAGTTACTTTCTTCAACATTTCCTCTTAACTAGGGATGTATTCATAATTAAATGTATATAGAGGTACATGGAAGATCTCGAAATGAACTACAAAGAGTTTTAGAACACTTAGTGTTGTTGACTAGATACCTGACCAAGGTAATATATCCGGGTGGGACTAAGATGGACTCAAGATTTCAGCCAGTCTAGGTACCATCAGGCTTACTTACTAACCATTAACCTAGGGATCTAGGTGTGTATCTGATCTAGGTCCAAGTGTGACGAAGGACCCTTCCAAGACGTTTTACTTTCATGATGTGTTAAATTGGATTTTAAAAGAACATTAATGAATACATCTGCATGCGGTAAAGAAGAGGAACATATCAATCATCAACACATGAAAACATAAGACGTTGATAATGGAGTTCGTCTAGGAAGGACTACATCTCCGGGCCCCGATGTCAAGATGGTGTAGGTCGCTGCATTAAGTGTTGTCAATAATGGTGATGTACACAAGAGATGATGTTGTGATCATACAAGGAAAAATGCCCTCACGCAGGAGTGGCTCTAAGAGATGTTCCACAACTGGAACTCTCAATCAAAAGACTCCTATCAGTATGACACAAAAACATGCATGATGAGTATCCCGCCAACACGGCACAAAAGAGATCTCAATGCAAAACATGCATGACGATAATAAGAGTATCCCAACAACATACAACGAGGGATCTCAAAACATAACCTGATGAGTTATGACAACAAGTACATCACATAAAAGATTCAACATCAAATCAAGCAAGGAATCATGACAACATGTAATAAACAAGATCCTGCATCAACATCAATCAATGATATGTGTAACATAATGCAGAAAGAAGTACATGAACACATCATATACCTCACAGCCAAGGGTCATCTGAAGAAGTGGATGTCACACTACTGAAGTTGCTCGAACCATCGATCTCAAGGCACCAATCGTATGAAGATGGTTGCTCGCACAAGAATGTGGACACTTGCACTAGCACTTAGAAAATTGACTAGAAGAAGAAATGAGAGAACAAGAAATCTGAAGACACCATGAGATTTGTGGCGTCGAGTAGTGCTGAATCGACTGTCCAAAAAGCCAAATTCTAAGAAGTTGAGAATTCTAGGCTCAAGGAATCTTTTAGATTCCCCCCGGGGTTCCTCAAAGATTCTGTTCCATGGATGGACTGGAAATTTGCAACTCAGATGGAGAATCTTATCTCGCCATTGCGATCCCTGCAGAAAACCATGAAAAACAAGTATAAACTAGACTATATTCTGAAATGTCAAAATTTTACCTCGGGAAAATTTCATGGCTCATGGTTTCGCTACCTGTTTGTGCTGAAATCATGGTTCCACGTGCATTCTGAAAATGACCTAAAAATGTAGAACTCTGATGAAGAAACGGACAACACCATTGTGCTCTTGGTGACGAGAGGTGTAAAAACCATATAAAATTTGTCAAAATCTGACAAAGTGAAAATTTTGCCCTCCTGCAAAATTCATGGTTCTTACATTAAAATATTAATTAACTGCCTCAAAATTCATGCCTGCCTTCTGCCTCGAAATCTGTGCCTGCAGTCTCTATCCTCTGTCTCGAACTACGTGTAGAGGTAAAACTCTGAGTTTAAATAAAAATTTCATGGACGGATTTACCAATGAGTTAGTTTGGCTCAATGGTTAAATGAAGGCGTTGGTTGAGGAGAGGTCGGGGGATCAAATCCCACCCCTCCATATATAACTTTTAACAAACCCGAAATGATGTATTAATGGGGTTGGGTCTACATTGGGCGGCCCGCCCCTTTAACCCTGCGCTAACACTTTAATCCCCTTAACTGTTGTCGGCGTAGTAATATCGACGCATATACATATGTGTTGGTGGATTAATCGCAATCGGCGATCGACACTTCAGTGGTGCTGCCATCGGCGCGTTAAAATCGGCGATCAGAAATATTTAAGGTATCAGCGCTTTTATCGAGGTTTCGCCGATATATATATATATATATATATATATATATATATATAGATATATATATATATATATATACATATATATATATACATATATATATATATACATATATATATATATATATACATATATATATATATACATATATATATATATATATATATATATATATATATATATATATATATATATATATATACATATATATATATATATATATATATATATATATATATATATATATATATATATATATATATATATATATATATATATATATTGGCGATTTGTTATCACATATGTATATTGGGTCAGGGCGATAGGGTGTGGGCTGGGTCCACCGTCGATGGCCCGCGCCCACCCCATAATACAATGTAATATATATAACATATATGCGGCAAGCCTTCGGAGGGTTCGGCGAGGGTTATGGCCCGCTGACCCGATACAATATATATTGAAGGGTTGCGATTGCGATAAGGCTGGCAGGGGTTATGGCCGTCGGCCTTAAAATATATATGTGATGGTTTTAAAGGGTTCGGCGGGGGTTATGGCCGCCGATCTCGAAACCATATATTGATGCGATTTGCAATTTAAAGGGGTGGGGCGATTAGGCCGGTGGGGGTTATGGCCGTCGGCCTTAATATAATAACTTTGGTTATGAAAGTTTGGGGTGGTGGCCTGCCACCTCATAACAAATTATATTTGATTTATAAAGAGGGAGGTGTTTTGAAACTTCTAGAAAATAAGGGTCATTGGGAAAATTAACGAGGAAACAATTTCGACCGATTTCGGGGGCTAGGTTTATGCCTCGGGGTCGGTCAAATTGTAGGACACTTAAACCTGGCCCACAACCTAACTTTGACCAAACTTTGACTGGCCTATTCTCCCTCATACGAGCTCGGTTTGACGAACCGTTCGCACCTCCACGATTAGGATGACGAGATCTATGCTCTATTCCTGGTTCAAAGTCATTCTGAGCACTTTGATTTTTGAGCGTCCATAAGCCCTGTTTGTCCTGTGTGTATTTTTGGAGCCACCTGGATCAATCCTCCCCACTGAGGAGCTTTTGGTCCTTCAAAAGCATGAAAAATAATCTGCAACTTCTTTTGTACCCTGCCTGCATCACAAGCATCCTGAAAAGGTCTCGCTTCCATCTCCTTCACCTTTGTTCTTCATAAACTTAAGCGATGAGCCGACACCTGCTACTTCTGCAACCTGTAGTACATTGTTTTGCAAATTAAATGCTTGAATGACATGACCAACTAAAGACCCAAACGTCCCACACTTGCCACGAGTTTATAACACATACTCGGTGGTCAAGTTTGATGAGCCCCAAATTTTGGTAACAATTTGGGCTCATTTGGCCTACTTACCTTGCTCAACCCTTCATTTTTTATCACTTATGCATCATTTCTTAGTATATTCATGTTATTTGTAGGAAGAAGGGTAGTCATTATGCCTATGTGGCTAATACATGATGATTTCAGGTTTTTTGACATTAAATGGAGCAAAGACCACGCAAATGGAGACAAGGAGACAGCCAAGGTGGCATTGCGGGTTTATAGGGAGGTTGTCCACAGCCTTGAATGACCTTCCTCGTGATCTCCACCCCAACTCCGAGCTCCAACAGCTATCACCACCGAGCTAGAAGGCAGCCAACGAATTCTACAGGAACAACAGTTTACTTTTAGTTGGACAGCCAAGCTCCACTAATTGAGGAGGCCAGCTTGGCCCTCATCATGTATAAATATTAAGGCTGTAGCCTTCGATGAGACTCTTGAACTTTTGTTGTAGATTTTGAATTACGAGCTGTAGCTCTGTTTTTGCTCTTTGTAAGCCAATTTTGGCATGTTGTTAGATTCATGATTATGAACTTTTAATAAAAGGCAGGCAGATTTGGATTCAATTCTGAGTTCTTAGAGGAGCTATAGCTCTCAGGTTAGGGCCCAACCTGAGAGCAATAGACCTCCTTTTCCTTGTATTGTTACTTGTCTTTCTTTTATCATTGCATTTCTTTCCTTTACATGCACTTGGAAAACACAGTTTGCTGAGTTGACTGTTTCGGTTTGGTTATGTAGGTTAGTTTCATGAATGCAGTTGTTTCAGTAGTTCAGAATTAGCGTAGGGAGATTGAAGTTACGTTGAGTTCAAAAAAGGTTGAATGCATGCTCACTTTCACCTCTGTTTGGGGACCGGAAGTGTAGACCGTGCCAACTGCCAAAAGCACTGTTTTAACATATGCATGCAAGTATTGGTGTAATGTTTTCGGTTGAAGAATTGTCCATACGGTTATATCTTGAGTAATGACTCTTTTGTTCAGCATCATGCACGATTTCCCTTCAACTTACATTGCTGTTCTTTGATTCCTAATAAAACAGTTAGAATAGTTTGGTGAACTTTCGTTTACATGCAAGATAAGGGTGATTTGTTTCATTTACACTGCGCAGCACCACTTCATCGTGTTCTTATCCTTCTGAACCATGCCTAAGCCACCTACTCATCCTCTGTTCAGCTCATTTGCCTTCCAACCCTTCTATTATCCACGTTGCTCAATCTTTTTGGCCTTCCATTGCCTCTACCCTTCTATCGACCAACCAGCTCTATCCACTCTCTCTCCATCTCATCTCTCTGTCCATAGGCCATCTCAAGCTCCTCTTTCATCTTACCCATCCATCCATACAGCTCCTTCACTCCTCTATCACCAAAAACCCCGACTGCAGAACATCCTGTAGAAGTTAGCAGACTTCCTGTAGAAATCCCGAGCTTCCTGTAGGATCCCCTGCAGACATCCTGTAGAAGCCTGCAAACACGGTTGCCAAGCACCTGAACGTTGCGGACTTCTGTGGAATGGTGTGAGGGATCCCCTGGAACCTCTCAGAGTCCTCCTGACCTTTCCCAAGCCTTCCTCCCTTTGAACTACCCCTGCACAGTCAAGACCCAGTAAGAAGCACAATCACAATAACTCCACCCACTTGAGCAAAAATACAAAAACATGTTCTCTTCAATGGAAGTAGTTTAAATTCATGCATCTCATCTCACTAGAAGTAATGGCATCATTTTTAGAGGTTACATTCCCACCATTGCATCATAAGGATTAAGCTAGTCAGATTAGGGTTTACTAGGGTTTCCATGTTTGGTTGGCTTTCAGTTCATTCTTGCAAAGTAGGTTAATTTCCTTTGAGATAGCCTTCGTCCATCATTTAGAAAGCTTATTCTGAGAACATATAGAAGTTGGCTTGAGCCCTAGCGGACTTGTGCCAGCTGACCAAGTGACAACTGCGACAAGAGCTAGTACTTGTGCATACAGCACCGTCGCTTCCAAGTTTGTTACGAACTACCGGGTTGATAAAATTAGAGAAGGAAGCTCTAGGAGTTGTAGCATTATTGCTACAATACTGGAGCCCACCATCTTTTTGGCGCCGTTGCCGGGGAAGCGTCAGAGTATTAGTAATTGTTGCTTTTCTTCTGTTTTCTTACTCTCGCCTTCTGCCAAGTAGTTTATTTCATTTCCATTCTGCAAAAGTAGCATAGACATTTCCTTCTTTCATAGATTAGCATTTCAATTCCGCAATTTCAATTTTACAAGCATAGATTAGCCTTTCAATTCTGCAAGCGTAGACTAGCATTTCCATTCCTGCAATTCCATTTGAGCAAAGTAGATTAGTCCTTTCCTGCTTTCATTTCAATTCTGCATTTTTATTTCAGCAAGATAGTTAGTTGTAGATCAATCTATTTCAGTTTTGCAAGTACCAAAGAAAAAACAAAAGCAATCAAAAAGTCTTTCCATTTCATGCCTCGTAGGAACCGAGATAAAACAGGCAAATTCCTACCCAACACCCCCACCACATCACTGAGTCACCCTTCTCTCTTCTTCGATGACAGTGATCCAGAAGAACCTATAGGTGAACCTCCTGAGATATACGAAGATCCTATAGCAGAAGAAGAATTAGAGACCATCCCATCTGAAGCTATGGCTGACAATAGAGCAGAAGATGAGAGAATAGAAGGTGCCTTCCCCATCCGAGAAACCAATGGAGATATGAAAATGAAAAACATTAGTCCCTCCGCTCTGCCTCACTTCCATGGACTGACTACTGAAGATCCTGATACCTTCCTGTTTGAGTTTGTTGTCCTTTGTAGAACCTATGACTATACTGAAGATGAGCAGAAGTTGAAACTCTTCCCTTCAACTCTTAAGGATGCAGCATTACGCTGGTTCATGGGCTTACCTGGGAATAGTATCACCACTTGGGCTCAGATGCAACAAGCTTTCAATACCAAGTACCGGGACTACTGTAGGTCCAAGGAAACCAAGGGAGAAATCTTTCGGATGACCATGGGAAATGATGAGTCCTTAGAGGATTATGAGGAGAGGTTCCAACTTAGCTATAAGCGGGCCAGGTGCACACTTGACCCTGAATCCCTCAAGTTGGTCCTGCTCCGAGGAGTCCCTGAAGACCTTTTAGATACCCTTCACATGTTAGCTGGGGGAGATATTTACCAACTGCCTTATGAGGACATCAAAACTGTGTTCAGAAACCACTCTAGGGCAGCCCGGAAACGAGGTAGAGGAAACCTTCTCTCAGCTGGTATTCCTTTCTCCAAGCATGAGTTTGCAAATCAATTAGAAGATCTTAAGAGTGAGGTGAGACAGACCATCGCCATGCAACTGGACACATTCAGGATCCAGCAGAAGAAGGAAGAAGCTGAGAGGGCCTTGGCTATCTTCTGCCCTAGATGTACAAGGAGACACCCTAAGAACGAATTCCCATTGCATTCGGTCGAAGTGTGCTTCGTTTGTGAGGAGGACCATCCCACAAATCAATGCCCAACCTTACCTGGACTTAAAGCTATGTACCAAGGGACAGAAGCTCCCACTGAACCTCTCTATTTCCTCAACCAAAGGAGGCCACAAGGACCTAGACCTTACCAGCAGGGGATGCAAGGGGCACCCCAAGCTTATTACAGCCCCAACCAATTGACTCCTATGCCTTCCTGGGGTCCCCCTGCTCATCCTTCTTGGTCTATGCCTCCTCCATGGTCTTATCCACCTCAGTACCCTACTCAGCCCACTACTCATTCATATCATTCACATGCCCAGCCACAGCCTCAGTGGAATGCACCTCAGTCGGGGTGGAGGCCCCAGTACAACACTCCTCCCGCCATTTTGCCTCCACCACCAGTTCAACCTCAACCATTACCTCCTGCTCCTCCAAAGCAACCTCAAATGCCTGCTCAACCGAACCCGAACCCCAACAATAGACAGGCCCAGCAGGTATACACTGGGGAAACATCATGCCCTACCTATGCTGTGGAGATCCAGGAGATCAATCTTCGATCTGGAAAGACTCTTCCAGATCGCCAACCGCCTCCCCCCAGAGGACGAGGAGGACAAACAGGAAAGTGAACCAAAGGCTATTCCACCCTTTCCTGAGAGACTAACAGCCACCACACAACCCAACCCAGAGGAGGATGAGCTTCTGGGAGAGCTCAAGAAGTTGTGTGTGAAAATACCACTTCTCCAAGCCATCAAGTATGTGCCAATATACAACAAACTGGTTAAGGAAAAGTGTTTCAAACACCCAGGCAGGCGAAAGAGAGATGCTTCAACCATCAATGTCTTAGGACAACTATCTGACCTTATGTTAGGACAAGTCATCTGCCCAAAGTACCTAGATCCTGGGAGTCCTGTAGTAGATGTCCACATCAATGGCACCATCATACCTCACACCTTGATTGGTTTGGGGGCTGCCATTAATGTGATGACCAGGGATACCATGCTCAAACTCAATCTTCAGGGTTCCTTGAGGAAGACCTCGACCGTACTGCAACTAGCAGATCGCTCCACCGTGACTCCCGAAGGGATCGTGGAGGATGTCTTGGTCTCTGTCGACTCTTGGGAATACCCTGCAGATTTCTTGGTTCTGCAACCCAAGGCAAAGCTTACTGGATATCCTCTTATTTTGGGAAGGCCTTGGTTAGCCACTGCAGATGCTTACATAAGTTGCCGTGCAGGAAACATGACCATCAAAAACAGTCCTATGTCCAAGCAGCTAGTCCTATACCCTCCTGCCCAACCCTCCTTAGAGCATGACTTACCACTATGGTTGGAGGAAGGAGAAGAGGATGAGGTGTACTCAGCACCTTTGTGCACCCTAGATACCACTAGAAGAGACCCCCCAACCAAGGATGACTTGATTGAGACTTTGATCCAGAATCCACCTTCCAGTGCACTATCCTTAGAGAAATTGGTGGAGGACGCCCAAGCCAGCACCTTAGTGGACCTGTGTGCCACCAACCCTGTCACTCCCAAAGTCAAGAATGTGGAGTTCGGCCCTGAGAGAACGTTAAAGATCAGCTCCTCCCTATCTCCTTCCCAGGAAAAGGAGCTGTGTAGCCTGTTGGCCAGCCATCTAGATGCTTTTGCTTGGAGCTATAAGGAGATGAAAGGAGTCCATCCCTCGGTCTGTACCCATCACATATACATCAAAGAGGGTTGTAAACCGGTTAGGCAACCTCAGAGGAGAATGAATCCAGCCCTTAAGGACATTGTCAAGGAAGAATTGCAAAAACTGTTGGATGCCGGATTCATTTACCCCATCTCAGATAGTGAGTGGGTGTCCCCTCTGGTGTTGGTTCCAAAGAAAAATGGGAAGTGGAGAATCTGTGTGGACTACCAAGAACTGAACAAAGCTACCAAGAAAGACCATTTCCCTCTACCTTTCATAGATCAAGTGTTGGATGGACTGGCAGGAAAGAAGTTCTTCTCTTTCCTGGATGGGTTTAGCGGGTACAACCAAATCCAAATCAGCGCGGAAGACCAAGATAAGACCACCTTCACTTGTCCTTGGGGTACCTTTGCCTACCGAGTTCTCCCCTTTGGGCTATGCAATGCTCCTGCTACCTTCCAGAGAGCTGTCTTGAGCATCTTCTCGAAGTTGGTCCATGATGCGGTGGAAATCTATATGGATGACTTCACTCCTTATGGGTCCAACTTCCAGGAAGCATTGTCCAATCTGGGAAAGGTCCTAACCAAATGCATTGAGATGAACCTATCCCTTAGTCCTGAAAAATGTGAATTCCTGATGACTGAAGGGACCGTGCTGGGCCATACCATTTCTTGCCAAGGGTTACAGGTGGATCCTAACAAAATTGCTCTCATCAAGAAGGTTCCGCCTCCCCAAAAGGTAAGGGATGTCCGGAGTTTCTTAGGATTAGCAGGATATTACTGAAGATTCATTAAAGACTTCAGCAAGCTAGCCTCGCCATTGTTTGGTCTGTTGGCCAAAGATGTGGAGTTTAAATGGACTGACGATTGTCAGAGGGCTTTGAATGAATTAAAGGACAAGTTGGTGTCAGCCCCAATCCTGAGAGGTCCAAACTGGGCCCTACCTTTCCACATCCACACTGATGCCTCGAACAAAGCCATAGGGGCAGCTTTAGGACAAGTTGAACAAAAACTTCCATATGCCATTTACTTTGTTAGCAAAAACTTGTCCAAAGCTGAGCTGAACTACACTGTAACCGAGAAAGAATTCTTGGCTGTGGTCCATGCATCGAACAAGTTCCGACATTATATTACTGGCTATCAAACCTTTGTACATACGGATCATGCTGCAATTAGATATTTAATGAATAAACCAGATGTGAATGCTCGTATTATTAGATGGTTACTTTTGTTGTAGCAGTTTGATTTGACCTTTGTTGACAAACCAGGTAAAGAAAATGTTGTTGCTGACTTTTTATCTAGATTGGATTTGTTTGCAGATGAGAATGGAACAGTGGATGACCAGATGCCCGATGAACATCTGTTTGCTATCTCAGTACTCTCTCCATGGTTTGCTGATATAGCAAACTACCTTGTTTCAGCACAGTTCCCTCCGCACCTATCTTCAAGAGAGAAGAGCAGAATCATCAGAAAAAGTGCCTCATTTACTTGGATCGGGGGAAATCTGTTCAAGCTTGGCCCTGATCAGATCTTAAGGCGTTGTGTAAGGGAGGAGGAAGTCTTTGATATCCTCCTCACCTGTCATGATGGGCCTTGTGGAGGACATTTTGTAGCAAAGAGGACTGCCTTCAAAATCCTGCAGGTAGGCTACTATTGGCCCACACTTCATCAAGATGTCAGAAGATATATCAGCCAATGTGACCGATGCCAAAGAATGGGGAAACCGACTCCAAGGGATGAGATGCCTCTCCAACCTCAAGTGACTCTTGAGCCATTTGAGAAGTGGGGTATGGATTTTGTGGGTCCAATCAACCCTCCTTCGAGGCAAAGGTCTTACATCATTGTGTGCACTGACTACCTGACAAAGTGGGCAGAGACTAAAGCAATCAAGGCAGCAACAGAAGAAAAGGTGGCTGAGTTCTTAAGGGAGAACATCTTCTACAAATTTGGCTACCCAAGAGAGCTGGTCACCGATCAAGGGAGCCAGTTCACATCCAACTTGATTGAAGACCTGCTAGCTCACCACAAAATCAAGCATAGGACTTCCACCCCCTATCATCCACAGGCAAATGGGCAAGTGGAAGTCACCAACAGAGCGTTTGAAGGGATTTTGACTAAGGTGGTGAGCAGCAGTAGGAAAGATTGGGCAGATCGCCTGGTTGAGGCCACATGGGCTTACAACACCACCTGGAAGACCACCACCGGCTTCACACCTTATGAGCTGGTCTATGGGAAGAAAGCTTTGCTGTCCATTGAGTTTGAATACAACACTTTGAGGATGGCAGCTCAGCTGGACCTAGATCTCATCCATGCACAACAAGAAAGGTTATTGCAGCTGAATGGACTGGACGAGCACCGGATGCAGGCCCTCCTTCACTCAGAAGTGGTTCAACTTCAGAGAAAGGTGTGGCATGACCAACACCTCCATGACAAGCAATTCCAGCCGAGAGATTGGGCCTTGTTATATGACTCCAGGTACAAAGATTTCAAGGGGAAGCTGAGAACCAGATGGCTAGGACCATATGCAGTGGAAAAATGCCATGACAATGGATTTGTTCTTATTCAAACCATTGATGAGGAAGCCATCCCCATGCTTGTCAATGGGCATCGCTTGAAGATCTACAGGAAGCCTCTCTCAAGACAAGAGTTCATCAAAACTATGGAGAAATCAGTGTTGGTCATAGAGAAGGGTTCTGCCTCTGCTTTGGGCATACCCTGAAAGATCTAAAAAAAAAAACAAAAAAATAATAATAAAGATCCTTGGGTGAAAACCTTTCTGAGGCTCCCAAGGCAGGTGGTAGGGGTGAAAACCTCATTGAGGCGCCCCTATTGTCTTTCAAAAAAAAAAAAAAAAAAAAAAAAAAGGAAAAAAGAGAAAAAAGAAAAGAGAAAAGAAGACAATAAGCAAAAAGATAGGGACAACAAGTTTATGCATGCAGGTTGCAGGTGTTCTATGAAGGAGAGGAGGACTCTTAATGCAAAGCCAAAGATCCTTATCATGCTGCCAGGAGACCTCACCAGCACCTCCTCCAAGAATACTCATTTCCTCCAAGGTATGTGCACAATTTCATCATGGCTTGAGTCTTCTACAGGAAGATGCAGACTTTCTACAGGAAACGCAACTTTTCTACAGGAAGGTCTGTATTTCTACAGGAAGCTTCCTGTAGAGGTTCGGGACGGCCCATAATTCATTTTATGAGGAAATCTAACGACCAAGGATCGGTTTGGACGCATGCAAGCTACTGTTGGCACCCTTATACACTGCTGTCACCTCTCTCTACCATCCCTGTCGACATGCAATGAAGTTACCTGCACCATCAAAGCAGATCATTGAGTTATCAAGAGAAAAGCAATTTTTGAGATGAAAGAAACGCTGAGACGTTCTACCATATCCATCCCAGCCATCCATGAGCTCTGTGAGCGTGATCGTGGGGCCATTGCCTTCGTCGTGCAGCATGCACCCGAGGAGGAAGAAACTGTTACAGGACATCCTGCAGGAGTCCCGTAACAGTTAAGCCCGCTAGAGTGCACACCATATACAATGAAAACGCGGGCGCATGCAGCTGAAGCATCAAATCCATCGTCATCTGCCTGTGAATATGAACTTCCGGGCCTGTGCAAATCCACCAGCAACAAATAAATCCACTCATCATCGTCCAAGAACCGAAAAATCGCGTTGCGGCCGCACAGGTAAGTGTCTCGACCCTTTCTTCCGTCGAATTGCATGAATTTTACTTTGAAAATGTTTGCAAAGTGTGAAGTGAATGGGTTGAGCAGTTGTATGGCCATTCGACTGGCCACGTCGATCAGTTAATGGTCTAGTCATATGTTTGGGTGGCGGTCGTGGCAAAAGAAACGGGCAGTACACACGTGAGAGCAATCCTGTCGGAAAAAACGAGTTTAACAGCAGAGACGCCGACGGATCTGCGGGGAATGATGCGGCAGTAAGGGAACTCGCAGGCACCCCAACGGTCCGGCAGGGACAGCTCACCCCCGCGCCACGGATTCCGCGGATTCAAATCTAATCGGCTAGATTGCCACCCCATGCATTTATCATTCACCGTTTGAGACTCGAGTGATCATCCGGATCCCTCTGCAGCTCGATACTCTGAGTCTTTGGCCATCAGAACGCCTGTGAAACAACACCAAGAGCGCAGACCCACTGCAGTATCCCCCGGAAATCGCGTGCTGCTCCTACAGGAAAGTTGTTTCTACAGGAAGTCGGGTTCCTCACGTCAAAAGGTGGCGGATTAAAAAGGTAAGCCCGAACTCTCCATGCAATTGGTTTTTGAGGGTGGCAGAATTGTCGTCTACAGTCTGGTCGTAGAGAATTGTTACAATTGTTGTCTGCCGTGCATGAACTGTCGTCCTACAGGATGTCAGTGTGATTAGCTGTGTTAAAGGTTCTCAGGGGATAAGCTTTGTGAATTACGTGCATGACAGAGGCGTAATCCTACGCTCTGTCCCAGTAGACCCAATTTCTTCCGCATTTGCCACCTCCAGCTAACGCAACAGTTTTCACCATGCCGGGTGGGTTCATTAGAAGGGAGCCCACTGATTCAACGAAGTTAAGAGAAAATCATGAGGTGGTGGAGCTCTTCACACGAGCACAATGGATATCCTTCTGTGACAAATTGCAGGGCTATGACGACGAAGTGGCAGAAGAGTTTTTGCAAGCTCTGAGGCCGAAATCTAAAACGTTGGCCACCGTTACCTTCAGGGGTCTAAGCCTCAAACTCACCCCACAATTCATCAGTCGAGTTACGGAGCTCCCAATGGGATTACCATGGGATAAAGAAGAAACGAAATTGAGCCAACAAGCTAAGAAAGAATTCTTTCCACCAGAGGAGGAATTCTCAGAAGACAAAAATAGGGTTCGTAGGACCAGTTTACTGCCACCATGGAATGAAGTGAGCCTGCAAATTATGAAGTACATCACCTGCGAAGGCCATTTTAGCATTTTATACGGGTACCACTGTCGGTTACTCACTGAATTAAGGCACCAGATGGAGCTACCTGTAGAAAACAAGCTTAGTCTCCCTTACTTTCTACTACAGTCTCTGATTGAGTGTGCAACTAAGTTGAAAGAAGGCATACCAGACCAGGTAGCCCACCATGGACTGATCAAACTCCTTGTGGAGGATGCGCTCCACACATCCAAGGTTCCTCTCTCATGGGAAGCCTTCAGAAATTTGACAAAGGACGGGGACATAAAGATGCTAACCGAAGAGCTCGGTTCTTCTAGCAGTGAGGAGAAAGAGTCAGTGCTCGCAGTAAAGAAGGAAAAAGGCCAAAAGACCCCGACCACAGAGCAGAAGAAAAAGCAAGAGAAGAAACAAGAGAAAAAGGGTGACAAGGAGAAAGAGGACACACCCATCTTGACAGCAAGAGAGAAAAGGTTGCAAGGCAGAGTGGACAAGGCTGAGAAGGTCCACATCAGCAAAAGTGCCTCGACAGCGACCAAAACCAAATCAAAAAGCAAAACTCATGCAGCAAAGCAAACCAAGGCGGTGACACCTGTTTCTACAGGAAAGCCGAAACCGGCTTCTACAGGAAGCCCGAAATTAACTGAAAAAGGGTCTTCTACAGGAAGCCCGAAATTGACTAAGACAGGGTCTTCTACAGGAAGCCCCGAAAAAGTGAAACCCAAGGAGAAGAAAGTTGACATTCGTGAAAGGGAGGCAGCAGCTGTGCTGGCCGCACTCAGCACACCTCCTAAGCCAAAGGAGAAGAGAAAAAGGGAGACCCCTCTATATTTTAAAGCTCGAAGAAGTGTGAGAATAAAGACGGGCAAGCCACAGCCTCCGTCCAGCAGCCCGATCATCATTGAAGATGCCCCTACTTCGCCCAAGGAAAGGTCCCCCTCGAGGATATCAGTCACCTATGAGAGGGGGAGCCCGAAGAAAACTACGTGGCAAGAAAGATTAGATCAATTGACTGAAAAAGCTCGGCTACAGGATGCTGAAAATGCTCTACAGGAAACCTTAGCCAGGCTTAAAGAAACTGAGGAAATGGAAGGAGAAGCACCCTTATCACCACCAAGGGAGGGTGAAGTAGAGCCACCAAAGGAAGTGGAGAAAGAGCACATACCAAAGCCCAGCCCTCAGCCAAGTCTGAGTTCATATTACAACTTTTTAGAGGCTGGCAAAATCATACCTCAGAAATTTACTGTGCCACTGTTTTTTGCATTAGAGGAAGAAAGAGTCCGTACACACACGTGGATGAAAATAGCCAAGTCAAAGGGTGTGGCGGACATAGGTCCCTTACAGGAGCAGCTCAAGGAGGCCAGAAGTGAATTGTCCATGGCTAAACACGTGGCAAATTGCCAACGTGTGTTCCTACAGGAAGAAAACCAGAAGCTGAGATTGCAGCTACAGGAGCTGAGGGCAGGGACAGGTACATCCTCCAAGGACACCACAGAGGAACAACAAGGCAAAAAGGAACTGAACACCGGTCTTGGGGAGCCAACCACACTTCTACAGGAAGCAGAACAGCAAGCACAAATTGAGGTGCAAGCTCTCAGAGAACAGCTGCAGCAGAAAGAGGCACAATTGGCCTGCATGGCCAGTTGGGCCATGGATGTTATCCAATGCAGACAACCAGCCAAATCCTATGGCTTGTACTTGAAAGACCAATGGCTGCAATTCCAAATCAATACCTTGGCGCAAAGAGGTATCTCTCAGCTCCAAGACCCGCAACAATTCACTGAAGTTTGCAGTACTAGCTCATCAGAGGATAGGGCCAAATTAGCGGAGTTCTACCTCCATAATCTGGCCCTGCCTAATGAAGTTTCATGGGATCCCAATACGACCTTGGGAGATATGCAATTATTGGCATTTGCCTCATGGCTGAACCATGAGGACAAAAGAGCAGCAGAAACCAAAGCAATCATGAACCGAGAGCTGAACGAGCCATTGCTCATCAGACCAGAACCAGGAGATCCAGTTGCACTAATCTCGGCACACCAACATTTGTCCACTGACCCTCAAGCTTCATTAAGATATATGGATCAACAGGCCCAAGCCATAACTCATTTTGAGGACATGGAGAGATTGCTAGGAGACAACGCTGTCCAAGCATGCACACGCAGATGGAATACATTGGCACACAGTCTGAAAATCCGAGAGTACCATACCCCAACTCGGATGAGCGAAGCTCTGGTACGGGTAGCCCTCTATAAGAAATCCATGCAAAACCTCCAGGCCAACTGGATTGGCCTTAAACTCAGCCCACCACTGCTGCTAGGCTTGATGGAAGGCAGCACAGAGACAGATGATAATGAACAGTGGGAAGAGGTAAACAAAAGGGCTAGGTTTCATATCAGCAAGGAGGACACTACTACAGAGGCTTGGAATGTAAGGGTATCAGTAAAGGCAATGAAGGATGAAGAGTTGGACTAGTTGCTCAAGGATGAGCAAATATTTTAGCTGGGGGGTGATGATGAGCCCCAAATTTTGGTAACAATTTGGGCTCATTTGGCCTACTTACCTTGCTCAACCCTTCATTTTTTATCACTTATGCATCATTTCTTAGTATATTCGTGTTATTTGTAGGAAGAAGGGTAGTCATTATGCCTATGTGGCTAATACATGATGATTTCAGGTTTTTTGACATTAAATGGAGCAAAGACCACGCAAATGGAGACAAGGAGACAACCAAGGTGGCATTGCGGGTTTATAGGGAGGTTGTCCACAGCCTTGAATGACCTTCCTCGTGATCTCCACCCCAACTCCGAGCTCCAACAACTATCACCACCGAGCTAGAAGGCAGCCAACGGATTCTACATGAACAACAGTTTACTTTTAGTTGGACAGCCAAGCTCCACTAATTGAGGAGGCCAGCTTGGCCCTCATCATGTATAAAAATTAAGGCTATAGCCTTCGATGAGACTCTTGAACTTTTGTTGTAGATTTTGAATTACGAGCTGTAGCTCTGTTTTTGCTCTTTGTAAGCCAATTTTGGCATGTTGTTAGATTCATGATTATGAACTTTTAATAAAAGGCAGGCAGATTTGGATTCAATTCTGAGTTCTTAGAGGAGCTATAGCTCTCAGGTTAGGGCCCAACCTGAGAGCAATAGACCTCCTTTTCCTTGTATTGTTACTTGTCTTTCTTTTATCATTGCATTTCTTTCCTTTACATGCACTTGGAAAACACAGTTTGCTGAGTTGACTGTTTCGGTTTGGTTATGTAGGTTAGTTTCATGAATGCAGTTGTTTCAGTAGTTCAGAATTAGCGTAGGGAGATTGAAGTTACGTTGAGTTCAAAAAAGGTTGAATGCATGCTCACTTTCACCTCTGTTTGGGGACCGGAAGTGTAGACCGTGCCAACTGCCAAAAACACTGTTTTAACATATGCATGCAAGTATTGGTGTAATGTTTTCGGTTGAAGAATTGTCCATACGGTTATATCTTGAGTAATGACTCTTTTGTTCAGCATCATGCACGATTTCCCTTCAACTTACATTGTTGTTCTTTGATTCCTAATAAAACAGTTAGAATAGGTTGGTGAACTTTCGTTTACATGCAAGATAAGGGTGATTTGTTTCATTTACACTGCGCAGCACCACTTCATCGTGTTCTTATCCTTCTGAACCGTGCCTAAGCCACCTACTCATCCTCTGTTAAGCTCATTTGCCTTCCAACCCTTCTATTATCCACGTTGCTCAATCTTTTTGGCCTTCCATTGCCTCTACCCTTCTATCGACCAACCAGCTCTATCCACTCTCTCTCCATCTCATCTCTCTGTCCATAGGCCATCTCAAGCTCCTCTTTCATCTTACCCATCCATCCATACAGCTCCTTCACTCCTCTATCACCCAAAACCCTGACTGCAGAACATCCTGTAGAAGTTAGCAGACTTCCTGTAGAAATCCAGAGCTTCCTGTAGGATCCCCTGCAGACATCCTGTAGAAGCCTGCAAACACGGTTGCCAAGCACCTGAACGTTGCGGACTTCTGTGGAATGGTGTGAGGGATCCCCTGGAACCTCTCAGAGTCCTCCTAACCTTTCCCAAGCCTTCCTCCCTTTGAACTACCCCTGCACAGTCAAGACCCAGTAAGAAGCACAATCACAATAACTCCACCCACTTGAGCAAAAATACAAAAACATGTTCTCTTCAATGGAAGTAGTTTAAATTCATGCATCTCATCTCACTAGAAGTAATGGCATCAATTTTAGAGGTTACATTCCCACCATTGCATCATAAGGATTAAGCTAGTCAGATTAGGGTTTACTAGGGTTTCCATGTTTGGTTGGCTTTCAGTTCATTCTTGCAAAGTAGGTTAATTTCCTTTGAGATAGCCTTCGTCCATCATTTAGAAAGCTTCTTCTGAGAACATATAGAAGTTGGCTTGAGCCCTAGCGGACTTGTGCCAGCTGACCAAGTGACAGCTGCGACAAGAGCTAGTACTTGTGCATACAGCACCGTCGCTTCCAAATTTGTTACGAACTACCGGGTTGATAAAATTAGAGAGGGAAGCTCCAGGAGTTGTAGCATTATTGCTACAATACTGGAGCCCACCAAAGTTTACAACAAGATGGACATGATACTCCGGCTATGACAACAAGGCCAACTTGTCATTTTTGCTTCAAAAAGTGATGGAAAACTCATCATCACTGCAACACATGACTTACATACATAAGGCTAGACACTATTGTTTTGACAAGTTATGGAAACATAACATCACTTTTAGAGTGTAAAATACGACTCAAAACATGACCAGACATCATTACTTCTGACCATGTGATGGAAAACACATCATCACTTTTACATTTTAAAATGCAACAAATGATTTAAAAAAGAATGAACATGAAATGACGCATGTCTAGAAACCATTTTTCACTGAGCAATGTGAATGGGTCACCTCCTTGAGGTGGTTTTTTTTGTCAAACAACTGCTCTTCCTAGTTCCCGCACCAATGCTTTGTCTTTAAGGTGCTACTTTGGATGGAGCTTCCAACAAGTGGCTCTTTGATGGCCATTTTTGTCGCAATGACTGCAGTAGGTTTTCTTCGTCCATATCTGCTTAACCTGTTTCTTTTCATGCTATTGAGAGGGTCTTTCACGCCTCATGAGTGCTACCATTCTTTTCCAACACTTAGAAAAGGTATGGTTAGGTAAACCACAAAAGGTACATGTTTTTCAATGCCTTGATCTTTGTTCATTATTAACAACATGATCATAATCAAAATGAACATTCAAAGATTGAAAATGGTTATACCTTCCCTTGTTGTCTCTGATGTCAGTATGACGATGAGAACTTGCCTCAACTCTCTCCCCACAATGGAAACTGCCATGCGATGATGGGGATGCTTTCCCATCATTCTCTTTCCTCGACGATGTCTCATACGACTTTGACACCTTTGAGCACTCTCCTTTAGTGTATCTCGAGCCTAAAAATGGATGTTCATGCACAACCTCCAAAGGTGGAGTTATGCCTTGGTTATTAACACCAAGTTCTTTCTCCTCATGCCTCGTCTTTGTAAGGAGCCTCATATTTGTCCCTGTAATTGGGATCTCCAAATCTCCAACAGACATCATACTATGAGAAGATGAAACCTATAGGAAATCAACATCTTTTACCTTTTCTTTCGATTTGGAAAGAACTGATGAGGGCTACTCATCATCCATTGTCGGTGGTTCACTAACTGTCTCAGCGCCTTCCCCAACTTCTTTCCTGACATACCCAAGTCCTTCCTGACAAGGTAATTCTTCTACTTTGATGGGGTTGACAATGCCTTGGCCATTAACGCCCAAGACTTTTCCTTCATACCCCATTCTCTTCAACAATTTGGAGCCAATTCCTGTGGTATGATTTTCAAAAACAATGAAATCATTATTAGGAAACATACATGAAGATGGAGAACTACTTTTTACCTCGCATGGGTTATGTTGCAGTTGTTCCAAGGCCTCGTCCTTTGTTTGCAGTTGTCGTAGCAAACTTTGTTTCTCCTATTTCTCTTCATGTAGACGCATCTTCAATTCATCGTTCTTTGTTTGAAGATTATGTTTGTTTTGCTTCAGTTAATCCATGGCCTCTTCTGTGGCTTGTAACTGAAGCTGCAATCGCTCCTTTTCCTCTGTCTCTTTCTGTAGAGTTTCATACATGATTTCCACTTTCTTGGAAATGTTGAGCATGGTCTCGTACATTTCTCTTTCATCCTCTGTCATTGTTCACACTGCAATTCACATCAACGCAAAGACCGCTCTGATACCACTTGATCCAGGTCCAGGTGTGACGAAGGACCCTTCCAAGACCTTTTACTTTCGTGATGTGTTAAATTGCATTTTGAAAGAACATTAATGAATACATATGCATGCGGTAAAGAAGAGGAACATATCAATCATCAACACATGAAAACATAAGATGTTGATAACAGAGTGAGTCCAGGAGGGACTACGTCTTCGAGCCCCGGTGTTAAGATGGTGTAGGCCGTTGCATTAAGTGTTGTCAATAATGGTGATGTACACAAGAGATGATGTCGCGATCATACAAGGAAAAATGCCCTCATGCAGGAGTCACTCTAAGAGATGTTCCATAACTGGAACTCTCAATCAAAAGACTCCTATCAGTATGACACAAAAAGATGCATGATGAGTATCCCGCCAACATGGCACAAAAGGGATCTTAATGCAAAACATGCATGACAACAACAAGAGTATCCCAACAACATACAACACGGGATCTTGAAACATAACCTGATGAGTTATGACAACAAGTACATCACATAAAATATTCTACATCAAATCAAGCAAGGAATCATGACAACATGTAATAAACAAGATCCTGCATCAACATCAATCAAGGATCTGTGCAACATAATGCAGAAAGAATAAGTACATGAACACATCATATACCTCACAGCCAAGGGCCATCTGAAGAAGTGGATGTCACACTGCAGAAGCTACTCGGACCATTGATCTTAACGCATCGATCTTATGAAGATGGATGCTCGCACAAGAATGTGGACATCTGCACTGGCACTTAGAAAAGTGACTAGAAGAAGAAATGACAGAATAATAAATTTGAAGACACCACCAGATTTGTGGCGTCGAGTAGTGTTGAATCGACTGTCCAAAAATCCAAATTATGAGAAGTTGAGAATTCTGGGCTCAAGGAATCTTTTAGATTCCCCCGGGATTCCTCAAAGATTATGTTCCATGGATGGACTGGAAATCTACAACTCAAATGGAAAATTTGATCTCGCCATTGCAATCCCTATAGAAAACCATGAAAAATAGGTATAAACTTGACTATATTATGAAATGTCAAAATTTTACCTCCTTGGGAAAATTTCATGGCTCATGGTTCCGCTCCCTGTTTTTGCTGAAATCATGGTTCCACGTGCATTCTGAAAATGAACGAAAATGCAGAACTCTGATGAAGAAACGGACAACACCATTGCGCTCGTGGCGATGAGAGGTGTAAAAACCATATAAAATTTGTCAAAATCTGACAAAGTGAAAATTTTGCCCTCCTGCAAAATTCATGGTTCCTGCATTAAAATATTAATTAACTGCCTCGAAATCTGTGCCTACCTTCTGCCTCGAAATCTGTACCTACACTCTCTCTCCTCTGTCTCGAACTACATGCAGAGGTAAAACTCTGAGTTTAAATAAAGATTTCATGGACGGATTTACCAATGAGTTAGTTTGGCTCAATGGTTAGATGAAGGCGTTGGTTGAGGAGAGGTCGGGGCATCAAATCCCGCCCCTCCATGTATAAATTTTAACAAACACGAAATGATGTACTAATGGGGTCGGGTCCGCATTGGGTGGCCCGACCCTTTAACCCTGTGCTAACACGTTAATCTCCTTAACTGTTGTCGGCGTAGTAATGTCGGCGCATATACATATGTGTCGGCGAAGTAATCGCAATCGGTGATCGGCGCTTCAGTGGTGCTGCCATCGACGCGTTAAAATCGACGATCAATGATATTTAAGGTATCAACGCTTTTATTGGGGTTCAATTTTTTATCGCACATGTATATTGGGTTGGGGCAATAGGGTGTGGGTCGGGTCCACCGTCGATGGCCCACGCCCACCCCATAATACAATGTAATAGGTATAACATATATGCGGTAGGCCTTCAGAGGGTTCAACCGGGGTTATGGTCGCCGATCCCTAAACCATATATTAATGCGATTTGAAATTTAAAGGAGTGGGGCGAATAGGTTGGCGGGGGTTATGGCCATCGGCCTTAATATAATAACTTTGGTTATGAAAGTTTTGGGTGGCGGGGGTGGTGGTCTGCCACCTCATAACAAATTATATTTGATTTATAAAGAGGGAGGTCTTTTGAAATTTCTAGAAAATAAGGGTCATTGGGAAAATTAATGAGGCAACAATTTCGACTGATTTCGGGGGCTAGGTTTATGCCTCGGGGTCGGTAAAATTGTAGGACACTTAAACCTGGCCCACAGCCCAACTTTGACCAAACTTTGACTAACCCGTTCTCCCTCATACGAGCTCGGTTTGACGAACCGTTCACACTTCCACGATAAGGATGACGAGATCTATGCTCTAGTCCTAGTTTGAAGTCATTCTGAGCACTTTGATTTTTGAGCGTCCATAAGCCCTCTTTGTCCTATGTGTCTTTTTGGAGCCAACTAGATCAGTGTCCAAGGTCATAGTGTCAAGACCAATGCCACCGTCCCTCTTCCGGATATAGGCATCAACACAGAGGCCAACCAAATTTCCTCCCAAGCATCCACTATTAGATGCTTCAACTCTCCCTATCAAACTAGATATATTCATTTGTTCAAGAATGCTTCCAGAGTGTTAATTATTCTTATGGAGAGATTTATTTGTACAAACACAAACCCCAATCAGTAATAAACTATCAAAATATATATACAAGTGAACACAAACCTTTGGGGTTCTTAATCATCATAATGCCACTTTATTCATATCTAACTAGTAGGAGGTTGTTCTTCTTTCATTTCTTCAACAACATCAAGACATTCTCAATAGATTGTAGTACTTTCAATCATTCTTTGATTTTAAGGTATCTATCATGAAAATCATAATATGCCCTCCCTCTTCATTGGGGGGATGTATTATTTCCTTTTACCCGTGCTCCCCCTTAACTTGGGGATATCAACCACTTCCTTCTTCTATAACATCAGAGAACCTTTTGTGGCTCTAACTCTTTCTTACAACATCAAGGTCATCTTGATACATAACTTCCTTCATCATGCTTATGGGAACATCTTCATCATCTTGAAGATGATGTACCTGTAAAACTTTAATAGCAAGTACATCCAAATACAAATCAAAGCATGAAGTTAACTATACTATAATGGAAACATTATAATTTAGTCATCAAAATCATGAACCTAGCTAGGTTCATAATTAGCAAGAGACACATCTTTTTACATATTAGAGACATTTATTTCTTTCTAGGGTTTAGCCATAAACCCTAGAGTCTATCTTTGAGATACATAACCTTAGATATATGTAATTCAGTAATAATCCCAACAATTTTCACATGATTAGACTTCACTATTTTTTTTGCAAACCCTACATCGAGAAATAATATCATATCCTAGAATATCAATCTTCTACTAGGGATTTCTTACAAACCCTAGATTTCGTGAGCATCAACAACTAAGTTTTCATATTCGCATATACACATCTAGGATACTTTTTTTTTTACTTTAATATATACTAGGTAAACCCACGACACAAACATCACTACATCAAAGTTTAAATATTGAACAATTTCATTCAGACTAGGGTTTTGATCATAAATATGAATACATACCTGGGTTTTTGATCCTATCACCTCATTTTGGATAATACAAGGGTATTGTTTATAAACCCTAGTTTTTCCAAATCTTAAAGATCTAGGGTTTAAATACATATTATAGAAAACCCTAAAGGACTACGGTTTCTATCAAAATCCTAAACATAAAATGAATAGGTTTTTTAGATTTTATCAACCCTAAGTATATTAGGGTTTCATAAACGTTGACATACCCTTAGGTTATGGTTTTATAGTGAAATTTTTTAGGGTTCCACAAGAATGATACTTTAATGAGGGTGGATTCAATCTAATGATTAATCACCCTAAAAAGAATCTTTACAATTAAAAAACCTAAACATAAGAAGGTTAGTAATAAATTTCAAAATGATCGAGTCCTTTAGTGAAGAAATTATTATGGCATTAGACATACCTTGAGTTGCACTTTTTACCAACCTTGTAGGGATTCCTTATTGAAGGACTTATTCTTAGAATCTTCATGAGTTAATTTGTATCGACTTTGCTTTCTTGATTATATCCCTGCATTATTTATTGACAAGCACAAACAAAATATACAAGTACAATAGAGTGATGATTATTTGGGTTTTCATTGACCTTTTGGAGAATGGATTTCAAGAGATCGTAAGTACAAAACCATGCTAGGTCTAAGAAGCAACATGTCAGAAAAATAAATATTCACTTCTTACTTTGCAAGGAATTTTCATAAACCTTGTATTTCTTCCAAGCCCTAGGCGTTATGAGATAGTGTTTTTAAACAAATGAGCCTTTCATGTACATATTATCTAGGTTTTACAATCCTACACATTTAAAATCTTTAACATAATAAGAACTTGCTAACCTGAGAAACTAAGCATTTTTGTTAATAATCATGTCATACATACCTCAAGATCACGTACCTTTGACTTTGATGTTCCATTGAGCTTGTTGCTCTTTCTAGCAAATTGAAAACACATTGTTAGATTACAAAACAAAAGAATAATATCAATACTTACTTGAGTTCTTGATGTTATATCTTGATTGTATTAAGGATGATTTTGCTACATGTTTTCAAATATACTTCATATAGACTACTTCCTTCAAGATATCCTTCAAAGAGACTTCAAATAGAAATGATTCCATTGTTTTTCAATCTTCTGGTTAGGGTATAAATAACTACTACACGATTTGAGAAAGACCCTATGATTAGTGCTTCAACAATATACTAATGTCGATTTTCCAAATAAACTCGGTATGCTTGTCTTGACAACGACTTTCTTGTTCTATAAGGTCAACTATTGTGGTGAGTCGGCCTTATTTTACGTGACTGTTCAAACTCGGATCTCATGTAAATATACTAACTTGATTTCTATGCTAGTGTATAGGATTACATTTTTCCTTTTAAATATGGTAACCACTGTTAGGTGATTAACCAAAATAACTCAACCTTGAGTCATTAGTTCTTGATGGAGGCTTTAATCTAGGGATTTCAAAATATACTTATGCCCAGGTTTTTGAAATCGGAACCTCGACTCCTCTTTTCAAGTTGACTGTAGATCTATATCAAGCTTTCCAACCAGGTCTATAAGGCCTCAAAATATTTCAATCCTCTTTTATTAAAACTAGATCCTTACTTTGACTTAATATGACTTCTTCTAGTCCACATAAGATGAAATTAAATCTCCCTCAAGTATGCTTATACTTCTTGTATTGTTAGGTCTCAAGAATTCAGATTTCCTGAGATAATTTCAGATCTCTATCTTCATGCACAGAGCTTCACTTTTCTTTTTAGGATACTCGGTCTTGACAAGGATATTGGTCTTAGCCCCTTGGTGCTTCAAAAATATGCTCTTAGTTCCTTTGTCTTTATTTCTTAGTCTTGTGGCTTAGACACTATGATTAGGGTTAATTGATGTGCCTAGATTTCAGATTTCCTTTCTTCTAGTAGCTAGGTCCTAGGGATCTAACTTCTTCTTAATTTCTTGAAGCCTTGTATCACTTTCTTGATCTTCCAGCTACTCTCATGTCAATAAACCAAGCTCTGATACCATGTTGAGAAATTTAGGGAAATAATGATAAGGCTTCTTATTAATTTTCTTTATCTATTACTTCACAATTTCTTGTGATTATGTATTTCTTCTTCTTCTTAGTTATTAAATTATTATCATAAAGACAATTTCCAAAGCACAAAAACAAAAGAGAACACAATATATAGGTGCTTAGCTAGGGCAAAACCCCTAGGTAGGGGAAAACCCAGTCAATAACTCTTCCTTTAGTAGATTCAAGTCACAGTGAGACATTCTTAACCTTAGACCAGAGAAATAGATTCATTCGATCCACCAATCTAGCCCTTACCACAAACAGTCAAACATATTTTAGTCTTCTACTTCTCTACAACTTCTCCAATTTCAATTTTGGTCCCCTGTAATTTGCTTCAGGATCATATGTGAAACATAAATACTTTGGTTCCCTGACAAGACAATCGTCTTCATTCTTTTCTTTTGACTGTCCTTTCTGTAATCTTTGCATCACTTTCTGTCCTTTGTTCTTCACTGTGGATTTTTTCTTCATTCTCCTCTATAATGCGTCGAATACACACCTATATATAGTTGTTGGAGTGTCCTTTAATGGGTCGACATGAGCAGTTTGTAGGATCCAACTTGTCAACTTGTTTCCAGGTCGACTTGTTCACCTTTCATCAATTGTTTGGAGGCTAACTTGAAGGATAGATGATTGTCATTTGTATGAGAAGGAGTTGACTTGGTGGAGGAGATTCTTTGACATAAAATAATGACTTTGACTTAATAAGAAAAAATCCTAAAGCACACAATCGGTGCTATGACCTATGAACCATTGACCCAAGCATCAAACCCATGCTTTAATAAGTTAAGTTAAATAATAATAAAAATATATATTTTGACAAATATATTGTATCATGACTTGAGTAAAATTATCAAGATCGACACTAGTTACTTTCATAAAAAATTACAAGGTGACAAATGCAGAAAAAATTATTGAAATAATTTTCTTCCCATAGTATGATATGGTAAACGTGTATGGGAAGAGGTTCAACAAGTGTCCATTTCCAGCCTATACATGGAAAATCTAATGAGAAAAAATGGCATCCATTACATAAGCATAAATGTAAAAAGGCAAGTTGTGAGTGGTTGTTTTTTTAGAGTAGAAATGAAGAATGTGTTTGGCTAAATTATCAAACAAAATATAGGCCCAATCAAAAATAAATCCAGCGGAATCCCTTTCAATGAGGGGGACCCAGTCTACAGGGAATTGCAAGACGTTTTGATGAGAAAACAATCGATAGAGCATGGAAGCAACATAACAATAAGGACGAGCTAAAGATTGAATGGCATACAAGTCATAAGACTCTTTCGTGTGCTTATTTGGGTCACTTTTCCACTCTCTAATCAAGATAGGAAGTCCTTTTTGCTTACCCTTGCATTCTTCTTTCGTGAATCTTTTAACGAACTGGGAATTAAATATTAAATGTGGCTCAAGAAAATGATACATACCCTGAATTTGTTGTGCCTTGAAGGAATCGATGATTATTGCTCGCGAGGTGACAAATTGCCTCTTAGTAATATTGACATTCTCCACCACCCATGAATTCATATTCGCGTAAGGAAGAAGCCTAAGACACACAAAAATTGTGTGCAAGTAGGGTTTGATGGCTTCTCCCTTTGTTATTTTAGAAGTTTCATTGCTGCCCCAGTCTGCAGTCACCATTGTTGGTGATTTGGAATCTTTTGCTGACAATTATTTCTCAAGTAACTCATATATGGCATTCCAATATGAAATGCTAAAGTCCCTCATGCACACTGTATCAGAGGAGAGAAAGGTATCTAGAAACTTCTCATCAATAATTTCCTTGAATGGCCTAGTTGGTTGTTGCAAAGGAGTTTTCTTCTTAGGCTTCGCCATTCTAAGATTTGATACAGGGCTTTCTACAATAATCGGTTGTAACATAGAAAACTAGGGTTATAGGGTTTTTTCCCAATACATGCAATATAACCATGACTATATACAACTTTATTCAATTAAAAAAGGCATTGAAATATAGCATGTGGAAGTTAATCAGATTGAAAGGTGGTACATAGTAAAATTTAATATAAGCATGCTTTTCAATTATTCATTTTGAGATGACAATTGTTAAAGGGTGACAAGTGGCACAATTTAATTGAGTGAAAATGTGAGTTGATAGGTGATGTGGCTAATTACATAATCCCAAAAGGTTAGACCCCATAAGGATCAAAGGAGGAGCTCTTAAGGAATCACCAGGCTGACTAGGCTCTGGGATGATGTGTGATGGGAAATGTGTGTTCCAATAAAGTGTTGTATGAGTGTTGAGTAGATAAGCAGAGTCATCTCAGGAGGAAAATCCCAAAATGAATAAGGAGTTTGCGTAATGCAAAGGGTTAGGATAAATTAGAGAGGGTGAATGTGGAAGGGATAGGTTCATCATCCAATGATAGAGTAGAGGGAAAAACAAGAATGGGGCCAAAATATGATGAGTTTTCCTGAAACTTTCAAAAGGATGAATAGTATGTATCTTCAGGGAAAAAGGGTCAAGATGACATGTAAAGGGGAAGGTACAAAGGACCAATAAAGGGTCGCAAGCCACATGATATGATAGAAGGAGGGCCCACATAAAGAGTTGAGTTTTCCCAGGAGGCGGATCCTGAATTAATTTAGAAGGCGCAAATTATGAAGGGTGCGGGGAAAACCCCCTAGACAATGTGTCAAACAGAGAAATAGATGGAACAAAAGAATTAAAATAATGTCTTATTCAAGCACGAAGGCTCTATACTTAACTTGATTTGCATCATGCGCGGCTACAGTGGTTCTCGCCATTGGGCCTTATTATATATTTGATTAAATAACACATAAAATTAAACATTAAGCCAAAACTATACAAAAGTATAAAATCAAAGGGTTTTTTGAGTTTTTAAAAGAGATTTCAACGCAAATTCAAGTTTACGAATTTAAAAGGGTCCCCAGTTTTTATTATGATATTAGTATAAAATGGGGGGTTGTTGTTCGCCACAACACCACCTTGATGTGTATACTCATTAAATTTACGTCAAGGAGGATTATCAAACCATATTTAAATTTTAGTGATGATAGAAACCTGCTTTGCAAAACATAATAAAAGAGGAATTATAAAAATGGCTTTCAATGAATTTCATTTACCCCATTTTTGACAACCAATGTATCTCACCTCTTGTTACTATACCCATAAAGAATGACAAGTGGAGAATTTGCATTGATTATAGAGAGATGAATAAATCCATTAATAAAGACCACTTCACATTGTCATTAATTGACCTAGTGCTACACACATCAGTAGGCAAGAGATATTCTCTTTCCTTGATGGGTTTAGTTGTAACACCCTCCTCCCACATCTACCCAAGTAACTGGCCAACCAGGGTAAACATATGACGAGAAGTTACTATGATATGATTTGAATCCCTATGTGTCAGTTAAGGAAGTGGAACCGATGGAACACATTACACATACCTTCCACATCATCAACATAACTCCCATGAGCCATCCCAACCACTTAGGTAACCAGCCCCTGAGACCAACTGAAGTTTTAGTGCATCAAACCCCTAGACGCTCCCTTAATATGGACAAGGGTGTGTTTGGGAGGCTCCAAAAGCTCCCACAATAAGGGCAAGGGATATTTTGGGGAATTTTCTCCCCAATGGTGTGCCTGTTACTCCGGGATTTGTGCCACTTTTTCAGGCCCAGAACCTAGGTCACTATGCATAACTCAATGACAGATTCATAAATGAAATTTCACAGTAAAACAAAGATACATTTGCAAAAAACATCAACAAGGACTAGATTGGACCCCTACTAGCCATGACAGGCATTTCATCAAACATGTCACAAACATGAAAGCTACAGGTCTTAATAGCAGAACTGAGCATAGGGGTCTCATACTTATTTGGAAATAGTTAAGAATCATTGATGCCTCAACACATTAGCTTCAATTTCATCTATTAGGCCATAGATACATTGTTCATTCATTTACAAGTAAAAATATGATATGAGTCAAACATCATGACAATCATAAAACCCATTCATAACCAACATATAAAGGAGGCCATGGAGGTGATCAACCGCCTAACGGATCCCGATACAGCTCGGTTAGTTGAAATTTGTCTCACTTCCACCTTTTTCAGTTTTGAAGGGGAGTTCTTTGAGCAAAATTGTGGTGTTGCCATGGGCTCACCCCTATCCCCTGTCGTTGCTAATATTTTTATGGAAGATTTTGAATCCAAGGCTCTAAACTTGGCCCGCCTCCTACCTAAACTTTGGAAAAGATTTGTAGATGACACTAATGTCATCTGGTCTCATGGCCAAGAGGAGTTAGATCTCTTCGTCGATCATCTCAACAGTTAATCCTTGGCCATTAAGTTCAAGAACAGGAAGTCGGCGGTTGCCTCCCTTTCCTTAATATTCTTATTTCAAAGAATAGTGAGATTTCCCTCTCCCACCAAGTGTTTCGAAAGAAAACACATATGGAGCAGTATCTTCATGCCAGTTCCCACCATTTCTCGGCTTAGAAGTTGGGCGTTCTCAACACCCTTGCTACTCGTGCCCTAAGGATCTCTGATGAAAAGAGCTGTGAGAAAGAGAAATCCCATCTCCTTAATGTATTTGTTGAAATGGTTATAGTAGATACCTGGGTCAGAAGGCTTTCCTCAAAGCTACCAAAAATTCGTTAACTAAAAGAGAACCTAAAGAACGGGTCCCAGGGGTCCATCTACCGTTTGTGCAATGGACCACTGATAAGATTGCGAGGACTCTTAAGAAACATAATGTTCCCTCGACCTTTAGTCCCCTTAACACCATTCGTAAGTCCCTCCGATCAGTGAAGGATCTTATCAACCCTAAGGACATGAAGGGTGTCTATATTATTCCTTGTTCCTGTGGGAACCCCTATATTGGTAATACTGGATGCTCCATTAATCAGAGGATTAATGAGAACGCAACTGACCTTAAACATAAGAGAACCAAGTCTTCCACACTAGCAGAGCATGCGGAGAAAACCAAACGTCATGTTTGTATCAAGGAGGCCAATGTTATTGCTAGAGTTTCGAAGTTCCATCACCGAAAACTTAGGGAAGCCCTTGAGATTGAAAAAAGGCCGAGCAATCTCAATAGAGAGGACGACTAGAAGATCATTAGTTGTTGGGTCCCAGCCCTCGCTTCCTAGTCGTGTTCTTCCCTTCCTCCCCTCCCTCTTTTTATAGCTTGTTCTAGTTTCCTTATAAGTTAGTTTCCCCTTGTTATCCTTTAACCTACTCTCTTTTGCCATAGTTCTTTGATCCTCTTTGGTGGGTTAGTTTATATAGTATAAGATATTTAAATAACAAATTTGATTTAAATTTAGTTTAAGAAATTAGTTATATACAAAATTTTAACTTAATTATATAAAAGGAAAATAATTATTTTGATATTAAAATTCAATTTACATTTAGGCTTAAATTAAAATGAGAATATGTTTTTTGACTTATTAATTTATATTTAAATAAAAAATAAATTAACAAATAAATAAATTTATAATATAAAAGATTTATTCTAATTATATAAGACTTAAATTAATTTATTTTAATAACTTTATTAATAAGATCGATCTAACAATTCTAACAAATAGGATTTTAATTTTTATTAACCTCTGTAATTAAATATAAAACTAATGTACAAATTTAAAAAATATATATATAATAATAATAATAAATAAATAAATATGTATAATAAAAATTAAAATAAATATGAAATAGTTAATTATATACCTTTTATGTATATTTAATGTAAATTCATATGTCCCATTAACTATTTAAATTTAAACCCCTTTTAATTTAATAATAATATAACTAACTTACTATTGATTTAATAATTATTTAAATATGTAATTTTAACCTATTTTTATTTAGTTTATATTTAATTTTAATTTTTAATTAAATATAGTTATGCTCTCCTATCCCTTGGTCCAGTCCAACTAGCCGTTTCTAGTCAAATATAGCTGTTAGCTGGTCTAGCCTACCTATTCAAAATAGTCGTTGCCTGGTCAAATATAGTCGTTGGATGTTCTGCCCTGACTATTTAACATGCAACCTAGATCTGATTCTTCAACTTGTCCTGACGATGAACCACACTGGTTGGTTTGAAACGCGTCGCCAAATGAAATATCATGTGATTTACGCCGAAAAGTTTCTCTTAAACTTGATATGGATCACAAAAGTCTCAATTCAACAAATATCAGAGATGTTAAGCATAGTGTTAGCGCTCGAAATATCACCTCAGGCTGAGAAAGGTAAACTCCAAGGTAACATCAAACCACTTAGCCTCGTAGCTAGCCCTACGGGGCAGGAGAGGGCTCTCTCCGGTCTATCTCAGTAAAGATCTTCAATGAGCGAGATGACCAATAGGGAAATACTGATTTTAGGCTAGTAAACTGATCAAGAGGTTTAATTTGGGATTTTTAAAGTTTTGGTGGAAAATTGGGGAATCGCAATTTCGGGTGCGGGGATTGGACACAGTTTTCGCAGGGGGTTCTTTGGGGCGAGATAGGAAACAGTATTGATGCCTTTGATAGAGATGGATGGCTGAGAACGACTGGTGAGGAGTTAAGGAGAGCAAGCAATAACCTTGAATTCCCCTTAAACAGTTGAAAACATTGATATTAAGCAAACTTAAAAGTAGAGCATGACAGTCATGAATTCTACTTTAACACTTCATTTGCCTAATTTGCAGAAGGAAAAGTAAGGAAATGATTCACATAACACACTTACAAGTACAAAGAGAAAACACCATCAATACATGTGACCACAAGAATCCCAAAAAGGACTGCAAAACCCTGGTCTTCCTTTGCCAAAAATTGCAGAGATACAGTGAATAATACAATAAGAGCTTCTCCCTCAAGAGTCCAACCATGAAAATGAGCAAGAAAGTACATAATATAGGCCATCTAACATCTTTCCCTGCCTCTAGGGGTCGAGCTCATCCTTCTAGGAGCTGTTTCAACCAATTCTAAACTAAGCCTTGAAAACTAGGCAATCAAAACAACTTGCCTCTATAAGCTAGGAAACCAATTCATTCATTAAATGCATGCTATTTCATGAATGAATCTTCTAGAGAAGGTAAATAAGTGTCATATCAACATGAAAATACATAAATTACATCAAATAGGGTGAAAAATCCCATCAAAAGTCAAAACTAGTAAAAGCTGGGCGAATCCATGAGCTGTAAGTGAAAAATTGTGAAAATTGCTTGATGGGTCGCGCGCATTTCCTGGACAGGTCACGCGCGTTTGGAGGCACTTTTGAGGCAGTTGCAGGTGTCCAAATGAGGCAAAAGTGGGCTTGTTGGAAAGGTCTGGATGTCTAATTTCCAACCCAAGTGGAATTTCTGAATTTGGTTGTCATTTGCCCCTCCAAAATTGCAATCTCCCAAGACTGCTCCCTGTGTGTCAAAAATGTGGCAGAAAGTCATTTTTTGCTTGTTTTTTTGACTTTCTGGAGGCCCAAAACTTGGTGAAATTTCTTAGTAATGGCTGAGCAAGTGTAAATTTTCATGAAAAATCCAGAAATGCTGAGTTTTTCCAAAATGGAGTTGCCAATCGAAAGGGTCGCGCGTCAGGGAGGAAAACCTGTTTTTTGCCAAAACAAACTCAAAAATGACCCAAAATACTCAAAAAAATTTGGAATTTGTGCTGGAGTTGAGTTATCTAGTATCATGCTCCTTCAAAGAAGCCTCAGCCAAGATGTGGAGGGGGTCAGGCCTTTTCCTTCGTTTTTGTGCTTTGGCCAACTTCCTTTGGAGCACTTTCATTTTCGCCTTGCATACATGCATCCGCGCCCAATAATGATTTTTCATATTCCTGAGCAAGTCCTTTTCTTAGTTGGCCTTGGCCAGCAACCTCTCCAAATGAGCATTGACCTGGAGAAGCATAGCCTCTCGCTCAACAGGTACCAAATCGCCGGGTCTCTTTCGAGCCAAGTTGCGGTCCTCATGAATCCTCCGCAACTCATCAAGATTGTGCTCATCCTCCAACTGCTTGTTGCGCTGCTCTAAATAGGTGATCGTCCATTGTGCCCCTTCCAATCTTCGCTGCAATGAATCATTTTCAGCTCTTAGGTGCTGAATGATCTCCTTTGACTCTAGGCTAGGAGAACTAATATCAAGGTCTACCACCTCTATGTCTGGAACACCTGATGGCCCCTCATCAATCCTGGGCTGTTTGCCCCTCTCTAATACCTATGCTGTTGTCGGAGACGAGGCCCCTTCCACCTGATGTGGAGATAACACTCGTGGTGCTGATGAAGAAGGCGAGACCCCTTCCACCTGGTGTGGAGAAAATTCTCGCCGAGCTGCTGCAAATAAGGCCCTGTGGCCTCTCTGATAAGTGACCAATGGAGGAGAGCTGACATGTCTAGTTTCATGGATATCATGCTGCTGTGATGGTCCTCCCTCCTCATGAACAATCTCAGGATGTGGTAGTGGTGCTGTGAAAAACTCATGAGAGATAAACTCTTCCCATGGGATGCCCTGCTGTGCCAACTGATGTATGACCACAAGCTGAATCAAACCATAATGATAGAGGCTCCTATATTGTTGTGCTGGGATTTTCCTCTGCATCAAAGGCACCATCCTCTCAATATTCTGGCACAAGAAAACCGGGATGTTCATCATCCGTACCTGTGTGAAATGCATCAATAAGCGAATATGATATGAATACACAAGTGAAAATCTGCCCTCACAGGTGAAATAACGCATGATAAGTCTCATCAATGGAGCATACTCATTCCTCAAAAATCTGAAAGGAAATACACCCGTCACTTGTCTCATGAATGCAGGTTTAATGTAAGGCTCAAACTGAACATTGTCCAATATTTTGCGCTTGTTCCACACTTCTCCAACATTTGGTATCCCTGTTGCTTGAGCAATCATCTCAGGTGTCAATATAAAATCCACCCCTGCAAGGTTCACATGCCCATCATGCAAATGCAAAAAAAACAAGCGAGCCAACTCCCTGTGATGCTGAATCTGAGAGATCCTCTCGCAAAACTCATAACAAGACATATAACGGAAACATGAGACTGCAATTGGACAAGCCTGCAAATCAGTCAAAGAGGTGGGCTCCTCTCTCCTATGATGACCGCTCTTTCCACCTTTGTGAGGTCTCCTCTGTACCTCAAACTCTGAAGCTAACTTATGGTCATCACTTTGCTCATAATTGGTTTCGGTTTCTGACATTGTTTTAGGAGCAAAGTGGCTGAAATGTACTGTTGTTTCTGCTTTGAAAATTGCTGATTAAAATGTTGTTTTAAGGGGACAAGAAGCACAAGGGAAATGTTAGGGAAGGGATACTTTAAAGGGAAATTGGGAATAATAATGAAACAGGGAGTTTTAGGGGAAAAATCATTGCATATACATCATTATACAATTTTACTTACAAGGATGTTATGGGAGGTAGGGTTAGGATTTTAATTTTTTGATTTCTTGGGGAGAGGGATAGGGTTTTAGGCTCTTAGCAAATTTGGAAGGGAAGTTTAAATAAAATGATAAGGAATATGTAATGGGAGGTGGACAATAGGAAAGAAAAAGGGATACCTCAAAACAGCATAATAAACCCTAGCAATTTTGACAACTTCAAGCCCAAAAGCACAATGGAGACTTTTACTTGCAAATGAAGACCTTTAAAAATACAATCATGATCTTCTTGAACTGTAGCAAGCAATAATTTTTCATGATTGAGGGCCTACCTTGCAAAATTTAGTAACTTGTGGTTCCTTGGCAGCTTGCTGGCGGTTTTGTGTAGAGGGAACGCTGATAGGTCGCGCGCCTCACCCAACAGGTCGCGCGCGCTTGACGGGTCGCGCCCGTTGAGAATTAACACTGGCGGAGGTGGCCTGACGGGTCGCGCGCCAGTCTCGACGGGTCGCGCGCCTCCCAAACTCACCGAATTCACTCAAACGCTCTTGCAACTGATTTCTCTATCACTTGGATGCACAATGGAGCTTGATGGAGGGAAATAGAGCCTTTATAGCCTTGCTTTGAATAAATTTCATGTCACAACCCACTTTCTAATGTTTTTCCATGACACTTTTTAAACTTTGAATGCTGTTGTCTTTTTGGTTTCCTTTTGTCCTGAAATTGATTGATTTGATGTTTTCCTTGATAATTTTTTGCAGGGATAGCTTCTGAGGGGTCTTGGCAAGGGAGCCAGGGTTGTATGCTGTCCTTTGAATCATTTTGAATTTTTACAAGTTTTACAAAATTTTGTGAAATGACCTTGGCTTTAAAAACAAGGTTTTTAAATCCAAGGTGAAAATTAGCTGCACAAGATAGAATCTTTCGAAGAAATACTTTGAAAATCATCCCTCTGGCTTGCTGGGCACTTATTGACCTTCAGAGACGTGACCTTGAAGATAAATTTGACCTAAACCCTAGACCTAGAAATTTTGACCTCAAGACAAGACAAATAACCTTGAAAAAGTTTAATGACTGAAACAACTTGATCCAGCAGTGCCAAGAGGGGAATAAAGACACCAGCTCCTCCATCAGGGTTATGGCATGCCTAATGGAATGCAATAAGATGACACTGATGAGGCACCTACTTATGCAAATGCAAAGAGCTTTGATCGCTGATGGAGGGCTACTAGACCGACTCTAACACATAGAACATCCACATAAGCCACATAAATCATATTTACCCATCAATACCATAGGAAATAGATTTTATTTCCACAAGAAAAATGCAACCAAGTCTGGGACTTCCACGTACCACCTGACCGTAGACATGGCTGAGCCAAATTTCTCTTCAACCAGTCACCCCCATTCCATATTCCAAGCACGAATGTGGGATTTCATGGAACAATCCATCAACATCGAACCAGGGCTTTCAGAGGCCAAACCACCTCAACCCATCAAACAGTGATTCCACCCCATGGTCAAACATCACAAACCATCACCAGATTGGTCTCTACCCAAGCTTTCCAGGGTTCCAAAGCGTTTGTTCCAACCAAGGCTTCTAGAGCTAGTAACTCAACCCACAACTATTTTCGGGCTTCCAAATCGTTTGTCCAATCAGGGCTTCCAGGACTAGTAACTGAACCCACCAAGGACTTCCAGAGTGTTTTTCCAACCAAGACTTCCAGGACTAGTAAATCAACCCAAGCTCTTACAGGGCTTCCAAAGCGTTTTTCCAACCAAGGCTTCCAAGAACTAGTCAATCATCCCAAGCTAAAGGAAACATGAGAACCAAACAGAAAAACAAAGAAATGAACCCACAACACCGTGGTTATCCCAGAAGTGGAAAGGCTAGGCAAATACACTCTCAATCTAGGCAATCCTCCATGCCAATGATAGATCATGACCAATAAACCACATGCATGTGCCATGCTTGCCAAAACTAGTGAGGAAAACATACATGCAACTCGGTACATGCAAGCAAAACCAAATATAGTTACCGATATCAATATCCTCTTGTGCTTTCCTTCTCTTCCTTTGCCTTCTTGCTCCAAGCATCCAAGTATGCCGCACTCTCCAAGAGTACTCCAAGAAAACTCTAAGTGTCCAAGAGTATGAGAGAGAGATAATAGAATGAGAGCTCCAAAATTGAACTGACAAAAAGTTACACTTACCAAACCTACCCACTGATCATCAGAAGCCTTTTTATCAATGAGGCCTCTATTTTCTTCAATTTCCATTATTTTCCTTCATTTTCCTCCTCGCATGCAACTTGTGACCTTTCACCTTCCTTTTCTCCTATTTTCCATTATTTTCATAAATAAAATGCCAATTAATGCCTCTTGCCTTTCCAAATCCTTTTCCATTTCCTTTTCCAATTTACTTAACCATAATAACCGAAATGAACACCCACTAGGATGTTTTGCCCAACATTTAGCTTGGAATATGTGTCCCATGACCTTGGTCTTATTTTTGCCTTTATTATCTTTTACATGGAATTTTGACCAGGGTTGTTACAGAACCCTCCCCCTTGGGGGAACACCGTCCTCGGTGTTCAATGACACATATAACCAATAAGACCGTTGAAAACAAAACATACTACCCATGGAGCTTTATAACATAGCTCATTGGAGTATTTACAATGACCATCTATTGAAACATGACAATCATACCATTATTGGAGCTTTATAACACAGCTCATTATGGTATTTACAATGATAACCACATATACATACATACACATTTGCTTCACCTAGAAAATAATCATATTGTCTATCGAGCTTTATAAATCTAGCTCAATACAGTATTTACAATAATACACATATATACATATATGCACATTTTCTCAACCAACAAATAAAAGGATACGATGCCTACATCCACAACAAGGGAATCCATAGGCTCACACCTCCACCTTCAAAGTCATACCAAGATTCGCCACCTTCCCAAGAAGTCCATAATCCACTACAAGGTCAAATCTGCATTCAATTTCCAACGCTATAATCTTGCGCCACTTTTCCTCTTAGTGAATAGTTACCGACTCATTGTTCCAGTCCATGCTCCCAATGGGCATCTGATTCCATATGGCAATGCTAATGACCAAAACAAATCCATTCTCGGCCTTCCCTTATCTACTACACAGTCTCTCAAGTAATCTGATCACCCTCTTCTGTGCAGTCACACACCTTCCAAGTTCCGCTGGCACCCCCATCATGGGCAATCCATACCCTAGCAAGGTTTCCTCGCATCAAACGATCCAAAAACCAAGGCATATCCCTGCCTCAAAACCATTATACCAGCCATAAAATGCTCATGGAAATCAATGGACATTGTTGGGTATTAGTGTCCCACAATGGCCTTGCTCCCGAAGTGCTTTACCAACATATTGTTGCTTGTTCCAATTCCTTTTGTTGTTGCTACAAATGCTTGCATTCAGTTTCAACCACCCAAATCAGGAATTTGCATGCTTCCTGTACCAAACACATAACTTCCATTAGATTCAAAATGAATTAAAATAAATCCAATTCATACCTCATTGGTATCTCATCAATAAGGTACACTTGAAATTCTACAAACTTCCTGTCACAACAAGTCAAACTAGCATCTTTGACCAAATCATCATGTATAAACATATCACATTAGGTTAGCTCAAAACACAACCATCATAGGTCAAAACCATAAATCACATGTAACCATCATAAACTAGAGTCATAGATCACATGTAATCAACATAGACCAGAATCATAAATCACATGCATAATAAAACTAAACTAAAATACTAATACTTATCCTTTAATCAATCTTTAGCTTCTACCTTTGTCCTTATTCCGTATGCACTCTGGATCGATTTCCACACCCGACAAACACCCAGTGTCTTCTCCTCATACATGTGCACATACACATAGTGTGCATCACACACATACAACCACACACGACATATAACACCATGCACCTACACCTGACATACAACACATACACCTACACCCAGTGTACAACACAACACAATACATACACCTACATCTGGTGTACACCACAACACAATAAATACATCTACACCTGATGTACAACACAATACATATACATACACCTACACCTGAAGTACAACAAAATACATATACATACACATAGTACAACACAACGAATACACATGTCATGATACCGTGACTACACAATGCACATACATAATGCCGCATATTCGCAACACAACATGTACACAATACCACATGTGCATCAATACCTTATGTACAACATGTACACAATACCACTTGTACATAACACCACTTGCACATAGTGTGCATAGCATCACATGTACATGGCACCACCTGCACAACGTGTACACAATGCCACATGTACACCACACCACACGTACAACGTGTACACAATACCATATGTACACAACACCACATACACGACATGTACACGATACCACATGTACATGATGCCACATGAACAACATGTACACAACACCACCCGCAGATAGTACCACATGAACACAACACCACATGTACAATCACATACACAACACCATATGTGCATAGCACAACATGCACAACATGCACAACACCATATGTACATAGCACTGCATATACAACATGTACATAGCACCATATGTACGCATCACTACATATCCCACATGCGCACAACACCATATGCACACA
Source organism: Pinus tabuliformis (assembly GCA_031772625.1). Classification (NCBI taxonomy): domain Eukaryota; kingdom Viridiplantae; phylum Streptophyta; class Pinopsida; order Pinales; family Pinaceae; genus Pinus; species Pinus tabuliformis. Next base: position 1,529,090,767 of record CM062820.1, on the reverse strand, counting down.
ACACCGCATATCCATCATGCGCAAAATACAATATGTACACAACACCACATATCCAACATGAACATAGAACCATCTATACCCATCACTGCATATGAAATATTCATACAACACTATCTGTACCGCCCTGTACATAACTTTGCATAAACATGTACACACACTATATATACACAACACCTTATGTGCACAACATCATAGATGCAACATGTACAACATATTCACAAAAGTAGTACCACACATCTAAAATCACACTGTCTCTACCAAGCAACCTTTCTTCCAGTGTCTTATCCATGCTTGTCCTAGCATGTTCCAGACCACATTGCTTTCATTTCGCTGATGTATCCCTCGGTATAATCTGTCCATAACATAATTATAGACATAGTATAATCACATAATATCAAGTCATATCCACATGATATTGACCTCAGAGATATTTCAGGACTACTCTTCCCACTTGACTCCTCATAAACCATGAACCTCTTCATGCCATTCACCTGCATAAATAATCATTCCACCACAAGAATGATCCCTAGTGAATCTATCATACAATGACATACATACATACATGTATACATATAAACATTAGTATAAAAATAATCATGATCCATGATGACCCTTTCAGACATGACATACATACATACATACATATATACATACATAGACATCAACATAATCATGATCACAACATAATTACCAGATACCATAAGGTCAAGGTTAAGAGAACTCCCTTATACATGCACTAAGATTCATTCGGGTCTTACATCACCTGTTGGGTTTCATTCAACTCTTCTCGAACTCCATTAACTTTCCTATTTCCCAAACCAATTCCCAAGACTCAAAACATAAAAGGAAAGCACACGAAACAAACAAGAAGAAGACCATGAAAACCAATAACATCACGACACCACAACAAAGTGGCAAGGCCTTGCACATAACATAAACAAAACCACAAATCAAGATCAACCAATCACAAAATACCAAAAACAAAAGACTGGTAACAGACACCATGACTCCATCCCCATGGGTTTCTAATGCTTCCAAGGGAAAGTTCAACCTGAACCTTCTTCAAGATTCCATGGCGATTTATTTGCCATGCAATTCTCTATATCACACTGCCATAACGCATAACTGTCAGTGCATAAATAAATGTAATAATATACCAGTTATCATTCATACATAATAATCACATCTGCATAGTCAGTCTAAATTAGTATCACATAATATCACAACATATTAACTCATACCTGAATGTCATAACCCTAACCATTTGAATAGTGTTAGGTCCCTATAATACTAGTGATTCCCCCATTACTATTTTCATTGTATCCCTTATTGTTATTATTGTGCCCCTGTTGTCCTCATATTGTTATTAGTGTGCCCCATAGAAACCCACTATTATTATTGTTGTGCCCTTATGTTATTATTGTTAGGTCGGCTTGATTATATTGTGACCCCTTAGACTCCTATATATAAGCGAGGTTTAGTCATTTGTATCATCCAAGAATTGTTAATTTCTGTAATGTAAAGGACGTTTCCCCCTCGAAGAGGCTTAATTCTAAGGCGTTGATCTATCTTTTCTATCTTTTTGTGAGCTGGTTTCCTAACATTTGGTATCAGAGCTTTGGATTCTAGGATTTTGCTGCTCCAAACAAGCCATCGTGGAATTTTCGCTATAACATTTTTTCTGTGATGTTTCAGAAGCTAAAACAAAAACCCATTTGAGCCGAAATCGTTTTGAACTTTGGGACTGAATTTCAGAGCTTGTCTCGCTATATTTTCGAAGATATGATCTGAGGAAGTTAGGGTTTTTGCAGATTCCCGAATTACATTCCAAACAAGTGACCTGGGGAAAATTATCATAACTTTTGTTTTGAGCATCAGATTGAAATTTCGTAAGAATTTTCAGAAACATGACAGCTTGTAGTTTTCTATATCTTAGTTTTAGGTACTAAGGTCAAAACAGTAACACGTGGCACTTTGGACAACTTCGCTCTACTGAACTAGTCTATAATCAGGTCATTGTGGGAGATTTGTCATAACTCTTCCTTGGAGAATCCAATCTTGATCATACTTGCGGGGGTTAGAAAGAGTACTCAAAGGGCTACAGCAGGATGCTATTTTAGATATTCAAGATCCGCAGTTACATAGATACAACAGATTCAATATCAAGCTCTTACAAAGTGAAAAAAAAAGGTGTGTAGTTTTTTTTAAATTTTGCGTAAGATTGGTTTGAAAAATTAGTTTGAAGGAATTAAAAGGGAATAGTGAAGAATAATTAGCATTAATTGATGCCCTGAACAAATAAAATGGAAACATCTAGTAAGAAACCTGAAATCTCTAGCATGACTCGTGAAGAAGAGGAAGAAATGCAACATGATATATCAAAATTACAAGACCAAGTACAATAAATTTCACTCTCACAAGAGGTAACTGAAGCTAAGATGAATGGTGTGGAAGCTAATATGAATGGCATGCAAGTTAAGATGGATGGCATGGATGCTAAGATGAATGGAATGGATGCTAAGATGGAAGAATTGAAGATAAATTTGAATAAGTTGCTACAAGAAATGGTTACTAATGGTGAAAGGGTAGTAAAGGAAACTCATGATGAGAAAAAAAGAAATGTTAATCATGATTTCATAGACTCTAATGTTGGATTGAAGACCCACCATGTTCCAAAAATTGATATGAGGAATTTTGATGGCAAGGATCCCAGAACATGGATACTACAGATGGAGCAATTTTTCGATCTCCATAATGTGCAAAACACACAAAAGGTACGTATTGCAACTTTATATTTGGAACCAAATCAGTTTGTATGGTATCAATGGCTTTTCTCTCATAAACAAATTGTCACTTGGGCAATTTTTACGGAAGAAATGATAACACATTATGAGGATACAAAAAGAAACATATTTTTTAGCCAATTGATAAATCTCAAACAAAAGGGTTCAATGATGGAGCACATTGAGGAATTCCAAAAATTTAACATAAGGGTAAAAGATATTCCAGAGGAGCATAGAATTGATGTGTTCATAGGGACTTTAAAGGATAATATCCAACATGAGGTTCACCTTTGGGAACCTGATTCATTGGAGAAGGCATTCAGGTTAGCAAGAAAAATGGAAAGCAAAATTATGGCAACCAGGAAGGCTACCACTCACAACTATAAGGATGGAAGTGTTGTTTCCCCTAGCCTTCCACAACCTACAAGGTTGACACCACAACAATTGGAAGAAAAGAGAGAAAAAGGGCTTTGTTACAGTTTTGATAGAAAATACACTAAAGGTCATAAGTGTGCTAAGAAGAAATTATTCTACATAGATTGTGAAGAGGAGGAAGAAAAGGAACAAGAAATGTCAAAAGAAGAGGATATACTCCAGGAAAAAACCCTAGATAAAGAAGAAATGAATCTAACCATATCTTGTAATGTATTGGCTGGAATTACCACTCCTCAAACTATCAAGATAGAAGGACATATCAAGAAGAAAAAGGTAATAGTGTTGATTGATTCAGGAAGTACCCATAATTTTATTCATTGTAAGATAGCCAAGGAATTGAATTTCTTCCTATATCTAGCACCAGAGTGTCAAGTGATGGTTGCAAGTGGAGGAACCATAAATTGCTCTGGAAAGTGCCATAATATCAAGCTATCCATGGGAGAATATGTATTGAATAACCTAATGCTTTCCATTCCAATGGGTGGTGATGATGTTGTACTAGGAGTCTAATGGCTACAATCCTTGGGTACAATAGCTTTTAATTTTCAAGAACTTTTCATGAAATTTTGTGTGGAAGGAAAGGAAGTTAAATTAAGGGGTATTGCAGGGAAACCGGGAAAGATAATCAGCCCTAACGGTATGACAAAGCTTCTAAAGAAGGAACAATGAGGCGTAATTGCATAATTATGTTCGCTAGAGGTTCCCCCATCGAAATCATCTATTTCTCCAGATCTCCAAAAAGTCTTGGACAATCATTCCAAGGAATTTGAGACTCCCAAAGGCCTCCCACCTATTCATGATCATGATAATGTTATTCATTTGATTCCATGAATTTTTCCTCCAAACATCAGGTTGTACAAATATCCCTATGCCCAAAAGAGTGAAATTGAACGTATGGTTGCAAAAATGCTAGAGGCTGGTATAATTCAACCTAGTCAAAGTTCTTTCTCTGCTCCAGTAGTATTGGTGCATAAGAAGGATGGATCATGGGGCATGTGTCCAGATTTTAGGGAGCTCAACAAGCTCACTATTAAAGATAAATTTCCCATTCGTGCCATTGATGAATTATTGGATGAATTGCATGGATCAATTTACTTCACCAAATTGGATCTTCGTTCAGGATATCATCAAGTCAAAATGAAGATTGAAGACATTCCGAAAACAACATTTAGAACTCATGAGTGTCATTATGAATTTTTGGTCATGCCTTTTTGCCTTGCCAATGCACCTTCTACATTTCAAGGTTTGATGAATTCCATTTTCAAACCCTTCCTTAGAAAATTTGTGTTAGTATTTTTTGATGATATACTAATCTACAAAAAGTCTCGGAAGGATCATGTTGAACATGTTGACAGGGTGCTCAAACTATTGAAGAAGAAACAATTATATGCAAAAATCTCCAAATGTTTATTTGGAGTACAAGAGGTGGAATATCTGGGTCATATTGTATCTCATGAAGGTGTTAAGGTAGACCCTAGCAAAATTAAAGCCATTAAGGAATGGAGAATCCCCACATCCATAAAGCATCTGCGAGGATTTCTCGAGTTGACAGGGTATTATCGCAAATTTGTTAACAATTATGGCAGAATGGCAGCACCTCTAACAACATTATTGAAGAAAGATGCGTTTTCATGGACTCCAGAAGCAACAAAGGCATTCGAACGTCTTAAAGAGGCAATGTGCCAAGCACCAGTCTTAGCTACGCCGAACTTCACAAAAGCCTTTATTGTGGAATGTGATGCTTCAGGAAATGGAATTTGTGTTGTTTTAATGCAAGATGAAAAACCCATAGCTTTTGAAATTCGTCCAATCAAAGGAAACTATTTACACAAATCTATTTATGAGAAGGAAATGTTGGCAATACTACATGCACTTAAGAAATGACAACCATACCTAATGGGAAAACACTTCAAGGTAAAAACAGATCATGATAGTCTTAAATGCTTTTTAGAACAAAGATTATCCTCTAAAGAGCAACAAAAATGGGTCACAAAGATGTATGGTTATGACTTTGAAATCATCTACCAAAAAAGGAAGCAAAATATTGTGGCAAATGCACTCTCAAGAAAGGATGAGGATGTGGAAGCATTGTTATGCACCATTTCTATTATCCAACTAGATTGGATAAATGAAGCAGGGGATGAATGGAAGAATGGCGAAGAAGTGTGGGCACTCATTCAAAAGTTACAACAAGATCCCAGTACATCTGATACATTTAGTTGGAAAAATGATTCGTTATGGTACAAAGATCGCTTATACCTTTGTAAGAATTCTCAACTCAAACAAAATATTCTTATGGAATTGCACACTTCTCCATCAAGAGGGCACTCAGGATTTTTAAAAACTTACCACAGGGTTAAGAAGGAATTTTTTTGGGATGGCCTTAAATCAGATATTCAAAAGTTTGTGGTGGAATGTTTGGTTTTCCAACAAAATAAAGTTGAAACAATTAAGACCCCAAGTCTATTACAACCTTTATCCATTCCAAGCCAACATTGTGAGGTGGTTTCAATGGATTTTATCACAGGTTTACCCAAGTCCGAAGGAAAGAGTGTCATCACGGTGGTAGTTGATAGACTTACCAAATATCCACACTTTTGTGCATTATCGCATCCATTTAAAGCCAGTACATTTTCTACTGCATTTATGGAAACAATTCAAAAGCTACATGGAAACCCAAAGATTATTGTAAGCGATAGAGATCCCATTTTCAATGGAAATTTTTGGATAGAATTATTTTCTTGTCTCAGTACTCAGTTAGCTCATAGCTCATCTTATCATCCTCAATCTGATGGGCAAATAGAGGTAGTAAACAAATGTTTGGAAGGATATCTTCGTTGCTTTGTATCTGATAAACAGACACAATGGGTGAAATGGTTGCCTTTGGCTGAATGGTGGTATAACACTTCCTTTCATGCTGCAGCAAAAATGACCCCATTTATGGCACTTTATGGATATCATCCACCATCCATCACATCATATTTAAGAGAAAATTCTAAGGTTCAAGCAGTGGAACATCACATCAAGCATCAACAACAAGTTCTCCAACTCTTAAAGGATAACCCCACATTGGCGCATAATAAATGAAATAATAGGCAGATCAACATCGCAGCGAAAGAAGTTTTGATGTAGATGACTGGGTATTCCTATGGCTACAACCATATAAACAAATGTCCCTCAAGCAAGCTAAGAAGGATAATAAATTATCACCAAAGTATTATGGTCCGTACAAGGTGTTGCAAAAGATTGGTACTATGGCATACAAATTGGAGCTTCATGCAACTTCCCGAGTGCACCCAGTTTTCCATGTTTCATGTTTAAAGAAGAATATAGGTGACAAGCTCCCAATTCAAACAATATTTCCAGAAATTGACGAGGAAGGAAAAATAATATTGGAACCGGAAGCAGTTATAGAAACAAGAACTCGACAACTATGAAATCGATCAATTTTGGAGTATCTCATCAAGTGGAAGAACTTATTTGCTGAAGATTCCACATGGGAGGATGAGAATTTTATACAGAAGCATCCAGAACTACTCAAATTTTGAGGACAACTCTCTTTGGAAGGAGAGGGGCATGTTAGGTCCCTATAATACTAGTGATTCCCCCATTACTATTGTCATTGTATCCCTTATTGTTATTATTGTGCCCCTATTGTCCCCATATTGTTATTAGTGTGCCCCATAGAAACCCACTATTGTTATTGTTGTGCCCTTATGTTACTACTATTAGGTCAGATTGATTATATTGTGACCCTGTAGACTCCTATATATAGAAGGGAGGTTTAGACATTTGTATCATCCAAGAATTGTTAATTTGTGTAATGTAAAGGACGTTGCCCCCTCGAAGAGGCTAAATTCTAAGGCGTTGATCTATATTTTATATCTTTTTGTGAGTTGGTTTCCTAACTAATAGACCAATCCAAATTAGTATGATACATATAACATCAAGATCTTAATGTAATAACCTTAATCATCAAGTTACTAGCATATAACAACAACAATTTATATATCATGCTCATCAGCAACATATAATCTAATCATCAAGCTAATTGTCATATAACAACAACAAGTTAACCTATAACATACTCGTCAACAACATATAACATAATCATCAAGTTATCCAACATAAACAACAATAGAAATGCATACAACCACAAGTTACTATCATTCATGACTATCTGACACGTGTGCATATCACTACACTAATCAACTAGCGCCTATCATATATGTAACCACAACAACAATAAAATGACAAACATGTATATAACCCTAATGTATATAACAATCCATTAACTAACATACCTACTAACAAACATACAATACCTATATGATGATCTTATCTTACCCCAAATTCTAGTGTTGCAACCTCACTTTGATGGTTTTCATCTCCTACTTCACCTGAGTCAACACATTAGCATCATAACATACCAATAGAATCTTGATGACCTAATTGCATACAATGACCTCATAATGCATCTTTGGCCTATTATACATGCAAAACCATAACCATGATAATGCATGCATAAAAATATATGGATACTGACATGCATAACAAATACATATACAACCGACATGCATTCATGACAACCACATCCCAACAACAACATCATCAACTCCTACACGGAAACACAAAGGTAACAATGACTGCTAACATGCATGCATAACAAGAACATATACAACCTACATGCATGCTTGACAAACACATTTTGCCCATCCAGTCCCATGTGTTGAACCATGCTCTAATACCACTCTATAATACCCTCCTCCCACAGCTACCCAAGTAATCGACCAACCGGGGTAAACATGTGATGAGAAGTTACTATGATATGATTCAAATTCCTATGTGTCATTTAAGGAAGTGGAACCAGTGGAACACATCACACATACCTTCCACATCATCAATGTAACTCCCAGGAGTCATCCCAACCACTCAGGTAACGAACCCCTGAGACCAACTAAAGTTTTAGTGCATCAAACCCATGGAAGCTCCCTTGATATGGAAAATGGTGCATCTGGGAGGCTCCAGAAGCTCCCACAACAAGGGCAAGGGAGCTTCTGGGAACTTTTTCCCCACTGTTGTTCCTACGACTCCAAGATTTGTGCCACTTTTCAAGCCCATATCCTATATCACTACCCAAAACTCAATAACAAGTTCAGAAATGAAATTTCACATCGGAACAAAGATACATTTGCAAAAACATCAACAAGGACTAAACTAGACCCCTACTAGCCATGATAGGCATTTCATCAAACATGTTACAAACATGAAACCTACAAGTCTTAACAATAGAACTAAGCATAGGGGTCTCATACTTATCTAAAAATCGCTAAGAAGCATTGATGCCTCAACACATTAGTTTCAATTTCATATATTAGGCCATAGATACATTGTTCATTAATTTACAAGTAAAAACATGATATGAGCCAAACATCATGGCAGTCATAAAACTCATCCATAACTAGCACATAAACATCAGAGATGCTAATCATAGAACAACCATATAAGCCACATAACAATAAGCATATTTACCCATCAATACCAAAAGAAAGATATTTTATTGCCACAAGAAAAATGCAATCGAGTCTAGGACTTCCATGTACCACCCAACTGTAGACATGGCTGAGCCAAATCTCTCTTCATCCAGTCACCCCCATGCCATATCCCAAGCATGAATGTGGGATCTCATGGAACAATCCATCAAAATTGAAGTAGGACTTCCAGAGGCCAAACCACCTCAACCCATCAAATAGCGATTCCACCTCATGGTCGGGCATCACAAACCATCCCCGTATTGGTCTCTACCCAAACCTTCTAGGGTTGAAGAATGTTTGTTCCAACCAAGGCTTCTAGGACTAGTAACTCAACCCATAGTTGTCATCGGGCTTCCAGAGCATTTTTCCAACCAGGGCTTCCAGGACTAGTAACTCAACCAACCAATGGCTTCTAGAGCATTTTTCCAACCAAGGTTTATAGGACTAGTAACTCAACCCCAGTTGTTACAGGCCTTCCAGAGAGTTTGTCCAACCAAGGCTTCCAGGAACTAGTAACTCAACCCAACCTAAAGGAAACATGATAACCAACCAGAAAAACAAAGATATGAACCCACAACACCATGGCTATGACAAAAATGCAAAGGCTAACACCCTCCCCCCACATCTACCCAAGTAACCGACCGACTGGGGTAAACATTTGATGAGAAGTTACTATGATATGATTCAACTCCCTATGTGTCATTTAAGGAAGTGGAACCAGTGGAACACATCACACATACCTTCCACATCAACAACATAACTCCCAGGAGCCATCCCAACCACTCAGGTAACCAACCCCTGAGACCAACTAAAGTTTTAGTGCATCAAACCCATGGACGCTCCCTTGATATGGACAAGGGTGCGTCTAGGAGGCTCCAGAAGCTCCCACAACAAGGGAAAGGGAACTTCTGGGAACTTTTTTCTCCAGTGTTGTGCCTATGACTCCGAGATTTGTGCCACTTTTTCAGGCTCAGAGCCTAGATCACAACCTAGAACTCAATGACGGGTTCAAAAATGAAATTTCACAGCAGAACAAAGATACATTTGCAACAACATCAATAAGGACTAGACTGGACCCCTACTAGTCATGATAGGCATTTCATCAAACATGTCACAAACATGAAAGCTACAGGTCTTAACAACAGAATTGAGCATAGGGGTCTCATACTTATCTAAAAATCACTAAGAGGCATTGATGCCTCAACACATTAGTTTCAATTTCATATATTAGGCCATAGATACATTGTTCATTCATTTACAAGTAAAAACATGATATGAGCCAAACATCATGACAGTCATAAAACTCATCCATAACTAGCATACGACATCAGAGATGCTAAGCATAGAACAACCATATAAGCCACATAACAATAAGCATATTTACCCATCAATACCATAAGAAAGATATTTTATTGCCACAAGAAAAATGCAACCGAGTCTAGGACTTCCATGTATCACCCAACTGTAGACATGGTTGGGCCAAATCTCTCTTTAGTCAGTCACCCCCATGCCATATTCCAAGCACGGATGTGGGATCTCATGGAACAATCCATCAAAATCAAAGCAAGGCTTCCAGAGGCCAAACCACCTCAACCCATCAAACAGTGATTTCACCTCATGGTTAGGCATCAAAAACCACCCCCATATTGGTCTCTACCCAAGCCTTCCAGGGTTGAAGAGTGTTTTATCCAGCCAAGGCTTCCAGGACTAGTAACTCAACCCACAGTTGTTGTCGGGATTCCAGAGCGTTTGTCCAGCCAGGGCTTCCAAGACTAGTAACTCAACAAACCAAGGGCTTCTAAAGCATTTGTCCAACCAAGGCTTATAAGACTAGTAACTCAACCCAAGCTGTTACAGGGCTTCCAGAGCATTTGTCCAACCAAGGCTTCTAGGAACTAGTAACTCAACCCAAGCTAAAGGAAACATGAGAACCAACCAGAAAAACAAAGAAATGAACCCACAACACCATGGCTATGATATAAAATGCAAAGGCTAACACCCTCCTCCCACATCTACCCAAGTAACCGACCAACTGGGTAAACATGTGATGAGAAGTTACTATGATATGATTCAACTCCCTATGTGTCATTTAAGGAAGTGGAACCAATGGAACACATCACACATACCTTCCACATCAGCAACATAACTCCTAGGAGCCATCCCAACCACTCAGGTAACCAACCCCTGAGACCAACTAAAGTTTTAGTGCATCAAACCCGTGGAATCTCTCTTGATATGGACAAGGGTGGGTCTAGGAGGCTCCAGAAGCTCCCACAACAAGGGCAAGGGAACTTTTGGGAACTTTTTTCCCCAGTGTTTTGCCTACGACTCTGAGACTTGTGCCACTTTTTCAGGCCCAGAGCCTAGATCACTGCCCAGAACTCAATGATAGGTTCAAAAACGAAATTTCACAGCGGAACAAAGATAATGTTAGATCTGAGACTTTTATGATCCATAATGTTGATATCAGTCTTTCGAATTAATTACATCGCTAGGATTTGGTCGACGTTTCCAACTAGCTAATGTGATTCATCCTCAGGACAAGGTGAGAAATCAATAAATCTAAGGGAATAAATAGCAAGGATGCATCACTGCCCAGAGTTTGTTGTTGGAAAATAGTCATTGGGAAATAGCCGTTAGGTAACTTGTTATGTAGTAAATAAATATTTAGTTTCGATATTTTAAAATGATAAAATTAAATTTAGTTATAAAATAACTGTTGTGTAATAAATAAATATTAAATTTCGGTATTATAAATGGAATATTAGAATTAAATATTAATTTTTAGAGCTAATTAATATTAACTATTGTAGTAATATTGTCTAGAGATAATTAATAATATAGTTTGTTAGGGTTTGACTTATAGTAATAGAAACTAGTTGTTATGAAGTAATATTATTTAGAAATCATAAGTTAAATGTTTAATAGTAATGTCATCTATAAATAGTTAGTTTAAATAGTGTAGTGTGTTAGGGTCTGACCCTATCTTTTATTGATTGGAATAGTATTTAATTTATTAATAATTTAATATTATTAATTATTATTATAATCTTATAGAGGGACTGTAATATTAAATCCTAACAATAATGTACCGATGGTATAATATTATTATAGAGATTAATAATAATATTAAATACATTATTTTAATATAATTCGATATATTAATTTCTATGATAATAATTTTAATTTAGTATCAATAAAATAAAAAGACTAAGAGTGGAAGAATGAAAACTAATCTCATAAAAATGGAGGATGGCTAAAGATGAACTGATGGTATTTCTAATATTATTGATATTATAGAGATTAATAATATTAAAAATTCTTATCTTGATATTTAAATTCACTTATAATACAATATATTGATTAATAAGATATAATAATTTTAATCTATTATTTTAATATATATAAAGTAAATACTATAATAGGAAGGAGGAAAACTAATCACATTAAAAAGGAGGAAGGCAAAAGATAATATTAGATCATAAATGTACTTCGACAACAAACAAAGATATTAAAGAAAATTAAGGCATGATCTAGGGGGGGAAACCAGAAGGCGAGAAGGGAGAACCAGCAGGAACAAAAAGGGGAAAGGAGAGGGAGGGGACAAAGGGTCAAGAGGAGAGAGTTGGAATCCAGCTTTTACTTAATTTCTAGCTATCATCCCTATTGACCCCTACTAGCCATGATAGGCATTTCATCAAACATGTCACAAACATGAAAGCTACAGGTCTTAACAACATAATTGAGCATAGGGGTATCATACTTATCTAAAAATCGCTAAGAAGCATTGATTCCTCAACACATTAGTTTCAAATTCATCTATTATGCCATAGATACATTGTTCATTCATTTACAAGTAAAAACATGATATGAGCCAAACATCATGACAGTCATAAAACTCATTCATAACTAGCATATAAACATCAGAGATGCTAAGCATAGAACAACCATATAAGCCACATAACAATAAGCATATTTACCCATCAATACCACAAGAAATAGATTTTATTGCCACAAGAAAAAAGCAACTGAGTCTAAGACTTCCATGTACCACCCAACTATAGACATGGCTGAGCCAAATCTTTCTTCAGCCAGTCACCCCCATGTCATATTCCAAGCACGAATATGGGATCTCATGGAACAATCCATCAAAATTGAAGCAGGGCTTCCAGAGGCCAAACCACCTCAACCCATCAAACAATGAGTCCACCTCATGGTCAAGCATCAAAAACCATCCCCGTATTGGTCTCTATCCAAGCCTTCCAGGGTTGAAGAGTGTTTGTTCCAACCAAGGCTTCCAGGACTAGTAACTCAACCCACAGTTGTTGTTGGGCTTACAGAGCGTTTGTCCAACCAGGGATTCCAGGACTAGTAACTCAACCAACCAAGGGATTCCAAAGCATTTGTCCAACCAAGGCTTCTAGGACTAGTAACTCAACCCAAGTTGTTACAGGGCTTCCAGAGCGTTTGTCCAACCAAGGCTTCCAGGAACTAGTAACTCAACCCAAGCTTAAAGTAAACATGAGAACCAACCATAAAAACAAAGAAATGAACACACAACACCATGGCTATGACAGAAAATGCAAAGGCTAGGCAAATCCACTATCAATCCAGGCAATCCTCCATGCTAATGATAGATCATGACCAATAAACCACATGCATATGCCATGCATGCCAAAACTAGTGAGGAAAACATACATGCAACTTGGTACCTGCAAGCATAACACGTTGTAGTTGCTGATCTCGATGTCCTCTTTCACTTTCCTACTCTTCCTTTGCATTCTTGCTCCAAGCATCCAAGCATACCACACTCTCCAAGAGCGCTCCAAGAAAACTCTAAGTGTCCAAGAGTATGAGAGAGAGAAAATAGAATGGGAGCTCCAAAACTGAACTAACAAAAGGTTACACTGACCAAGCTTGCTCACTGTTCCTCAGAAGCCTTTTTATCAATGAGGTCTCTATTTTCTTCAATTTCCATTATTTTCCTTCGTTTTCCTCCTCACATGCAACTTGTGACCTTTCACCTTCCTTTTCTCCTAATTTCTATTATTTTCATAAATAAAATGTCAATTAATGCCTCTTGCCTTTCCAAATCCTTTACCAGTTCCTTTCCCAATTTATGTAGCCATAATAGTCGAAATGAACACCCACTAGGATGTTTTGCCCAACATTTAGCTTGGAATATGTGTCCCATGACCTTGGTGTTATTTTTGCCTTTATTAACTTTTACATGGAATTTGACTAGGGTTGTTACATTAGCATATACAACCAAATTGGGATTGCACAAGAAGATTAGGACAAAACCATGTTTATTTGTCCTTGGGGTACATTTTCTTAATGTATTATACCATTTAGACTTTGTAACATTTCTTCAACCTTGCAAAGAGCCATGATTAGGATATTTCTTAATCGATCAATGATTGCAAGGAAACTTATATCAATGATTTTATAGCCTATGATGATACAATTGAACTCGCTTTCACTAATATAAAAAAAGGTACTAATTAGATGTAAGGAATTTTTGATATTATTAACTAAAGACATCATGTTGTGGCATCACCTTTCTTCTAAAGGCATCGAAGTGGAACCAACTAAACTATAGTTAATAATAATCTTACCAAGTCTCCAGATACAAAAAGAGGTACTATGTTATGACTACCTCTCATGGAAATGGTCATAGATGAATGACTTACTTAACACAGTTGAATCCCAAAAAAAATGATATCTAATATAATGCACTGCGAAAGACCCTCAATACTTAAATACAAAAAAAGGTACTATGTTCCTTAAGAATGTAGGTTATTAGCAATGGTTTATTGAAGATTGTACCTTGATAGATCATCCTTCATTTTATTTTCTTACTAAAAATGTTGACTTTGCATGGACATATAGATACCAACGTTGCTTTGAAGAATTAAATTTAAAGTTTCGCAAAGCTCCAATGTTAAGAAGGCATAATTGGTCCCTCATGTTTCACATATCTACATATGCGTTAGAGGCCTCCATTGGAGTTGTCTTGGGACAATAAGAAGACCGTTGTACATATTCCATATATTGTATCAGTAATAATCTCTCTCCTATAGAACTAAATTATATTGTAACATAAAAATAATTTATTGTGGTCATCCATGCCATTAAAATAAATTCGGCACTATATAACTGGGTATGCTGTGATTTTACACATTGATTACGCTGCCATCAGGGATTTGATGAATAAAACCGTAACTAATGGAAGAGTGACTATATGGTTACTATTATTACAAGAACTTTATGTAACCATTATGGATAGACAAGGAGAAGACAAAATAGTTGTAGATTTCATTTCTAGACTAACCAAAAATGAAAATGTAGCACCCATTGAAGACACTTTTCTCGATGAGCATCTTTTCATAGTATCTAAAAACTCTTCATGATTTACATAAGTTGCTAACTATTTGGATGCAAGGAAGCTTCCACCACACCTCTCCCCAAAGGAGTGGCAAATATTTGTCAGGAATAGTTACCAATATTCAAGGATTAGGGCATGCCTCTTCTACATAGGTCCAAATCTTCTCATCCAATGGTGTGTAAGAGAGGATGAAATCCGCGATATATTGAAATCTTGTTATGATGGCCCTTGTGGAGGCCACTTCATAGACATAAGCAACAAATACAAAATACTCCATCAAGGGTACTATTAGCCCACTATCTTTCAAGATGTTGAATAATATGTGAAATGATGTGACAACTACCAGCGCATGGGATGATCATTTCAGTCAAATAAGATAACAATATAGAATTGGTTGGTGGTATGGCCCTTTGAAAAATGGGCTCTTGATTTAATTGGAGCCATCAATCCTCCATCTTGATGGAACTCCTACATCTTGGTCTACACATATTACATGACTAGATTTATGGAATAAAATCACTCCTAGCCACAAAAAAACAAGCAATGGAATACTTCCTCTATGGTGAAATATTTTTCAAATACTGAATACTTAGAGAAATTATCACAGATGGAGGGGCATAGTTCACTCCAAGAGACATACAAGAACTCATGGGAACCTAGTGGTCGAGAATAGGGTGAAAACATTGTATCATTCATAGGGAAATGGATAGGTGGAAGGGACAAATAAGGTCATCAAGGCCATCTTGAAAAGTATTGTTCAACTTCACCTTAAGAATTGAGCATACAAACTTCCTGAGGCATTATGGGTCTACTAGACCACATGGAAAAGTACCATTGGTTGTACTCCATATGAATTAGAGAATGGAAAGAAAATCCTCTTGCCAATAGAAATAGAAGTATATACCGTGAGAACTGCAATATAGCTTGGCATGGACTTATTTAAGGCACACTGACAATGATTTCTTTAGATTAGTGAGCTAGATGGACTTTATCAAGATGCCCTACACCAAACAATCATTATTTAGCAACAAAAGTTCAATGGCATGAAAATTTCATAAAGAATAAAAGATTCAAAGTTGACGATTGGGCCTTGTTATTCAACTCAAGATTTGAGGACATCAAGGGAAAATTTAACACCCAATGGATTGGGCCATATGAGATTGACACCGTATATGTTAATGTTGGAAATAATACTGAGAGGGGGGGTGAATTAGTATTATCAAATTCTTTTCAATATATCTTCCTTATTTATACTTTGAATAATTCTTCAAATATTGATCATTACTTTGTATGTCAGTATCATAAAATAATGAGCAGGAACAAGAAAAGCAAATAGTCACACAAAAGAACACCAGATATAAGGTGGAAACCCAATGTGGGTGAAAACCACCTGCTGCAATATGTCTCTATCTTCTTTTAATAAGAAACTCCTTTTACAATGATTTTGTACTGGTGCAGTCCTTTACCAGTACGCAGGCTACAACCTGCAGAGAGCTACAACCCTCTTAGCTCTTGTACTAGCCAAGATACTAGTACGTAGGTGCTGGCCTACTGAAGGCTACAACCTTCTCTTTCTTCCAGGGACGACGTTTCATAAATTTTCAGACTGGATCCATGAACATCAATCAATCATCAAGTATATCTGCATCAAACAATCTCCTTTTCCCAATTAGCACTGAATCAAGTAAACACTTCTCTGACAGCTGTACCCAGAACACAGTAACAGTGACCACACACCAAATTCTGAACCCAGAATATTGCAGCAATAGACAAAGGCAACTAGATCATAATTTAAAGATATACGCTACTTCAACAACCTGAAACCTGCGTGCAGATCTATAAAGGATAATTCCTTCTTTCAAATATTCAGACACTAATTAACGCAGATTGTTAGATTTATAGATCAAGCATGCACCTCATATAACAGATCAAAATCATGCAAAGATACTATTATTCAAGCATAAAGATTATGACCCATCAAAAGAGCTTATCCTTCTTTATGCGCTAAGGTTCCTCCTTCATTCAGATCCAGATCTGCACCATAACCCAATCACAAATATTTCAGATCTAGCACTTATTAGATATTCAATTCATTCGATGATGCTTTGCCAAATGATCTCCTTCCTCTTTTATAGTCTTAGGCCTTCCACAATACCACGGTCCAAAGCCATAGGATCAAAAAACTGTTGGACCAATACCATGAACCAACCATGAAAGTGCATGAGATCAACACTTTTGGATGTAATACCACGGGCCAAAACCATAGGATCAAAAACTGTCGAACTAATACCATGAACCAACCATGAAAGTGCGTGAGATCAACACTTTTGGATGCAATACCACGGGCCAAAACCATAGGATCAAAAACTGTCGAACTAATACCATGAACCAACCATGAAAGTGCGTGAGATCAAACCTTTTCTCTACATGAAATAAACTTTTCTCTGCATAAAAGTGCATGAACTTTTCTCTCCATGAAATAAACTTTTCTCTTCATAAAAGTGCGTGAACTTTTCTCTACATGAAATAAACTTTTCTCTGCATAAAAGTGCGTGAACTTTTCTCTACATGAAATAAACTTTTCTCTGCATAAAAGTGCGTGAACCTTTCTCTACATGAAATAAACTTTTCTCTGCATAAAAGTGCGTGAACTTTTCTCTACATGAAATAAAATTTTCTCTGCATAAAAGTGCGTGAAATTTTCTCTACATGAAATAAACTTTTCTCTGCATAAAAGTGCGTGAACTTTTCTCTACATGAAAGAAACTTTTATCTTCATGAAAGTGCGTGAACTTTGCTGCACTATAATTTATCATCTTAGATGAGTGGGTTGCCATCAAGTACAACATATGTATCATAATGCCAACAATCTCCCCCTTTGGACTTGATGGCAACAACAACCAATCACTCTCCCCCTTTGACATCAAGGGCAAAGGGTTATGCTCCCCCTAAGAACATGCTCCCCCTGACTATAAACCAGATCTGCAAAGAAGAACCATAATCCATCAAACACCATAAATGACCATGAAAGAGAGATAGAGACGTATTGCAGCAATACTCAGACCAGCATCCATGATCTCCTTCTGTACTTCCTCCATAATGCCAACAATGCATGATATGCTCCCCCTGAACCTGTGCCATTCGATCTTTGACCAATCCGCAACCCAGCACATGTACGCATATACTTCAGATGAACCTTGCGTACAACCAACAATCAGAAGAGATTCAACAACAAGATGATGCATCAACAACCCCCAGCTTTTGCCTGAGGTATTCAAAGGTCTCCCTAGGCAATGGTTTGGTGAGTATATCAGCAACCTATTCCTTAGAAGGAACATACTCCAACTTGACCTTTTGTTCAAGCACTTGTTCCCGGAGAAAGTGATACTTGATTGGTATGTGCTTGGTTTTTGAATGCATGACTGGGTTCTTTGAAATGCTGATTGCACTTGTATTATCACATAAGATGGAGATGGGTGGTGTAAAAGTGATTTGAAAATCCTGCAAGGTCTGCATCATCCAAAGGAGTTGAGTGCAGCAAGATGCAGCAGCAACATATTCTGCTTCAGCTGTAGACAAGGCAATCGAACTCTGTTTCTTGCTGAACCAAGATACTAATCTGGAACCCATAAAGAATGCACCACCACTTGTGCTCTTCCTGTCATCCACGCTTCCGGCCCAATCTGCATCAGTATAAGCATGAAGTGTGAGATCTGTATCTCTAGGATACCATAAGCCATAATTTTGAGTCCCTTGAAGATATTTGAAGATTCTCTTTACTGCCTGAAGATGAGTTTCCTTTGGATTTGCCTGAAATCTTCCAACTATTCCCACTGCATGCATGATGTTTGGTCGGGTACCTGTCAAATAAAGTAGACTTCCAATCATAGATCTGTAGGTTGGTTGATGTACTGCTGCTGATTCATCATTTGCACTGAGGCTACATCCTGTGACCATGGGTGTACATACTGGTTTTGCATCTTCCATGCCATATTTCTTCAAAATCTGCTTGAGATACTTGGTTTGAGACAAGAAGATCCCTCCTTCCTTTTGTTGGATTTGCAGGCCAAGAAAATATGTCAATTCTCCAAGCAAGGACATTTCGAATTCTTTCTGCATCACCAAGGCAAAGCTTTGACTCATAGATTCTTCATTGCTGCCAAAGATAATGTCATCTACATACACAACAAGTATTAGCAATTTGTCATTTTCAATTTTTATATAAAGATTGCTATCTGTTGACCCTTTTGAAAAACCTTGTTGATGAAGATATTTGTCCAAACGATAGTACCAAGCCCTTGGAGCTTGTTTAAGACCATAGAGAGCCTTTTTCAGTCTGCATACAAGATTTGTATCATTTCCAAGAATGAAACCATCTGGCTGCTCAATGTATACTTCTTCTTCTAAGTCTCCATTCAGAAAGGCTGATTTCACGTCCATTTGAAATACTTTGAACTTTTGAAAGCTTGAGAGAGCAAGGAACATTCGGATGGCCTCAAGTCTTGCAACAGGAGCAAAAGTTTCCTCAAAATCTATTCCTTCTTGCTGCGCATACCCTTTACAAACAAGTCTTGTCTTGTTTATAATTACTTCCCCATTTTCATTCAACTTATTTTTGAAGACCCATTTTGTCCCTATAACATTCTTATCCTTTGGTCTAGGAACCAACTCCCAAGTGTTGTTCTTTTCGATCTGCTCAAGTTCTTCATCCATTGCTTTGACCCAACATTCATCTTTGCATGCCTCTTTTACATTTTGTGGTTCAGTGGAGGAGAGTAATGCCAAATAGCTTG
Source organism: Pinus tabuliformis (assembly GCA_031772625.1). Taxonomy (NCBI): domain Eukaryota; kingdom Viridiplantae; phylum Streptophyta; class Pinopsida; order Pinales; family Pinaceae; genus Pinus; species Pinus tabuliformis. Next base: position 1,529,070,834 of record CM062820.1, on the reverse strand, counting down.
AAGCTTCTGCAATTGTTCTTCTTGTTTGTACACCTGCTTCTTTCTGCCCCAAAATCTGAGATTCTGGATGATTCTTCTGAACGTACCAGGATGGAGTCTTCTCTTCTATCCTTATCTGTTCCTCTGGTGCTTCTTGAGGTTCTTCTTCTTCATCATTCTGTCTTTGAGGGTAGTCTTCATCTTCTTCGATATTTTCATGATTTACTTGCCTAGGAATGTATCCCTTTTCATCAACCACTACATCAATGCTGTCAACAATTCTTCCAAGTCTTTTATTGTAGCACTTATATGCTTTGCTGTGTGGAGAATAACCAAGAAGAATGCCTTCATCTGCTCTAGGTTCAGGTTTGCCAAGTTGCTCATCAGTATTCTTAATATAGCATTTGCTCCCAAAGATTTTGAAGTGCTTTACCGAAGGAGTCTCACCATACCAGAGCTCATGAGGAGTTTGAGTGCTGTTCACTTGGACATTTGTTTTGTTGAGAATAACAACCGCAGCATATGCAGCTTCACCCCAGAAAGTTGCGGGAGTTCCAGACTCATCAAGCATAGCACGGGCCATTTGTTGGATTGTTCTGTTCATCCTTTCCACCACTCCATTTTGCTGAGGAGTTCTAGCTGTAGAGAATTCCATTCTTATCCCATGTTCTTCACAGAAATCGAAAAATTCATTTGAGGTAAACTCCCCACCTCTGTCAGACCTAAGGCACTTAATTTTGTAACCTGATTCATTTTCAACCAAGGCTTTGAAGGATTTGAATTTCTCGAATGCTTCGTCTTTGTGCTTCATAAGTCCTAACCAAACAAACCTGGAGAAATCGTCAATGAATAATATCAAGTATTCTTCTCCTCGAGGTGTCCTTTTCCTAAATGGACCACATACATCTGTATGGACTAGCTCAAGAGGCATGCTAGCTGATCCTTCCTTCTCTGGAAAGTTAGTTCTGGTTTGCTTTCCAAACTGACATGATTTGCATATGGTGTTGTCTCGAATTTTGATATCTGGAAGACCACGAACAACCTGATATTTGCATGCTTTCCTTATTTGTGAAAAGCTTAGATGCCCCAACCTCCGGTGCCATAACCAGTGTTCATCATCCTTGCTCAAATAGCATTGTTGTTGTCCTTCTTCAAATATGTATAGATTATTTGGAGTTCTTCTACCTTTGATCACTGTTTCACCTGTATCAAGATCACGAACACGACATCCGTTTGATCTAAATATCACCTTGGTTCCTTGATCACACATCTGGCTGACACTTAGAAGATTATGCTTCAATCCATCAACATACAAAACATTTCCAGCTTTGACCTTTTCTTTTAACTGAGCAGTGCCTTTTCCTTTTATAGCTGCAGGAGTATCATTTCCAAAAGAAACTTTCTTTCCCTTTTCTAAAGCAGAATATGATTCAAGTTTTTCTTTATCACCTGTCATATGTTTCAAACATCCACTGTCAATGTACCATAGATTTTCTTGTCCTTCTGCATAAAATGCTATCCCACATCTTTCTGTTTGTGGTTCCTTTCTTCTCCATGTTCTGGTGCTTGAGGCTTGTTCCTTTGTCTGCTGAAACCTGCTCCTGCATTCAGAATCTTCATGACCAAAGTTATTGCAAATAGAACATTCAACTTCATTTTCAAGAGCCGAAAAGTTGTTATAGGTCCTTTTTGTAATCCTGGTCATACTTCTTTGTTTTTGAGCTTCTCTAGTCATGATTGTTTTATATGCAACACATTGAGCTACTTTGTGACCAAAGTTATGGCAAGAGAAACATTGCCCATTGAAGAAACTTCTGCGATTATCAAATCTACTGGCCAAATGATTGTAATTTCTATTGTCATCCATTCTTGAAGCAAATTGAGAAGATTTTACCTGTGGCTGGTTGTAGCTTTTGTTCATCCTTAAGACAGATTGCCCCTGGTTTACCTGATAGTCTTTGTTCGTTCTTGATGTAATTCGTCCCTGCTTTACCTGGTGATCTCCATTGTGCTTTTGCTCATTCCTTCTTGCTGCATCAAGATAACTCTTTGAGGTGGATGCTTGAGATGTTTCTCCATTATACCCCAGACCTGTCTTGTTTAGCGGAGAACGCTGTACATTGATGATCTCATCCAGAGTTTCATATCCTTTGACAAACTTAAGATTAATAGCCTTTGTTTTCTCAATTTCTTTTCTAAGGCCAACAATTTCACCTTCTAACTTTTCAAGATATTTTTCTTTTTCATCAATTTGAAATTGTAGAGTATCAATGATCATATTCTTTTCTTCTATACATGTCTTAAGTCTAGAAATCTCATCATAAAAACTATCCACATCTATAGCATCCATGTAATCATCATCTTCAAATGCCATTAAAAGTTTATAGTCATTACCTTGTTCATCTTCATCACTATTTGATAGACCATCACTTTGTTCATGAGTGTAGTAGCTTTTCTTATTTGCATTCTGTTTCTTGTTCCATCTAGCAGGTTCCTTTCTTTTGTCAATCTTATCCTTATGAGGACATTTGGCAGCATAATGACCTACTCTTCCACAAGCAAAACATTTAAAAGGTAGATTACCTCTGAACCTTCCAGTACCCCGTTGAAGATTTATGACAAAATTTGATTCTTCTTCTTCTTCTAGTACGTGACTTGATTCATAGTAGTCTCCTTTGCCTGAAGCCTTAAAATAAGCTTCTCTCCTGTCTGATGGACCTCCTTTTCTCATTTCATAAGCAGTTAGAATTCCGTGTAGCTGAGACATAGTAAGAGTTCGTAGATTTTCCTTTTCTTCTATTGCAGATACTTTAGATTCAAACTTGGGGGACAATGATCTTAGGACTTTTTCAACCACAACAGCCTCTTTTATTTCTTCACCCAAGTTTTTCATACAATTAACAATCTCATCTACTCGAAGGAAATAGTTAGCCACACTTTCATCATTATACATTCTGAGATTCTCATACTGAATCCTGAGGGTTTGAAGTTTTGCACGTTTTACCTGTTCATCTCCTTCGTAGCTCAAAACAATCTTGTCCCATATTTCTTTTGCGGATTTATATTGCATAACCTTCACGAATTCAGATTGAGATAGACATCCTAGAAGAGTATTTACCGCCTTTGCATTTGTTTCATATTTCTTCTTCTCAGCTGAATTTGTAGGAGTAGCTGATGGAAAAGTATACCCTGATTCTATAATGTCCCATACTTTTGTACCCAAAGATTGAAGATAGGCAGTAACTCTTACCTTCCAATATACAAAGTTTGTCCCATCAAAAATTGGTGGCCTGATTGATGCTTCCCTCTCGTAGTTGCTCATGATGTTAGATCTTCCTTCAAGCGATCAAGCTTCTTCAGAAGGACCTGCTTTGATACCAATTGTTGGAAATAATACTGAGAGGGGGGGTGAATCAGTATGATCAAATTCTTTTCAATATATCTTCCTTATTTATACTTTGAATAATTCTTCAAATATTGATCATTACTTTGTATGTCAGTATCATAAAATAATGAGCAGGAACAAGAAAAGCAAATAGTCACACAAAAGAACACCAGATATAAGGTGGAAACCCAATGTGGGTGAAAACCACCTGCTGCAATATGTCTCTATCTTATTTTAATAAGAAACTCCTTTTACAATGATTTTGTACTGGTGCAGTCCTTTACCAGTACGCAGGCTACAACCTGCAGAGAGCTACAACCCTCTTAGCTCTTGTACTAGCCAAGATACTAGTACGTAGGTGCTGGCCTACTGAAGGCTACAACCTTCTCTTTCTTCCAGGGACGACGTTTCATAAATTTTCAGACTGGATCCATGAACATCAATCAATCATCAAGTATATCTGCATCAAACAATCTCCTTTTCCCAATTAGCACTGAATCAAGTAAACACTTCTCTGACAGCTGTACCCAGAACACAGTAACAGTGACCACACACCAAATTCTGAACCCAGAATACTGCAGCAATAGACAGAGGCAGCTAGATCATAATTTAAAGATATACGCTACTTCAACAACCTGAAACCTGCGTGCAGATCTATAAAGGATAATTCCTTCTTTCAAATATTCAGACACTAATTAACCCAGATTGTCAGATTTATAGATCAAGCATGCGCCTCATATAACAGATCAAAATCATGCAAAGATACTATTATTCAAGCAAGAAGATTATGACCCATCAAAAGAACTTATCCTTCTTTATGCGCTAAGGTTCCTCCTTCATTCAGATCCAGATCTGCACCATAACCCAATCACAAATATTTCAGATCTAGCACTTATTATATATTCAATTCATTCGATGATGCTTTGCCAAATGATCTCCTTCCTCTTTTATAGTCTTAGGCCTTCCACAATACCACGGTCCAAAACCATAGGATCAAAAAATTGTTGGACTAATACCATGAACCAACCATGAAAGTGCGTGAGATCAACACTTTTGGATGTAATACCACGGGCCAAAACCATAGGATCAAAAATTGTCGAACTAATACCATGAACCAACCATGAAAGTGCGTGAGATCAACACTTTTGGATGCAATACCACGGGCCAAAACCATAGGATCAAAAACTTTCAAACTAATACCATGAACCAACCATGAAAGTGCGTGAGATCAAACCTTTTCTCTACATGAAATAAACTTTTCTCTGCATAAAAGTGCGTGAACTTTTCTCTCCATGAAATAAACTTTTCTCTTCATAAAAGTGCGTGAACTTTTCTCTACATGAAATAAACTTTTCTCTGCATAAAAGTGCGTGAACTTTTCTCTACATGAAATAAAATTTTCTCTGCATAAAAGTGCGTGAACCTTTCTCTACATGAAATAAACTTTTCTCTGCATAAAAGTGCGTGAACTTTTCTCTACATGAAATAAACTTTTCTCTGCATAAAAGTGCGTGAACTTTTCTCTACATGAAATAAACTTTTCTCTGCATAAAAGTGCGTGAACTTTTCTCTACATGAAAGAAACTTTTATCTTCATGAAAGTGCGTGAACTTTGCTGCACTATAATTTATCATCTTAGATGAGTGGGTTGCCATCAAGTACAACATATGTATCATAATGCCAACAGTTAATGGGTCCATAAATTTTCATACTATTGATGAACATAGGACTCCACCCATAGAAAATGGGCATAGGCTCTAACCATGTCACAAGTGACTATCTAAAGAAGCCACTATAAGGAAAATCAATAAAGGTTGGCCCAATAATGATTTGGATATTTTATATAACAGAGAAATCCCCTCTAGATAATTCATTTTGTTTCTTATTCAAGAATAATAATAATGATTATGGTCATGATCATAATAAAAGACCTATTTCGAAAACCTCTGGGCACAATTAGGTGCATGTCACATGAAAACCAACTCCACTAGCACTTGAGTTGTTCAAAAAATAAATAAATAAATTATTCCTAAGTAGGAGGACACTTCATAGTTTCTTGATGGTTATGTAAATATCCTACTACTCACGAATCTATAAATACATAATATGTGCATTCATGCTCATAAAATGCACAAGACCTTTCAAAACTATAACACCCTTTGTTGTTGCAACCATTATTGTTACAATACCTTCTTTTGGATCAAGAATCGATGTTGCAACACCTTCCAAATGGCGATATTGTTACAACAACATCCACTATTTGTTGTTGCTGCAACACCCTTCATTGAATGTTTCTACTACAACACCTCCCACTAGGTGGCGTTGCTGCAAAACCTCCCGCTAGATGTTGTTGTTGTAACATTAGAAAAATGCAATGTTGTTGCCACATCATCTACTAGGTGATTGCAATAATCATACCACAATTGTTGCCGCACCCTCCATAACACACTATTGCAACGCTATCTAACAACTAATACCATGCCAAATGTCACTAATGTGACACCTTCATTGGACCATGATGATAGTTCGCTCTTGGTTCCAAGCAACACATCCATGTGAAGCAATATACTTATATGAGCTCGTTACTAAGCGAATTTCCCACTCACACAAAATGGTAAGCATTAAAGTAATGATTTTCCTTACAGAACATATCATATTAAAGTGACATAATGGAACCTACATTGTAGCCAATTGCATGCATTAAAATGATAATCGTTGCTCTCAATTTCACACCATTTCCCTTTTTCCACATCCCATCACAACCTGAAAAAAAAAAAAAAAAAAAAAAAAAAAAAAAAAAAAAAATCATCGCTATAACTGGTAATTATACCACCATAATTTCATAATTCGAAACCCCAATTTCACAATTCCTAACGGAGTGTGTCATTCTCGTTGCAACTACTAACCTATATGATTTCCAATCAAGCGCCATGGGTGGTTCACTAATTTGTTGTGAGCTAGTTGAATCTGTCTTGCTGAAAGCCTATGACCATATTTGGGCCATAAGCTAGGCAGTGGAGTGGATTGTCTACTTTTAAAGACTACAACGATTTGATTGGGATATTACTCTTGAATATTCACTATATTTACAAGGTGAAAAAATGACAGTAAATGTAATTCCAGTTACAACCAATGATGAAACGATAGCCATTATGTCAAGACTACCCCATGTGGGAGAACATTGGCATTCCTATAAAACAATGCAGTGAGAAGTGGAGAGAATTCCATGAAGAAAATGAAGTATTGGCGAATAAAGGAAATGGGTTAGACAGAAAATCCTTCCTTGAACCATGGGCGTATGTGTTGGAAACCAGGACAATACTGAGAGGGGGGATGAATCAGTATTGTAGGATTTTTTTTACCACTAAAAAAAAAAAAAAAATTAATTTGTGCAAGAATAATAGGAGTTTCTTGGCTCAACCTAGCGGGCAGATCAACCTTAATAAAGGCAATCCTTTCGTCCCTCCCCATCTATCAGTATGCGGTCACCTTGGCTCCAGCCAACATTCACAAGCATATGGAACTGCTCATGAGAAGTTTCCTGTGGCAAGGGGGGAGGCAAGACTCAAAAAAATTCAGTTTAGTCAAATGGGAGCAAGTCATTCTTCCTTATGAAAAGGGAGGCCTAGCCATAAAAATTCCAAGCCTCTCCAACCGCGCCATGGGACTCAAATTGATCTGGAGATTACTCACTGACAAAGGCGCTTGGTGGGTGGATGTGCTATCAAAGAAATACCTCAATGGAACAAACTCAAATCTTCTCTCAGAAACAATTGCTGAGCGGCCTTGCACCTCAGTCTGGAAGCTCATTAAAAAGGTCCTCCCTCAGTTTAGGGACAACATATCCAAAGTGCCTGGCAGTGGCAAGGAGATTAATATATGGAAGGATAAAATCATGGGCACAAAACCGAGAAACCTCAACCAAAATCTCAGGCCCTTGCAGATTTGGATGGAAACAAAAAACTTACACACCTTGTACGATATCTCTACCTGGGAGCACAATGTTTGGCAGGGCTGGAAGGATATAAAGCCTCCCATAGATATTGAAGATTTGTGGCTCAACCTCAAGGCCTCTCTCTCAGGTGCCGCTCCTACCAATTTAGGGGCTGTTGACAGGTATATATGGGAACCAAGTGGAGGTAAATTCACGGTCAGAGATGGATACAAATTCCTTCAGACTCTCAACCCAACAGAGAACTGGAATCTTTCCACAACGGTTTGGAAAACAGAATGCATTCCCAAGGTCAAACATTTCAACTGGACTCTCCTCAAAGGTAAAGTGCTCACAGCTGAAAACTTAAGGAAAAGAGGCATCGTAGGGCCTTCAATTTGTTGTTTCTGTCGAACTGAGGAGGAAAGTAGTCACCACTTGTTCTTCCAATGCCCTCTTGCTCAAAGCTGCTGGAAACAGATGACCAGCCCTTTGGAAATCGAAGAAACAAATAATCAGCTTCCATCCCTGCAAAAAAAATGGGCAAGACTTTACCCCTTCTCCAAGAAAGGCAAAGGCATCATAACCCGAGTTTGGAAATGCATCCCAGCCACTCTTTGCTGGCAAATATGGCTTGCCAGGAATAACTGTATCTTCAACGACAAAAAGCCCAATCCTGCCCGAATTTTGGCCAAAACAATTGCCCTCATCTCTGAAACAGTAAGCGCAAATTTAGCAGCTCCCCCAGAGCGAACCAACTGGCACAAAGAAGAGGAGGAATGGCTCAACAAATTCCATATCAAATTCAGCAAAGTATGCTCGGATTATCCCAAAGGCAGCATGAGAAGAACTCAATGGAAGATCAGGGGCACAAAGGAAGAAGTAAGCCAGTGGATCCTTGACCAAAAACGCCACACTTTGTTCTTCGATGGTGCCTCCAAGAACAACCCAGGGAAAGCAGGAGCCGGGGGTATCATAAAGGATAGCCAAGGGAAAACCTTAGTGAGCTATGAATGGGGATTGGGACAAATGTCCAACAATTTGGTAGAAGCATACAGTCTCTATTTAGGTACCGCCATTTTGAACAGGTTAAAACTCAGGAATCCTATAATAGTTGGAGATTCGGCCATTGTTATCGCAGCCATGGTGTCGGGGACACAGTTCAAAAAAGAGGTTCTTAACAACGTAAAAATCAGAATTTTAGACAATCTCCAGGAACTGGGGGATACATTATTCAAACATGTTCTGAGAGACAATAATAAGGAAGCAGATCATTTCGCCTCCATGGCAACATCCAGGCAGATCGGTCAAGTCAAGGAGAACGAGCTCATCTATGGCAAAGCAATCCCGTAATCAATCCAGTGGTCAGTCAAATCCTCAGACAAGTCTAATCAGCTCCTCTTTAAATTCTGACGCAATCATTCTCTGCAATCCTTCTCGTGATCTCAGGCCACACTCAATTATGCTGCAAGTAATCCGTCCCGCCTCGAACCAAGCTCCTCCTCCTGCATCGAGCCTCACCCGAAGGCACTGGTATGCAAACAGGACCCGTATCTCTCAATATTCCCGTGATTTAACTAAGCTACCTCCTGACATCAGTCAATTCAAGATCTTTATAAACTACGACAAAAATCCTTCCCCTGATCTTCATCCAGTGCAAATCCACATCTTCACATCACTCCCATCGCCCCCTTCCACCTCCACTCTGATTTATACCCCCCCCAACCCTCTCAATCTTGTGCGCCTCAGTATTTTGATTGTCTTCCTCCTGGAGATCAGAGACCTTTCTTCATACAATCGGTTCCAGAAGCTCTGCAACAAGCGAGGCAGTTCCCTGAGCATCATAGAAGCGCGCTTCCCCTCTAAAGTATTCAGGTATAAATTTTGTTATCTTCAGGTTTATTTGTCGCTGTCTCTCTTCTCCTCCACGGCTGCCCCAATCATCCCTGTGCATTCTACTTGCTTAGATCCCGTGGTCAGCTCCCTTGGCGTTAACCACTTCTCTTCCCCATCTTCTGTCCCTTCTTATCCCTTTTCCCCTGCCTTCCCGGCCAGTATCCTCTTCTCTTTTAGCTCCCTAGCCATGGCAGAGACTTCAGAAAACAGAATGCAGAACGTGAATCAGGAAGGCAGAGACCAACCTGAGAACCCGCTGGACCGTGTGCTTGGCAACAACACCTGCACGCTCTGCAAACAACATTGCTTCATGATAGCCAGGTTCATTAAACATTTCAATGAACTCAAAGAAGATTTTCAGGCAGATAGTAGATCCAAGAGAAAGAAACTGGAAAAACAAAGAGCCGAGATCGAGAGCCTAAAAGAAAAATGTAATCACATGGAAGAGGCCATATCTCACATCAAAAATATCACTCAGAGCATGCAAGCTGAGGCATCAACCAGAGCAAGCATCAAGAAGGAACCTCAGATCGAAGACTCTGTCAATCAGTTTTGTTAATCAGTCAAATGTCTAGTAAATTTTTCTTACTCGCAGGTCTCTTTGTAAGGCAATACAACCGCTTTTTATTTCAATCTATCCTCTTCAAGTTTACTCCCAAGAAGTCAGGGTCTGCGCACCCATTTTGGACTTCTCTTCTTCTTCCTCTTTCACTCTTTGTAACATCACTCGCTCTTAGCAGTTTTTTATAATAGAAAAGTATCCGATCGTGTTAAAAAAAAAAACAATCTCAATGGAACGCACAAAGAACAAATAAATTTTCAAAATTTCTCTTTAAATCATTCATAGGGAAAGTTACAATATAATCACTACTCTCACCTTTACCCAATTCACCGACCTTCCCAGGTAAACATGAGACAAGGAGTTACTATGACATGACTTGACCTCATAGCTCTAGTTAAGGAAGTGGGGCAAATAAACTCATCACAAACTGACAACTCACTTCATCCCTCGGGGCTACAGGAAACTCAGGGGCCAAAGAACCACCCCAAGTGACCAAACCCCAAGATGGAGCCCTTTTTCTATGCCCTGGGCCACTAACCACACCCACAACAAGGCATGCATTCAGTCATAGGCCTCCAACTGCATGCACAACACTACTTCCATGCGGTTATAGTCCAATTTCTCCAGTTCTGAGCATGCGGTCGCAAGATCAGTGCCATGTTTTTAGGCTTGCCTCCAGATCACTGCCTCGAATTGCTTGAGACTTTCCAAAATCGTATTTAACATGGAAACAAAGCTAAGAATTCAATCTCAACTCAAAAACTTGACTTACATTGCCTAGATCATAACAACCATTTCGTCAAACACATGGAAAACATGTAAGTTATAGGTCATGAATGGATATCTTATCATAAAAGTTTGATATTCATATGATAATCATCGACGGGGCCTTATTCCCTCTCCAAATAGTTGCAACAACACGTATAAGTCCATATATTCATCAACTGGTCAATAGCTAAACAATTCATGATAATAACCATAGAATATACGCATCATATGAATCACATATAACTAGAAAATTACGAGCATATAAACCATGGCATCCCAACCATAATATCACCAACACATTACCAATAAATATACATGAAACACAATAGAAATATCTTATTAACAAGATACCAACCAAGTCAGGGACTTCCATGTACCACTCGACCATAGATTAGGTTGAATCAAATCTCTCTTTAAGCTAATTGCCCTCACACCATATTCTAAGCATGAATGTGGGATATCATGGATTAAACCAAACAAAACCAAACTCGGACTTCCATAGGAAAAACCACCTCAACCCACAACTAGTGACTCCACCTCACGATCGAACATCACTAACACCAACCAGATAAATCTCTACCCAAGCTATCCAGGGCTCTAGGAACTAGTAACTCAAACCACAGCTTTCAGGGACTCCAAAGCATTTTTCCAACCCAGCTCCAAGGATTAGTAACTCAACCCACCAATGAATCCAGAGTGTTTGTCCAAAACTAGGCTCTAGGTCTAGTAACTAAACCCAAGTTGTTCGAGGGCTTCTAGACCGTTTGTTCCAACCCAAAACCATAAGGAATTGCGAGTATCAATTAGAAAACAATCAAGTGGAAAAAACCACAACACCATGGCTATCTAGGAAATGGCAAGGCAAGGCTAAAACCACTATCAATCTATGCAATCCCCCATGCTAATGACAACTCATAACCAAATAATCACATGCATATATCATGCATCCATAAATCAACAAGAAAATCACACATGCAACCTGTTACCTGCAAAGCAATCCAGATGTAGCCATTGATCCACCTATTCCCTTGCACTTTCCTAGTTTCCTTTGCCTTCTTTCTCCAAATCCAATGTATGCCAAAATTCTCCAAGAATTCTCTAAGAATACTATAAGTGTGAAAGAGTATGAGAGAATAGAATGAGAGAGCTAAAGGCTAAACTAACAAAAGCTGTGAACTGATTCTCATAGGCCTTTTTATCATTGAGACCTCTATTTTATTCATTTTCTTTCATTTTTCCTCACATGCAAATTTGTGACCTTTCATCTCCCTTTTCTCTTATTTTCCTTTATTTTCATAAATAAAATGCCAATTTTGCCACTTTTCCAATTTCGACATCCATAAATTAATCACCAGTGACACCCATCACTATGTTTTTCCCAACATTCAGCTTGGAATACGTGTCCCATAACCTTGGTATTATTTTTATTTACATAGGAAATCAACCAAGGGCTGTTACAAACCCCTCCCCCTTGGGGGACCACCATCCTCGGTGTTCAATGACACTTTTAAACAAGAAAAACACATGTTTCCCATGGAGCTTTATAACACAAATTGATATAGCATTTACATCATACCAAACCATGACCATCATACCATGAACACCATACCGCTTATTGGAGATTTATAACACAACTTGATGTGGTATTTACATACATATACATATACAGCCATAACCAAAAAACAAAATCAAAACATATATCAAAGCACGTCCACTCAACCAGTGAATAGAGAAGGATACATAGCCCGCATCTCACTAGTCATCTCCCATGTAGCTTCATCGGGCCCAAAGTGCTTCCACTACAGTTTAATTTGCTCGATTGCTCGATTCTGGAACATGAGCATCTTTCGCTACAAAATGCACTGAGGTTCCAATTGGAATTCTCCTTCTGGTTCCACCTGCAATACAGAGCATTCAATTACATGATCAACATCTTTCACATAATTCTATTAACAGTACTGGACCCGCCAACATGTTAAGGGGATCTCCCCAGTAAGAAGTCCCAATTAGACCTCATACTGTTTGGTGTAGAATTCCTAGCAGTGGGTCGTAAGGTAATGCCTTGACCGCAATGTCGCACAGAGGCAAGATAAATCTGTCAGTAGCAAGGGTGTGACCGCTGCAGTGAGTCAAGGAAGGTGTATGAGAGGTTCTAACACAGGTGGGTTGAGATGAGGCTGAAGGTGTGTTCCATGTTGAAAGGGATTATTCCCAACTCAGCTAGGAACACACAACACACAGGACATACACATCTTCCGGTGGAGTAGTCCACATGGATGCGACAGTCACAACATACAAGGTAAGATAACACGTACAACACTCACGGATCAGTCCGAACAAGTGCAACGGTTGTTACAACGAGCTTCATATGAAAGGTTTGTCTGATGTCCGACAGAGAAGTCGACATGGACGGGACAACATTAACAACATATACAACACATTTCCATTAATAGATTATGCATTACAACAAATGAAACAGTTCAGATGTAGAACACAGGTTAAAGCAACATGCATTACAAGTGTTAAAGATCAGTCTTACAATAGATACAATACATGTGTGAAAACGTGTTGGCTCTTATTATATAAATAAGTGTAAGTTCCAATCATACAATACATCCATGTAAACCTGCTAGCCCCAACAATGAAACGTTACAGCCACATCCACCTGCTCCTCCAAAGATATGAACTAGCTCCATGCAGTGGAGAAGCCAAGGCACGTTATAATACTGTCCAAGCTTTCTTCAAGATAGTCTTAATAGAAGCTTGGCTGACCAAAAATCACTTTTAATGAGTTATGAGGGACTATTTTATAGCAAAGGGTGGGGTGACCCTTGACATTCCCCTTTGTGACAGTTCAACTACCCTCACGACTCTTCACCTACTCTATGACTGTTGCATCCAACTATTGACACTTGACCTGACTCAACATTACAATGCACATGTACTCATGTGAGACAACATGGCTTGAGAAGGCCATACAAGACGTCACTGACACTCGGTCCGCTATGATGAGACCAACTCTTTGACATGCTTGTGATGGTGAAGGTGATGAGCTAATGCCAAGCTTGGTCATTCGTGATGGTGTGCATGCACCTCATGGTGACATCTTGTTGAAGCGAACTCTTGCCTCCGTTGTAACCGGTGCATTGGTTTGACCCCTTCATCCAACTCATCTACTAACATACGCATGGTCTTCTTGGGTGTGGATGTACCGAAAACACACTGATGCATAGTGTCCGTGCTAATCTTCAAGTGTGTGTTGGTGATCATGCACATCAACTTGTCGAAGTACATGTTCAGTTCCAATTGGACTTGCTTCTTGTCTTCGCCTTGGTGAGTGTGTTGAATGGGTTGGATTGCATGCGTGCGCATAATGGCATGCATGCTGCTGAATCCCTTGCATACGATCAACAACACTACTCACCATGTCTGCTCTGTGTCAACTTCTGGGATGGATCTTTAACTTGTATGAGCGCAGTTTCATCCGTAAGTGCATGTTGCGCCCACTATTGTTCCTGTTCCTGCTACAACTCATTCATTTGTCTGTGTAGCTTCGTGTTCTTCCTTGAGTTGCTGCTTTAGCACACACAACTCCTTCTTTGCTCCATTCCCTGTCTTCACACGATCTTCATGTCACATCGTCACCTCATAGCCTGAGTCTCCAAAATTTCTTTCATCATCAATGGATCTGCTTGAGCTTGCAACTTTGTTCCACCTCTGTGTTGTCAACAAAATTCCTCTTGCATTCATTGCATCATCTGCATTCGATATGCTGCCTTCAGCTGCATTCGTTGCATTTGGTATGCTGCCTTCAGTTGCTTGTTCATGACGCTTCTTGTTGTGATGTTGTTGTTGTCTTATCTTAATGTCCTTGTCTACAAACAACTTGATATCTTTGTGAGAAGGCAAGCTCATACACATTTGATCGATTGCATCTCCAGGTGTGCTTTGGTCAGTGTCTTCGACTCTGCTCTCTTGGAAACCATTATACCTGTATTGCTGAGAGGCAAATTAACATCTGCAATACCTGGAGACATGGCAACACTCATGGAAATAAATCTGTCAGTCGAAAACCAAAATCAACTTGAGAACTGACTTGCAACATACCTGTGTGACTGATCATGAAGGTTGCGCAATTTCGGCCAGGAGGACAGGAGACCGACTGCCAAGATTACACAAGGCATAGTCTGGGATGCGGGGAGATTGACTGACTGCTAGAACTAGGCAATGCACAGTCCAATCTGGCTGTTGAATATTGGGATTGCGCAATGTGCAATCTCGGCTGGCAATGGCTACAGGCTCAATGACTGCATTACACACTTTCCTTGGTCAGCAGTCATTATCCCTCAGGATTGCGCAAAGCAAGCCTGGGGAGTAGCTGTTGGGCAGAAATGTGTATTTATGGAGAGGGAGGCAGAGCCTTCCCTCTCAGGATTGCGCAATGCTATCTTGGTGAGGCAGAGTCTGGGCCAAGGCTACCCAGACTTGCCAACGGGCAACTGAAAGTGAATGTGAGTGTGAATGCATACTAATACTGAGTGTAAGCATAAGTGAATGATCATGCATGAAAATGGTGAATGACAGATTCAGAAAATGGGACAACGTGCATGTGGGTGTGGCGAGTCGTCGAATCAGCAACTGTTCATGGAAAACAGTTTCATGCATGCGACAGCAGTGAGTGATCCAAAATGGATTTTGCATAGACTCCTAATTTTAGGTGTTCCTCACAGGGGAAAATTAAAGTCCAAGGAAATTCCTGGACATAGCCCCAATGCAGAGATCTTTTCATTCTGAATCTACTACAACTTGAATGGGCAAAAATGGACTTAGGATGCAGAAGTTATCACCAAAAGAAGATGCCCTATGTTCTTTAGAAAAAGAGGAAAATTCCTCTAAAATGGGCAAAAAAACCCTTATAAAGGGAAATCGCATCGGAAAAAGGGCGCAACTTAAGCAAAGGCAGAAGAAACTCCGATCCGTCGATCCGATGTATTGGATCGAAGGTAGGCACATGTGCGATATTGGGACCCTCGGCCTGGCGATTGCGATCATGTGATACGCCGATCGTCGATGATCGGATTGGCGAATCGGCATCGACGATGCACAGAACCCCTAGCTGAGCGACGTTTCGATCGCCGATATCGGCGATCGATGACCCATGATGCTGATAAAAGGGTCGGACACGATAAAATTATGAATGATATTTGATATATTTTGAGATCCGGAAAACAGGGTTTTCCTTTGTATTTCACATTTTTGTTAAATAAACAAAATACAAAGAATAAAGTGCCAATGCGATGAAACCAGACCCAAAAGGGTTTATTAACACTGATATATATTATTTCAAGTCCGATATGAGTGGGATTTTCATGTTTTAAAGTATTTTTAAATATAAAAGGAAACCATGAAACAAGCGGGATTTTGGGAGGACCGAAGGCGGTAAGAGGTTTTGGCCGGGCTCTGCCCGAGCCCATACATTGGCTGCCACGTGTCCAGGCCCTGGAGAGAGAAAACCACTATTTTTAGGCAGTTAACTCTCGTACGCATGGGCCACCCGAAATGAACCTCAGCCGTTGGATCCAGATCAACGGTGGGGATGCGATAAGCGACATATAGGCGGACCTGATAGGAGTTATAAGGCGGAATCTATAGTGTTTCAAATCCAATAAATGGCATTTTGGCAGATTTTCGCAGTTTTTAGTGTATTTCTCTGTGTAAACAGAGAATGTTTTTGTTGGGGATTTCAAAGGCCCGATGACCCATTCCATTACAGAACAGGTGGCCACCATCCCTTAAAGCATTTAGAAATGATTGCTAACACTCAGAGGGGGATCTGAGTGGACAGAGGCCGGGAAGCCAGAGAGCCCAAGAAGGAGAAATGAACAGACAACGCCGATTGGCTTTAAAGCCACAGACAAATAGAGACAGAGAAGTAGTGTTGAAACAGGAAGCAAAAGTGAAGTCAAAAGGTAGAGCAGAAGGCAAAAGTAGAGAGAGCCAAAATGCTACTGTACGGAACAACTGAGGGAGCCTCTGGGTTCACTTGGAGGCCAAGTGAAAAGCCAGAGAGTTGTAGGCTGAAAGAGCCAAAGAAGCCAGAGCCAAAGGAGCCAGAGCCAAGAGCCAGAGCCAGAGCCAAGAGCTAGAGCCAGAGCCGAGAGCCAGAAAGCCGAGAGTTTCAAGATCCAGGGATAAGATGGTGTCTAAACCCATTGTTTCTATGTAAAACAGCAGGATTTGAGCCAAGAGCTTGTAAAAAGGACTTTGCCATAATCCCAGAGAACCTAGTCGAGTTGGCTAGAGCTCACGGAGACGTAGCCCAAGAGTTTTGGGTGAACTCCTAATTAAATTGTTGTTCTGTGTGTTTTGCTTGTTGTTGCATGAGTTATTATTGTATGTATTTACATATCAACATAAAAAGTAGATTTTAAAGCACATAACAGTCAACAATAGACATAAGCATACACCTTAATGTCAAGCACTTATTAATTCTGCATTAGTTAATCATTAAGACTTTGGAATATTTAAGCTTTGGAAGTGAGAGAGGTTCTTGTAAGTTAAACAAGAAGCCTAAGTGCCCCATTTTCAGATTAGGTGGTATCAGAGCCTAAGATTGATTAGCCTCACCTTCAAGAAGGTTATATCAGAATGCTTGATTGGCATAGCAAAGATTGCTTGTCTGAAAGGTGTTTGGGCAGTCAAGGATTGATTGTCTGAGTGTTGTATGCTATTTGCAGACTAACTATTGTTTGATTTTGCAGAGGTGAAGGGAAAGATGTTGATAGCTTAGACCAGGAAGGACAAGAAGGAAGAAGGGATGAAGGCATTCTTCTATTCCAAAGGACCTCAAATCAATCCTTGAAGCACAAGAGGTTTGTTGCAAAAGGTTGCTTAATAAATCACTTTATTAATCTTGTTTGAAGTTCTTTTGTTCATTGGTATAATGACAACTTCTACAAGTGAATCCTCAAATTCCTCCTTCATCACAAGACTCTATGATGGAGACTTGAAGCAAGACTTGTTCATCATGATGGACAAGGTGAGAGAAATGTATGAGGATGGAAGGAAGAGCAACATACTTAGAGAGCAGTTGAATTCCATGAAGGAAGAGAAGCAGTTGCTTTCCGACAGACTGCAGGAAATGGAGAGGCAACTTCATATTGCAAATATGAACCTGAAAAGGATGCATGAGTTGGAGTCACAGCTCTTTGTTTCCAAAGAAGCCTTGGTCAAGTATTAGCTTGAAGAATAGGTAAGCCATTCCAATTTGTCTTCAAATTACTCTAAGAATGCTTATATTGGTTCTTTTGAAAAACATACCAAAGGCATAGGTTCCAAGCTAATGTCCAAGATGGGCTATGAAGGAAAAGGCTTGGGTAGACATGCACAAGGTATTGTTGAGCCAATAATAGTTGAGGAAATGCCTAAGTATTTGGGTCTTCGCTATGGAAAAGCTTATGGAGAAAGTTCCAAAGCTACCATGAAGACCATTAAAACATCCCCAAGAAGGAGTTGCATTGCAAAGTTTGAAGATTGTATTCGGGAGGGATGCTATAGCTTGAAACATCAATTGCAGGATGCAGGTGTTCAGAAGCACACACTTGAACCAGAGAGTTGTGAAAACTCTAACAACCTTGAAGAGATTGAAGTTGTTCCACAGGGAGCCACTTCTTCATTTGCTTCACCTCCTCATGAAGGCAATAAAGGTGAAAGAGGCAGGTATAAATCTGGTTCTAAACACATTCCTTTTGATTTTGCAAAGCATGATAAATTCCCACATAAGCATGGGAAAAGAATTGCATGTTCCTTTTGTGGTTTGGATAACCATCATGTTTCTAGATGTTAGAAGACAATGGCCACATACAGGAAACTTTTGAAGGAAAAGAAGCAAAAAGCCAAAGGTCAAGTGGACAAGGCAAATCATGCTGTCAAGAGGATGCACATGTGTTGCACTTACCGCCATAAGCAAGGGCATCTTGCTAAAAGATGTTGGACTTTGAATCCAGCAATGCTTCCACAAAAGTTGAAGAAAGTGGAAAGAGAAGATGGCAGAAATGGAAAGGAAGATTCCATGGATGATGTGTCTCAGGATGATTCACATGTTGATGCTAATGTGCAGACAAAGGTAGTACCTTTGAAATGAATTGGTGAGAAATGGCTAGAGTTCTTATCCAATTAAGGTTGCATGTCTATTGATGCATATATTTGCATTTCTTTGTTAATGAGATGCAAGTTGCAGGTTCTTACCAAGAAAGTGAATGGAAAAGTTGAGTAGGAGACTCACTTTATTGCTGCAACATTATATTTCATTTCAGCTTCGAAAGTACGGTGTGCTTAAGTGAAAGTTGAAGGATGAAATGCATGCATAAGCATGATGTGCATGAACACAAGGATGTTGATGTTTTCCTGGTATTTGAACATGTATGTGTAATTAACTTGAAGGGTTGATTGCTTTGTTGTAAACATGCATGTAATGCAATATTGACTTGGGAGAAGTTAACTTGGTCTCCAAGATGGAGATAATAATGAAGTGTTTCATCTTTTGAAAAGAGTCCTAATGGTCTTTTCTACATGCTTGGCTTGAAGGGTCATTTGTTTATAGGCATATTTTGTGGGCTTGTTATCTAGTACATCATTTGTATGCAGATATAAGACATGGAGGTGTTCACAAGCTGTGAAATCTGCTTCTTTTGTTGAAGCAGGAGTTTAGGCCATCCAGTTGTTGTTTGTATTTCTATTGTTGTTAACAGTTGTTGTTGACTGCTTGTCAAATAGATACAAATGAAAGTTTTGTGGAGCAGATGAACTTCACATTTGTTTGAGCCACCTTGGATCAATGATCAAGGAAAAGAAGTTCAAACCACCTTCTATGACCATTTCAGTGGGAGTTCTGCAGGAAGGCAAGGAGGAAGACAGTTCTTCCCAGGAAGACCAACCCATCTAGGAAGGGAAGTGGTCAGAGAATTTGGTTCAGAGGCACTAAGCAAGGCAAGTGTGTGGAGGCTGAAAGAAGAGGTTGTTGTTACTCTCAGGTACTGTTCAGATTAGTATATCAGTCTTTTGGAGACCAAAAGTTCTTTTAGTGGGAAGGCGTGATCCAAAATGGATTTTGGATAGACTCCTAGGTCTAGGTGTTCCTCACAGGGGAAAATGAAACTCCAATGAAGTTCCTGGACATAGCCCCATTGCAGAGATCTTTTCATTTTGAATCTACTGCAACTTGAATGGGAAAAATGGACTTAGGATGTAGAAGTTATCACTAGAATAAGATGCCCTATGTTCTTTACAAAAAGAGGAAAAATCCTCTAAAATGGGCAAAAAACCCTTATAAAGGGAAATCGCATAGGAAAAAGGCAAAGGGCCCGACTTAAGCGGAGGTGGAAGAAACTCTAATCCACCGATCCGATGTATCAAATCGGAGGCAAACACATGTGTGATATCGGGACCCTGGACCTGGCGATTGCGATCATGTGATACGTCGATCGACGATCATGCGATTGCCGATCGCCGATGATCAGATCGGCGAATCGGCATCGAAGATTCATAGAACCCTGGGCCGAGCGACGTTGTGATCGCCGATATCGGTGATCGGTGATCGATGACCCTCGTTGTCGTTAAAAGGGCTGGACCCGATAAAATTATGAACGATATTTGATATATTTTGAGATCCAAAAAACAAGGTTTTCCTTTATATTTCGCGTTTTCCTTAAATAAACGAAATACAAAGAATAAAACGTTGATGCGATGAAATTGGACCCGAAAGGGTTTATTAACGCTGATATATATTATTTCAAGTCCGATATGAGCGGTATTTTCATGTTTTAATGTATTTTTAAAGATAAAAGGAAACCACAAAACAAGCGGGATTTCGGGAGGACTGAAGGCTGTAAGAGGTTTTGGCCGGGCTCCGCACGAGCCCATACATTGGCTGCCACGTGTCTTGGCCCTGGAGAGAGAAAACCACTCTTTTCGGGAAGTTAACTCTCGTACGCATGGGCCGCCCGAAATGAACCTCAGCCGTTGGATCCAGATCTCCCAGATCAACGGTGGGGATGCGATAAGTGACATAAAGGCGGACCTGATAGGAGTTATAAGGCAGAATCTATAGTGTTTCAAATCCGATAAACGACAGTTTGGCGGATTTTCGCAGTTTTTAGTGTATTTCTCTGTGTAAACATAGAATGCTGTTGCTGGGGATTTCAAAGGCCTGATGACCCATTCCGTTACAGAACAGGTGACCACCATCCCTGAAAGTGTTTAGCAATGATTGCTAACACTCAGATGGGGATCCGAGCGAACAGAGGTCGGGAAGCCAAAGAGCCCGAGAAGGAGAAACGAACAGACAACACCGATTTGCTTAAAAGCCACAGATAGACAGAGACAGAGAAGTAGTGCTGAGACAGGAAGCAGAAAGTGAAGTCGAAAGGCAGAGCAGAAAGCAGAAGCAGAGAAAGCCAAAAAGCTACTGCGAAGAACAGGTGAGGGAGCCTCTGGGTTCACTTGGAGGCTAAGTGAAAAGCCAGAGAGCTGTAGGCCGAGAGAGCGGAAGAAGCCAGAGCCAAGAGCCAGAGCCGAGAGCTTCAAGATCCAGGGATAAGATGGTGTCTAAACCCACTGTTTCTGTGTAAAATAGTAGGAGTTGAGCCAAGACATGTAAAAAGGACTTTGCCATAATCCCAGAGAGCCTAGTCGAGTTGACTAGAGCTCATGGAGACGTAGCCCAAGAGTTTTGGGTGAACTCCTAATTAAATTGTTGTTCTGTGTGTTTTGCTTGCTGTTGCATGAGTTATTATTGTATGTATTTACGTATCAGCATAAACAACAGATTTTAAAGCACATAAACAATCAACAATAGACATAAGCATAAACCTTAATGTCAAGCACTTATTAATCCCACATTGGTTAATCATTAAGACTTGGGAATATTTAAGCTTTGGAAGTGGGAGAGGTTCTTGTAAGTTAGACAAGAAGCCTAAGTGCCCCATTTTCATATCAGTGAGATAGCAACAAAAACTGAAACAGTGCTAGGACAAGATAATATACATGTAAACGACAACAAGCACTCACTGAAATCAAGTAAACAGTACTCACACAAGCGAAAACACAAAAAGCGACGGAAATTCAACACAAGGCATTGGAAGTGAGCTTACCCTAAAACAACTGAGCTAAATGTGTCGACAGCTCCTAGATGTGATGTGGGATGTCAGAGTTGCAAGGTTGATGTGAGGGATGAGCTCTGCAGCGTCCGGTTAATGAGTTTTGATAACATCGAGGTTGTGATGCACATGCCACAAATCTAGGGAGAGTGACACTTAATGGGAGGTTTCTGAAATGATCCTTGCATGTAACCTCCAACTGCTCGAAAAAGATCCCTGAAACAAGGGATGCCTTTACATGCTACCTTGATAGAAGAATCCCATGCATGCAAGTTAGTTTTTCTTGGTCTCGGAGGGAACCGGTCAACTCAGCTGCACATGCAAGAGACTGCTCGACTGCTCAGAGAACATGCGCATTTCTGGTTGGGAGCTGGGCTGGCTTCCCAGGAGATTTGTGCAATTTATGGGCAGAGCAGTTGATTGCTGCCCAGATTTGAGCAAATTCTGGGTTGAGCAGCCCTACTAGGTAAAATTGCATAATTACTGCTGGGAGTGTTGACTAGCAGAATTGCACAATCTTGGGGCCCAACAGGTTGCCAAATAGGATTCTGCAATTTCTAGAGGGAATGGCGGTTTCCCTTCAGAAATGCACAATTTTCTTGGGGAATTTGTTCATCCTGTAGCTGGACCAAGTCCAGGTGAACAACTTGTGAGGGGAATGCATCAAGCTGTGGTTGACAAGTTGTCTTTGTGCAAGAAAAACACTGAAGCTTGTGAACTTGATGAAGCAAGCAATACAAGCCGCTGTGAAGTTTGGAAGGGAGGCTCCAAAATGAAGCTAAGGAAAATTTTTGGAGGGTGGTTGTAGAAACTACAACACACGGTGAAACACTGGTAGAACTGCAGCTCTCTAAATGGACCTTGTTCGTGAAAGCGAGTCTAACACCTCCAGAAGTATTGCTCAGTTCTCAGCTCCTCTTGGTTTCACACTAGCATGATTGTAAGATGTAGCATATGCCAAACTGTTGGTCGATTGACACACATTCCAATCCAATTCAACACAGTTGTTTCGATTGGGCTGAGGGGTATATTGATGCACAAGCAGTATAGTCGTCAGATTCTTGGTTTCATATCTGGTGTTGCTCCACTGCCAGTAGGCCTAGATAGTACCCCAGTGGATTCACATAGGAACACAAGCATGGCTCTGCTATCAGCGAGCCTGGTCAGTACCCCGACAGAGTTACTTGCATCACCTCTCTATGCAGGAAGCCTCTCTTCTTTCTCAATTATTCATCTTCATATTTTTCAAACCTTTTTTTCACTTTTTCATTTTTTTCATTTTCATCTTCATAACTGTGCATAGCACTTATTCATTTCAGAGGCGGAAGAGGGATCCTGACTTACTAAGAGCAGAAGAGGTTTTTCCTATAGAGAATTAGTTTATTATACCTCTGATGTGCATGTTAAAGTTTCCCCCCTCACCTTACTCTACTTGACTGAGCTAACAAGGATTAACCCAAAAACAACCGACTAGAGTAGGTGACACTAGTTAACGTACAAGCATTGTGTTTTCACCAAGGTCCACTTTGAACAATACGTATTTTCAATCGACCTATCATGGACTAAAAGTAACGAGTTCTTCATACAGAGGGAGGATGATAGATAACCAAGTAGTGATAGCAGCACATGGCCTCTTGTACTTTACCTAACTTTCTTCAAGAGTAATACATGGTTTCATGCGAAACTATCTTATGAAACGAAGCAAGTGAACTAACAAACAACAAAGCAAAGCAAGAGCAGAAGCAAAAGTGAAAGCAAAGCAAGTAATCAAACAAGCAAGAAGACAAGCAAAAAAATGAAGCAAGTAAGCAAACAAGCATGCAAGCAAACAACTCAAAAGAAAACACTACTCCTACTCCTAAGCTAACAGTGCATGGGTCATCTCACGTGAAATGATACTTCCAATGCAGCCACCGGCGCATTGGTTGACCCATGTTGTTGAAGGCAAGGTTCGTGAACAAGACAGTTGTGTGAACCAACAAACACGAAAATGTAACAGTGAAGACAAACACACTCCGAGCTTACAAGTGACCATAGAACAAAGATGAGTGATAGTGCATGACATGAATTCTGTGGTGCTGCCATGATATTGTGCTACATTGCGTGAAAATGTTGAGTGTATGCATTCTCTTGACTGTGACATGCAATCAAATGTGAGAAAGGTAGATCACTTGTGTTGTGCATGTGTGCTTGCTATGTAAGATTCCTCCAACACGTGAGCGATGGGATCGTGTAGTTCGAGTGGAGGAAGTGAAATCTGGGTGTTTGGTTGATCTTCTATGCAAAGCAAAGAGTGATGAGGAGCCTTGAGTGTTTCAACAATTTCCTGATTGGAAGTGAAACCGACCTCAGGACAGCGCGGGCCTAACATAACCATCAGCTCAGGCTGAAGTGCCTTGACAGTCTGGGGGGTTTCAACCTCGTGGACAGATAGATCATCGTAGACCAGTGTCTTGGATATATTAAAAACGGTTGAATCAACATCGTGATTGGATGAGGAAGTGAATAGATCACAACAACCAAGATCAGGAAATTCAGGATGTTTATTGGCATCCTCATGATTTGATAAATCAGGTAGAGGGGTAGATGAGAAGCAAAGATGTTCACCCTCTGTGTTTTCAAGAAATATAAATGATAGATTGAACGGATTTTCCGAGGAAGATGCGTCCTCTTCGCACTGTAATGACATACTGACATCTAAGGTGTCCTGTGAATGATCAGAAGTAGAAGCATCTGAAAATGAGTTTTCATAGGGAAAATCAGAAGTGGCTGAGTCACAAGGGATGTCAGGATGAAGCGGATGAGGCATGGTCGGAAGGGACTCACCCTTCACCGCGGGCTCTTCTTTAGATTCCTTCACACACTCATCATGAATGATGGTGCAGGTTGGCTGCATAACATCAACTCTGTCGACAACTTGATCCTCATTCACAGTAGGTGAGGAGTTCAGAATGGAAGAACAAAAGATGGTACAATCTGGAGGATCAATAGAACTCGAGGACGGAGGTCGAGGGAATGAGTCCATGTGACAACTAGCAGGCTTGCAAGCCAAATATGCGCAAATATAAAGGGCATGTGGGGTGGGAGGATGTGACGGTTCAACCGAGGTATGTGTATGATCTCCCACATCACTCTGTGGTGGTGGAGATATTTGATGAGGTGAAGGTGGACAATCAATTGTGACAGCAACTGTGCCTGCCTGTGATTGCGTAGCTCCATCACCGAAGTGTGCTAAGTGGGGTTCGTATACGTGAAGAAGATACTCAAATCTTCCATCAAGAAATTACCAATCAATATCATCTTCCAAGAATCGGTACGCAAGATTACAAAAGCACATGTAAAACTATTCAACGGATTCATCGGGTGCTTTTCGTAATTTCAGAATTTATTTGTTGAGTGCTTGACGGTCAAAGTGATTGAAATCACGGTCTATCTCTGTGACTAGATGAGCAAGTGAATGAATGGATTTTTTGGGTAGTGTGGCACACCAGTGCATTGGGTGCCCTCGAAGCGTGTAGATGAACAGTGCGCAACTCATGTATCCTTCAAAGAATCCATGTCTTTCGCATGAGCCTACAACGCCGACCACATGAATTACCAAGGCTACGTAGCCTCCACCATCAAATGTTTTATGAGACAAGTTATCTGAGAGCTTTTTCGGGATGATGGAATTGTTTCCATAAGACATAATTCCGGAAGAGCAACTCAATAGTTAGTCATGATAGATGTGTAGAGATTCAAAACAGATGTGCGGACTCAACTTGTCATTTGGCCCTCCTTCTAGTGCCAAAATGTTGATGGTGTTGGACCCGCCAACATGTCAAGGGGATCTCCCTCGTAAGAAGTCCCAATTAGACCTCAGACAGTTTGGTGTAGGAGTCCTAGCAGTGGGTCGTAAGGTAATGCTTTGACCACAATGTCGCATAGAGGCAAGTAAGTTAACTCTGTCAATAGCAAGGGTGTGACCACTGTAGTGAGTTGAGGAAGGTGTATGCGAGGTTCTAACACAGGTGGGTTGAGATGAGGGTGAAGGTGAGTTCCAGGTTGAAAGGGATCAGTCCCAACTTGGCTAGGAACACACAACACATAAGACATACACAGTTTCCGGCGGAGCAGTCCACACGGATGTGGCAGTCACAACATACAAGGTAAGATAACACGTACAACACTCATGGATCAGTCCGAACGAGTGCAACGATTGTCTCAGCGAGCTTCATATGAAAGGCCTGTCTGATGTCCAGCAGAGTAGTCGACATGAACTTTACAACATTAACAACATATACAACACATTTCCATTAATAGATTATGCATTACAACAAATGAAACAGTTCAGATGTAGAACATAGGTTAAAGAAACATTCATTACAAGTGTTAAAGATCAGACTTACAATAGATACAATACATGTGTGAAAATGTGTTGGATCTTATTATATAAAGAAGTGTAAGTTCCAATAATACAATACATCCATGTAAACCTTCTAGCCCCAATAGTGAAACATTACAACCACATCCGCCTGCTCCTCCAAAGATATGAACTAGATTCGTGCAGTGGAGAACCCAAGGCACGTTACAATATTGTCCAAGCTTTCTTCAAGATAGTCTTAACAAAACCTTAGCTAACCAAAAAGCCCTTCCAATGAGTTATGAGGGACTATTTATAGCAAAGGGTGGGGTGACCCTTGACATTCCCCTTTGTGAGAGTTCAACTACCCTCGTGACTCTTCACCTACTTTATGACTGTTGCATCCACCTATTCACACTTGACTTGCACTTGACATGACTCAACATTACAATGCAAATGTACTCATGTGAGACAACATGGCTTCAACAAGCCATGCAAGATGTCACTAACACTCGGTCCGTTGTCATGAGACCAACTCTTTGACATGCTTGCGCATGGTGAAGGTGGTGAGATGATGCCAAGCTTGGTCATCCGTGATGGTGTGCATGCACCTCATGGTAACATATTGCTAAAGCAAACTCTTGCCTCCGTTGCAACCGGTGCATTGGTTCGGCCCCTTCATCCAACTTGTTTGCTAACATGCGCATGGTCTTCTTGGGTGCGACTGAACCAGAAACACACTGATGCATAGTGTCTGTGTTGATCTTCAAGTGTGTGCTAGTGGTCATGCACATCAACTTTTTGAAGTACATGTTCAGCTCCAGTTGAACTTGCTTCTTGTCTTTTCCTTGGTGAGTGTGTTGAATGGGTTGGAATGCATGCGTGCGCACAATGACATGCATGCTCCTGAATCCCTTGCATGTGATCAACAACACTGCTCACCATGTCTACTCCGTGTCAGCTTCTTGGATGGATCTTTAACTTGTATGAGCGAAGTTTCATCCGTGAGTGCATGTTGTGCCACTTTTGTTCCTATTCCCGTTGCAACTCATTCGTCTTTCTGTGAAGCTTCATGTTCTTCCTTGAGTTGTTGCTTCAACACATGCAACTCATTCTTTGATCCATTCCCTGTCTTCGCGTGATATTCATGTTGCGTCGTCACCTCATAGCCTGAGTCTCCAAAGTTGCTTTCATCATCAGTGGAATTGCTTGATCTTGCAACTTTATTCCGCCTCTGTGTTGTCAACAACCTTCCTCTTGCATTCATTGCATCTGTTACATTTGTTGCATTCGCTACATTGGTTGCATTCGGTATGTTGCCTTCAGTTGCTTGTTCATGATGTTGTTTGTTGTGATGCTGATTTTGTCTTATCTTGATGTCTTTTTCTACAAACAACTTGATATCTTCATGAGAAGGCAAGCTCACAGACATTTGCTCGATTGCATCTCCAAGTGTGCTTTGGATGGTGTCTTCGACTTTGCTCTCTTGGAAACCATTGTTCATGTACTGCTGAGAGGCAGATGAACATCTGCGATACCTGGAGACATGGAAACACTCATGGAAAGCAATATGTCAGTCGAAAACCAAAATCAACTTGATAATTGACTTGCAACATACTTGTCTGACTGATCATGAAGGTTGCAGAATTTCAACCAGGAGGTCGGGAGACCGACTGCCAAGACTACACAAGGCACAATTTGGGCTGCTGGGAGACTGACTGACTGCTGGAACTATGCAACGCACAGTCCAATCTGGCTGCTCACTACAGGGATTGCACAATGCACAATCTCAGCTGGCAATGGTTGTAGGCTCAGTGACTGCATTGTGCAGTTTTCTTGGGTAGCAGTCATTATCCCTCATGATTGCGCAAAGTAGGCCTAGGGAATAGTTGTTGGGTAGAAATGCGCATATCTAGAGAGGAAGGCAGAGCCTTCCCTCTCAGGATTGTGCAATGTTGTCATGGTGAGGCAGAGTCTGGGCCAAGGCTGCCTAAACTTGCCGACGGGCAAATGAAAGTGAATGTGAGTGCGAATGCATGCTAATACTGAGTGTAAGCATAATTGAATGATCATGCATGCAAATGGTGAATGAAAGATTTAAAAAATGGAAAAACATGCATGTGGGTGAGGAAATTCGTCAAATCGGCGACCGTTCATGAAAAATAGTTTCATGCATGCGACAACAGTGAGATAGCAACAAAAACTGAAATAGTATTAGGACAAACTAATATACATGTAAACGACAACAAGCACTCACTGAAATCTAGCAAACAATACTCACACAAGTGAAAACACAAAAAGAAACGGAAATGCAACATAAGGCATGGGAAGCGAGCTTACCCAAAAACAACTGAGATGAATGTGCTGATAGCTCCTAGATGTGATGTGGGATGTCAAAGCTACAAGTTTGATGTGAGGAATGAGCTCTGCAGCTTTCGGTTGATGATTTTTTATAACATCGAGGTTGTGACGCGCATGCCACAAATCTAGGGAAAGCGACACTTGGTGGGAGGTTTCTGAAACGATCCTTGCATGTAACCTCCAACTGCTCGAAAAGATCCCTAAAACAAGAGATGCATTTGCATGCTGCCTTGGGAGAAGTAGCCCATGCATGCAAGTCAGTTGTGCTTGAGTTCCGGAGGGAACCGATCAACTTAGTTGCACATGCAAGAGACTGCTCAACCACTGGGAGAAAATGCACACTTCTGGCTGGGAGCTGGGATGGATGCTCAGGAAATTTGCACAATTTCTAGGCAAGAAGTTGACTGCTACCCAAATTTGTGCAAATTCTGGGCTGGGCAGCCCTGCTGGGGAAAATTGCACAATTCCTGCTGGGAGTGTTGACTGGCAGAATTGTGCAATCTTGGAGCCGAGCAGGCTGCTAGACAGGATTGTGCAATTTCTGGAGGGAAGGCTCGTTTCCCTCCAGAACTGCGCAATTTTCTTAGGGAAGTTGCTCAGCCTGCAACTGGACCAAGTCTGGGTGTACAGCTTGTGAGGGGAATGCATCAAGCTGTGATTGACAATATGCCTTTGTGCAAGCAAAACTCTAAAGCTTGTGAACCTGATGAAACAAGACAAGCCGTTGTGAAGGTTGGGGGGCTCCAAAACGAAGCTAAGGAAAAATTTTGGAGGGTGGTTGTAGCCGATACAACAACTTCTTAAGCAATGACATATGGAAAACATCATGGACTTTCACTGTCAAAGGCAGTGCAACTTAGTAGGCCACTAGTCCAATCCTCTCAAGGATCTAGAAAGGCCCGCAATACCTAGGTGCCAGCTTGGCACATGACCCAATCCCCAAGGAGCTCCTCTTGGGCTTGATGCGCAAGTACACATGTTCCCCAACCTGAAATTCCTTGAATACCCTGTGCTGATTTGCATAACTCTTCTATCTATCTTGTGTTACCTTTCAATTTTTCTTGATAACTCGCATTTCCTATTCCATCTCTGCCAACATATATGGTCCAATCAACACCTTATTCATTGGATCGCTCCAACTAATGGGAGTATTACAACTCCTCCCATCAAGTGCATCAAACATACTAGTCTTCAAAGAGTCCTCATACTCATTGTTGTAAGCAAACTCTACGAGTAGAAGATATTTTTCCCACTTCCATTGTTAATGCATGACGTACATCCTCAACATGTCCTCCAGAATATTGTTGACCCTCTCTATCTTTCCATCTATCTGTAGATGATAAGCTCTATTGAAGGCCAAATTTGTACCCAAACGTGCAAATACCTCCTTCTAAAACCTGGAAGTGAACTTGGTATCTCTGCCTGACACAATCTTCCTAGGCATAAGATGTAACCTCACTATCTCCCTGATGAAGACCTGAGCTACCTCACTATCTGAATTCGTAGACTTCACTGGAATGAAGTGAGCTACCTTTGTCATCCTGTCAACCACAACCATAATGGAATCATGTTGTCTATATGTCCTCAACAAACATGTAATGAATTCCATGGAAATGACCTCCCATTTCCACTCTAGAATCATAATCGGCTATAGTAAACCACCTACATGCTTACACTCTACTTTTACCTATTGAAAATCCAAACACCTCGCAACAAACTCAACCACCTCTTTCTTCATGTTCGGCAAATGGTAGAACATCTTAACTGATTTTAATGTCTTTTGATATCCCATGTGACCTGAATACGACTTAACATGAAATTTCCGCAAGATAAGCTTTTGGAACTTACTATTTTCCAACGCATAGATCGTGTCCCTAAATCTAACCAAATCATCTAACATGAGATGATAATCCACATCTTGTTCACCTATACCCTGCTGTTGTAACTTGTGCTTAAGCTACTCGTACCTGTCATTTTGTTGTCATGCATGTAAGATCTGATCATGTAGATCTATCCCATATGAACTCATAGTTGCAATATGATTTACCTATACTCTTCTACTAAGAGCATCTGGAACCCTATTCTCTTTATTCTTAATGTACCTAATCTCGAAGTCAAACTCACTGAGCATAGCCAACCACCTAGATTTCCTGGCATTCAGATTAGGTTGGTCAAACAAGTACCTCAGCACACTGTGATCACTCATCAAAATGAACTTCCTACCAAGAAGATAATGTCTCCACATCTTCAATGCATGAATTATTATTGCCAACTCAAGATCATGCATCACGTAGTTCCACTCGTGCTCATTCATTTTCCTTGACTCGTAGCATACTACATGTCCTTCTTGCATTAGAATTCCACCAAGTCCTCTCTTGCAAGCATTTGTACATGCCAAAAACTCTTTATCCGGATCTGCCAAAAACTCTTTATCCGGATCTGCGATATTTAGAAATAGAGCATTTGTAAGCAACTTCTTCAACTTTTCAAAAGTAGCTACACATTCCTCTATTCATTCAAATTTCATTCCTTTCCTTTGCAAAGATGCAATAGGATAGGAAATCCATGAGAAGTTCCTGATGAACCTCTTGTAATAGCTTGCTAGTCCCATGAATGATATGACCTCATCCACATTTCTAGGAGTTTCCCATTCCATGATAGTTTTGATCTTTTTTGGGTCCACTGTTATACTTTCCTTAGAAACCACATGCCCCAAGTAATGAACTTTTGTCTGAAATAAACTACAAATTTTGGCACACAATTGATGATGTTTTAGCAATATCAACATTGTTACTAGATGTTCTGCATGCTCTTCCTCATTCTCAGAATATATCAATATGTCATCAATGAATACTATAACAAAATTATCTAGATAAGGATGCAACACACTATTCATCAAACACATGAAAGTAGATGGAGCATTAGCCAAACCAAAAGGAACCACAACAAACTCATAATGCCCATACCTGGTCCAGAAAGAAGTCTTGTAGATGTCATCTTCTTTAATGTGAACTTGATGATATCCTAATCTCAAACCAATATTTGAGAACATTGTTGCTCCCTTCAACTGATCAAACAAATCATCAATATGTGGCAAAGGGTACCTGTTCTTAATCGTCACCTTGTTCAATTGTGTGTAATTAATACACAACCTAAGAGTACCATCCTGCTTCTTCACAAGCAATATTGGTGCACCCCAAGGTGACACACTTGGCCTAATTTATACCTTATCAATCATTTCCTTAAGCTGCAACTTCAATTCCACCGACTCTGGAATGTGCATCATGTACAGTGCCTTCGATGTTGGTGTTGCTCCCGACATCAACTCAATAGAAAAGTCCACTTTCCTGTGAAATGGTAACTCTGAAATCTCTACTGGAAATACATCTTGAAACTGCTACAAAACCGGATACCTCTTCAAGACTTCAACATCCTTGCCTTTGTCACTACAAATATGAATTGCAAATAATACACACCCTTTACTACTACTGCACTTGGTCTACATAGCTATAGCCATCCTCACTGATGTAGGCTTCCTCTTCCCCTCCAATTTTCTCCACTCTCCATCATCCTCCGAGCACTTAATATCCTTATTATAGAAATCTACCTTAGCCCTATGAATGTACAACCAATCCATACCCATAAACATATTGTACGATCCCAACAGAAGCACATTTAGATGTGTTGATGTAGACATACTGTTCAGATAAAATGCACAAGATCTTACCTGATTATGAACTCTTTTCTTGGTACATGTAGCCAACTACACCAACCATGACTCTACATGCGCTTCTTTATTCAAGCAACACTTATTCACCAGGTTAGGATTGATATAACAATAGTTAGATCCAGGGTCAATCAAAATAGAAATAACTTGATCACAAAGATTACCTTCCATCTCTATAGTAGATGCTCGATGATCAGCCTGCCTATTATCCAACGCTTCATAAATATGAGGAATACTCTATCCAACATCCCCAATTGTGTGTGCCTCTTGAGCACTGTAAATCTACACTCTGCCACCTTGATGTTGTGGACAATCTCTCTTGCGATGATCCTTACCACAAGTCAAACACTACAAAGGATTCCTGCCATCACCCTTGTTATGCTCCTCCATTTTAAATTCATGTCCTCTGTGAGTTGAATTGAACTTCTTGTGTGGCACTACATTCTCCTTATCATCTATATCCTAAGGTTTTCCTCTCTTCTTAGCCCAATTTCCTTTATTCTTCTCATTACCTTTCTAATCCTGCTTAGACTTAGTCTTGCGCTTCGATTTCTCATAACAATGCTTCAACTTTCTCATGAATCTCTAGATCTTTGCTTTCTCCTCCTTACAATAAGGCACATATATCAATAGCTAAAAGAATCTACTAGTATACTCCTCATCGGTCATAGATCCCATATTCAACTCATAGAAATATTTTTCCATGTCATCATAGTATCTTTCAGATAGATACTTCTTGAAAAGTATCTTGAACTCAATCCAAGTAAGCTCTTCTTCTCGAATGCCTCTAACATTCTTTACATCTTCCCACCAAATGTCTGCTTTTCCTTTAAGACTGAAAGTAGTTATATGGGCTTTCATATTCTCTGAATACTCATGCAATCTGAAAAACTTATTCATCCCAAGAAACCAAGATTTTACATCTTTTGACTTATTCATTTCTCCATCAAAGGTAGGAGGCTTTTCTTTCTTGAACTCCTCTGGAAAGTACTACTTCTTAGTCCTCCTATACGGATCGTGATGGTGATGACGATGATGTCCCTTTCAATAATAAATAGGATAGAACCCACGGTCACTACCCCTCCTATCAGGTGTATCCAAGAACCTACCATCTCTTATAGTATCATCCCTGTCAAAATTGTATCATGTTTGAGACTTGCTGACATATGCCCCATTGGTCCTTTCCTCTTGCCCATGATTTATCCTAAGTGGTCCTTGTCTCTGCAAATATGATAGAATTTGAAGGATGACTTCATTAACCTCTTCTTTCTTTCCTTGTGCCCTATCAAGTCTCTCCTATGACTGAATGATCCTGTCATTATCTGCCTTATAAATTACGATCTCTACGTTCAAAATTCTCAATGTATCTGCTATGTCAGGGGAGTTCTCATTACCATGTATTTCATCTGATCTGTAGGTATAATGACGTGAACTGTAGTCCACCATTCTTCTTTTCATCTTGATCTTATACTTCCTACAAATATACCATGTCAAATAAACCAAATATACACATGATCAAATGTTCCTCAATGAAGTTCAGGGGAGGCTATCTCATCTGTAAAATCAATTTGGATTAGCATGACACATGTATATAGAATAAAATCAACATGTCAATGATCTCAACATCAACATCATCAACTTTTACATGATGATACAACTACAACAATGATTATCATAATGCATGCATAACAAACACATAGACAATTGACATGCATGAATGACAAACACATTTCGCCTATCCAATCCAAGTGCTTGAACCTGGAAGCTTTGATACCAATCTGTAACCACCCCTCTCACATTTACGCAATTTCACTGACCTTTCCAGGTAAACATGAGATGAAGAGTTACTATGACATGACCTGACCTCCTAGCTCCAGTTAAGGAAGTGGGGCCAAAAAACAGAGCACAAACTGACAACTCACCTCATCCCTCAGGGCTACAGGACACTTAGGGGCCAAAGAACCACCCCAGGTGACCAAAACCTGATCTGGAACCCTTTTTCACTTCCCTAGGCCCAAAACCATGGTATGCATGTGGTTATAGGTCTCCAACCGCTTGCACAACAATGCTTCCATGTAGTTATCAACCAATTTCTCAAGTTCGGAGCATGTAGTCATGAGATCAGTGCCACCTTTTCAAGCCTACCTCTAGACCATTGCCTAGAATTGTTTGAGACTTTCCATAATCATATTTAACATGGAAACAAAGCTAAATATTCAATCTCAACTCGAAAACTTGAACTAGAATGCCTAGATCATAACAAACATTTCGTCAAACACATGGAAAACATGTAAGCTATAGGTCATGAATCCATATATGATCTTCAAAGTATGAGAATAACTGAGAAGTCCCTATTCCCTCTCCACATATCTGCAAAAACACTTATAGGCCATATATTCATCATATGATCAATAACTAAACAATTCATGACAAGATCCATAGAAGATACACTTCACGTGAATAGCATAAAACCATAAAATAACTAGCATATAAACCATGGCATCCTAATAATAATATCACCAAAACATTGCCAAAAAATATACATGAATCACAATAGAAGAGTAGATCTTACTTAAAAATGAAGATACCAACCAAGTCAGGGACTTCCAAGTACCACCCAACCATAGAATTGGCTGAACCAAATCTCTCTTTCATCCAATCATACCCGTGCTATATTCCAAGCATGAATGTGGGATCTCATGGATTAAACCAAACAAAACCAAACAAGGTCTTCCAAAGGCCAAACCACCGCAACCCTCAACCAATGACTCCACATCATGTTTAGACATCACTAACAGCAACCAGATCAGTCTCTACCTAAGCTATCTAGAACTAGTAACTCAACCCACAACCTTCCAGGGCTCCAGAACGTTTGTCCAATCCAACTCCAAGGACTAGAAACTCAACCCACCAAGGGCTCCATAGAATTTGTCCCAACCTGGGCTCCAACACTAGTGTAGGTTTTAACCCTGTACAAAAATTACCTACAAACAAATTCTTCAAAAATAAAAATAAACAATAGCGAGAACAAAAGACAAATACACACAGAGATTTTCCCCCGGATCCCAAAAACGGGACTACCAGAATGATTTTTCAATATGTTCCTTTCAATGTTACAATACATAGATATACATGTTGAAGCATTCATAAACCCCAATCCATTAACCCTGGATTAGAACATAACCATAGTTCCCTTGACTGGATCTACAAAATACCATGGGCAGAAAACCATCATGCCAAAAACCATGTGCAAAACCCATGCACAAAACCATGGGTAGGTTCACCCACCAACTTTGGGTCCACCCAACTATTATTGGGTCTGCATAAAGAAAAAAAATTCCTAGGGTGTTGCCCCGGACCATGTGCAAGAGGGTTGTCATCCCCCATTGTGCCCGACGTAATGTACAACGTGTGAGCCTAGTCATGGAAATAACATAACACACACACAACATTCCCCTAGTTGTTTTTTTCTTTCCACAAAGGGGGTCACAATAGAGCTTAATCATTGGTCCAGGCCTGCAATGCCAATTTTTTTCTCTACATCAAGAAAACTTCTCAGTGCTCATAGACTTCGTCAATGCATCTGCAACATTCTTCAAAGTGTCCACCTTTACTAGAAACACCTTTTTGTCCTCAACCATATCCCTCACAAAGTGATATTGAACATCAATGTGCTTTTTCTTTGAATGATAAGCAGGGTTCTTTGCCAAGAAAATTGCACTTTAGCTGTCACAGTCTATCTTTATAGCTCGTTGTATCAACCCCATACTTGAACACAATCTTTGCAACCAAACTACTTCCTTTCTTGCATGAGTGTCTGCCATGTATTTTGTCTCTGTAGTTGAAAGTGCCACTACAAACTATCTCTTTCTAATCCAACTTACTACTCCTCCAAATAGGTTAAACACATACCCACTTGTAGATCTTCTCCGATCTAGATATTTAGCCCAATCTACGTCAACAAAACCATGAATGCCTAAATTTTTTTCCAATCCTGGTCTTCATTGGTAGCAAAAGCCATAATCACTAGTGCCACACAAATACCTGAAAACCCGCTACACTGTTGTCCAATGCTCCTTCCCTGGTTTTGACATAAACCTGCTCAATACTCCCACTGCATGTACAATGTCCGATCTAGTACAGAGCATTGCATACATTAGGCTACCAATTTCACTCCCATATGGAACACGAGACATGTCATTTTCCTATTTTTGTGTCTTGGGACACTGTTCAGTAGATAGTTTTACACCTACAAGAATAGGAACCTTCATTGGTTTACTATCCTGCATATTAAACCTCTGAAATATTGTCTCGACATACTTCCTGTGGTTTAACTAGAGCTTCCTCTTTGCCCAATCTCATTTAATTTCCATGTCCAAAATATAGTTTACAGCACCAATATCCTTCATATCGAATTAGGAGGACAATTGAGTCTTAAAACCCTAGATAATTTCTTTGTCATTTCCAATTAGCAACATATCATCCACATACAAGACTAAATAAATAACACAGTTACCAATTAATCTAAAACACACATAGTGATCCACTTTGCTCCTTGTGAAGCCAAGTCCACGTATACATGTATCAAATTTACCACATCCTTGGTGATTTTTTTAACCCATAGACTTTGTAAACCTGCATACAAGTTCTTTCTTACCCTTCACCAAAAAGCCTTCAAGTTGCTTCATATAGATCTCTTCATCCAGATCCCCATGAAGAAATCTTGTCTTCACATCCATTTGTTATACCTCAAAATAAAATGTGTTAATAACAAATAAAGTAATCCAATATAAGCTAACTTGGCAAAAGGAGAAAATATATCACCAAAATCAATTCCTAGCACCTAGGAATAACATTTTTCTACCAACCGAGATTTGTATTTCTCCACCTTTCCTTCTGCATTCATCTTCTTCTTAAACACCCACTCTAATGGGTTTCCTTCTGGCCAAAAACTCACCAAGATTCCAAGCCTCATTTTTGTCCAAAGATGCCATTTCATCAACCATGGCCTCTTTCAAGAGTTTTCCATCCTCTGAATCTACTGCCTCCTCGATAGTTCTGGGATCATCATCAGTAATAGATAAAGCAAAATTTGAACAGAAAGAATATGGACTATACCTTTCTGGTTTCCTTCTCTCTTAAACTGATCTGCTCAAAACTAGAGTTTGTGGCTCTTCTTCTTCTGATCCATGTTCCACTGTAGAGTATGATTCTTCCTCCTTTAGCTCAAACTTTATCTTCTTAGGTTCCTTTCGTATGACTTCATTTTTAATAACATCCTATCACCTCTCTAAACACCAAATATTGATTTTACATAATCTTCCTTATTTTTGGGTTCCAAAGCTTATAACCTTTTAAACCATCCTTATACCCAATAAAGATGCACCTTTCAAATTTACTATCCAACTTGGTTCTTTTCTCCTTTGGAACATGTACATATGCATCACAACCAAATACCCTCAAATGTGAAAGAGAGGGTTTCTTACCAGCCCATACCTCATGTGGAGTCTTATCCTCCAATGTTGATGAAGGTGATTTGTTAACCAAGTAACATGCAATCTCCACTACCTCTGCATAGAATTCTTGTCCTGACCTGCACCACTGAGCAAGATTCTTGCATTTTCCATCAATGTCCTATTCATTCTTTCTGCAACTCCATTTTGTTGAGGTGTGTATGGATTAGTCTTCTACTGTGCTATACCACACTAGTTACAAAACTCTTCAAATTCCTTCTTATAGAACTCTCCACCATTATCTGTCCTCAACACTTTAATCTTCTTCTCTGTCTTATTTTCCACTAGAGCCTTAAATTATTTAAACTTGTCAAAGACTTCAGATTTCTTCCTGAGGAAATATATCCATGTATTCCTTGAGAAGTCATCTATAAATGAGACATAGTACACAAAATTACTCAGTGATGGAACCGACACAGGTCCAAACACATCACTATGCACAAGCTCTAATATCCCTTTCTCCCTCTTAGCACCAGAGGGGAAACTCACCCGATTTTGCTTCCCATATACACAATGTTCACAAAAATTGAAATTGAGAGAGAAATTAGACATACCTTCTACCATACCATTACCATGAAATTTTTTAATGCCCTTCTCTCCAATATGTCCAAGCATTTGGTGCCATAACATGGTCTTTTCTCCAGAGACCACTAGGCTTCCTGCTCCACTTTCACGAACAACAAAATTGTTGCACCCATCAATAATAGTGCTAACCAGAAGCTTGTACAGATTTCCAATCCGAACTTCCCGCATCAATACTAGTGCTCCCCGAACCATCTTGTAGGTATCTTTCTCAAACATTGTTTTTACACCTGCATCATCCATCTTGCTTATAGAAATCAGATTTTTGGCCAATGCAGGGAAATGCAGAACACCAGGAAGTGTTCTAATCCTTCCACCTTTCAACTTCAACTTGAATTTTCCACGTCCGGTGATTTTGTCCTTCCTGTCATCCCATAAGAAGACATCACCACCATCATATTTCTTATACGCATAGAACCACTCCCTATGGGGAATGAAGTGGAAGGATACACCTAAGTCAATCAACCATGCCTCATGATCTACAAGTGTACTTGAAGAAGAAGCCAAATACACATCCACACCTTTATCTGAGGTGGTTTTCTCCTCTGTAGAAGGAGCATCATCAGATCCCTTTCCTTTCTTAGGAGATTTAGATATACAGTCCCTTTTGTAGTGCCCTTCCTATCTGCATTTTTGGCACACCTTTACAAGTTTTCTTGGAGATTTAGATCTCCCTCTAGATTTAGATATCCCACTCGAGGACTTATTTTTGTTTCTATTCTGGGAACATCCTTGTATAGACAAGGCATCTCCATTCTGGCTCTCCATATTTTTTCGTCTCATCTCCTCGACAACAAGGATGAGACTGTTGGGTGTGTGTTATATTATTTCCACGACTAACCCCAGTAGTGAAGCCGGGGGGGTGGGAAGCGCCCCCTTCATTGCACTGAGAACAACAGGGGGGTCACAAGGGGGGTGGTAGCCCCCCTATATGGGATCCAGGGCAGTGCCCCGAGGAATTTTTTTTGGACCCTATATTAGGTGGGCGAACCTACCTATGGTTTTGTGCATGGTTTTCGCACATGGTTTTGGGCATGTTGTTTTTATGTCCATGGTATTTTGTAGATCCAGTCAAGGGAACTACGATTATGTTCTAGTCCAGGGTTAATGGATTGGGGTTTATGGATACTTTGGCATGTATATATATGTATTGTAACATTGAAATGAATATAATGAAAAATCAATCTGGTAGTCTCGGTTTTGGGATCCAGGGGAAAATATCTGTGTATATATGTTTTATGTTTTATGCTCTCGCCATTGTTTATTTTCTGTTTTTAGAATTCGTATGCAGGTAACTTCAGTACGGGTTTAAAAACCTACAAAGACTATTTCATCAAACTTCAAGGTAGTTGTATTGCTACCTATAGTAACAACCAGACTATCCCATGAATCTGGTAGAGAACACAACAAACTGATGCACTTATCTTGATCTAAAATTTTTATATCAATAGATAACAATTGGCTTACTACAATATTAAAGGCGTTTAGATGCTCTGTTACCGAGTCTCCATCCTTCATCCTCAGGTTATACATCTTTTTCTGTAGGAACACTTTTTTCACTAAGGACTTAGATTGATACAAAGTCCCTAACTTGTCCCACAAATTCTTCATCATAGCTTCCCCTAACACATTCAACAATACCGAATCTGAGATACACAACTGTATTGTTCTCTTTTCCTTCTGATCCAACTTCGCCCAGTCTTCTCCTAACATTGTCGTTCGTTTAGTACCTGAATCTACCGCGATCCACTGATATTTATCCACCAACAGATCCTCCATCTTGAGCTTCCACAACTCAAAACTCTGACCATTAAATTTCTTGATCTATATCTTTCCATTGTTTTCCATCTTATTTCACCGCAAGAATCGATCCCGTAGATCTCCCACTGAACAAGGTCTACCATAGGCCTAAGCAAAACCCCTTAGCAGCAAAGGCATCCCCTTGAAGTTGAAACAACTATGATACCAAATATAGGTTTTAACCCTGTACAGAAATTACCTGCAAATGAACTCTTCAAACGGAAAAATAAACAATGGCGAGAACATATATATATATATATATATATATATATATATATATATATATATATATATATATATATATATATACATATATACACATATTTTCCCCTACATCCCAACTGGGACTACCGGTTTGATTTTTCATTATGTTCTTTTCAATGTTACAATACATATATATACATGCCAAAGCATTCATAAACCTTGATCCATTAACCTTGGATTAGAACATAGCCATAGTTCCCTTGACTAGATCTACAAAATACCATGGGTAGAAAACCATCATGTCCAAAACCATATGCAAAACCCATGCACAAAACCATGGGTAGGTTCATCCATCATCTTTGGGTTCGCCCCCTCCTTGGGTCCGCCCAACTGTTATTAGGTCCACATAAAAAAAAATCCTAGGGCGTTGCCCCGTGCCCTGTGACCACCCCGCAGCGCCTGGCACAACAAACAATGCGTGAACATAGTCATGGAAAGAATATAACACACACCCAACAACTGGTAACTCAACCCAAGCTATTCCAGAGTGTTTTTCCAACCCATAACTATAAGGAATTACGAGCACCAATAAAAAATAAATAAAGTTGAAAAACCCACAACACCATGGATATCTAGGAAATGGCAAGGCGAGGCTAAAACCACTATCAATCCAGGCAATCTTCCATGCCAATGACAACTCATAAGCAAATAATCATATGCATACCATGCATCCATAAATCATCAATGAAATCACACATGCAAACTATTACATGCAAAGCAATACATCTATAGTCATTGATCCACCTATTTCCTTGCACTTTCCTTCTTTCCTTTTCCTTCTTTATCCAAATCCAATGTATGCCAAAATTCTCCAAGAATACTCTAAGTGCACAAGAGTATGACAAAACAGAATGAGAGAGCTAAATATTGAACTGACAAAAGTTGTGAACTAATCCTCATAAGCCTTTTTATCATTGAGGCCTCTATTTTCTTCATTTTCCTTCAATTTTCCTCACATGCAAATATGTGACCTTTCATCTCCCTTTCTCCTATTTTCCTTTATTTTCATAAATAAAATGTCAAGTATTGCCACTTTTCCTTTGCCAATGTCTTTGCCAATTTTCGTAGCCATAAATTAATCACCAGTGATACCCATCACTATGTTTACTCCAACATTCAACTTGGAATACGTGTCCCATGACCTTGGTCTTATTTTTATTTACATAAGAAATCAACTAAGCGTTGTTACAATTCTCTGGCTACAACCAACAGGAAGCTACAACCCCCTGATTTTTCAGTTGCAACTGAATGGAGATACAACCCCAATTATTTACCAACACCCACTAAAAGGAGCACCAACCCCTGATTTTGCAAGCTACAACTTGCTTGGCATTCACTGGTTTATCTTTCATCCATTTTCATACGAGAAACAATGACTGTTGATTTTTCCTTGAACAATTTCTTCAATCACCAACACCTTCAACAATCTCTGATTACTAAGAACACCAACAACTTCTCCACAACTCGCTCATAGAACTCACATAACTTCTCCATTGCCAAACAATTTTCTCAAGCCTGCTTATAAATAATTTTTGGCTTGACATTTTTGGCATGCATCTTGAATTGGATTTATGCATGTGCTTTTAATTTTTCCTTTGTCGTGTTCATTTCAGTGCTCTAACTGTCTTCACCAAGTTCTCAACCTTCAATAACCTTTTTCTACAAGTTAAACTAAGCTATTTCACTAATTTTAGCAATTCTGGCCTTTTACATGTTTTAACAATGCTTCTTCTATTTTTAGTTCTAGTTAGCTTGGGATTTAACTACCAAATTCACTACCAAATTGGTAGTTCTACCAAATTTTGGCTTAAGCCCCTTTCATTGGCACCTTTACATGTATTTGACCCATATGACTAGATCTTTGTGACCATTGGCTTAAGCTTTCACACACTTAGCCTGTTTAAGCCCTTCGCAAGCCAAATCCCTATGTTAATGGCCCTGGGCCATTGGTCTAGTTTCTATGCGAAACGACCAAAGGCCGGGCACTAAGTTGCTTTAAGAGCCTCCATGGCTCATTTTCTTAAAAAAAAAAAATTGTTCCCTTGGTTCTCTGCTCCATATACCTCTATGTTAGCGCTAAGGCTGAAGCTACTTATCCCAAATCTATTCATTCATGCCTCTTTATAAACAGTCAGGTTCTATCTGCTAGGCCGATGTATCCCTTCGGAATCGTCCGCCTGCACTTTGATTGGTTACCACCTACCAACCTTTCTGTCCTTCGTGTCCCAACACTTTCATCTCCCAATGCATTCCCTTTGTGCCCTTTTATAACCTGTCAGGCTGGGCCTTGCGGGCTTAGCTGTCCTGCGAGGTCCTCCTAGCTTCATTTAATTGGTCGTTGCCTATCAACCTATCAATGCTGACATGTCATGATGCTCCATCCACCTGGAACTTCCTCTCTGCGCACTCTTAACAAATCATTGGGCTCCATCCAACAGGTGTTACACAATATTTTGTCACACCTCTTGTTTACTTCCTGTTCCATATCCTGAAGTGCCAAAACATTGACAACTGTGCAACATATCCATCATGATATACAAACCAAAACCTCCCTGAAGAATCAAAGGAAAATTGCCCTGAATCCATTCTGAAGAAGGTTAACTAAAAACCTAAATTTTAGCATCAGCACGTTTTGCTACACTGCCTTCCCATACTGACGACAGGTTACACAGTTCTACCCTAGCGCTGCCAACGCAAGTTTTGATATGAAAACCCGCACTGGACCTCTTCTGGCAGGTTTTCCCAAACTGGAGGAGAAGCTTCATGCACTAGAACCTTCGAGAACATCAAGCTGGATATTGGTTGTTGTTGATATGGTCGAGCTCTCCCATTTGGACCTCTTGATCTTATCATCATGGGATTTCCCCTTGATATGTTGACCTTCCTCCCTCTTTTGTGGATCCCTAACTCCCTCTCCCTTCCTATAAATTCACTCCCTTCCATCCCCAAATGGTTGGTCATTGATTATTGCATCCCTATGCTGAGATTATGCTTACATGCTACCCATTCTAGCTTGGAGAAGGAGTGCTTGAAGAGTCTTTGCTTGGACTTGGACATCCACCAAAAGGAGGTATCCAACATCAAGGCATAGTTTAGCTTATTAATATATGAATCTGATCTTCACTTTCCATAATTGTGTAAATGTTTATGCTTTTAGCTTAATACTCCTTGATCTATTAAGTAGTTTATGTTTGATGTATGCCATATATGATCTTGTATCTTGCATAGATCTTTGATCTTCCTTGCAGGTACTCGGACGTGAAGAACAAGTAAGGAGCGGGGCTAGGAGTGAAAGATTCAAAGTCATCTCCAAAGGATTCAGCGATTAACATCAGAGTGAGGTAGGTTTCTCCTTCTCTTTTCATTTGTTAAACATAAATTAGGAAAGTGTATGTTAGTTTGTTTGGTTTGTTGCTAGACCCACTCATTGGGATATAAGGATCACCTATGTCTGTAGAGGGGATTTACCTTCACAACATCAGGATGATGTCATGCTAACATCACCTATACCACATGTTGACCAATTATTGGTGACATGTGTCACCCAAAAATAAGCCTTTTGGGTGCCTGAAAATGTCAAATGTGACTACCACGTGGCCACCACTAATTGGCATATACTGACGTCATCACTTGCATCATTTGGGCCAATTGTATGCTTCCACCTATCTTGTCAGAGGAGAGAGAAAGGGTCCCTCAATCCTATCCTATCCTGATGGGGCACATTTTTATATGCCAATATGCCATTTGTCTTAATGAATGTAGGAGCCACATTCCAAAGAGTTTTGGATATAGCCTTTATTGGTGAAAAGGACAAATTTGCAGTAATTTATCTTGATGATATTACTGTGTTTTCCAATTCAGATGAAGAGCATTTGAATCATTTGCAACAAACTTTTGAAAAGTGTAGGAAGTATGGCCTATCTTTAAATCCCAAGAAATCACATTTTGTTCTGAGAGAATGAAAGTTGCTAGTGCATATAGTCTCAAAAGAAGGTGTGAAGGTTGAACCTAAAATAGCCAAATCTATTAATAGTATTCCCCTACCAAGAAATAAAAAGGTGATACAAATTTTCCTGGGCATAATTAATATTTTGAGAAGGTTCATACAAAATTATGCTAAAATCGTAAAAAATATAACATATATGTTGAAGAAAGATAAAGAAGTAAAGTGGACAGGTGAAGTCAAGGATTCCTTTTCTAGAATTAAAAAAGCTTTGGGAGAATCCCCTGTTTTAATCAGTTCTGATTATAAGAAGCATTTTCAAATATTTTCTTTTGCATCGAAAAATACACTTCTTGTTGTTTTGTTGCAAAAAAATGAGGAGGAGAAAGAACAACTTGTAGCTTTCATTAGCAAGGTGCTAAGAGACG
Organism: Pinus tabuliformis; assembly: GCA_031772625.1. Classification (NCBI taxonomy): domain Eukaryota; kingdom Viridiplantae; phylum Streptophyta; class Pinopsida; order Pinales; family Pinaceae; genus Pinus; species Pinus tabuliformis. The sequence continues at coordinate 1,529,026,197 of CM062820.1, read as the reverse complement.
CTGAACTAAAATAGAATATATTGGAGAAACACGCATTCACTCTAGTCAAAGCTTTGAAAGCTTTCAGAATCTATATATTGCAATCCATAGTTGTAGCATATGTTCCATCCTTTGTTGTTAAAGAAATTTTGACTCAAGCATAAAGTGAAGGAAAAAGAGGGAGATGGATAACATAAATACATGAGTATGACATGGATATTAAACCTACAAAGTTAATCAAAGGGCAAGGCTTGGCCAAAATTGTATCTGAAGAAAATTGTAGCGTCTTGGGGATCATTTTGTTGGTTGATTACCTTGGATAAATGCAGAAGTAGAAGAAGGAAAAGCTAAAAAATAAGATCAAACCAAAGAAACAAACAAAATGATAAGATACAAATATTTGTGTTCATTATTCATTACTTATTGTTCCTTGAGTGTCCACCAAAACTTGATAGAGCTAAATATAGAACATTAAGATTGCAAGCCTTTAAGTCTGTAATTCAAATGGAGATCTTTATTGGAACGATCCAATTGGAGTATTGTTATTATGTTTGACAGAGGAAGATGTTCCAAAAGTTATTAATGAATTCCATGGTTATGCATGTGGAGTTCATTATAATTAGAAAGCAACAACCCATAAAATATTAAAGGTTCATTTTCACTGGACTAAATTGTTTTTCAATGTACATGCAACAGTTAAAGTTTGCAAGAAGTGCCAAATATTTGTTGAAAAGAAAAAGTTGTCTCCTTTACCATTGGTTCTTGTTTTTGTTGAAGAACCATTTACATAGTGGGCGTTACACTTCATAAGGGAGATCCATCCAGCATCCAGTGGCCAGCATAAGTGGATTTTAACTGCCACATATTGCTTTACTAAATGGGTAAAAGTAGTGCCAACTCGGGCTCCTACTAATGTAGTTGTTATCAAATTTATTAACGAAACTATTTTGGCCAAGATTAGGTGTCCCAGGAAGAAAGTTACTGATAATCCACAAGCCTTCAAATCTGTGAACATGATCAACTTTTGTCAAAAATATAATATTATTCTCAGCCACTCCATTGGCTATTATCTTCAAGGAAACTGACTAGCTGAGTCTTCAAACAAAAGTTCGGTTAAAATTATGAAGAAAATTATTGCAGATAACAAGAAAAATTGGGACTCACAGATGAAATATCCTCTTTGGGCTAATAGTGTTACAACTAAAAGATCTACTAGAAAATATCATTTTGAATTAGTGTATGGATCTGTTGCATGATATCCCAGCCAACTAACCTTACCAGTGGCTAAATTGGTTTAGGATGCAGAGGAAGAACAAAGTGCATTAACCAGGAGAATTCATCAATTGATCGAATTAAAAGAGAATAGGGAGCAAGTTAAACGAAGTCTGGAGAAGTACTAAAGAAAGATGAAGGACATATTTGACAGGAAAGCCAAGGACAAACTATTCCAGCCAGGGGATCTTGTTCTCAGATGGGATGTTAAATGTGAAGACAAAGGAAAACATAGTAAATTTGATGCACTCTAGTTTGGTCCTTTGAAGTAGTAGAATCAAAAGGAAACAATACCTTCCTCCTGGAAAATTGAGATGGAGAGCTACTTCAGTTTCTTGTCAATGGGAAATTCCTAAAGTATTACTTTCATTATTGAATTGTCAACCATCATTCACTGTAAATATCGACGAGTTCACTGTAAGTACCTGTGTCTTTTATTTTATTGCTAGTTTTTATCTACAATAAGACTCCATGCCCAAGGAGAAGGCATTAATCTGTGGTTCTTAGGGTTTTGTTCCAAAATACTATTCCTAGGTGGAGCCAATGTTGTAGTTTATTTTTATTATTTAAATTTCTCAAAATTCCAAAAAATATATATAAAAGAAAATACAAAAAATGTTATGTTGTATTATGCATATGCCTAACATTTCAGACAAAGTCGAGACTATAGAGAAGTGGGTTGCGGGCCTAAATATTTAAATGGTTAAAATTCGACTAACTTCAGAGCTTGTCCTCATGTACTGTATCGAGGACATGACCGCAAGAAATTCTGACGAGGTAAAATGCGCAAATTTTAAAAGGAGGTTTCCCCTTAGAATGGGTGGAAAAGAGGAAACAGATCGACGACTGATCGACGACTGATATTCACTCCGAGGGGTCATGTGCATTTTTCAAAATTTCCAGGGGCACTCATTGGAAGCAGTAAGTTATATTGGAGAAAACCATGGATACCGACGATATGTGCGATAGGTAAATCTACCAAGCAAGTGTGACTCAGTGGCATATCATCACCCACCTCACCACATCACCGTCCACCTCATCACAACTGCCACATCACCGACAACATCATCTTGTTCCATGTCACCTTATCGTACCCGTATAATTCATAATTGTCATTTTCTCGCCTGTACTAAAAGAACAAAACGGAGTTTTTACATGTGATTTTCATCCTACAACTCGAGAAGTCCTCGCCAACCAATGTCTAGTCATGTGCTTTCTACCTCCATGTCGACATTTTGTACTTGCCATTACCCAGGTAATTCGAAGCCCATGATTATCTTTCTAGTTCAAGATCATTAAAATGAAGAAAACTCCCAAAATAGTCTGGAAAATTATCATCATTAATCCTTCTTCCCAAGTTCCTCCATTAATGGACACGGAAGTCGAATACATGACCCATTTTTTCCATTAGAATTTTATGGAAGTTCATTTCAATAACTATGGTCAGTTTCTTCAGGGATAAGATGCTTTCAGAGTCATACCATTTACTTTGTATCACATTATAACCCCTGTTGTCTATCATTTCATCGAATTTGTGTCTTGGTTAGAGTTTGCATTTGTTTCTTAGAGAAACTAATTCATTTCTTCATCAGGGGAGACCATTCTTGAAGTCACAGTTGAATTATTTGAGAATGCTTTTAATTTTCCAAAGGTAGATAATGCTTAAAAGTTCACTAATGCCTCTTTGCTACTATCTTTTACACAAATTTCAAAAGAAAGAAAAGAGGCCTTGTTTAGGTTAATTTTACCTCAGATTGCCCAAATCCATCCAACAACAGAGATTTACCCAATTTCTATATTTTATGAGATTGAGAAAGAAATTATAGATGTAATCCTATCTTTAATAGGTGAGGATGATACAAGGAATGTGAATAAGGATTATTTAGGGTTTCTAAGTCTTACGCCACAGTCAGAAGTTGTCTTATATATCCCTTCATAATTGGTTGAGATCATAAATTTTCAATTAAATAGCTTTCAACTAGGTAATTACTTCAAACATCCTTCTATTCTAGTCTATCTCTTCTTGTATACACATGTTGATAAATTTGACTATTTAGGATTGAGCATTTTTTATTCGAAGAAGCAGGTGAAATCTGTAATTGAATGGAAAAGAGTGATTAGGAAGATACCAAACAATGAGGATTTTCCTCAATTCCTATCTACATTTATGGCTACTTCCTATACCATCCTAAATAATGCACAACCACTGAGAATTATACCTCAACACAAGCAGTTGTTGCAGCTTTGTAAATATACCAAGGTGGGAGATTATTATATTTTTTAGGAATACACAGAAATCAATATCTACAGAGTAGAGGCGACACCTTACCATTTTCGCATTTTCTTACCTATGAGGATATTTTCACTTGAATTCATTAGGAAAAGTCTTCATACATATCAACTTCATTTTGTTCTAGCTCGCAAGGGGTATATGTTTAAGTTGGAAAGATTTGTTGGTCCTTTCATTGTTAACTCTACGAAATCTCTTCAACAAGTTGAGGATATGATGAAGGAATTCAACTTTGATGTGGGTGAGAAATGGAAATATGACCCATACCATAATTTCCAGCAGAAGAATGTAGATAAACTCTACACCTTATATCCATGATAGCAAACCATAACTAGAGAAGAAAGAAAATCAAGATGTTTGGCCAATCAACTCATAATTAAAACTTGAAACTCCTTCAGTGAAGGAGAAAATTTTGAAGAGAAATATTATTGAGACAATAGATATTGAGATGGAATATGTCCAGCCACATAAGAAGGTAAAAATGCAAATTGGAGGTGAAGAGAACAATCTTCTAGTCAACCTGGTTTTCAAATGCACCTGGGAAATCCTAAGCTTACCACTCCTTCCAACTCCATAGAACTAGCAATGACTACAACTGAAGGAGCCTCCTCTATAGTGGATGCAACATTGAAGAATTACTAAGCAATTGAGAAAAGAATTCATAAGGTAAAGAATGATATGATGTCTCAATTGGCTATACAAGCAACTCCCTCTTATCAAACAAGGTTACTCTCAACAATGGATTTGGAAAGGAACTAATTGAAACTCTCCCTCTTACATCCTATTGTTTAGTCACTTCCTTCAGGCTCTAAATTCAAAACAATTGATTTATCTCTAACTGTAGTTGTTATCGCTTTGCATGATAAGATCAATTTAGATAGCCATGTAGGAGAGATGTTGTACAATGATCTAAGTAAGAATTCATTAACAATTAATAAGGCTAAAAAACTTTTGGAAAAGGCTTCAAACAAAATTAAGTAGGAGAAATCCAATTCTAGAGCTTTACATTTACAAAATGAAGGATTCAAAAATTGATTATCAAACTAGGGGTTGATCTAGATGACAGAGAGGCAATTACAACTTTGATGCAAAGCACAGAATCTGAAATGCAATCATTAAGACAAAAACTGAAGATGCCTATGACAGAGCATGTCCAGACAACTGAGCTAGCTCATGTGGAGAAAGAAAAGGAGTAGTTAATGACTGAGTTGATGGACAGGAACAAGGAGGTGGTAGCCCTTAAGGAAAAGGTCAAATATTTGGAGCAAACTATTAAGAGCCATGTATGTACAATTGTGGTATCCAGTGAGTCAAAAGACCCTTTAGATAAATTGACAAAGGTAATGACTGAACTCACACTATCAAAAGTTGAAATGAAGAAGCTCCAGGACAATTTAGCTTTGTCTCAAGCAGAATTGATTGTTAAAGAAAGGCAATTAAAATCAATAAATCTAGAAAATGACCAGATCACTGAGAAATATAAATCAACTCAAGAGGAGATTAAGGAGTTAAAGAATAGATTGAAAGGTAATATGTCTTTGATTGAGGCCAGACAAATTGTCTGGGATGATATAATTCAACAGGTTTACTCTAAATGGGGATATTTTCAAATCATTGTTGAAGAAAGAGCTGCTCTCATAGAGGTTCAAATGACTATGACTTCATGTAAGGAACAAGTGCAAAAAGAAACACAGAAGGCTAGAAAGATCATCAAATTTTTAAATGAAAAGTCTATAACATAATTAAAAGCAATGCATATTGTTGATAGGATTACAATAATCATGGAGATCAGTAAAAATAATTGAGAAGAACCTCCTACGTATTCAAACTGGAAATTGTAAAGAAATATGTGGATTCATTTGATTCTAAATATGATCAGAGAACAAGAGCTAGACTACCAGGTTGTTGGGATGTGAAGGGTGATTTGCTTCCTTAGGATACATATGAGCAAGAATTAATAGCAGCTAAAGGTAGAATAGACTCCACCCTTGAAAAGACTGTAGTACTAAAAGGAAAAACAATGGTTAATTTTCTACAAAGGGACTTTCAGTTGCTTTGGTTAATGAAGACCTTATTTGATTCAAAGCCTAATTATACCAAATTAACATATTTGAAGGTTGTTTTCAGAAGATGATCTAGTGTGTCATTCTTGATGAAACCCTTTCGAAAATATGCCAAGGTTTGATCAAGCAAGTAGTTGTTGAAGTCATGGAACCATGCATCGAGTCCCAAGGTCAAAGTTCCACCAGTCACATGAGAATTTAGAAATGAAGACATTATTTTGTAACAATTGCATAAGTATTTAATTAAAATCCAATTAAGTAGTTAGATAGTTTTAATAGTTATTGATAATTGTTCTTGATGTAATTTTCTTTAAAAAGACAAAGGAACCATGGAGGAGGGGTTCCCAGATTTTGCCTCATAGAATTTTTGCAAGTAAATTTTGTGTAATGATCACGCTATCTTTGGAGATTATTAAAGTTCATCAGAAGTTGATTCCAAAATATTTATGAGTTAAAATATGTGTGCTTTCTTTTTGTGAAAATTCTATCCGTTTTTCTTCTAATTGAAGCAAGTGTGTAATAGAAACTGATTTTCTCTTAAGATAAACAAAATTATCTATGTTTCTTTATCATTACAGAAGATACATGTAAAAACTATTTGTAAAACCTTAAACAATGCTCCACTACTTTATCACTCCATTATCTATCACATTCCATTTAAAATTCCAACTAGGGTTTATATATTGGATTCTCTATAGCCCAACATATTAAATCCTTTTTTCTGTTATTTTCTTCTAACCACTATAATTTCTTGAAAACTGTAAACATTCATATTCGGAAAATTTTGAGAAGGTTTTCTTATCTTCAAAGTACAACTTCCATTACACAATTAAAGTTATCCCTAGGCAAAGGATTAAAATACTTTTATTAACTTTGAAGCAGATGTCCTAGGCATCGGTTAATAACAAGTTCCATGATTGTCATCCTTAAAAATGACAAGAGAATTCCATGAGCTTCTGGTTGATTAGAGCTTATGGGGGTTTGAGATTTTTGTGGAAAATATGAGAGGGAATAACTTATGTTTGAAGGTAAAACCATGGTTGGACTGTCCCTAATGGCTAAAGAAAACAACATTAAACTTGTGATCTTTTTATTGTTTCCCATTCACTATTTCATAATAAGTTTTCTCTTTAAGGAAGTTCCCAAAGGTAAATCAATATTATGGTCTCCTTTTTCTTACATTAAAGAGCTTTCGAAGGGGAGGAGATTCTTAACAAATTGTCGAGTAGAGAAATGAAAGGTGTTCCCTTGTGTTAGGTAAGGGATTGAAAAATAGTGCCATCATTGATTGATGGTTGAATCAAGTTTTAGAGTGCTATGTAGTGACATGTTGTCTAAGTCTTGAGAGAAATGGGTTGGGCTAAAGGAGATTAAAGCATAATGGGAGGTCTCTTTATGTGAAATGTGCTTATTATTACTTGTTAATTATGTTATGAATACATAGGTAGTTTGAAGGGACTTGTAGATGACAAATCTAATTTGTAAATGAAGTAAAAAAAGTTGATGAGGTTTTCAAATGGCCAAAGGAGACATTTTAGTACATTAAACAATTGTACCATATCTCAACTTACAACACGAAGCTATTATGGTTAGATAAATGAACCAGTTGATGGAAATCACAGTTCTCCACCAATCGTTTGAAAAAAATCCTAAGCAAGAATTGCTTTAGTTTTTCCATTTTGGATGGTCACAGTGATGAGCTAATGACTAGCATTCAAATGTTATACCAGTGTTAAAGCATTTGTACATACTGGTATAGTAAATTTGATGTGATTTCAAGAGGCACCATGTTCAAGTTTAATGAATTATGTAAACTTTCAGTCTTTTATGATAGTTCATTCTTGGAATATAGTATATGGAAGTGGTAATGCATGCTTGTAATGAACTAGGAGGTAGAGTCTTGATCTCGATTAAGATAATCTAGGAAATTGTGAAATTTAAAGTAAATTTCTTGATTTTGTGTAAATTATAAGAGCATCTTATGAGAGATGGTGAATTTTGGTTTCAAGTTACAATGGATGAGAAGGGAGACTTGCCTCCATTAGAAACAAGATGCACAACTTATGGATTCATGAGATTGAGTTAGTTTTATTACACCTAATAAAGCTCACAATATGACCCATAAACATGGAATAGACCCCTTGTGTATATGTGGAACATGAGATAATGGTGCAAATCAAAACCCCCTTGTGGTGTCTAAGGGATAAATATGCATTCAATGGGGAAGGTGGTCAAATTTGTGATGACATTAACATCACATCATAGGATTCCATGTGGCATATTGTTAGAGGTGGGCCAAGCACTAGGTGATAATTGAACTGATTATCCTAGTTGGCAATGTAAAGGGGTCAATTCATGACTTGGGTAAATCCCCTTGGGTGATTTAAGTGGAATGGTATCATGGAAGCAAAGCTACAAAATGAGTTTCAAGAAGAGGGGAATCACACGTCCATAACCCATTGGCATAGTGTCAAAAGATGTGCCTTGCCCAAGAAGGAGCCTCTCAAACCCTTAAATTCCATGATTGAGGGGGTTGGAGTTGGAGGACACATGTTTGCATCTCACTGGCACAATGTTTAAAAGTGTGCCTTAACTAATAAGGAACCACTCGACCCCACAAAATTCCATGATTGTCAAATATATATTAGATCAATGCCACAATAATTTTAAATGATGGAAGTATTAGGAGGTTAACATGAAAATAAGTCAAAATGGAGACCTTGTCACCTCAATCGGGTTAAATACAATTAGAGGAAGGATCAATTGGGAAAGACCAATGTCTATTTGTAAAATGCCCCACATAAAAGGGTTACAAATAAGGGGTTTATGGAATGCATGTAAGGGGGACTTGTGCCTTGATCTCATTGTTCAGTGTTGAAATATGCACCCCATCAAGAAAAAACATCTCAACGTCATAAATTTCATGATCATCGGATCATGCAAATATTAATGACATACTATTAACTTGGGAAAAAAACCCTAGGGTTTAATTAAGATCCATTTATATATTGACTACTAGATCACAGGAAGATTAATGATGCATAACTTTTACCTAGCAAAACTAGAAAAGGTTTAACAAGGACCCACGTGAAAGAGTGATTGAATCAACACATACCACGTGGATGAAGTTGTGGGCACAATAAGGCTTGAAGTCCATGAAAGTTTACATAAAAGGGATAAGGTCATGGGTTCCACAAAATTCCAATAAGATAAAACATGATTGGAAAAGACATGGGGCCCATGAAGGGATAACCTAAGAAGATTGAATGACATGAACTATCATGCCATCCATGTACGACAACATAAAAGGAGAATGAGCAAAATTCTACAAGCATTCTGAGTGATCCAAAACATAGGAAACTAGTGGAGATTACCTTGAAAAGGGGGCCATAATAGGGTTGTCACCCCACGACCCTAGTATGTCCCCCAATAATTTGAGAACCCCATTAAAATTACCATGAAGCTAGTGATGGGAAATGGAAGGACATTTTCTTTACACATTAGTTATGATATGCGAGGTGAATGTTGAGAAATCTATTTTCTTGCATATTAGGCAAGATTTCTCTTTCATTATAATTGCTTGTAAATTTTGTTCACTTCTTATTAGTACTATTATGTTTTTCTTCATCAAGCAATTACCAAAACGTACATGAAGATCACAAAGAAACAACAAAACACAAGATGTAGGCTCCATGCAAGGGAAAAACCCCACAAAGGGGAAAACCCAATCAATCGTCTTCTTATATAATCATATCGAAGTGAGATATCAAGACCCAAGGCCAAGACAAATACCTCCATACGATCCCCAAGTTAACCCTCCAATCACTGTCACAAACTTGTCCTTTAGATGATGAAAACTTGACTAAACTAAGAAGGGGGGTGAATCAGTTTAGTATATTCATGGACATTAAAAATCTTTTCATTAAAATCATTAACTGAAACATTATATGAGCAACTTAACAAATAATGACCAGCAAATTGAATATGTGAACAACAAGTAATAACCAAAACATCACATCAACACATATTGACACCAGATATATGTGGAAACCCATAAAGGGAGAAAACCACGATTTTATTATTGTTGTGATGCAAAGGAAAGTTCCCACTCCTTATTACATTTGATTTTCTATAGGCTCCAACCTATAGGAGGCTGCTACCTTAATTTTCTACAAGATGCAACATCCAAGGAAGCTCCAACTCCCATATGTTTTCTGTAGGCTACAACCCACAGGTGGCTCCTACCTCAACTAGATCCAACTTAATGTTTATCAAGCCACTAATTGAAACAATGAAAACTTTGAAATGAGAACCAATACGATTACCCGTTTTGTTGAGGTAGCAAAAAATAACGATTTTGAAAAGTGGTGATGCAGAATACACTTTTTCTTTTTTCGGAGCATATTTTTGACACTTTAAATTTTCTTATGTATCAAATATAAATATATATATTTTTTAAAATGTTACATTTTTTGACACTTTAAATTTTTTATGTCCAATTGTTTTTTAAATGTTGATTACTTAACAAATTTTCTAGTTGTCTTATTTCTCTTTTTTTAAATGTTGATTATTTAATATATAAATATATAAATCAAACTACACAAATTTAAAAAAACATATTAAAACATTTTAAAAAAACTTAAAAAATAACCAAAAAACTTAAAAAATAATAATAATAATTTAAAAATAAAATCACAAAGCAACAAAAAAAAACTTTTAAAAACTGTAAAAAAAAAGGATTAAAAAAAAATTATACTAAACATCCAAAAAATTAAAATCTCAACAGAAAATTAAAATCTTATTAAATAAACATTATTAAATTTTTTTTAAAAATTTGGGTGTCGATCAACATTATAAAAAAAAAAAAAAATTAAAATATTTAGCTCGTTGCCTAGGGGGCTGGTGGCGCGGGCATAACTGGCATCTCCACCTGCCCACGACCGCGCCCCCGTACCCCTGGGCAATAAGCCAAATATTAAAAAAAAAGAAATTATAATGTTTATCGCCACCTAATTTTTTTAATTTTTTTTATAATGTTTATTTAATAATTTTATTTTATTTTTTTGAGATTTTTTTTTCATTAATTATATTTTTGTTTTTAAATATGGTTTTTATTTTTTGTTTTTTTTTGTGTTTTTAATTATTTTTTACAGCTTTTTTAAAGTTTTTTTTCGTTGCTTTGTGATTTTATTTTTAAATTATTTTAAAAAGTTTTAAGTTTTTTGGTTTTTTTTTTTTTTTAATCACGTTAGTTTTTAATATTTTTAGATTTTTTAATTGTTTTTTTAATTTGTGTATTTTGATTTACTTTTTTTTTATCATTTACAAGATAAATTTATTTTTTACATTTTTTATGTTTTTTTTTTTGAAAATATGTTTTTATTATTGATTTCTTTATATATATTTTTAATTTTTCAACAACATCATACAAGAGGGGGTCTCCACAGATTGGACAATTAGTCTGGCAATACCTCTTTTCAAGAGCGGTGGCGTCAATAATCCCTCCAATTATAGGACCATCATGATAAACCCTTTGTTTGCAAAGCTATTTGGAAGCATGCTAGAAAACAAAATTAGCAAGTGGGCAAAAGAAAAAGATAAGCGTGCTAAAGGGCAAGCAGGTTTTAGACCTAAACATTCCACAGTTGATCATTGTATAACTTTAAGGCACATCATTGAAAAAGTTTGGGAGAAAAAGGAAGAAGTATTTTGTTGCTTTGTTGATTTCAGAAAAGTGTTTGACTCGGTTCCTCGGGATAATTTTTGGCACAGAATAGAGGAACTCGGGGTTCCTAAACATTTGAGAGCAATTGTGCATAGGCTGTATGAAGAGGTGAAAGTCAAAATTAGAACTTCAACAAGCATTTCTAAAAGTTTCAGAAGCGATATCGGGCTCAAGCAAGGTTGCCCACTGTCTCCTACCCTTTTTGGTTTATATATCGACAAGCTTGAGGAGTGGTTAAATTCACAAGGGGGTGCTGGTATCTATTTGGGCAAGTTTGTTATAAGGCTTCATTTGTATGCAGATGACCTTATTCTGCTTGCTAAATCGGCTCTTGGTTTGCAAGAGCACTTACTATCCCTTGAGCATTTTTGTAGAAATGTGGGGATGCAAGTCAATATCAGCAAAACGAAAGTAGTGGTTTTCTCTAAGAAAAGAAAACACAACCAACATAAGTTCTACTTTGAAGGCAACATTCTGGAAGAAGTTGCGGATTACAAATATTTCAGAATTGACTTCAACAAAAATCTAAGTTGGAATGGTTTTAGAAAGAAAAGAACTTTGGGGGATTGGAAAGCATTTTATGCTTTTAAAAATAGGTATAGAGAGGCAGAGTTATGGGACTAGAAAACCACTCAAACTCTTTTTGGGTTTCTAGTGATTCTGGTGATTCTCTATGGTTGTGAACTATGGGCCAACAATACATCTGACATGCAATGGAGACAAATTGAGAAAATTCAGAAGTGTTTGATTACAAAAAAATTCAAGATTAAAAGTGCAGTTCTTTATGCTATCTTGTTAAGTGAAACATGAACTGCTCCTATTGAAGCAATTGTTATGGTGCAAGTCATAAGGTATTTAAAAAAAAAATTGAGCAAATGGAAGAGGGTAGATGGCCTAAGGTTGTCGTTAGTGACAGTTTGTGCAAGAGAAAAAATACTTGGATGCAACAAAATAATAAATGGTTTTGTAAATGGGGTATTTGCTTGAACGCGTGTCCCATAAACAATAAAGAGATAAAAGCTTTTGTTATGGAAAAGTTCCACGAGCGTAATTGGGATAAGGAGCTAGGAAGAAAGAAAAAGTAATATGTTGAAGTGTTTAATCCCCCTCATAGTCATCAACCAAAAGCATACATAGAGGCCAATATCTGTTGGAGAGCCAAAATTCGTATTGCTCAGTTAAGGACTAATTCTCATCAACTCCGTTGTGAAGCAGGGCACTAGAAGAGGCTAAAAGAAGTGTGGGAGGAAAGAGTACACATTTTTTGTTCTTCCGGAAAAGTGGAAACATAAAAACATTTCATTTTAGAATGTGAGGCCTTCAAAGACAACAAGGAAAATTATGCAGATATGTTGGCAACTAGCTCTTGGGATAGTCTATTTAACAAGGGGTTTGTCGAGAAGTTGGGAGCATTTATTTTGAAGCTTCACAGAAAAAGGGTCGAATACATCAAGCAGATGAAGAAGCAATCTGTCCCATAGGCTATCTTTAGCCTCGTGGACATTAAAATAATTTATTTCTTTCTTTCTTTCTTGGTTAATTTTCTTTTTTTTTTTTACATTTTAATGATTGATTTTTTTTTGTCTTTTTAGGTTATTTTTGTTTTTGTTTTTATTTTTATTTTTATGTTTGATTTTTTTTTTGTCTTTTTTATATATTTGATTTTTTTTGTCATTTTTATGTTTTTTTAATATATATTTTTATTTACTTTTTCTTATTTTTTTTTTTATTTTTTGCCTTTTTTCATTGTCTTAATTTTTGTTTTTATTTTTAAATTTATGTTTTCATTATTCTTTTGAAATTTTAATGTTTTTTTAGAGTCATGATAAAATCTTATGCCATTATTTCAAAACGTTGAAAAAAAAATGGGTGTTATGTCAACATCAACACATCTACACTTTTCATTTTCGGTGTGTTTTTTGCACATTTTTTGCACAAAAAATTGGTTTTCACTGCCATTTTTAAAACATGTTGAAAATTACCCTTGAAAAAAAGAAGTGTTATTCCAACATCAACACTTTTCATTTTCAGGGTGTTTTTCGCACAATTTTTGCGCAAAAAATTGGTTTTCACTGCCATTTTTAAAACACGTTGAAAATTTACCCTTGAAAAAAATTGTTATTCCAGCATCAACACTTTTCATTTTTGAGTTGATTTTTCATGTTTTTGGGGGTTTTTTTGCTACAGTTCTCGTTTTGAGTTTATAGTTCCCGTTCCAAAGTTTACATTGTTTTGAAAGGAGACTACAATCCCCTAATGCAAACAACAAACAATAATGTGTTGGTTTACCTAGTCATAAATTTTGCATATCTCCATTTTCATTTTAGCCTCTTCTTCCCTTCAAATCTACTTCACATAAGCTTCATAAGTGCTAGGTAACTAATGCATAATACCTCAATCAACTCTCACACATTCTCCCACTCTCTAACCTCTTTTTTCTTCCAAAAACAACATCTTTTATAAAGAAAGTGTGTTGGTTGTTTGTATTCCGCATAACAATATGAAGTGAACAAAGTTGACTCTTTGCCTTCCACTCATTTGTTTCCAACCTCTTCATATTTTTAATGTTAGAACATAAAAATAAATGCTCCACCCAATATTTTTTTTCATATATAATGATCAAATACATCAACATAATGCCAACATCATATAATATTATAGGAACAACATATGACTATATAATTGAGAATTCATCCTCATGATCAATAATAACATTTGCCACTAATGCATCACAATAATCTCTGCAACATCTTTGCCTTTGCCTTGGACTTGCATCACAATATTTTTCCATGTCTTTTCCTTTTCCTTGCATCTTGCCTTGCCTTGCATCATGTCTTTGTCTTGCCTTTGCTATCATGGAGTCTTTCCTTTGCCTTGCATCGCAATAATTAAGCTCAACCAAACTAATCTCCAAAACAACCTTATACACCACACATGCCAACATCAATGTTTTGCCAACCCATTAAGGTAATTTATGCTCCTTTGTTCCGATGTCATCAAGCATGCCAAGAATAACATATGCAACATCTAGTATCAACATATGTGCCATCAACGTCTATCATTTGTCTCACCAATAGGTATTACATCTTCTCCCTTGCATACCTTTGTTGATCCTGATCTACTCCTTTGCCTTGCTGCTCTTGCTGCCATCAATGACAACAATGCCAACAATATCCCCCTTTGGTATTGATGGCAACATTGTTTCTCGAGAATCAAATTCAACAACCTCTACTTACCTCCCACTTTGACATCAATGGAAAGAGGTGATAGTGGCCAAGTATTCTACTTATTCAAGTCATCTGACCATTTTTTTGTTGTTGTAGAAAATAATCAACAGTGAAAAACCTTTCTAGCAATGTCTCTGAGAAAATATCCAATGCAATGTTGCAAACCTTTCAAGGTGTTGAGGAGGCTTCTTATTACTTAATCTCCAGTTGTACAACAATTTTTGCAATAGTCCAACTTTTGTAGCAGTCCAACTTTCGCAACAGTGTAACTTTTGTGGCTCACTTTCTGTAGCATATCCAAAACTTTCGCAATAGACTTTTCGCAGAACTTGAAACATCTCCAGCTATAGTAAAACCATATCCTACATAAAATGATACAAAGATTTCAGAAAGCATTTGCACTGTGTAAATAAAGTATTGACATGTGGGTGATATTTATCTTTTCCTTTCAAATTGGCAATAATATGATAGCTGCAAATTAGTCAAGACAATCTTCCAATTTCCTTAATTCTGAAACCAAATTATGTATTTTTGCATTCAGGCTGACATTAACTTCTTGTGATTTTGGCATGTGTAAGAATTATCCCCATCGTCCAATAGTTGAGATGCAAAGACATTTGACTAGAAACAATTTTATACCCCTTTGTGTCTGCAACTTACCACACAAAGAAACAAAAACAACGTTCAATGTGTATGCATCATGTATCATCAATCGTACTACCAACAACGACTATTCATAACAATAGAAATGTAAAAATATATCATCAATTGTTTATGGCCATGGTTGTCGCCGAACCAACTTGTTATAGGCATGCAGAGATAGTGCATTTGTTCTATTCCACCATTACCGGTGTATACGCTATTGTATGATATGGTCGAATTAATAATATAATATTGCCAACATTACCACTTTAATACTAAATGTTAAAATGCCACCACAAAAAAGCTATATGTATATTAATGTTGTTGGTGTTCCATCAATTCTATATGATGTTGTTGCTAGGTCTAAAGTTGGTTCGAGTATTACCGCCGGATACCTATGCTTAGACCTAGGAAATGCATTGAGACCACCTCTTTTGCACATATAATCTTTGGAGAGATTAAACTTCAGAAATTTGATGTTGAAAATTGTTGACATGTTATAGAGAAGTAAGATAGGGATTCATGGTAGCACGCTGAGATTCAATGCAAAGATTTGGGTATTCTTTGAGAATCGCTCACTAGGAGCAGAAGTGAAGCTCTCAGTCAGAAATTTTCTCCAAGGAAGATGTGCTATAGTGACATATAAATAAACGCTGAAGGTTACTAGAAGCTAGTTCCTCCACATTGAACGTTATAGTTTGGCTTCGATCATTGTTTATAATGCTTTCAATTTGGTTGTAATTGCAAGAAGATTTATTTGTGTCACTTGACTCATCTAAAATGTGGCCCCTTCCTTCAAACGTTGATGAAACATTGATGAGATCCACTGGTGATCGTCGACTCTATTGGCCAAAAAAACATTCAGAAATGAATACATTCTTTAGCTATTTGGGTTCCAAACCAACGATGATCAACTTTGTAGCTCTCCATCGCTTGGAAAAAAATGTAGGATATAAAAAAATAAGACATCACTTCAACTTTTGTAGCTTTCCACTGCAGACCACGTTCAAGAAGATAAACTTTACATCGAATTGTATGTGCTCATATTAGGGCATAAAACCCTAAAATTTATTTGACTCCTAAACGACTTACTCCAATTATAAAACTTAAGTAATTTAATGTTGCTCCGAGAGAATAACACTGCTCCATGAATTTTAACGCTACTCCAATTAATGTAAATGCAGTGAATAATTTGGAAACCCTTCAATGTTAATTATATCAAATGTTGGCAATGAAGAAAGATTCCATATCATTAACGCAACACCAATAGATATTATCGCCCACAATAGTTTGTATCGCTACCAAATGATAACATTGTCATTGTAACATATTGTGGAATGTGTAAGAAAGAGATGTGCAACATCTTACTTTAATAACTCTGACATTGTTATGGCACTTTAAACAACATCTTATGTAACACATTTCATGTCTGTGTTTCCTCAGATCTAGAGGTAACACATATGTAGATGATTTGGCATAACACACTTTATTGATGTAAAACTAATAATGTATAACACACCTCTTTCATTCGAATCTGCTTCATCTGCAAAAGATACTGCAACACATCCCAATCCATCGCATAATCTAGCACCTAGAATATTATCAACGCAAACA
The DNA here is from genome assembly GCA_031772625.1 of Pinus tabuliformis. Taxonomy (NCBI): domain Eukaryota; kingdom Viridiplantae; phylum Streptophyta; class Pinopsida; order Pinales; family Pinaceae; genus Pinus; species Pinus tabuliformis. The sequence goes on along the minus strand of CM062820.1, from coordinate 1,529,009,385 downwards.
TAATATCTGCTCTTCATATCTTGAACCATGCCACTCGATTCTTTCCAACAATCCAATGTAATAACACTGCTACCCTGTTGTGGATGCCAACTTGATAATGTATATTATGCAAATATGTGACTGACAAAAAAAATCCCATTCGTTGAGAATAATGTCAAGCATATTATTGGGAAATAACGCATTGGCTCTGTAACTGGCACTGGTTACGTAACTATTCTGAATACAAATCCAAAATATCAGAGAAACATGCTTCCATAATTATGCTAAAATTCTCTCTACTAGAAAATGTAACATACTTCGACATATAACATTTCCATATCCATTACTCTATTATTATGCTAACCTCGGCCAATTTAGCATACATAACTTGCAGCTCGACTTCCTTTGCTAGAGTTGATACAGATGTATGTGATTCTTTCTCATCATATTCTTTGATAAGGGTTGATCACTTAGATTGCATAGATCCCCTTCCCCTTTATTTCTTGTAGCTTCCTTTTTATATTATTGGCTTGAGATTATAGCAATTGTTAAAGCTTTGTGGTTCTAGTTCTTGCAGTTTTTATAGAGGCGCTTGAGATTATAGCAATTGTTAAAGCTTTGTGATTCTAGTTCTTGCAGATTTTATAGTAGCCTCTTTGCATAAAAATAAATTCTCTTGTTATCTTCCAACTTTTATTTCGATTGCTTCAAGTATCACTTGCTACTTCAAGTTCTCAAAGAAGTGACACATTCCATTTTGTAACTTGCTTCTTTCCAATACAATGATGAATTTATGGATTGAAGAAAATCAACCCCTGATCCAAAATTCAGTTGGTATAGCCCGGGCCTCGTAGAACTCCTCAATCTCTAATTAAAAGTTGAACCATTCATCACTCCACAACCTTTCGAAACTTATTTTTGAATGAATAGGGCGACGATATTCAAATAACCCCCTTCTTCTTTTTAAAGGCATTGCATTTGAAGAGGATTTTAATTATTTGAAACTAGATAGTGCTTCCTCAAGCACAACACCTACCTCTTTACAGTAGCCATCACATACACATTTCCATACACGTGGTCCATAAGCTATCAATTCATATTTGATCTTATCTCTCCATTCATGAAAGTTTGTTGCACTCAACACATGTACACTTTGATAGTCCATGATTCAACCAAATCTACCTTCAAGCTATTAGTCTTACACCGAAGTAACCTGCTCCGATACCAATTGATGAAAACTTGACTAAATTGAGGTGGGGGGTTTGAATCGGTTTAGTATATTCATGGACATTAAAATTCTTTTCATCAAACTCATTAACTGAAACATTACATGAGAAACTTAACAAATCATGAGCAACAAATTGAATATGTGAACAACAAGTAATAAGCAAATCAAAACATCACATCAGCACATAATAACAACACATATTGACACCAGATATATGTGGAAACTCATAAAGGGAGAAAACCATGATTTTATTATTGTTGTAATGCAAAGGAAAGCTACTACTCCTTATTACATCTAATTTTCTATAGGCTCCAACCTACATGAGGCTGCTACCTAAAATTTTTGCAAGCTGCAACATGCGAGGAAGCTCCAACTCCCGTATGTTTTATGTAGACTACAACCCACAGGAGGCTCCTACCTCAACTGGTTCCAACCTAATGTTTATCAAGCCACTACTTGAAAGGAGACTACAATACCCTGATGCAAACAAGAAACAATAATGTGTTGGTTTGTTTGGTCATAAATTCTTCATATCTCCATCTTCATTTCAACCTCTTCTTCCCTTCAAATCTGCTTCACATAAGCTTCATATGTGCCAGGTAAACAATGCATAATACCTCAATCAACTCTCACACATTCTCCCACTCTATAACCTCTTTTTGCTTCCAAAAACAACATCTTTTATAAAGAAAGTTTGTTTGTTGTTTGTATTCCACATAAGAATATGAAGTGAACAAACTTGACTCTTTTCTTTCCACTCATTCGTTTCCAACCTCTTCATATTTTGAATATCATAACATAAAACTAAATGCTCCACCCAACAAATTTTTTTCATATATAATGATAAAATACATCAACATCATGTAACATTATAGGAATAACATGTGACTATATAATTGAGCATTCATCCTCATGATTAGTAAGAACATTTGCCACTAATGCATCACAATAACATCTACAACATCTTTGCCTTTGCCTTGGACTTGCATCACAATATTTTCCATGTCTTTGCCTTTTCCTTGCACCTTGCCTTCCCTTGCATCATGTCTTTGTCTTGTAATTTCTGTCATGGAGTCTTTCCTTTGCCTTGCATCACAACAATTTAGCTCAACCAAACCAGTCTTCAAAACAACTTTATACACCACACATGCCAACATCAATGTTCTGCCAAACCATCAAGGTATTTGTTGCTCCTTTGTTATGTTTTCATAAAGCATACCAAGAATAACATATGCAACATCTAGTATCAACATATCCATCAACATCTAGCATTTGTCTCACCAATAGGTATTACATCTACTCCTTTTCGTACCTTTGTTGATCCTAATATGCTCCTTTGCCTTGTTGCTCTTTGCCATCAATGACAACAATGCCAACATTAGATGCAGTGTTTCACATATAAATTCATCCTCCTTGTAGCTCGTATTTCACAAACCTCATGATCCTTCTCTAGCTCGCATAACACATTTATTACAGTCCTTTTATGGCACACATTAGTGTCCTTCTTTACCTCGCATATCATCACAAAAGTAGTCCTTCTTTATCTCATCAATATACATAGGAATAATCTTTGTAACTTTCATGTCTTTTGCAAACTTCAAATCTCAAAAGCTTCGCATTCTTTCAGCCTCACGAATTAGCATCTTTTCCTAGATTACATGACACAAAAAACTGTGAAGTTTTTCTCCAAAGAAACTCGCAAATTTTGTCTTAGAGTCTCGCATATTTCACCTCAAAACAACCACGAACTTACTTCTGTTTTGTTGGAGGATTCACACCAATATATAGTTGTTTATCAATGTGCAGGGTCGCATCTGTTGAGCAGGTTGAATTGACCATTTTGAGGGTCGACTTGGTCTTATGGATTTGAATTTGACTATTTTTTACTTAACATTTTTTATTTTTTCTTACAAAGAGTCTAAATGGACTTTGCCTAAAATTTAAATCTTTGACACAAAAAAACCTAAAATAATGAAGAAAATGCTTGAATAAATAAATAATATATATATATATATATATTGCTTTTGATACAAGTATAAAGATAATTATTAAGACCAAATCTAGTTACTTTTCCAACACTCCTCTTAATCAGGGAGGTATTCATAATGAATCAATAGGTCTATCTCAAGTTGAAATATATAAGCAAGGATCTCGATTGATAAGAATCAATGACGATATTATCATCATCGTCAACATTGTCACATTACCAAGGCCTTGACAAGTACACTCAATCTCTCCACAAGATCAGAGCAAAATGCTAGGAGGCATTCCATAGGACACTACATCGCCTCTCTAAGACACATACTCCACTAGGATACCTAGAGTTTGTCCTCCACTAGACCATTTCCCTCAAGGAAATGTGTGTCCATCAGACCATTCTTTATCCAAGTCCATGTAATTGACTTGGGATTTCAATCCTAATTTACCACAGTACATGACGCAATATTGTTTTTCCAAGATGCTTATCTAATCCACCATTCTCCTTATCCATGTCCAAGTACTTGACTTACAATGTCAATACTAATCTATCAAAGTACATGACACAAGGGGAACCATGTGTCCATCCTTACTCCCTCTCAACCTAAGAGGAGAAACCCATACTCACTCCCTCTCAAATAGGGAGAGTACATCTACAAGCCTTACCTTGTGTCGAAAGTACTCATACTTCCCTTACATCAACTACCTGTTATTTCGTGGAGATATATTGTAGCTTCCTCAAGAAACCTTCTAATATTTTCCTTACTGCAACTCACTGAACTAGTGATACCAATTTTCCTTCTATCATATCATAATTCCTTCTTTCATGATCTTGCACTTGAGGTCTTCATCTACTACATCTAGCACTGGATCGTGCACTACTTCTTATCCTCTAGATTTACCCACTTGTCATTCTTATAGTCATTTCAAAAGACTGCTCCTACAGCTACCAAAACTGCCCTAATTCTGTGAAAAATCAACTTCTCTTATCACTATCCTTAGGGCTTACAGATATGCCCATCTTATTAACAATCTGACCACTTCATAATGTTGTACATAGGGCTTGCACAATCAACCCTCTAAACATCCTTCCAACTCCACTGAAATATTGCTTCTTAGGGCTTCCATATCTACCCAACTACAGTAAATGGTTGACTTATCTAAGGCTTCAAATTTTCAAATCCCAGTTATGCAAATTGTCTATTAAATTGCACATATCTAGGCACCAATAATACAAGTGTTCCAAACACTGAATCAAATCTTCTTCATGTGAGTCCATACCTTATATGACACCTTTCTTTTACATAGAGCTAGACCAATCGTAAGGTTACATCAACCATTTTTTTTCATCACCTATGAACAAACCTCATCTTGATTTCTTCTCTTTAAGTTAACCCTTACACATCTGCCCACTTGGACCCTCTAATCACAATGCACAACTCTTGAACATGTGTGATGCCAGCCTAAGCCACATCATATCATAATGATGCAGCCTAATCCGCATATACCCACAATATGCATATAAAATGCATGTCGTATACACATCCCAAGATTAATCACATGATCCATGGTGAAAACCCTCTATAACCAAGGTTTATTGTTCTTAATTAAACTCTATGCAGAAACGTTTAATTAACCATCCAAAGTCTTAAACTTTAATAGACCTTTGATTAATTCTTAATCCTTATAACTTAACCCTTTGGTAATCACCCGTGCATATTAACCATACCACGGTCTTTAGACTTTGGTTAAACTCAACTTAACCCATAATACATTATTCCGCTCATTTCTATTATAACGCTCCTATAATAGAAATATTCCATAAACCAACTTAAACCTTACCTTTATGTCATTCCACGGACCTTTGCACGTATACCGATCCTCCCTTTATTGCGCTCAATCCACGTCGTTGATCTGTCTCCTCGATCCGACGGTTATCACGTCGTCTGCTCACTTCTTCAGACTGACTCCTTAGTGCATTAAATCTCCACCGTTTATTCCTCCTACCTCAATCCAACGGTGATCACGTAATCTCGCGCAGATTACATGCACAATCGATATTAGACCGAGAGCACGCGAGAAAAGTGGTTTTCTCTTCCCACCGTGTGCTACGTGTCAACCCCTAAGGCTAATCGCGTAGAATTCAGAAATACCGTTTACAGCCTTGAGCCCGCACGAGAAACTACTTACCGCCTATGAAGACCGCGCCACTATTCAGCTAACACATGGCTTAAATCTTCATCGTTCATCTTCTTAACTTTATTCTGTGCAACTTAATCCTAGCCATCTATCTCCCTCACTCTCGTTCGTTGATTTGGCTGATCCAACGACTGTGCTCCGCTGCTACGTTCTTTTGTCTCTTACTGTGTAATAGCCCATTCGTTCATCTTTCTACCTGTGTATTTATTTTCGCCTTCCGGTCTTCACTTGTTCTGATTTCAATCTCCACTCCATTACTTCATCCCTCGCACCTTTACGCTTCCACTGGGTAACTCCTTAGGTTTTAAGAACCCTTACAGTATACCTTCACTGTAACATTAAGGTTTCTCCAATACTGTCTATGTATAAACTCGTAACACACTTCTCTGCACTTCATCTCTGGTTTTGCACACCTACAAACCTATGTTATGCAGAATTACTAAAATCCACACACAATTCATTCAATTACTCCATTCACACCACACAAACTCAGAAATCGAGTTATCTGTATTAATAAACAAATAATTACAAAAGGATTCCTTTCTGGCCTGATCTTCACTATCAATGGCCTTTTCCTTTCCTGCCCGTAGGCTTACAATCAACCCTATCTAACTAACTCACTCTCTAACTCCTAGCTAGCTAACCCTCTTCTATGCCTTTTAGGCTTACATTTATACAAAAGGTTTTGTAACCCATTTCTGGTTTAGATCCTTAATCTTTTGAACTAAATCCTGAATATCCTCTAAGTCCACTTTTGACTCAACTAATCCCTAAGGATCCTCTCTAATTCCACAAATCATGAAACCAATTCCTAATCTAGGATTTACAATATTTCAAAATATCTCAATCCTCACTAATTACTCATCATCACTCATGTTCTCCTACATTCGATAACATTTACAAATATGCCTCACAATACTTGATTAATCCCTATTCTAGTTTCTCTTATTAAAATCACTCAAAAACTTAATAATTACATCAATTTAATACTAAGGAAACCAACTTCCTTGAAAACACAAGACCCCCTATGTATACTAAAATACAATGATATTTCTGAGTCGAATGCTCCTGCATCAGACTCTCAAGGTTGAAAACATTCATGATCTCCTGATCATGTGTTCTCATATGTTGATAGAAAACCTCCAAGGTCCCAAACTTTAGTTTGTAGTTGTCTGAATGCTCTGTTCCTTTGTTGTTGTTGTATGTTTGTTGTCTTCTGTTTCATCTTCCTCTCCTTGTCAATTAGTTTCAAATTCTGACTGATCATTCTTCCTGTTGCTGTCAATCTCCTCCATTTGGATTGCTTCATCATTAACTGCCATATCCTTGAGTTGGTACATACTCTGCCATTTGTTGTTGTACTCTGTCCACTCATCTTCAAATTGTTATTTGTTGTCTTCTCTTCGAAGTTGTCAGATTCTTACTACCTCCCTTTCATCCTTATCCTCTTGTGATTTTCCAAACAACCTTTGTTCAATATTTGTAAATTTACTTTCAAAAAGTAAATTGTCCTCCAATTCCCCTTGTACTTAATTCCTTTCAAATGCATTACTATTTTGTTCATCAATTCCAGCATATTTTCCTTCCACTTCCATCTTTACTTGGCTGCTCAAATTTTCTCTAGCATTTGCAACAAAACCTGCACTCACAAAACAATTATTAAAATGAAAAACATAAGGCCTCAGTGCCTCTTCTTCCTTTGGCAACATTTCAGTATGCTGCTCTGATTTTTCCTCCTCTATCAGCACATTAGTATGTTGATTCAACCTCTTTAAAGAATTCTCCAAAGGACTCTCGAAACTGTTAGCAAATCTCTCTTCCACACCATCTGCTTCAATGATGTCTTTCTGCTCTTGTCCACTGTAGTGAACTCCTTCATCTGCAATCACACTGTCATACTCTAAGTTTTCCAACAAATACTCCAGTAATTCAATTTCTCTGTGACACTTCATAAGTACTTCATCATCACTTATAATTCTTGCATTTATAAACAAATTATCAATTTGAGAATTACAAGGTTCAACAGTCTCAATTATTGCTTCACATATCAATTCTTCAAACTGAATCTCATCTCTTTCTTTCACAAGAGATTGTTCCTGTGTTGTAACAGTTTCAAACATCAATGTATTACTGAATTCTTTATGCTACAACAATTCATTGCTTTTCTCATTCAAGAGACATTCTCCATCATTCTTTAATTCAGAGTATTTATCTTCTAAAAGATACTCTTCCATAATTTTGACAGCTTCAAAAGACTACTCATCTTCTGTAAAACCTGTAATCACATCAAATTTATTAGATTCAAATATACAAGGTTTCATATCCTCCTGTTGATCTGAATTTGTCTAACATTTCAGAAAATCATCAATAATTCCTTCTTCATCAAAGTAAACTTCTTGCTATCTTGAATTATCACAATAGTTCATGAGATCTTTCACAGATCTCCAGTCTTCATCTTCACCTAGAACTTCACCTTGTTCTGCTTCACAAATGGAAACTTCCATTTCCAACTCAGCCTCTCTGAGTTTTTCCACCAGCCACTTCACTTGCCTCTGTTGTAGCCTTCTCTGTAACTTATGCCACTTCACTGCCCTTTTCCTCAAGACCCAACCGTGTCTTTGGTTTTCCTCTAGTAGAATCCTTAGTACATCAAGTTGTTATTTCAACTCTACAATCTCCTTGTCACACTCCTCTTGACTCATTCTCTTGCCATTTGCCTTGGCATCCTCCTTCTTCACTTTTCTTCTATTGTGGTCTTCCTCAGAACCTCTGTTATCTCTGTTATGACTATCAGTAGTCATCTTCTTCTCTATCTTCATGAGTTCCTCACTCACTTACTATGAGTTGCATTAAAGCTTCTGCAACAGAAAGTCCTCCCTGCTGCCACTTACCTCACCAAGCTCTCCTCTGTACTTGGTCATTTGGCAAGCACTTGGTTCTTTATTCTATGGAACCTCTTTGAGTACTTCTCTCTGCTCCTTCTAGGCTTCAACTCATCTGCACCTTTTAAGAACACAACTGTCCTCTTTATCCAACCTCTGTTGGAATTCTTCAAGGTTCTGCCACATTCTACTTTCATTCAAAAACTCTTACCAGCTTCTTCATCCCTTAGCAATTCTACCCACATCCTCTGTGGAATTGCCTTTATGATCTTTCCGTGAGCTACAACATTACCTCTGTAGTAACAAGTCTCCTTATTGCTACACATGTCTCACTAAGCTTCTCTCCTCTGAGCTCAGTCTTTTGGAATCTCTCTGGTTCTCTCCTCTGGAACCAATTGAGCTCTCCTTGCTCTAGGTTGTTGCAATCTTCTCGCCTTCTTCTGCCGCTACCTTCAAGGCCTTTGCATGATCTTGTTCTACCATTCACCTGCACTTTGAATGGATTGTTCTCTATTTCTTTGCATCTGCAAATTCTGCTACACTTTGTCTCTATGTGCCTACTGTTTGTCAGATTTAAAATCTGATCTCCTCTTGCCTGTATACACACCTTCAAAACATAACTCTGTTCTAATTTTCTCAAAGAATTCTTACACACAGAACTTCCTTGTTCAGCTCTGATACCAAATGATGCCAACCTAAGCCACATTATACCATAATTATGCAGCCTAAGCCACATGTACCCACAATATGCATATAAAATGCATGTCATATACACATCCCAAGACTAATCACCTAATCCATGGTGAAAACCCACTATTTAATGTTCTTAATTAAACTCTATGCGGAAACGTTTAATTAACTATCCAAAGTCTTAAACTTTAATAGACCTATGATTAATTCTTAATCCTTATAAATTAACCCTTCGGTAATCACCCGTGCATATTAACCATACCACGGTCTTTAGACTTTGGTTAAACTCAACTTAACCCATAATACATTATTCCGCTCATTTCTATTATAACTCTCCTATAATAAAAATATTCCATAAACCAACTTAAACCTTACCTTTCTGCCATTCCACAGACCTTTTCATGTATAACGATGCTCCCTTTATCGCGTCCAATCCACACTGTTGATCTGTCTCCTCGATCCGACGATTATTGCATCATCCGATCACTTCTTTAGACTGACTCCTTAGTGCATTAAATCTCCACCGTTTATTCCTCCTACCTCAATCCAACAGTGATCGCGTAATCTCGCGCAAATTACATGCACGATAGATAGTAGACTGAGAGCACATGAGAAAAGTGGTTTTCTCTTCCCACCGTGTGCTACGTGTCAACCCCTAAGGCTAATCACGTAGAATTCAGAAATATTGTTCACAACCTTGAGCCCGCGCGAGAAACTACTTACCGCTTATGAAGACCACGCCACTATTCAACTAACACGTGGCTTAAATTTCTGACGTTCATCTTCTTAACTTTATTTTGCGCGACTTAATCCTAGTTGTCTATCTCCCTCACTCTCGTTCGTTGATCTGGCTGATCCAACGACTGTGCTCCGCTGCTACGTTCTTTTGTCTCTTACTGTGTAATAGCCCATTCGTTCGACTTTCTTCCTATGTATTTGTTTTCGCCTTCCGATCTTCACTTGTTCTAATTTCGATCTCCGCCCCATTATTTCATCCCTTCGCACCTTTACACTTCCGCTGCGTAACTCATTAGGTTTTAAGAGCCCTTACAGTATACCTTCACTGTAACATTAAGGTTTCTCCAATACTCTCTATGTATAAACTCGTAACACACTTCTTTGCACTCATCTCTGGTTCTGCACACCTGCAAACCTATGTTATCCGAAATTACTAGAATCCACACACAATTCATTCAATTACTCCATTCACACCACACAAACTCAAAAATCGAGTTATCTGTATTAATAAACAAATAATTACAAAAGGATTCCTTTCTAGCCTGATCTTCACTATCAATGACCTTTTCCTGTCCTGCTCGTAGGCTTACAATCAACCCTATCTTACTAACTCACTCTCTAACTCCTAGCTAGCTAACCCTCTTCTATGCCTTCTAAGCTTACATTTATACAAAAGGTTTTGTAACCCATTTTTGGTTAAAATCCTTAATCTTTTGAACTAAATCCTGAATATCCTCTAAGTCCACTTTTGACTCAACTAATCCCTAAGGATCTTCTCTAGTTCCACAAATCATGAAACCAATTCCTAATCTAGGATTTACAATATTTCAAAATCTCTCAATCCTCACTAATCACTCATCATCACTCATGTTCTCCTACATTCGAGAACATTTACAAATATGCCTCACAATATTTAATTAATCCCTATTCTAGTTTCTCTTATTAAAATCACTCAAAACCTTAATAATTACATTAATTTAATACTAAGGAAACCAACTTCCTTGAAAACACAAGACCCCCTATGTCTACTAAAATATAATGATATTTTTGAGCCGAATGCTCTTGCATCAATATGGCCCTAAATGACACGTAATGTCATCTTCTAAGGGTCATTGTTGTCTTGTTTATGCACAAATATGGGCCACTTAGGGACATAACTTCTCTAGCTTACCTTGCACAGAAGAAACCCTCAACTATGGCATAAAAACATCTGCTCACTAACTATATTTTCTTGTTCAAGCAATATAGAACTTAGGGGAGAATATATTGTTGTCAATAGACTTTATTGACCACCCTCCTCTATAGTAAATAATCACCAAGGTTCACCTCTTTCTAAACGTGGCTTAGTCCCTCTGAAATTTCATGGATCTGGGCATTATTATGATTATGATCTTTGTCAAACTTTAGCTTGGACCTACAACTACCTCAGGCATGTGGCCAACTTAGAACTAGTGAGCACATAATCACCAAAACATGTGATAAACACCTGCAATATATTGCGTTGTGCCTTGAGAAGACTCTGCATTTACTCAACCTTATTTTCTCCATCGACGAGAGTCTTCAGCCATCCTCACTTACACAAAAATATAACTCGAAGTTACAGATATTACCATCAAAAAAATTTCCCAAAACTTCCACCAAGAGACCTACAAATGCGGTCATTTAGAATCTGAGACAAAGCAACTAAACACATCTTCCTCTCCTAGCTGAATCGACTCCTTGAGGTTCTAAAACTTCTCTTGGACTTGTCACAATGATCTTTATGACATGGTTATATATTTCGTTGTTAACTTCACTGTAGTGATCTTAGATTCACGCACATGTTTCCATAGAGAGTGTGGAGTGCAAAAACTTGTTAAGAGTGTAGGAACTTGTTAAGAGTGCAAGAACTTATTAAGAATGCAAGAACTTGCTTCTTGTTCTTCTATGTATTTGCATCAAATAGTTAATGGACTTTTCATATCACACAGGTTGAGGTCATCACAAATATCACTTCTATATATTTCTCATTACAGAGATTAGGTCTACATGTTAGGTCATCTTAGGGAATAAGATATTTTTCACATCTTGCAACACAAATATTAGACATAATTGAGTACCAACATAGATTATAGATGCCATTGTCCAATATGCTATTGGAATGTGTTGAATCCACAAATATAGTAGGTATTCATCCAATCCATAGAAAAAGAGGCTTGTAATAGGCTACAAATGCCATCAAGATAAGTCTGAAATGTACTACTGTTTTAGATATGTGAACCATAATGTATATAGTGCCAAGTTATTGTAATTGTATGTGATCCATACAACAAGTATTCTAATTGAAAGTAGCAGACCTTGGGTTTTAGACACGATAATTGCAACAATGATGCTAATAAAATGTGATCTTCAATCTCCATCTATTAACCATATCTCTTATACCATTTTGAGAAATCAATTTGCTTGCATATTAGGGAAGATTTTTCTTTCATGTTAATTTCTTGTGAATTTTGTTGGCTTCTTATTAGTCTTATTATGTTTTCCTTCATCAAAAAATTACCAAAAGATACATGAAGATCACAAAGAAACAACAAAACACAAGATGTAGGCTCCACACCAGGGCAAAACCCCACAAAGGTAAAAACCCATTCAATCCTCTTCTTATAGAATCGTATCAAAGTGAGATATCAAGACCCAAGACCAAGACAAATATCTCCATAAGATCCCCAAGTCAACCCTCCAATCACTATCACAAACCTGCCCTTTAGATGCATTGTTTCACATAGACATTTGTCCTCCATGTAGCTTGTATTTCACAGACCTCATGATCCTTCTTAGCTCACATAACACATTTATTATAGTCCTTCTATGACACACATTATTGTCCTTCTTTAACTCGCATATCATCATAGAAGTAGTCCTTCTTTAGCTCATCAATATGCACAAGAATAGCCTTTGTAACTTGCATATCATTTACAAACTTCAAACCTCATAAGCTTCAAATTCTTTTAGCCTCAAGAATTAACATTTATTTCCAAATTATATGACACATAAAACTCTCATGTTATGCCCCAAATAAACTCGCAAATTCTGCCTCAGAAACTTGCATATTTCACCTCAAAACAATCACGAACTTACTTATGTTTTGGTGGAGGAGGGTCACATTTGTTAAGAAAGCCGACTTGGTCTTATGGAGGTCAATTTAACTCTTTTTGACTTAACAAAATTTCTTTTTATTTTCTTACAAAGATTCCAAATGGACTATGACTCAAATTTAATTCTTTAACTCAACAAAACCTAGAAGCATGAAGAACATGCTTGACTAAAGAAATAATAATAATAATATAAATTTCATTTTCTTCCTTTTTTTGCTTTTGATACAAGTACAAAGATAATTATGAAGACCGGACATAGTTACTTTTCCAACACTCCCTCTTAACTAGGGAGGTATTCATAATGACTCAATAGGTCTATCTCAAGTTGAAATATTCATATAAGAAGGGGTCTAGATTTATAAGCATCAATGATGATATTATCATCATAGACACCATTGTCACATTACCAAGGCCTTGACAAGTACACTCTATCTCTCCACAAGATCAGAGCACAATGCTAGGAGGCATTCCATAGGACACTACACCGCCTCTCCAAGACATATACTCCAGCAAGGATACCCAAAGTGTTGAAGAATGTAACTAGTGTTGGTCTTCATAATTGTAATTGAGTCATGATGTAATATATTTATCAAAAGAAAGATAAATAAATTTTATTATGAAATAAAATTACTTATTAGCATGGGTTTCATGCTTTATTATTTTATTTTTACGTCAAAGCCTCCATTGTAGGCTTCTAGGGTTTATGTCATGAGTCTTAGTCCTTGTCATCATGTAATGGACCCTTCTTGGGCTCTATATGTCAAGAAACAAAATTATTTTATGCAAATAAGTCAAATAGGCCTCCTCCACCAAGTCGGCCTCAAGGAAGACAAGTCAACATAATTGGGAGCCATAAACCACTATATATAGGTAGTAACTCAACCTCATTTGGAACATAAGACAAGCAAGTTTGATCTGCAGTAGCTGAAGAAGAAAAGGAAGAGCGAAATACTTAAGGATAAGGAGAAAACCCTAGCGAAGAAGAAGGAGACTATTGTCAAGTAGGGAGAAGTCAAATTTCTCTCTTTTCTACCACAGGCGTGAGTTTTTGGGTTGTTGTAAGAGGGCCAAAATTTCATATATGCATTAGGGTCAAAATTTTGTAAATTGGAGGATCAAAATACTATGTTGAATCTGTATTGAAGCTATTTGACTGGAAGAGACTATTAAATTTTAGTTAATCATCTTGGAAGGCCGACTTGGTGGAGTGAAGGAAGTCTTTTGGTCTGGTCTAAGGTCTTTGATTGTCTCAATTTGATTAGAATCTACTAGTGGAAGAGTTTGACTGGGTTTTCCCCTTCATAAGGGTTTTATCCCAGGCTAAGTGCCTATATCTGGTGTCATTGATTTTCATGTTTTTTATTTGATGATTGTTTGACGAGAAGAAGATAAAATAAGAACATAAATAAAGTTAAGAAGAATAGAAGAATATCACAAGTAATTGTCAACATAAGAAAATCTTTCTGCCTTTCTAATTTTCTAACACGGAGTATGTCCTCCACTGGACCATTTCCCTCAAGGAAATGTCTCTCCACTGGACCATTCTTTATCCAAGTCCATGTACTTGACTTAGGATGTCAATCCTAATCCACCATAGTACATGACTCAAGAATGTTTGTCCAAGATGCTTATCCAATCCACTATGCTCCTTATTTGTGTCCAAGTACTTGACTTAGGATGTCAATCCTAATCTGTCACACACCATGACACAAGGAGAACCATGTGTCCAACCTTACTCCCTCTACACCTAAGAGGAGAAATCCATACTCACTCCCTATCAAACAGTGAGAGTACATCTACAAGCCTCCACTTGTGCTAGAAGTACTCATACTTCCCTTACATGAGCTACCTGTTATTCCATGGAGATCTATTGTAGCTTCCTTAAGCAACCCTCTAATATTTTTCCTTACTGCACCTCACTCAACTAGGGCTCCCAAATTTCCTTCTAACAGATCATGATTCCTTCTCTCATGATCTTGCACTTAAGGTCTTCATCCATTGCATCCAACACTGCGTCCTACACTACTTCTTATCCTCCAGATTTTCCCACTTGTCATTATTTTGGTAATTTCAGAAGAATACTCCTAAGACTACCAAAATTTCCCTAATTATGTGATAAAACAACTTCTCTCATCACTCTCCTTAGGGCTTACAAATTTTCCCATCTTATCAACAATCTGACCACTTCAAAATGTTGCACCTAGGGCTTGCACAGTCAACCCTCTAAACATCCTTCCAACTCTACTGAAAGACTTCTTATGAATTCCAAATCTACCCAACTATATTAAATGGTTGACTTATATAGGGCTTCAAATCTTCAAATCTCAATTCTGCAATTTGTCTCTTAAATTGCATAGATCTAGGCACCAACCATACAACTATTCCAAACACTGAATCAACTCTTATTCATGCCAGTCCATACCTTATATGACACCTTTATTTTACATAGGTCTAGCATAGTCATAAGGACACAAAAACCATTGTTGTTCATCACCTATAAACATACCTCATCTTTCTTTCTTCTCTTCAAGGTAACCAATACACATTTTCCCTCTTGGCCCCTCTAATCACAATGCACAAATCCTGAACAAGTGGTCCTAAATGACACAAAATGTCATCTTCAAGGGTCACTATTGTCTTTTTTATGCACATATCTGGGCCACTTAGGGATATAACTTCTCTAGATGGCCTTGCATAGAAGAAACTAGGGCATCACAACATCTTCCCACTGACTATATTTTGTAGTTCAAACAAGACAAAACTTAGGGTAGAATATACTGTTGTTAATAGTCCTTATTGACAACCCTCCTCTACAGTGAAATCATCAACAAGAATTACCTCTTTTTGACCGCGGCTTAGTCCCTATGAAATTTAATGGATCTGCGCATTATTGTGACTTTTATATTTGTCCAAATTTAGCTTGGACCTGTGACTACCTCAGGCGTGTGGCCAACTCAGAACTAGTGAGAACACAGTCACCAAAAGACATGATAATCGCCTGTAATCTATTGTGTTGTGCCTTGAGGAGACACAACCTTTACTTGGCCTTATTTTCACCACCAAAAGGGGTCTTTGGCCATCCTCACCTACAAAAAAATCTAACCCGCAATTACAGAGATTACCCTAAAAAACATTGCCCATAAATTCCACCAGTAAACCTACAAACCCGACCATTCAAAATTTGAGACAAAGAATCTAAACACGTATTCCTCTCCTAGCTGACTCGACTCCCTTGGGGTCTACAACTTTTCTTGGAGTTGTCACAATGATCGTTATGACATGCTTCTATCTTTCTTTGTTGACTTCATTGCAGTGACTCTTAGATTCATGCACATGTTTCCATAGAGAGTGTAGAGTGCAAGAACTTGTTAAGAGTGCATGAACTTGTTAAGAGTACAAGAACTTATTAAGTGTGCAAGAACTTGCTTCTTGTTCTTCTCTTTCTTTGCATCACAAAGTTAATGTAACTTTCATATCACAGAGGTTGAAGTCATCACAAAGATCACATCTATGCATTTATCATTATAGATATTAGGTCTACATGTTAGATCATCTTAGGGGATAAGATCTTCTTCACATCTTGCAACGCAAAGATTAGACATACTTGCGTATCAACAAAGATTTTAGATGTCATCATCCAAGGTGCTACAAGAATGAATCCAATCCATAGAGATAGTAGGTATTCATCTAATCCCTAGAAAAATAGGCCTGTAATAAGCCGTAAATTCCATCAAGATAAGCCTGAAATGTATTACTGTTTTAGATATGTGAACCATAGTGTATATAGTGCCAGGTTATTGTGATTATATACGAGCCATATTGCTGGTATTTTAATTAAAAGTAACAAACCTCATATTTTAGACATGATAATTGCTATGATGCCAACATAATGTGATCTTCAATGTCCATCCATTAACCATATCTCTGATACCATGTCGAGAAATTGATTTTCTTTCATATTAGGGAATAGTTATCTTTCATGATAATTGGTTGTGAATTTTTTTGGCTTCTTATTAGTGTTATTAAGTTTTTATTCATCAAACAATTACCAAAACTTACATGGAGATCAAAGAGAAAGATCAGAACACAAAATGTAGGCTCCACGCCAGGGCAAAACCCCACAAAGGGGAAACCCAATCAATCCTCTTCTTATAGAATCATATCAAAGTGAGATATCAAGACCCAAGACCAAGACAAATACCTCCATAAGATCCCCAAGTCAACTCTCCATTCAATGTCACAAACTTTCTCTTTAGATGCTTTGTTTCACATAGAAATTCATCATCCCTGTAGCTCGTATTTCGCAAACCTCATGATCCTTCTCTAGCTCGCATAACATAGTTATTACAATCCTTCTATGGAACACAGTAATGTCCTTCTTTAACTTGCATATCGTAAAAACAATAGTCCTTCTTTAGCTCATCAATCTACATAGGAATAACCAATTTGTAACTTGCACTTCTTTTACAGACGTAAAATCTCATAAGCTTCACATTCTTCTAGCCTCAAGAATTAGCATATTTTCGTAGATTATATGACATAGAAAACTCTCATGTCTTGCTCCAAAGGAACTCGCAAATTCTTCCTCAGAGACACGCAAATTTCACCTCAGAACAACCACGAAATTACCTTTGTTTTGGTAGAGGATTCACGCCAATATATAGTTGTTTGTCAATGTGAAGGGTCACATTTGTTGAGTAGGCCGATTTGGTCTTATGGAGGTTAATTTGACTCTTTTTTACTTAACAAAAATTCTTTTTTATTTTCTTACAAAGAGTCCAAATGGACTTTGACTGAAGTTTAATCTTTGGCTCAACAAAATCTAGAAGCATGAAGAACATGCTTGACTAAAGAAATAATAATAATATAATTTTATTTTTCTTTCTTTTTTGCTTTTGATACGAGTACAAATATAATTATGAAGACCGAACCTAGTTACTTTCCCAACAATGAAGACCATGACAAAGAATTATAATGAAGATGATATTCGTTACTATTAAACAATACGAATGCTATTATGTATAACTTTTACAACTTAACCTAGGTGTTAAAATCTGTACAATAGAGCTACTGAGAATAAGTAGGCAGTCATTGTCTAAAGATGATAAATTGTAGCTTGGGCATAGAATTGAGTGACAACATAACTATTGGAAAGTCATTCTAAAGGAGAATAAATAAAAGAATTGGATTCTAGAAATATACCTTGGTTTCTCTGAAACATTAGTATGGCAAAGCCTCCATGCTTGATTGGAGAAAAAAATGTCATCATCTAAGATATCTAGGGTGTCCTAAATTTGGAAGAAGGGATTTGTGATGGACACATGAGTGTAAAAGATGCACAAATGGGCCTTAGATGATGCCACACCTTGTAATACTAGAAGTATTCATAGACATATGGAAAAATTATCTAATGAGCAAGGATATTCAAGCTGAAAGCATTAAAATTATCTCTGATGGTTGGGAAGAATGCTTCTTATCCTCCCCACTTAGGTTGAATTGCCATAGGTGACATGCTGAGCTCAAATCAAGTATCCTGTTCTAATGGATTCAAGCCTTGTTATACACACATTATACAAACTTGAGCCCTAAAGAATATCATAGCCTTTCCTATGGGTTTGAAGGTGAGTTGCTGGGTTACATGGAAAAATAAAATGCAAGAAAATTAAATTCCATGATCGAAATGACCCTTTATATTAGACTTGCAGGGAAAGCATAATTGAGGGAAAGACTAAGTTTATTGGTGCCTTGAATAAAGGAATGCAAATAGTGGATTGCACTAAATGCAGTAAGTGCAATCAAATTTTTAGGGAAGTGATATTGAAGCTATTGCAACAAGTGTTTAGTAGAGTTATGTGATAAACCAACTTATAGAGGATTAGAACCTCATGCATAAAAACAAGGTATATGCTCTTGTCTCCTTACATTAAGAATGGGTAACCAATTAATTGAGGTTGCACATCATGAAGGAAATGAATATAAATTATGAAATCATATAAGATTCAAAGGTAGTGTAACACAAAGGTAAGGTTGCAAATTTTGGAGGTAGGTAGTAGAGCTAGAGAACTACAACGTTTGGAGAATGGGAAACACTAAAAGCTAGGCATTGTATTATTTTTCTCACCTAAAATTATATTTTGTTTCGTAGAAGTGTTGTACGCTTTCAAAACTAGAAAACATAATTATATGTATATGAATTATGAATTATCACTTTGGTGAGAAAATTACATTTGATGTTTACGATGTGTGACCAACAATATGTCCTTAAATAGGATAAGTTGTAAATATGTGGAAACTGATAATATGTAGAGGTAATGGAAATGAAAGTTCCTTGACTAATTTATTGCTATTACGTTTATATTTCTCTTACTCGAGGAATGTGATTATGTGTAAATAATTAAAGTGTATGAATGTTGATAAAGGAAAGGCGGGTAATTTGTCAAAATGTACATGCATGGGTGAACAAAATGTACATGCATGGGTGAACATATTGAAGGATGAGGATGTAGTATTGTGCATGTAGATAGATTTGGGAATGCTAAGTGTCATATGATGACTACTTATTATTGTTGTCATTTGTATAACTAGGAACTACTCACGACATGGTTGAATATGTTAATGATATTGTTGCACATGACAACCAATGTCATGATAAATGTTATTGGAAAATAATTAATTTTTGAAGGATTTTTGGCTTATTTTGGAAGGATTATTTGTGCACCTTTTGAAGGTTTCTAGTCCTGGTTAGAAGGTTGATTATAGACTTGTTCTTGAGGGCCGAATTTTGTCCCCTTTAAAGGCTAAATTTTAGATATGTGTAGAGGTACAAATTCTAGTGTGGAAGGTCGTGTTTCGGGCTTGTCTTGAGAGCAGTGACTTGTCCTTGTTGAGGCCAAATTTCAAGACTGAAGTTGTGGTACAAAGAAGGCTGAACTCAAACATGTTTTGAGGATAAAATCCTAGTGTGTTTGAAAGCAAGTTTCATGCATGTTTGATGATCTAACTTTATTCTCCGTTGAGGAGGCCAAACCCTATGGAGGAGATAGAGTTCTAGAAGCAAAGTTTTGATTGCTTGAGGTTTGAGTTTAGGTGCATTAAAGTCCAAGTTTCATTCTTGGTTTGGGGACTATTAAGGCCACATTTTGTTGATGAGGAGGTAGAGTTCAAGGATCATTTATTGAGGGAAGTTCTATTGTTAAGAAGGTTGTGTTTGGGAAATCAAGTGCTTGTATGAAGGTTGAGGGAGCAGTTGCAAGGAGGACAAACTTTCTTTGAATAATATTGACTCTTGTACAAGCTTTGGTGTTGATAAATAAGGGAATTGGCACTTCCTTTCAATTGGTGTTGATAAGCTAGGGATTTGGTGCTTCTTTTCGGTTAGTGTTGATAAACCATGGAGTTGGTATTGATAAATTTGAATTTACTCTTTATATATATTAAGGAATTCATTCCGTAGTTTTCACATAAAAATCTTTGTGTTATGTATATTTCTGTGCTTTGCTTTATATTCGTGGACACATTTACAAGTTTTTGAAGTTAAAAACCGTTAATGTTGTCATCGCCCCCTCAGTGTTGCTGAATATTCCAACAAGTCATTGTCCATGGTGGAGCTGTTTGTCACATTGAAATATCATTATTGAATGTTGGGTCTTGATCTACCTAAGTTTAAGTCTCACACTGAAATCTCATTACTAAATGTCAAGCCTTGATGTGCCTATGTTCGAGTCTCTAGTTGATTACAATATGAATGAGTAGGAAGTGGAGCCCATTCAAGATTCATAAGGCTTATTACTGGGATGAAGAACTTGAACAGTGAAATAAGAAGCATCTTCTAATGCAAGAAAAATGTATGACAAGGGAATTTCATCAAGTTGTCCAATCTTTCCTATTACCCACCAAAAGTGGGTAACCCATAGGGAAAAATTTCCCCCCCTTTGGTGAGCTAGTCAATCAACAACCCTATGACGATTTGTAGATACCTTCATGTCAAATCTCTCCACCTTTGCTTCACGCATGTGCTCTCTCCCAACTAGCACACTTCTTAAAGGAAGATGGGTCATCTATCAATAGGTACACAAACCATTTTTGTAGTCACGTGCTTTCATTTAATGTTAAAGGCATATTAATATGGAAAACAAGCCAAGCAAGATGATTGACCACTCTTGATTGTATCTTTGTTCATACACTTTACCTTGGATATTATCCTTTGGCCCTAGTCTAGTGTGACCTCCATTAAGGCCTTTTCTTTCATTGTTTAAGAAGGGCACAAAGAGGGAGTAATCATTGACATATTATGCCGAAGGTATTACTTATCACTTTCCATCAATCCCTTGTATTTATTTTTCCGTTCTTTGAGTTGATTTTCATTGGTCCTTGGGATTGACACTCTATATCCACATCTTTGAGTTTAGGTCTGAAAAACATGTTGGGGTCCAATTGGTAGTTGCATTTGAGTTAATGGTTCCAATTCATTATAGGGCAAGGGAAACATTTATAATTCATTGAAGAAACTTTGCTTCAACTTATATTAACATGATAGATAATGGGATCAAGTGCTACAACTAGTAGAGGGTGGGGATGTTAAGGTGTCGAATAAGAAAATCTTTTGGTCATCTTGATAACAACATTTATTATTGAGAGGTAACTTTATCTAAGGCTTTTTTTTCTCATAGGTACAACACTGTATATTCCATATGAGGAATATACACATACTGTCAACACTGCCAACATACGTCATGTCACTTGCGGGAATTGAACCCGGGTGGGGAGGATTCCATTCCATCCTTCCAACCACCTGGGATAACCCCATTTGACAACTTTGTCGAAGACTTAATTATACTCAAGTGTTAGCTTCTTTGTAACATGTTAGTATTACAAGAGTTGGTTCGACCATGACCATTGAGATAAAATGGAAAAAGAGAATTATATGATAAAAATGAGACAATTGGAAGAGATGTAGGGGTGATATTGTTTTGACAATAGAACTAGTGTTTTTGTAAAAACAATGATGAGATCAAGGTTTAAGGTAAACAAAAATGCAACCAATGTTTATGATTAAATATAATTATTGGGTGATTCAAGTGGAACAATACGCCAAAACTAAGAAAATGCGATGTGTAAGAAATAGAATGTTCTCTAAAAATGATGTGTTAACACAATGGATACTTGAATTTTAAAAGCGTAATAACTTTGACGCTTAAAGCAAAAAAATCTAAAACTAACAATCACATGAGAAATATTGAACATGCTAGAAACAACAAATGAGCCTGTTAACTAGAATGCCTTAGTTCTTGACTTGTTGATCTCTATTGAGGTTATAACATATACACCATGCTACTATAATTAATTAAATATTGATAATCCTATCCCAACTATGCAATGTGCTATGATTATGTTTTCATACATTGATTATATATATATATATAAAGTATTGCTCATATTGACTAAGGGGATTATGCAAGAATATTTTTGCAAAATGAGAGATTTTTGTGTTCTTAGAATGATTCATTAAAGTTTTGTTAGTCTTGCACCATAAAGTTAATTATCTACCACACGGTGAGCCTTGAGTCATTAAAGAGAAACAATGTTAGCTCCAAGCACCAAACAAGAGGGCATTATAGATAGACTTAGCCTTTGCTGGATCACGGTGCTAAGAAGTAGGACACATTTAAAAAGAGCACAAAGAGTCCAACACTAACACTAAAAACACTATACGCACAAAGTGATGCTATGCCATGTTTGAGAGGCTGAGGATCACGGTGCTAAGAAGTAGGACACATTTAAAAAGAGCACAAAGAGTCCAACACTAACACTAAAAACACTATACACACAAAGTGATGCTATGCCATGTTTGAGAGGCTGAACACTACAAAGGTATAATGTGACAAAGTCATGTAGTGCACTTAAAAAAGCCAAAAAGTTGTAAGACACTCAAGAGTTAAATAAGGATTTGAAGATACATGGAAGAAAATGAATGTAAATAGATATCTTAAAGTGAAATAATTTTTAATTTATATAATAATAATAATCTAAACTTATAAAATTTTATATAGGAAAAACTTATTTTTAACTATTAAGAAAATATTATAATATTATATATCAAATTAAGTAATATAAATATTAGATTCATATTTTTTTATTATAACTTTATAAGATATAAATATATGATTATTTCAATATTATATATCAATTTAAATAATATAAAGAATAGTTTCATATTTTTTATTATAATTAATAATTATAAGATATTATTTAATAAATTTTATTTGCATTTCTTAATTTTATCTTCATTACGCCGTAAGGCTTTCCCTTTGAAATAAACTTTACTCTCTGGCCTACGTGTCATTACTTTGCACCATTAGATGATATGTTAGATGATTGAGCCATGTTGAGTCGTTCGATTACGCTGAGGCAGTTGCAACTCCCTAACTGCCTGACCAACACAAATTTGATCCTCCATAACAGTTTTGGCTTCGCTTCTGGTTTCAGCTTTGCGTCATCAATTGAAGGTTGGGAAACACTATGAGCTCTCTATCACAGTGCTTGGACCACAGTTCTTTTGATTTACTGAAATCCAAATTGCAGTCAATAGCAAAAACTCTCAGTGAAAGACGTCGGGCAATTTTGAAGTAGTGAAAGACGCCATGCAGTTTTGATGGAGATAAAATGACCAACAGTAACACAACCAATTCTGATGGCAAGTTTTATATTTTGGAGAATTCCTTTCTTAAGAAAATGGAAGCGAGATAAAATGTTTGCTACAACAACGATGCAGAGCAATTTAGGCGAAAAAATAATATTTTACTTTAACTGTTATTTCAGAGAAACGAAATGCAGACCTTTTGCTTTAACCTTCTTCAATCAATATCTTCGTTCAGGGCATTGATGGTAAATTTTCTTTATTTTATTTCCTAATTTCTTCTTTCTTTAAAATTCCTTTCTTGCTTCAAGGTTTGATTTAAAAAAAATAATATGTAAATGCTTATTCCAACATACAAACCAACCAAACAAAAGGCCGATCTTTCACTTTAAGCAGCGAAGTGCATTTCAGGCATTTCAACCAAACAAAAGGATGATATTTCACTTTAACTGTCTCGAATCAGTATGTTTGTACCTAGCATTGGTGGTAGTTAACTTCTTCTCAAAACGTCGTTTCTTGTTTCAAGCATTGCTTTGATAAAATTAATACAAAAATTTCAATGCTTTGTATTTTCAGAAATCAATACATGTACTGTTGGTGTACTCCTAGTTGGATGAACAGTCTGATAAATTTTCCTTATCTCTTTTATGAATATAATGCTAAATGAATGATCTGCTATTTTTATTTTATTTTATTCAGGATTTCCATGTGTGGTGAATGATCCTTAATAGGTTTTATAAACTAAATAAATACAGTCATATGAACTCCTGTCAGATCACAGAAGGGCTTTTATCAGGAAAGACCAAACTTATGTCGGGAATTAGAATGAAGTCGTTCCTTTATTTATCTATGTTGTCTTTATGCCATAGGTGACAGAGCGAGGAGTCAAGGTTACTTTCTGTACTGGTCAGACCTGTGATTGCAGGTCCGATTCATCCTCACCAATTCAGACCTGTGATTGCAGGTCCAACTTATCCTCACTAATTCAGACTTGTGATTAATTTCGCAATGTATAGCAATAGATCAATCCACCAATCAGTGAATGCTCCGTCATATGAGTTGTGGATTTAGAAAAGCTCTCTTTAATGATGTATCACCAATACTGTTTTGTTCTGTCGCTTGCCCTATGGTTCTTAAGGTCGGAACAGGTTTTGGCATAAAACTCTTACCGCCTCTTTGCATCTCTGAACATTGGGACCAAAATCACATCGTAGATCGAGCTTCGTTTAGTACATTACAACATATCAAACCTCTGAAAACATTCAGTGAAGAGGATGTTGAAATCTATTGAACGATCACATTGAGCATAACATCCACCTCTTTCACAAGAAAATTCCAAATAGTTGGTTATTGATGAGCCCATGTGGATGATGCTAGGGTGGTTAAGGTTGCCCATTATTCAAAAAGACTCACCTATTGTTAATGTTAATAAGATTTGAGAATTCAAATCATAAAAAAAAAAATCACTAAAAATATCTCTGCATAAATGAAATCATGATAAATAAAAAAATATCTATGCATAAATGAAATCATGATAAATAAAAACAGTAGTAATTTATGTGATTAAAAAAAGGAAAGTTATTTTTGTTTGAATTTGGTCATTATTTAATTTTTTTTTAACCATAAGAGTGTTTAAATCATTTTTAGACTATGGAAATGGATTTATCACTATCAAAAATTCTGGGGCACCCAAATCCTGAAGCTTGACAACGATAATCTATATTTCACAAAATTTATGTGAGATTCTGCTCCCTAGTCTAACATTTGTATCTGACAAATGTAAATCCTTGGCATAGCTTGACAAAATTGATAGGTTGCTATGCCAAAATTGATAGGTTTTGTAAATTGGAATAAAGAAAATTAATGTACAGTGCCAGAAAGATTTGTACTTTATCATTGGGGACAGATTGTAAAGGCAATAGGTTCCTGGATTTCACACATCGTGCATGTTTCTCTGGGTTGTGGTGTAGAAGTAGATTCCTTGGAATATGGTGATGGGCTTGTGTGCTTTGAAAAGGTAGTAGTATACCATGACAGGTTAGGGCCTATCTCTAGTGAAAAGAGGACCATGTTGTTTGATATGATCCGCTGCAAGGCATGGAAATTATGCAATGTTTCTGCACCGAAGCACTTTATCAATGGTATTTGTATTGTTAATTTAACACTTTTTGCACAAACTGGCAGTAGGTCATTAAAAAATGAATCAACTCTTGCAATGTCTTAGAGAAAGAGTAAAGGTTACAATTTTTTTTTTTCACTTTTCACAAATATTTTGTTAAAGATAAATGCTATACAATATTCATCAAAACACTACATTACAATGTTAAAAATATAAAAAATAAAAAAAAACTTTAAATTTTTTTAAAACTCCTTATAGCATGTAATTAATAACAATAAAAATAATTAAAATAATGGGTCCGATCCTACTGACCAATGAACCCACACCCACATGCAAAGCCGACTAAGAGATTGGAATGGATGGGTTTTTTAATTCTCGGTTTTTGTTATATTGGACATGCCTACAATGCTTAATTAATATTTTTGGAAACATGGAGAGTCGACTAAGAGATTGGAATGGATGGATTTTTTAATTCTGTTTTTTTTATATTGGACATGCCTACAATGTTTAAATGGTAAATATAAACCTTCTCATAGAATGATGGGTTTTTTTGAATATTTTTGTAAAATAAAAAAAAAAAATGTTTGAGAGAAATTAAGAATTTTACAATATTTAATAGTGAGATTAATGTGTAACAATTATTTTGACCATAAAATCTTACCAAGTAATACATAGTAGAAAGTTTTAAATGTTTTTTCTTCAATTACATTTGTGTTTTAATGTAGGAGGGAAAAACTGTTTGTCGATGTGGAGATGTTATTAGTTAAGATTGTGTGAAGTTCTGTCATATGGGAAAATTTTTATTCCGGTCATGACTCTTACTCTCAACTCCTTTTTCCTAGAATTTAAACCAATAATCTAATTAGAACTAAACCCTACACAACCAACTTATAAGACTATACGTATTGTTAGTAAACCATGAAAAAACTCTTACTTACCATGAAAAAACTCTTACTCTCAACTCCTTTTTCTTCGAATTTAAACCAATAATCTAATAAGAACTAAACCCTACACAACCAACTTATAAGACTATATGTATTGTTAGTAAACCATCAAAAAATGATTGGACTTAGTTGCAAATAAACTAAACCACCCTACTTACTCCAGATTAAGAAGGCATACTTCACGGAAACAAACATTGAATTTCTATTAGTATAAGTTAAAATTAGGCCTCCTAAGTTCTAGTGAAATCCAAAACTTATTGCAGGGTTGGTTAGGTGTAGTTGGATTCTTGGTTTGCATAAAATCGAGTTGTCTCCGATAAATCTTACTCGAAGACACTGAATTTCTTGAAAAAATCAAGACATGAGGAAGTTAACTATTGGTGAACATGGTTGCAAGCAAAAAATATTGACAGAAATGGCAATACGAAGCACAAAAAGTCAAAATGGTGGCAACCCTAAATTTTTTGCAAAAATCAAGACACATGCAAGTTACCTAAGCAAGAATATTAAAAAAAAATGGAATTGCTAAGTACAAAAAATTAAAATGGTGGTAAATTAAAAGAAAGAAAGAAAATTAAATTATTTTAACTTTCACTAGGCTAAAGATAGTCTATGGGACAAATTGTTTTTTCATATTATCCCAAGAGTTAGTCGCGTTGGAAGGCTTCACATTCTAGATGCATTCTAGATGTATTTATCACTTGTGCATTCATATGTAGTTATTTTATGCGAATATACCCAGCCAGAGTTCTTGTTACTATTTTAAACTGACAAATTAATTTTTGTTAATGTTTTAAATTAACAAATTACGTTTGGCTACCAAGCTTACCAATTTTTAAATTAATTCATTTTATAAATATTCATTCTAATATTTTATAAATATTTTTAGGTTGGAGGAATATTCATATAGGGTAATTAAACTCCATACTGGAATAAGATCCTAGAGAAGATCTTATTCGCTCTTCATGTAAGTCTGCTCAAATTATCATTTTATTTTCTTTTCGAAGCATGAAATTCAAAAGAGTTTGAAGGAGTATAGATGTGTGACATAGTGTGCTCTGTCACACGAAATGATTGAATTTCTTGTAAATGAATGGAAGGAGGAAGGAATATATGGGAAAACTGAGCTTTCCTACATGTAGACAAGATAAAATAGAAATATGTACATAGACAATATAAAATAGCAATATGTTACAGTAAAAAATGATAAAGATAATAATTATTTTTTTGTTGAGAAATATAATAGTTAGTTATACCTTACGACGTTTCTTTTGCAACATCTGGTGCAATTACTAGTATAAACCATTAAAAAGAAAGAATATTAACATTGAGCATATGAATAAAATCTTAAATCAAACTAAATAATTAGTTTCTTTAGGTCTGATAGACCAAAGTTTGGACTTAGTGGAAGTTAACCATCATCATCAATATTTAATTGTTAATCTAATTTTAATATTAAAAATTTAATTATTACAAATAAATAAAACAAACTCCAGTGAGAAAAAACAGAGTTATTTATAGAGATTTTTAGAGTTTCCGGTGTGGAATTCGGTGGAAAAAATTGAGCCAAAATATTGATTTGTGTTATTTAAACTAGTTTATATGGATTTAGCACCATGAAAAACCCCTAGGGCACTTCATTGTGCAGGATTTACCCATCAATCTTGTGATTTCAATGAATTCCGGCTGGATTTTAGAAAAATTAAACCGGAAAAATCCACGGGAAAAACTTCCAGTCGCACTAAAGACAACTCAAAAAAAACCTTCCATGGAAGGAACAACATTGCTAAAGGACCAACAAACACAAATTATGCGTCACAATTTTGCCTTTGAGGTTTTTTGAATTGGATGAATAGTTTTTCAAAAAAATTGTTTATGAAGTATTTAAATTAATTTTTATAGCAAAAATGAATTCACCATGATTAAAAACCTCTAAATAATGTTGAAGTTTGATAGATTTTCAAAAAATTTCTGCCAAATATTCTATTACATAATTTGTTGGAAGTTTGACAACGAATTATGTAAATATGAGTAATAATTGTATTAGTTACTACTAGTTAGTTTTATACTGAAATAGCATTTATGTAACAAAGGAGACTTGTATAAAACTAATGAATGCGCCAGAAATGTGATAATGGAAAATCATTGTTGATTGAATAGTGATTCCAATCTTTTGCCCCATAGATGTTTCCTTGACACCTTGTCAAGGTTTTACCACGTAAATCCTGTGTTGTTATTTATGTATTTGAATTCAATTTTCTAGTTAATTATGAGCTTTTCTTGATAAATGTATAACCAAATGTTTATTTTTCTTTCGTAATTTCCCTATTCAAACTACAGAATTTCCATTAATTTCAGATATTGAATGGATATTGGATTTTCAGATATATCGTAAATTTGTTATGAGGCTCCCGCTTTTGCCACGTAGGATATACATTTAACTCGGAAAGCAATATGCTTCCCCAAAAAATGTGACACGTTCTTATTACACGTCACGTTTCATCGTTCAACAAAGCATTTTTCCACGGAAGATAGCAATCTGGAACACAGACACAGCCTCCGAGCTCCAAGGCTGTGCACAGTTCAGGAACAGCTCTAACATTAATAGCTAGAATGTTTCAGTCTTCTTGCTTCCAGTTACAGGTCTTTGGCCAGGGAGCTGTTACGCGCTCAAATTTAGCACACTGTCTTAATTTATCGAAGAAATGTATCTATTTCTCCTGTAAATCATCAGCTTTAATGGTTACGAGCTCTCAGTATCTGGCATCTAACCATAACCAGGTGCGTAATACACAAACATTCCAGTTTTCTTCACGAAATTGTTTTCCGGAGGTTCATTTAATCTTATATTATTGCCAATTTTGGTGAATTGACAGTGAATTTACCCAGTTCGTAGTTTTATTTATCTCCATTCGTGTAATTCAAGGTTTGTTTTTGTTTTCTCCACTGATATTTAGGGCTTATTGCTATTATTTTCCACTTCAATACTGGTAGAAAAACGGGAACGTTGTTTTTTGGTATATATTGCAAACATGTTTCATGGTCATTTTTTATGAAAATATCAGCTATAATTGTTATCTAGCATGGTTTTCTCTCTCTCGAGTCATCTACTTTACCCTAGACTTTGTATATTTTAAAATTTTAAGGATCTTATAGCAAATTTTGGGGTTTTCACGTCAAATTATTCGATTTAGGTGAATAATTATTTTGAATTAGCGAATCTTTATAGAAAAGATAGAAAAAATTAGCCCAAATGAGAATATAGCCCATAAGTTTTTCTCTGCTGGGACTTCGTCAAAGTTTTAATTGCTATACGTAATTTTTTTACATTTCATGAAGTTTTTTCCGAAGAATTGTATCGGTTCTCGATGGGAGTGGGGGCTTTTCTATTTGAATTTGGTTTATTTGGTGTTGCAATTCACGGTATATGCCTGTCTGTTTCAATTGTAAACTAAAGGTCATTGATTGATTGTACAGTGTGTGTACTTGTAGGGTGTTTGTAACAGACGCCGGAATTTTGAGTACTATGAGTGCCATTCCTATCTATGTAGTGGAATGCACCTACAAAGAGATAGAGAAATCCAATCAAATAGCAGGTCTTCAGTGCCATTCAAACTACAGAGGTTTACATTTTCTGCAGCAGCACTTGAAGGAAAACAGCTTGGTGCAGAGGGTGCAAAAGAAGCAGATGAAAAACCTAACCCTGATCCGGAAGAGATTGGCCAGAACAATGGAGCTTGGAAAGATGAATCTTATCCCTCTGGCGAATTTGACTATAAGAAAATTGAAGGATGGAGTAGATTTTTTGTCCAACTGAAAATGTTTATTGCGCCACCGTGGGAGCGGGTGAAGAAAGGCAGTGTGTTGCACATGAAACTACGAGGCGAGGTTTGTTTCTGCAGCCCTTTTTTGGTTAGTGGAAGTTATATTATTTTCTGAATCAAATTAGTGAGCTGTTGTATTAATCTCAGAGTAATTTTTGTGCTCAGCTAGCTAGAGTAATTGGGCCCTTTGACTTTTGGAAAGGGAATGGTCTGTCAGGGACAGTTCCACATTGGTATGATAAAATCAATGCACACACTCAATAAATGGCTGACATACAAGACACAAAGTTATGATAGTTCATATAAATAGAAAAGCATATGATAGTCACCCATAACCATCAAGATACCTAAGGTCCTAATGATTAGTATAAAAAACCAATACAAACAATAATATAACATAACTAGGTTAAACACTACATCCGAAGGTATGATTACGTGAATGTGGGAAAATACGACCTAAGAGTAGCTAAGCTGGTATAAACACCAACAATCCCCTCTTAATCATAAGTTTGTAAAATAGCCAACTCCGCTACAAGACAAAGATGTTAGTTCAATCCTATCATCCTCAATATGAAACTCATGAGTGCCAATGACAAACTCGAAAAAACAATGTGGAAAATTGCCTAGAATGCTGAAACCCTATAACTCTGGAAAAAACTTATGGTGCATTCCTGTGACCTCAATGATCTATAAATGGTCTCTAAGAAAGTGAACTCCAAAAGCCAAATGAGAGCAAGTTTTCTAAAACCTGTAATTCTCCTATGAAAAGAGAGATGGACAGAAGTGAATCAAATGCAAAACCTTGATTCATCTTAATCTTGTACATAGAGAGGTGAATCATGTTGAGATAATTTGGCCAATCTTTATTTGTGGCCATGTGTTAGCTCACTTTGTGGGTAGCTGAGCCTCATCTTTAGGTAAGGTAGTAGTGGGTAGTTACTGCTGAAGAACGTAACTAGTTTTTGTCTTCATAAATTGTATTTGAGTCATGATGTAATTGTCAAAAGAAAGAAAAAGAGAAGTTTTTATTGACTTATTAAAGCATGGGTTTCATGCTTGGGTCATTGGTCAATAGGTCAAAGCACCCATTGTGTGCTTCTAGGATTATGTCTTGAGTCATTATCATTATCATTATATTCTAGACCCTTCTTGGGCCTTTTTATGTCAAGAAAGAAAAATATTCTTGTGTAAAAATTATGTCTTGCCCCTCCTCCATCAAGTTGGCCTTAGCCTCCATCAAGTCAGCATGTCCTTTTAGGAAGCTACATTGACTATAATATATAAAGAAGTGCAACTCGACCATCCAAAAAAGTGATTCGATCTGCAACTTGGAAGAGCTCGATCTGAAGTCTCTAATGCTAAACGAGAAGAATAAGGAACCTATTTTTCTTGGAAGATCAAGAAGATCCATATTGAAGGAAGGAGAGACCATTGTCGAGCAAAAGAAATGAATTTTTTAGCATCGGATGGCATTCTAGTCTTCAGACTTTGTAAGAGAGGCTAAGAAACACTAGGACTCCATAACCCAGAAAAGGTTTCAGGAAAATCCACCTAGAAATGCCCTAATTAAGTTAATTAATTAGTGAATTTATCCTAAGTCTAACTTTAGGGAAAATGATTAATTAACAACAATTAATTGAGGCAAGTGCAATTCTCTAGAAACTCACTCGGATCGGCTAGGAAATAATCTTAGCCATTGATTAAGTTTTAATCTTGGCCATTGGAGTCCCACAGTGAGATTATAAGAAGTCGATGGGTAGATTGGCCATTGGAGTCCCACAGTGAGATTATAAGAAGTCGATGGGTAGATGGAGGAACACACTTGAGATTGATTTCCTTCGGTAGTTCGACTTTCCAGAGAGCAACAACGTTTCTGCTGGAAGAGTTCGAGCCAGAAAAGGGAAATAGAGACAGAGAGGGGCAAAGACAGAAAAGGGAAATAGAGACAGAGAGGGGCAAAGACATTGAGTCCGAGGATTTTTTCCAATTTTGGAGAGAGAAAGAGGAGGCTGAAATTTTTTTCCAGGAGGCTGCGTAGAGCCTCAAGTGAGCAGTTCAATTTGGCTGAAGAGGATGACGTTTTTAGTTTCAGAGGCTGGGCCGAAGAAGTATTTTCCTAGTCAACAACAGGCATGATGGCTAGATTGGCAGTTGTTTCAGGCAGTGTGTGTGGCAGGCAGTGCTAGGGTGATGCAGGCCCTACATAGACCACTTGGACAACTAGATTTTTAGAGGTCAGACAATGTCGGGATTGCTCAAAGAGAGGGTAAAATCCCTTATAAATTTTTTGCCAGTATTTCTCTTGGATAGATTCGCCAGTTGGGCAATATTTATTATACTCAAAATTTTCTCATTGCTGCTTAATAATAAAAACCCTCAGCGGCTACACTGGTTTTCCCACATTGGGTTTATTCAAGGACTTTTGTCCAAAAATAACTGTGTTATATTTTTGTGTGTGTGTGCCGGTAATTTCTTAGTTTGCAGTTTATCTTGCGCAATATTTTTTGTGAAGATTGTAGTGTGATTAATTTTTTGTTGCCATAGCAATAAACTGCTAAATTAATTTGAAGAATTAATTCCAGTTGTTGCAATAGAATTTCAGTAGTTGAAATATTCGCATGGTATTAGAGCATATTTGATCAGACGGGGAAGCTTAGAAGTGGAAGAAGAGAATTCGCTGTTCCAAGGGAGCAGCAGTACGAATTTTATGGGGCTGTGCAGTGCTTATCCAGGCAGTGCGAATTGCTGGGTAGTTCGATTTTTTAGTGCAGGGTCGCAAAGAAATTCGGCTTTTCAGATTGAGTAATTCTAGTAGGAAGAGGGAGCACCAGTAGCTCATATTTTTTTTGGCAAATTCCTTGTTTGGGTGCAGAAGGGTTTTGCAGCAGTTGCTAGAGTAGAATCAGTGCTGGGTGGAAGAGAAAGTGCACACACAGAGGGAATTTCTCTCAAAGGGTTTCTAGTTTAGAAATCTAAATTTCCTGTTGCAGCTGACAGAAGCTACAAGCAGATTTCCTCACTCCAGAAGTGAGTGCGAATAGAAGATTCAACAGCCGGGCAAGAGAAAGAGAGAGATTTCCATTCCAGTTTCAAAGATGGCCACAACTGGGCTTAGAGATCAGGATAGGTTGGAGGGAGCCTCCAACTATGTCATCTGGAAGGCTAGGATATCCTTCCTGTTAGATGAATTTGGCCTGAAGACCTATGTAGAGAACGTTGTGGCAGAACCTATTGATGCAAGTCAGCTGAAGGAATTTAGGATAGAAATGGCCAAGGCGAAGCGGATGATCTTAGATGGAGTGCGGGACCATATAGTTTCACATATATTTGGAAATAATACTGCCAAGGAGATGTGGGATGCTCTCGCTCAGCTATATCAGAATCCTTTTGAGCAACGACAAATGTACCTGAAAGAGAAGCCGAGAAACATCAGGATGTATACGGGTGAAGGCATTGATCCCTTTCTCACTAGAATTCAGGAAATTCGGGATCAACTTGCAGCAGTTGGGAGGCGCCTCATGACACAGAGCTTGTACATTTGGCATTGAACAATGTCTCAAAGGATTGGGAGATCTTTGTCCAAGGCATCTTGGGACAAGATACTCTACCTAAGTGGGACAGGATGTGGTCAGACCTACAACAGGAGGAGATGAGGCGAGCACTTGTGAAGACCTCCATCAGTGGAAGCAACAGTAAGGGTTTGAAAGGTGAGGAGGAAGAGAATGTGGCCCTTGCATCAAAAGGTCCCAGTCAAGGATAGGGCGAAAAGAAGAAAAAGGACCTATCTAAGGTCAAGTGTTTTAGGTGTGGCGAGTTTGGCCACTACAGTACTCAGTGTCCTCAAAGGAAGAAGGACAAGCAGGACTAGACGACAACATTCGCAGAGATAGACATGTTGTCCTCTAGGTTGGAGGAAGAGTTTTCCATGTTTGCAGCTATACCTCCAGGAGTGAGGTGGGGCGATATGGAGCTATAACAATGTTCCACCAAGACTCTGGTGCGAGGAGACGCGGGTGTGGGGAGATGCATAGGGGGGATGTGTGGGAGTACCCTCAAATTTTAGGGAAATTTTGGGGTGTGGGGGGATGGGAGTATCAAATTTTAATATATATTTTTAATATATATATATATATATATACATTGAAATTTGATCTACACATAAAATTTAAATTCATAATTGAATTAAATAATGACATACATTGATTGATCCTCATCATTCATTTTGATACATACATCATTCATAGGACATACTAATCATTCATCCATACCATGAGATTCAATAATAAAATTCAATAATGAACTATTCAAATACATTGGTCCATATCATTCATCATTCACTATTCATCATTCTACAATCTACATTGATTCAACAATCAAATTCATCTTTCATCATTCTAGAATCTAAATTGAAAGCAAAACAAACCAGTATATTCATATTAGTATTACTATATACCATATACCAATGTTACACGACTCATACTTGTATAAGACTCGTCACGGTGTTGACTCGTCGACTCGTATAAGACCCGGGAACGACCCATATAAGACTCGTCAAAATACAAAAAAAAAACATTAAAATATGGTAAATTTTAAGCACAAAAAAGAAACTAATAACAATTCCAATCCTTATAAGTTATAAA
This sequence comes from Pinus tabuliformis, assembly GCA_031772625.1. Classification (NCBI taxonomy): domain Eukaryota; kingdom Viridiplantae; phylum Streptophyta; class Pinopsida; order Pinales; family Pinaceae; genus Pinus; species Pinus tabuliformis. The sequence continues at coordinate 1,528,974,395 of CM062820.1, read as the reverse complement.
AACCGCAATATATGCAATAATTCAAAACATCATCTCATATCTATAAAAGTACAACATAACATATTCGATTTTTGTAAGCAAAACATTTAGATACTGAATAAGAAAAGGACTCATGGTTCCATAATTAAAATAAAAAATCCCAGCAAGTTCAAAATTCAAATACATATGTCATAAATGATAAATGATTGTCTCATAAGTTCATAACAATCTTGTGTCTCATCACTCATGGATGACTACGCCTACAATAAGCCCTCGTGGAGCTAGTGCTAACATCGGAAGGCCAAAGCAACCGTGAGGCCGGTGTATTTGGAGTCTCCATTTGAGATGGAAAACTAGAGAGATCCTCAGTGTCTTCATCAAGCCAACTCAAATCAGGGGACTCCTCCTCCACAACCCAATCAGACTCTAAATCAATAGTATCCAATAAAATTGTATCTGTATCCTTTGGTTGCACTTGTTTTGTGAGCATTCGAAGGTTGTAGTAGATGAAAACCAACTTCTCCAACCTCTCATGCTCAAACCTATTTCTCTTTTTACTGTGGATGTGCTCAAACACTAACCAATTGCGCTCACAACAAGAAGCACTACAGGGTTGACTCAGAACTCTGATGGCGAATTCTTGTAATTGTGGTGCCTCAGTGCCACAATTTATCCACCAATGAGCTGTAAAAAAATACCAACAAAGATTATCAGTTTGCAATGCCAACATATAAAAGAGAACTAGCAAAATTATAAGCTAAGTTCTAAAAAATTGGACTTACAAGGAATTTTCTTGTCCTTGAGATGTTGGCTTGAGTTGAATCCAAACATGCTAGATGCTTCCTTGTACATATCTCATTGTATGTTGATTTTGTCCTGAATATCTTGATCCGGGAACATCTTATCAATGCATATCCTGACACCTCTCATCACCTCGGGATCTCTTCGAATGCTAGATCCCTCATTATAGAATAAGCTCGGATTGAGATATGCTCCTATTGCATGCAATGGTGAATGTAGTTGCCTGTCCTACCTGGAATCAATAGTTTGCCATATAGGGAGATATTTAGATTCATTTCCCTTATACAAAGTCTTGATGGCCTCTTTGACCCTGTCCATGCCCTCATAAATATATCCCATTGCAGGTTTCTTTCCATCCATCAATTTCAAGTCCTTCACAAGGGGCTCAGTGAAGTTGACAATCTCAGTGACTTTGTCCCACAAACTATCAACAAAGACAGATGCTTTCACAGACAATGCTTCTGGTTTTGTGCTATCTTTCTAAAATATCCATTGCTGGCTAGAAAACATTCTTCTCAAAGCTTGGTACTCATACAAAAGGCTTTGGAGGGAAAAAAAGTTTGTAGCAAACCGTGTCACAACTGAGCGACTAAGCTCACCTTGTGTGAATTCCCTCATAAGGTTCAACACCCAAGCATGGTTATAAATATACTTGGTAATTTGCTTGCATTCTTGCACAACATCTTGCACCCATTCCAACTTCCCAATGTCCTCTAGCATCAAGTCTATGCAATGGGCAGCACGTGGAGTCCAAAAAATGGTGGGATATTTGGCACAAAGCAGCCTTTCAACTGCCACATAATTTGTTGCATTGTCTGTGATTTCTTGGACAACATTTGCAACCCCAACTTCCTCCACCACATCAGCCAACAATGTAAAAATCAAATGTGCATCTTTTACAATTGCAGATGCATCAATGGATTTTAGGAACATGGTTCCTTTAGGGCTAGCTACAACAAAATTTATTATTGTTCTACCCCTCTGATCTGTCGACCCATCAGACATAATTGTACAACCTATAAATTTCCATGAGATTTTAATGCTTTCCAATTGTTCCTTGACACACTCAAGCTCCTCATCTAGCTCTTTCCCCCTAAGTGCATTATAAGATGGGGCTTTGTATCTAGGGCCAACACTTGCAATGGCATCCACCATGGGCTGATAAAAATAAGACTTTGCATAGTTGAATGAAAGACTGTTATGTTACCAAAACCTCCTCACTGCCATATCTTCCTCCTTCCTCTTCTTTTCATTAAAACTATCCAAGGTTGGTTGAGATCCTGGAGTTGTACGAGGACTGAAGAAAGAAGAGGTTATACTCCTGTTTGCCACAACACTTGAAGAGGAGTTACCAATACTTGGACTTTGAATTTGTCTTTCACTTTGAGATGAAGATCTACCTATCCCAACAATTTCATCCTTCCTTTTTGCCCTCTTAGAACTTTCTTCTTTAATGGATTCCAAAGCAGCTGCCATTTCAGTAGTGACTTCATCAGGGCAATTTTGACAACATCCCACACCATTCCTAGGAATTCTGGCTAGGTGGTATTTTAGCCTGTCTATGTCTGCATGCATTGTGGCATTGCAATAATTACACTTGACATGGTGTTCATTACCGACAATGATTCATTGACCATATGCCCATGCTGGATCACGAGATTTTCTAGAACCCTTTGGTGGCATGGTGACAGAATCTAGAAGAATTTTTTTTTTTTCTAAATAATTTTTGGTTTTTAAATTTTTTTTTTTATTATTATTATTATTTTTTTAATTTGCAAATTTTTTTGGCCAAGCCACACAAGGCCGCTATGTGTTGAGATACTTAGCCACAGGGCCAAAAAAACTCGCAAACATAAGAAAAAAAATATTGAATACAAAAAAATTACATGGAAAACATTCAAACTCAGCGACAGGCCCAAAAAAATTTGCAAACATAAAGAAAAAAAAAAAAAAAAACTAAATTGAATACAAAAAAAATTACATAGAAAACATTCAAACAAGGTTCATGAAGCCTACCTGAAGCTGGGTCCGATCCGATGAAGCCTTATTTAGCCTCCTCCAAGATCTTCTTCACTGTGCAATGGAGTCACTCAACACTCATAGAAATTAGCTAAATACTCAAATGACAAGTGAATGACAAATGGAAGGGAGAGAAGTGCTTATAAAGCATTTTCTTCCCTCCAATTTCCCTCTCCCTCCACCTCATTTGCAAAAAAGAAAAAAAAGGAAAAAAGAAAAAAAATTGTGCCTTTTGAGGCTCGACGAGTTCTATAGGGGTTCGATATAGGTTCTATAGCATATCCGCGGGTCTTATACGGGTAGCTAGGTATAATAAAATACCGGCCGAGTCGGGTCTTAAGCGTGGGTTCTATGCGAGTGACTCGGCTTGGTATAGAACCCGCCAAGGCCCGCGGGTATTCGCGGGTTTTATACGAGTGGTGCTTCACTGCCATATACTAGATACTGAAGTTTGAACACTAAGATAGTAAATTACTAATTTCAAAATTTATATAACTCAAAGTCCCAAACTCAAAAATAGTTAAGAGTGAGGAGTCAAGAATCAGTTTGAGGTCATCAATATCTAGTGTCACAACTCAAAAGTTAAAACTAAAAAGTAAAAATGGATAATGAACACTGAAAATAAAATCAACATCAAGGAATCAATCTCTATGATTGGTCCTCTACATCCATCTGCTGCATGAAGTCATCAGGACCATCAATGGGAACATCACTATCTAAGTTCGAGTCTCTCCTGAGAACCAACAAAACTCCAACCAAACCATGCTGCCTCATCATCTATCTGTTCACTATCCTCTGGATCCACATCCCATCATGTTGTTGGTCCCCTTTGATACTCTTGTGTCTTCCTATGTGCAAGATGTAGAGAACTGTGCACTGCAACTAACTTCTCTGCTCTCCTAGAGGAAAGTTTGTTCCTCTTGATAGAGTGGATGAATCTATATGTGGACCAATTCCTCTTTGCCGCGGAGGAACTAACAATCTGAGACAATAATCGAAGAGCAAGTTGTTGGATCTTTGGAGCATCATCCCCATGCATGGTCCAACCAATGGGGTCATCCTGGCCTTAAGTCATTGCGATCTTCCCTTGCATCAGGCTTGTTGAAGGGACCATTGAGACTTACAAATTGCATCCACTTTCTCCTAATTATTCTCCCATCTTCTGAACTATACATCTTTGTAATGGCAACTCGAAATACCTCTGGATCTTCAATGGGAAGAATTCTACTAGTCCTTGCTACATACCATTTTGGGTTGAGTGCATATGCTACTGAGTGCAAAGGTATATTCATTCGATCCCACCTACGCTGAATAATGGGTCGAATTTGGGTCGTATAAAACTCTAAGGAAGGATCTTCTTCATGAATGGCCAATCTCACTTGATCCAACATACTATCAAAAGTCTCATAGATTTCTCCAAGACTAGGAGAATCTGTGTCAGTCTAGCGAATGACCTCAATTATAGGACCTACATGTGACACCAAATGACCACAATCTGTCCACCAATCATTATCCAATATCTGAATCCTGATTTTCTTCCCTTCCTCTGTCTTGGATTCTACCCATTTGTTACAATCTGGAGTCACAACCATGGCTTGCAATGCTGACTGCACCTCCAACATCCTCTCTAATAACATAAAATAACTAGCATATCTGGTGTCTTTAGGCTCGAGGAATTCCTTCCTTGCATGAGACCTGTACATGGCTAAGGAGGTGTGGTGATTGGAAATAAACATTTGCACATTTCTTGCAGCTGTCACCAAGTTAGAGACCCACTCAATTTTTCTATTGTCTTACGGTCCATTATCGAGTGCATGCACACAACATGGGGTCCATAAAATATGCCTGTACTTACTCTCAATCATTAATCCTGCTTATCTACACACTGTTGTTGCATCTGTCACAACCTGTACAACATTTGTAGAGCCAAACTCCTCTATAGCATCACGAAGAAGCTCAAATTGGAAAGCTGCATCTTTGCGTTTTCCAGAACAACCAATAGCTCTAAGAAAGAAAGGTCTCTCTTGGCAAGTAACTATGATGGTGATAAGTGGACATTTGGCAATGTCTGTCCACCTATCCATAACAATAGAACAACCTTCCCTCACCCATGTCTGCCTCAAATTTTCCTTTTTCATATTAATATTGGCCACTTGCCTTTCTAATACCACTGTCCTCAACTTATGTTCATCTGGGGGCACATATGAGGGCCCTGCTACTGCAATTGCCTTAACCATCTCCTTGTATTAAGGAGAATGACTAACATGGAAAGGAATGCCATTGGAAAAAGGAAATTTGCCAATGGCATCATCTGTATCATCAGGATTCAGCTTACTATACATCCCTACAAGAGTTGGTACCATTGCACAAGAACGAGAACCCTTAAGGTCTCAACATGAGATGGTGGAGGCATATTTTTCATTTCTTTTAATTTTCTTTTGGAGCTTGTGGCTTCATCAATATTTTGATGAGCTTGGGCCATGGCTTTTTTACTTGAGAAGACACCCTTTGCATTTGCTGCCATTTGCATCCTCAAGAGCTTTGATTTTTATAGCATGGTTAATTTTGTACATATATGAACCCCTTTTCCACCTACACCCAAAATATGCATCTTGGTCCGACTATAACTCCCAACCCAAGAATGGCCACAAACATTGCATTTCCAATGGTATGTCCTACCTCTTTTGTTTCTTGGTTTTGGTTGGGTTGAGGGGCCAACCATTTTGGTAACATATAACAAAAAAGTTTTGCTTGGATTAAATGCCCCTTTTGCATATTCTGCCAATGTCTTTGATGGGGTTGCATTGGGAGTAACACTAGTTGCACTACTGCCATGGGTTTCATTCATTGGTGATGGGATTTCAGTTCCAAGTGGACTTTTAATTGAGGATCATATTCACTATGACTATCAGTGGCACTGTGGCTGCTCATGCTATCGTGATTAGTCATTTTGCACTTGCAGCTTTCTGAGTTTTTTTTATTTTTTGTGCCCTGCAGGAAGGGTTTTAAAAATTGAAATTTCTGATAATGTAAATTTGAAATGAAAAATTTACATTTTGTCATTTTGAAACTACTGTGTAAATTTCATTTTCTAGAACTAGTAGAATTAAAATTTAAAAGAAATTTACATTTTAAAATTTAATTACACACTGCACAGTATTGAGAAATCTAGGGCATTCAAAGTTAACAATTTCTTTGCTTGATAATTGTTGGTGATACACTTTTACTTCTTATCTTATAGTCTTTTCTTTGTTAGCTTATTAATGTGTTCTTTCATCAAGACAATTACCAAAATGCATAATAAAAGACAAGTGACATAGTATGTAGGCTTCTCCAGCCAGGGCCAAAACCTCTCACGGTCTCACCTCTTGAGAGGAAAACTCGGTCAAAATTCTTCTTCTAGAACTTTAGTTGATAAGTACCAAGACGATGACATAGACCCTTGACTCTAGTATCCTCCCAAGAATCTTGTCACTAACCTTGATGCTCTGCCTCTTCCTTCCTTCACCTTTCTTCTTGATCTAGAATTCCTCTCCTCGGCTCCTTCTAGAGAAACTCGTTCTCTATCCTTCTTACTGCTCCTTCTCAACTTTCTCTAGAGAATCTCGGTCTCTAGGTCTTCACTGGTTTCCTCTAGATCTTTACTTCGTCTTCTCAAAAGAATCCTTCCCTTGATTCCCTAGAAGAAACCTCTCCTTCGCTTGCCTAGAAGAGACTTCGCTGTCCCAGAAGAAAGTCCTTTTCACTAATCCAGAAAAAACCCTAACTTCGCATTACCCAAAAGAACCCTTCTTTGCACTTCTGTTCTTCTTCCTTTTCGTACTTCTGCTTCTTCCCTTTCTTTGCACTTCTTGCAAGTCAAGTTACTTGTCTGAATTGTGTCTCCAAATGAGGTTGAGTTGGGCTATTTATACACTTATTCACTTGACCTTTAGGCCGACTTGACAACTGGAGTTAGGCTGAATTTATCTAGCAATTATTTCATTGCTTGTAGGCCGACTTGAAGAGGTTTGGTGACAAGTTCTTGGCGGATACTTTACGTAGACAATATGGACTTTTTACAAAGTGTAGCATGACTTCATTTACATGACAATGACTCTTACATTTTATGACCAGATGACAAATAAATCCTAAAGACTCTCAATGGGAGTCTTGACTCGAAAACAAAATCCCTTGCTCATGAAACCCATGAAGCAAGTCAATAAAAATAATTTTATTTTTTCTTATTTACATCTTATTACATAAAATCATATTTACATGTCATTATGAAGACTGAACCTAGTTACGCTTTTCAACACACAGTAGTTCTAGAATTAAAAAAAAAATTAAATTACATAGTTGAAACTATTGTGTAATCCCCATTCGATTCTTCATTCTAGAACATAAAAAAAATTTAAAATTTAATTTTAAAAACTATGGTATATGCAAAGCTTATCTGGACGCACAAAGACAAAGAATGATGGTCAATGGCTGCAACAACTACAAGTAGAAAAAGAAATGGATGCTGGAGGTTTGGATGCCAATGGAGGTCGATACACTTGGAATATGTAGCGGTGGATTCCGGAGGTCGATGATAGCAAGACTGGTGGTGGATTTTGGAGTTCGAGGGCAAAAAACGACCTCAGAAATGAATGAGCAACAGAAATAAATGACCTCAAAAAATGACCTTAGTGGATTCTGGGGCTCGAGGATGGAAGATGTAGCTTGACAATAGGAGAGAACTCTCAATGACAGGGGAGAAGAGCTCAACGATGGTGGTGGCATAAGAGAACTTCGCTAAGGTTGAAGGCAGGTTGGAAATGAATAGGTAAGTTAAAACTTAACCTAGGTAACTTTTAAGTTTTTAATGTTTAGTTTAGTTTTTTGTTTTATTTATTTTTTATTTTTTTAAAGTTTTTTTAATACATGATTTTCATGTTTTTTTTGTTATATTAGGGGTTATTAGACCAATTCAATGGGGGACACCTAGAAACACCCCTTTTGAGGGGGTTTCCCAAAAGCACCCCTTTTGGGGAGTCACGTCCCCCACACTGGGGAAATGCACCCCCTTGCGTCTCCCCACGATTCCCCAAAAAGGGTGCATGGGGAAACGCACCCCCAGACGTTACCCCATCCCGCGTGCGAGGGGTGCGTGCACTCGACCCTTGGGGACGTGTCCCCATAGAACATTGAGCTATAGTCCCTGAATTGCGTAGAGGTTGGGCAGGGTCCATTGAGGTGTCTTCCTCATGGATTATTACCTTGCTACGGGGTCCCACAATATTTAGTATCAGGATGGATCAGTGTTAGTGGTGCAGTCAGATTCCAAAGTGACAATCGCAGTCAGGGGTTGAGGAGCGTAGAGTCGTGTTGATAGTAGAGCAGGAGGCATAGTAGCAGAGTCAGCGACAACACAGATTCCTCAGTGGATAGTGCAGAGGCTAGTAGCAGTCAGATGCTGAGGAGACAAAAGCAACACAAAGACACAATTGCTTCAGTATTTCAGATGCTTCTCGGTCGCTGTAGTTGCAGTAGCAGCAACAACAATTGAGAGGGAGTTGCAGTGCATATGAAAATGCAAAGTTGGCAGTGGTATTGCAGTGTCAACAACAAGACAAATGTAGCATCAGAGTTGCGTAGTGGTTGGTGGGCAGTGGCAGGCAGTGACAGTGGCCAAACATTAGCAGCGTGTATACAGAGACAAGGTGTTGGAGTAGTTCAGCTCTAGGACACCTTCCTCGCTAAGAGGGAGTGTTAGTTTTTGTAGCATCAGATGGTGTTCTAGTCTCGAGACTTTGTAAGAGAGGTTAAGAAACACTAGGACTCCATAACCCAGAAAATGTTCAAGGAAAATCCACCTGGAAATGTCTTAATTAAGTTAATTAATCAGCAATTAATTTTTCCTAAGTCTAACTTTGGGAAAATGATTAATTAACAACAATTAATTGAGGAAGGTGAGATTTCTTTAGAAATTCACACGGATTGACTAGGAAATAATGTCAACCATTGATTAAGTTTTAATCTTGGTTGTTAGAGTCCCACAGTGAGATTATAAGAAGAAGTCGATGGTAGATGGTGGAACACACTTGATATTGATTTCCTTGGGTAGTTCGACTTTCTAGAGAGCAAAAACATTCTGCCAGAAGAGTTCAAGCCAGAGAAGGGAAGTAGAGACAGAGAGGGGCAAAGACAGTGAGTTTGGAGGAATTTTTCTACTTTTAGAGAGTCAGAAAGAGGAGGCCGAAAATTTTCTCCTGGAGGATGCGTAAAGGCAGTGCAAAGCCTCAAATGAGTAGTTCGATTTGGCTGAAGAGGAAGACATTTTTAGTTCCAGAGGCCGGGAATATTTTCCAGAGGGCCAAAGAAGCATTTTCCTAGTTAGCAGCAGGCAGGACGGCTAGATTGGCAGTTGTTTCAGGCAGTGTGTGTGGCAGACAGTGCTAGAGTGATGCAGGGCCTGTGCAAACCACTTGGACAGTTAGATTTTCAGAGGTCAGACAGTGCAGGGATTGCTCGGAGAGAGGGTAAAGTCCCTCAAATTTTTTTTGCCAGTATTTCTCTTGGATAGATTCGCTAGTTTGGTGATATTTATTGTACTCAAAATTTTCTCATTGCTGCTTAATAACAAAATCCCTCAACTGTTGCACCACTTTTCCCACATTTGGTTTTTCTGGGGACTTTTGTTTAAAAATAACGTGTTATTTTTGTTCGTGTTCTTGTATTTTCTCAGTGTCCAGTTTATCTTCTGCTATATTTTTTCTTTGTGAAGATTGCAGTGTGATTAATTCGTTCTTGTCGTAGCAATAAACTGCTAAATTAACTTTACAGTTAGAGGAATTAATTCTAGTTGCTGCAATAGAATTTCAGTAGTTGAAATTTTCACAAAGTTTCTATCTATGCTTATGTCACAGATGCGGAGTTAAGGAAATTTGTAGGATCAATCTATTATAGATCGAAAATCTCTGAAGTAGAATGAAGGATGGGATCTCAATCATGAAAACTTTGACTTTGATTTCGTTGAAGTCTAAAGAGGTTGACTTGATTGGAGGAGGTTGTAGTTTTGGTCTAAAGGTCTTCGATTGTCGCATTTGATTTGAATCTATTAGTGGAAGAGTTTGATTGGGTTTTCCCCTTCATAGGGGTTTTGCCTTGGCTGAGTGCCTACATCTGGTGTCCATTTGTATTTGATGATCTTCATGTTTTTGGTAGCTGTTTGATGATAAAAGAACATATTAGTAACAAGGAGAAGAAGAATCTAAAAGAATGTCACAAGAAGCTATCAGAGGTTAAGAGAAATCAAATTGAATAAGCCCTAATTAAGCTGCCTTAGATTTCTCAACAGTTACACCATTATTACACTTCATTATAGTTTATTGTAGTTTAGGGTAAAGTTGGCCTAGCTTCCTCCTTGGGGATGACACTCTAACCCTAGTAGGAGTGGTTTAAAAACACCACATCCCGCATTTGTACAATTATCACATTCAAGTGTCTTTAATCATCTTTTGCATATAGGCACCTACACTGATTCACTCTACATTTGTTATGCTTTCTTGAAGTCTTTTGTGGCATTGCTATGTTGATTTGGGGTAGCATCGGATGTGCTCTAGCCACGAAAATTGGTGGAGAGGCTAAGCCACATGAGATCTCCAATACCCATAAATGGTTTGGGAAGATTTTAAACAGTTTGGGAGATATTAAAATAATTAATATCTTTAATGGAGTCCCTAAGTCTAAACTTAGGGAAAATAAAATATTAATGTGAATTAATATAAAATTGTGTTAGAATGGTCCAAAAGTCATGGATCAAGTCAGATCTAATCTTAGTCGTTGATTAGGGACTTAATATCGACCATTGATTTGTCAACGAGAAAAGTATAAGAGGAGGTTTGAGGGTCACTTGGAAAACACACCGAGTTGATCAAGATTTGATTTTCTGGGGCAGGGTTTGCTGAGGAAGTCGAAAGAGTGATCAAATTTGCAGTTTAGGGGCATTGAATACAGAAGCGGAGAGGCAGAGATAGTACCAGGAGGATCAACGCAGAAGCCGGGAGAGAGGGACGCGGAGTCAGCCAGTGGTTCATGTAGAGGCAGCCAGGAGCTGCGCAGTGCCTAAGAGAGCCCGCATGGGTGACACAGAGGCTCTAAGGGCTGACGTAGTGCCTCCAGAGGCTGACGCAAGGCGAGCTAGGGTGATGCTGGGTAGACGCTAGGCCAGAAAGGGCTGACATAGTCCCTAGAGGCTGACGTTGGGGTTTTCGTGGGGTAGATTGGAGCTCGGAGTTGTCGGAATGTATTCGGGGTTTCAGCTGAAACATCTGTCTCTGACTGAGAGGTACTACTGCCGAGATTATTCTCTGTTGGGTGAGCTGGTTTTGGCACCCAGATTTATTTTGAAACTGCTTAATAATTAAAACCCTCAGGTAGCTGCACCAGTTTTCCCGCATTGTGTTTTTCCGGGGACATTGGTCCAAAAACAACGGTGTCACTTGTGTGCTTGTTTTGTTTCCTTCAGTTGATGATCTATAATGTGTTGAACATGTACTTGTATTTATTTTCAGTATTTACATGGTAAATAACCTGTTAATTAACATAACAAGTAGGAAGAAATAAATCAGAAAATACATGAAGGGTTTCTAACAGATAGACTTAGAAATTCCAACATGGTATCAGAACGTGGTTGCAAATCACAGGAGAACTAAGGACATCAACCGAGCAGAGCAACAACAACAGACAACAACTATCTCGAGTGACAGAAGCTGTTCCTAACAGAGTAGCAACAAGGAAGGGGTGACACAGTGCTGCGTCATCAAGATTGAGCCAGGAAGAGGCAGCGCAGAGGCGGAGGGAGGCAAAGACAGGCTCACGTAGAGCCACGCAGAGGCCAGGAGGGCTGACACAGTTGGATAAGGAAGCTGATTTGCCAGTGGTGGGATTGCGCAGAGCCTAAGAGCTCTAACCTTCAGTTTGCTGGGGTTTAGGAGGCTGTGGGTAAGTTGCAGAGTGGAGTTGATGGGGTACTGTAGTCAGAACAGTACCTAATAGGGCAAGGCCAAGGAGGAGGGATTTGCTACTGAGGCAGATTTCTAGCCAAGGAATCCAGATCAGTGTTGCAGTGCACAAACGATTGGAGAGGGGCATCTCGACATTGGCAAAAGGGTTTCCAGGAAGGAAATCGAGACTTAGAGGGAGTCACACCAAGAACTTCTAGGAGGGAAGTAGAGGAGCAGCGAGATGGTGGTGAACGGGGTAAGAGACCAGGACAGACTGGACGGAGCCTCAAACTTCGTAGTCTGTAAGGCCATAATCCTATCCGTTCTAGACAGAAATCGTGTTAATCACTCCGCCTTGAGGACGATAGCTATCCCAGTTGACCCAGTTGATAATGACAAGTACGAGGAGGCAATGTCGAGGGCCAAGAGCATCATTCTTGACGAGGTCAAGGACCATGTAGTACCACATATTGCCGAAAAGGACATGGCAAATGAGATGTGGGAGGCCCTAAAGAAATTGTACCAGCATACTTCTGTGTAGAGAAGGATGTTACTAGAAAATCAGTTGCGATCATACCAAATGTAGAAGGGAGAACAGATCAATCCCTTCCTCGGCCGATTGAAGGAGATTCAGGATCAACTGACTTCCATAGGGGCCACGCCGGATCAAGAATTGATGGTGAGAACAAACTTGAATGCAGTCTCAGAAGACTGGGAGGTGTTTGTCCAGAGCATACTGGGCAGGGCGACCCTTCCAAATTGGGAGGAAATGTGGGCTGCTCTACGCCAAGAAGAGATCTGAAGGTTGAGCAAGGCGGGAAGTAGTGGCAAGGGGAAAGGGGATCAGAATCAAGAAGGAAGAGGAGGTGGATGTTGCCCTAACATCTGAGGTAAAGCAGGAGAAACCGAAGAAGAAGGACCTCTCCAAGGTCAAATGCTTCCACTATGGGGAGCTGGGTCATTATGCGACCCAGTGTCCAAGGAAGAAGAGCAAGGGAGATGCCTCCAAGACCAAGGCTGCACCAGCAAGGGCAGAGAAGGAAGTGGAGACAAACGATGATTGTGCCATGAGTGCTCACACGCCACTTGAGCGGAAGTGGGGAGACGTCAAGCTGTAGTCAGACGGACTACAGGTGATGAGGGGTAGGATCCTTGAGGTACCCAACCTCTTGGATTAGACCTTGCTACGAGAGCCTCGAAGAGGAGTAGTAGTACTGGCAGATGTCGGTAGAGACGGATGCGGATGGAGCGACAGAGGGAGCTACAGTGCAAGATTCCCAGGATAGCGTGAGGCAACAGTGTGAGAAGCATGGGAGTGTTGCACTAGTGCAAGATGGCACAGAGAGGTGTGTAACAGTGCGAGATGCATGGAGTTGTTGCAGCAGCGTAGAGGTCAGAGAGGGAGCACTTATCAGCGACAGAGGGAGTTTTAGCATCGAGGGTGTCTCTAGCCTGACATAGATGTCAGAGTTGGGAGATCAGTTACTTACTTCTGAGTAACTGAGTTGCAGTGCAACAGTTAGCAGTGCTAGTGCTATGGGCAACACAATGCAGCATGATGAGAGGGGTTGCAATGTAGATGTAGCGGTGGTAGTGGCAGGGCCATGGGTAGCGGCACAGATGCAGAGGGAGTTGCAGTACGGATGCAACAGTGATAGTGGCAGGGCCATGGGTAGCAGTACAGGATGCAGCAATGGGCAGTAGGCCTAGCATCAGCACAGGGATCGATGCCGGATGATTAGGGTGATTAGGGTAGTACTCAGTGAGGAGTATTGCTAGAGCACAGTCCTCGCTAAGAGGGAGTGTTGATTTGGGGTAGCATCGGATGTGCTCTAGCCACGAAAATTGGTGGAGAGGCTAAGGCACCTGAGATCTCCAATACCCATAAATGGTTTGGGCAAACTATAAACAGTTTGGGAGATATTAAAATAATTAATATTTTTAATGGAGTCCCTAAGTCTAAACTTAGGGACTTAATATAAAACTGTGTTAGAATGGTCCAAAAGTCATAGATCAATCCAGATCTAATCTTAGCCATTGATTAGGGACTTAACCTCGGCCGTTGATTTGTCAACGAGAAAAGTATAAGAGGAGGCTTGAGGTCACTTGGAGAACACACCAAGTTGATCAAGATTTCGATTTTCTGGGGTAGGGTTTGTTGAGGAAGTCGAAAGAGTGATCAGAGTTGCAGCTGAGGGGCAGTGAATACAGGAGCAGAGAAGCAGAGATAGTACCAGGAGGATCAGTGTAGAAGCCGGGATAGAGGGTCGCAGAGCCAGCCAGAGGTTCACACAGAGGTAGCCAGGAGCTGCGCAGTGCCTCAGAGAGCCAGCATGGGTGACACAGAGGCTCTAAGGGCTGACGCAGTGCCTCCAGAGGCTGACGCAGGGCGAGCTAGGGTGATTCTGGGTAGACGCTGGGCCAGGAAGGGCTGATATAGTCCCTAGAGGCTGATGATGGGGTTTTCATGGGGCAGATTGGAGCTCGGAGCTGTCGGAGTGTTTATCCGAGGTTTCAGCTGAAACATCTGTCTCTCACTGAGAGGTGCTACTGCCGAGATAATTCTCTGTTGGGTGAGCCGGTTTTGGCACCCAAATTGTATTTTGAAACTACTTAATAATTAAAACCCTTAGGTAGCTGCACCGGTTTTCCCGCATTGGGTTTTTCCGGGGACATTGGTCCAAAAACAATGGTGTCACTTATGTGCTTGTTTTGTTTCCTTTAGTTGATGATCTATAATGTGTTGAGCATGTACTTGTATTTATTTTTAGTATTTACATGGTAAATAACTTGTTAATTAACAGAACAAGTAGGAAGAAATAAATTAGAAAGTACATGAAGGGTTTCTAACAGATAGACTTAGAAATTCCAACATGCTAATTTCAACTTGTTTATTGTATTAAGGTTTGTTGGAGTATTAATAGTAGACTCCATGATTTCTAACATGGTACTAGAGCTAGTGTGGGTCCACCTGCCTCAAGGAAGGCATGCTATATCGCATATATAGTATACGCCTCGCCAAAGTATGGCTTGGCTATAATGAGTGTTTTCAAAGGGGCATATCATCTTTATTACCTCATCATTAATCATGTGATTAAGTGTCACAAGGCTATCATTGATGAGCACATTCCTCATGGTTTGCTAGGATCTCTTCTATCACTTTTTTTGACAATGATTATTAACATGTTTCCATGGAACTTATATCTTCTTTCTTGAGAAAGTTAGTTGTTAATGATTCTCATCCTATTGTAGTGGATTTTACCACATCTTAATTGAATCTTAATGCTCCCATGGGTAACTTTTCAAGCTTTTCTTCTTGATAGTCACCAAGGACTCACGGGCCTACTCACTTAGCTACAACCTCTTCTATTCGGGATGTCTCATCTAACCTTCCCTTTATTGATAAGGATGTGTTGATTTTTGTAGCTTGGTAGGTACTCTAAGCATTGATGATCGAGGGTTTGGAGGAAGGAGCTCCACAAGTGGCCTTGTTGGCTTGAAACCCAAGCTTGGGGTTTTGCACCCATTGATATTTGGGCCAAAACCATAGACCTTTTTGGACATATGATGGATGGAGATGACAGAGGATGACGAGACGAATCCAATGCATCGAGAATCATCAAAATCTGAGTTGTCTAAAGAGAGATATTAATTTTTGAAGTTATGATGTGGGCTTGTGGCACAAAGGACAACTCGGCCTTGCCTTGTAGAGATGCCCTTTAGGGCTAGACGTTGCCACATGAGATTAGTATAAAAAGAGGTCGAATGGAAGGCTTATTTACATTTCCCAAGTGCAATCACACATGGTTTAGCTCTACGATTTGGACAACGAATTAGAAGCAACTTGGAGGCAAGGAGGATGAGCATCTTGAGGAGTATTTCTCTGAGTTTAGGTGCAGATTTATGGTGGAAGAAAGTCGCAGGTCTAGGGCAGCTTGAGCAAGGGCTAGAAGGACTATTTTGGCAGCTTTTCTTCCATGAATGAGTGTGTCTTCCTTTCCAGATCCTAGCCGCAGGAGAAGAGGTATGTAAGGGTGTCTTAGTGCATGTTTTGATGTGGTTCTTGTCTCTGTTCTAGGCCGCAATGACTGTTGTAGCCAACAACAAGTGTGGAGGACTGTGTGTGAAGGCCAAGAGGGCTAGGGAGGCTCCTCAAGCCTAGCCACAGTCACTTCAAAGGTAGCGAAGGCAGAACAGAGGGTGTATCCCTTGAAAAGAGGCTCAGACCTCTAGCAAAAGGTGACTGCAGACTGTAGGGTGCCTTGTGGAGCATCCCAAGGGCTCAAACAGGGCTAATAAAGGGCTAGAAGGGACAAGCATTCCAGACAAGGGAACACCGTGATCAAAGGATTGTTGTAGTAGTTTTTTGGAGGGCTGTCACATAGTGTTGAGTGCCCTAACTAGTGATAGGAAGCTACAACAATGTGCACAGAACCCAAGGGCAAGAGGGCAACAACAAATTGGTTGCAGATTGTCTCTTGATGATGTGATTTGCTAGTTGGATGGGTGTCCTAGGAGAGGAGATTTTGTAGGAGTCTGTTGGCAGCTAGGAGGAGGGGTTTCTTAGATGGTTGTATTCCCTAAGTTCTAACTAGAGGCAGATGCTATAGCGAGGCTTGGTCACTCGTGGTCTGTTGGAGGGCAACTTGAGAGTGGACTAAGTGTGGACATTGGATTGGACATTTATGGTCTGTTGGAGGGTAACGTGGTAGTGTCCAAGTTGAAGCCTGATGTGCACCATCTTCATGAACTTAGGTGGTTGCTAGAGTGGTAGTTGTTGAGCTCAAGGTTTGATGAGCCAGAGGAGCAGTTGAGCAACCCTAGACTTGTGTGTGGAGAAGGAATTCTATAGTAGATGATGGGCAATCCTCCTAGCCCATGTTCATTGTGGGAGATGGACACCTTGCAGTGATAGGTGGTAGCCCCACGTGCCCTATGTTAGTCTTCATTAGAGTAGCACATGAAGACTATAGTGGGCTGAAGTCCTTGAGTAATTAAGGAGCAACAATGGGTAGTTGAGAATTGTTCACAAACTGAGTTGTGAACAACTCGACATGAGTCTCGATGTGTTGTACCCTTGATGGACTAAGGCACAACTATTGAGTAGATTGGATAGCCGGCTTTCAATGGTCAGATGGACTTGGATCGTTGATAGAGGCAGTGCTGCAGATTGGGAGCCGAAGGACTGGGTAGGCACAGGGTACGACCGAGGGGAGTTGTGAAGTTGACTACATCATCCAGATGGTCTGACTATCTTGTTGAGGGTATATTGGTTGTTGATGGATTGACACCAAGCTCCAGTTTTGTATTCTTGTACTAGTGGATGTATGAGGGTGATTATCCCTAATACGAGAGCCCTAGATTGTTGTATTATTCAGTTTGATTAATATAACGAAGTTGGGTTGAAAATTGTAAAAAGTTGTCTATATTGTGTGCACTAGTAGATTTACTGTTGTTTATATTATGTTGTGCAAAGTAGTTCCGTTGTGATCTTTGGTTTGGTAGCGTCAGTGATTTAAGAGTCTATCCCAGACACTAGGATCGTGGAAAAACAACAATATGTAGCCTAGTGATGAGCCAAAAAAGCTCCATTAACGATTTTCATGATATTAGTGATGAGCCATCCTCTATTAATGAGGATTATATGTAGTAGTGGTCCTAATAAGTTCCATTAATGATTTCATTGGCTTTGGGAAAGGAAACATTGTGAAATGTGAGATCCTTTTCATATCCCAGACCACACTACTATTTGATTTGAGCTCTTCCCAAGGTTTACAAATTTTTGGGTCAAGCATAAAATTAACTTGTGTACTAGTGGTTGCTTCATGTTGTTTACCTTTAACAAAACTATCGTGAATTTCTTGTTCAAGAAATGGATTATAATGAACAAAAATATTATTATTATGAGTCGCACATTGATTCTTGAGCAATTCGAATTTGTCTTTAAACAATGGACTTTGAGTGTAAAGGAGAATTGGTGGTGAAGATTCAAGAGATAAAGCAACAAAATTAGGCCCTACAACAACACATTAAAAACTTGTTAATTGGGAATTGAAAGGCAAAAACTCAAACTTGGAAATTTGAGAGCTCCAATGTGAGAATGACTCCCTAAAAGAGATGAATTCCTTCTCACTCAAGTTAGAGAAATCAAAATTAGACTCAAATGATGGATGGAAACCACAAAAACTTGGGCATATGTGGAAAGCATACATCAAGGGATGGAAGGAAGAAAGATAATCATTACAAAAATGTGAAATTCATAGTACAAAAGGAACAAGAAAAATCAACCTGCACAATTTCCATGTCACCATGACTTATCCAATTTCTTGCCAATTGTACATTCTCAATTGTTGCTACATGTCAACCCTTCAGACTGCCACCTCATGTTGCTAAAGATAGACATTCCAAAAATAGGAACCCCCTAAAAATAGGAAAAGGTATCAAATGCTCATAATAGATATGGGGACCCTGCCATATACAACATGCCTAAAAATAGGCATTGCTAAAAATAGAAATCTCACAGCATGCCCGCAAGATTATACTCATTAGACTTAGAATCTAATGGGGAATCAGGATATGCTTTTAGTGCTCCCATGCAATGACTGCTAAAAATAGAAAGTGCTCGAATTTTGACGAAACTACTACCATTAGACTCAGAGCTTGGTGGGGAGTGCAAATATGTAATCACTGCTTCCATGCGTAAACTGCTAAAAATATAATTGTCTCAGTTTCGGATGAAAACACCACCATTAGGTGAATGCGGGGAACGTGGACTTATAATCAGACTTATTATGCAACCACTACTAAAAATAAAAAAGTCCTCAAATCTCATGAAATTATACTCATCATATTCGTCTTTCAGTAAGGAATCCAAATCTGTCATCAAAATCAACATGTAAACACCACTAAAAATAGAAAGTGCTTGAATGTTGCCTTTAAGTAGGTTATCAGACTCAAAATATCTCAAGGATTCTAAATATACCATTATCTCTAACATGCAAGCCTTTGGACAAAACCTGCTAAAAATAGAAACTACCATGCATGTCTCCCAAAAAGGCCTTGCCGAAATCTTCAGTTCACAAGGACTCCGATTATGTGATTAATACTATCGTATCATCCTTGGAACACTTTCTCCTACAAAGAAGGGAACTTGCTAAAAATAACAACTCTCTCCAATTTGTGTAAAAATGTTTGAATTATCATTGAATCAATCATGTGACTAGTCTCCATGGCAACCAACCCCTAGCCTATATCTGTATCTATCTCTAAATCTCCAGCTTAATGAAATGTGCTAGTTCTTAACCATTTATGGGTTAACTGTAATATCCCTAACCCAGAATATTCCTCAAACCCTAGCAAAATCTCAACCAGAAAAACGCAGAAGTGGTATAGTAGCCGAGAAAACCACATAGATATAATAACAAAGATATAATGGTAGTGCAGCAACAATAATGTACATATGAAATATAAACAGATACATAAGAAGTGCAGCGAAAAATGCTAAGCCATTTTATTACACTGAGTAAAGGAATGAGTATAGAGGTGATCAGAAGGGCGGCACCTCAACTTGCACAAGGCAAGTGAAGAAATATACTCAGAATAACAAGGAATGGCCTCACAATGATCTGCGTCCTAACTGCTGGGAAACTGCCGCGCTGTTGTTACTGGAAATTGAATGAGGATTTGGGGTTGCTCCCCTCCTTAGAAAACGCTGAAACTCTAGAATCAGACTCTACTCAAGAAACCCAGAAAAACCCAGGAAGCTTTTCTGAAATGGCCGACCCTCGAAAATCACCCCCTTGGGGTTCTGCACAGTCCCTCAATGCTCTTCGCTGCCACTGAATGAAACCCTCCAGAAAACTGCCTGAAACTCTTGCCAAAACTCTCCAATATGCAAGAGCTGATTGCCTGCTCTACCTCTCAGCACAAATCCTCCTGCAAACCCTCAACCCAGGCTCCTGCCAAAAAGAACTGCATCCTCCTCTCAGTGCTGTGCAACCCTCCAAAACGCTGATGAAATTGCTGTTGCGATGCTGATGAAACCACTGTTGGAATGCCAATGGAAATACCTTGCCCGAGCAAGCACTCGAAGTCCCCTGGGGCTAAGGGTGAGATCTCCGAATGGAGACACTCAATGCACTAAACAATGCTGCAGACTAGCTAAACAGCCAGTGTGCTCTAAGTCGAAATGACTAACACAAATGCTCATAACTGGAATGATCAAAATGAAGGGGCTCCTCTCTCTTTTATAGCATTTTCCTCTCTCAATCCCAAGGCTCACCTCCTCCTGTGTGATTCTCCTCTTGCCACGTGTTTCTACCCTTGTGCGTAGTCCCTCCATGTGTCTGCGTGGGCTCCATTTCTGCGTCCCCCTTTGGCCCCCTTGGCTCCCCTTTAAGTCACAACGTTGTGCTACTAGGAAGTGACCTTTTATTCTAAAAGTGAGTTATGTCCCCCTTCCTCACTTTTTTTTATTTACAAATAACTATAGAAGGCAAAAATTGAACAAAATTGAATATTCCAGTTAGCCATGGCTAATTAGGAATATTACATTAACACCCCTCTCACAGATCCTCTTTGGGATCTATATTGATGAGCTAGAGTCCTTCAATCATGAGCATATTTGGGAGGATGATGGTTGTATTCTACATTAGATGTTGATTTCCCTGCTTCTATATGCTAA
Organism: Pinus tabuliformis; assembly: GCA_031772625.1. Taxonomy (NCBI): domain Eukaryota; kingdom Viridiplantae; phylum Streptophyta; class Pinopsida; order Pinales; family Pinaceae; genus Pinus; species Pinus tabuliformis. Next base: position 1,528,953,944 of record CM062820.1, on the reverse strand, counting down.
TGACTTGGTCTTCCTAGCCTTTACTCATGAGAGCTTACAGAGAAAGATTGATGCAGTAGCCAGTTTTTGTGACCTTTGATAGCTGACAGTCAAGCTGGGTAAAACCAAGGTTTTGATCTTTAATGCATGAAAGCGCTCTCTTACAAATTTACATTTCTACTATCAAGGGATAGAAATTGGGATCACCATAACTTGCACTTACCTAGGATTACAATTCACGTGGCCTCATTTTGTTTTCTGGTAGGTCCTTCAGCCTCAGATTAGTAAAGGGCATGGTTTCGTGGCCCCCATTGAGAGGCAATGCTTCTAGGGGCAATTTTAGGATATTTAGACAAAACTCTATCTCATGGAGGCGATTATCAGACCCACAGTTCTCTATGGCCTCGAGATCTAGGGACTAAGCTTGTTGCAGACAAACTAAACTAGATCAGAGAGAGTAGATACCTTGCTTCTCAATCTCATCATCCAATGTAAGCGAATGGTTCCACAACCAATCATTTAGGTAGCATTTGGTGTCCACCCTTTTTTGCCTCCAGGTCATTTTCCACTTTCTTTTCTTCATAGAGTCCAATTTCTCAGAGACTTTGCCACTAGAAAAGAGTTGTGTCCCTACCTAGCCCTTTGCTCTTCGGAGGCTCTCGCCTCAAATCCTTCCCCAGGCTGCGCAATAGTTTGTTTTCAAAAGGCGTCTTGGCTTCTTCACATGATTACTATCTCCCTAGAACGCTTTTCCTCGTTCAGGTTCTCCCTTGATGCACCATGCCATTTCTTTTCGACTGGACTAGTATTGAACCAGGCTATCAGAGAAGATATCTATAGATTGTGCATTCAGGTCACTTGGATCTCATCCCCAATGAACCTGGGCTTGTAGATTTCTTTCTACCAAGAGCACTTTTTGGAGCTATGTGATGTAATGATTGTTAGCCCCCCTTATACATGAAGACATTGGATGCACTTGGTCATGATCCCTTTGGGACAGTTTGAGGTCGACTCCCATCGATTTTGGATAGAGACAAATCATTGTATACCATGAAGTGATAGGATTTGCTAGGTGTGCCACCCTTGAGAGCTCGAGACAGAGATGCACATCATTTTTCAATGTCCCCTATACTATGAATTTAGAGAATGCTATCACTGCTTATATAGGGACTCAGGTGGCTCCCTCAATATTCTCTTTTGGTACTAGGATCAAAGTTGCTTAGCCCTCTTCATTAGGGAGATTTTCAACCACAAATGTCAACTCCTACATGCCTTGCCTTGCCTTGCACTGGGATGAGTAGACCTATTACCTCATACTTCCTTGTTGATACATCAGATAGTTGCAACAACTGAAAACAATGTGTTGACCACTACGTGTCAACTTCCCATAGCAGTACACCCCCTTTTCTTTGCAAAAGGGATAGCGCTTGATTGACGTGTCCGTGCCATTCGACAGTCATTGTCGACTTGATCAATTTATGTTGTAAACCCAGTCTGCACGTGTGAATTGTAAATAATCTTAGCAGAGTTGAGTCATGTATGTAAATTGCCTAGGTGGACCTAATTTTATAGTGATAATCTACGTTCTGGAAGGTTTTTTGTCTCACCGATCCATGATTGGCAGAGTTTTCCTTCAGCCTAACCCCAAAGCCGGAATGAATTTTGTCATTAGAATCTTAGAGGAATCCTAGTGTGTTGATCAGCTAGATTATATTTTGTCGCAAAACTGGGTGGTCTATGAGGGTCTATGTCAAATGGTTTTCCCCTTTGAGATGTACAATTGTAAAAGTCATGATGTAAAGTGTCTTGAGGGTTAGAAAATGTTTTAATCCCCTCATAAGTCCTAAGTCCTAGGTCCTAGGTGATTTTTCCAAAGGCTAAGTTCGAGGATTCAAAAATAAAAATTAAAAAAATTAAAAAAATTAATTAATTAAAAAATAGATAAAAATAATAATAAAATTTAAAATTTTTAAAAATAATTAAAAAATAAAAAATAAAATAAAATAAAATTTTAAAAATAAATAAAAAATTAAAAAATAATAAAATAATAATAAGTCAAAATTTTGAGTAAAAAAATGCAGAATTTTAATATATTAAAATGCATTTAAAAATTCGACGGATGAGATTAAAAGAAATCTTGATCCTCATCGACGGTCGAGATTAGTTTGACATGGATCACTCGAACTAGCCGTCGGGAATTTTTCCTTTAAATAGGGTGCTAGGGGTCATTTGAGATTAGATTGGATCTGAGAGTCTGGGGCTAAAGAAAGCTCTCTTGTAGTCATTTTTTGTGCAATAAAGAAAGACTTTGGGGTTAAAAATCTTACTGGTGTTAATCTTCTGAAAATGCTGTAAGATGATTTATTTTTCTGCATAATTTTATTTTCAGTCATCGATAATAGCTTGATGAAGATTGATTCAGGCACAGGTATCTTGTCTGATCTCTAGGGTTTGAATGATAGTTTAGATTCTGAAATATAATGGCAGGTATCTCCATTTGATCTGGATTTCACTATCATTTTTTCCCTCTATGTTAATGGTTGATTTTAAGCTGTGCAGGAAATCTTAGTTTTGAGTTTACCGGGCGTTAGGGGAAGTTCTCGGCTGAACCAGCCAACTCTCGGATTGTGTTTTCTGAAAGAGCCCAGCCAGTTCTTGATCCCGAGCTTATCATTTGAAATTTTTTATGAATGCATGCAGGGTTTTCTGAAGTGTCTCACATTAAAATTAAATTCTGATAATATAATTGTGGATTATTGACAAATCTGGCTACTAAAGAGCCTTAGATCTGTAAATACCTAAGTCACCTGACACGGGGATTCTAGACACGTAGGATTCGAGATTCGTGGTGTCGGATTTGGACACGCTGACCCCCCGGAACAGGACACGTTATATATTATTTTATTAAAAAATATATATATATATATATATATATTTAAAAAATATACATATATATTAAAAATTAGATATTATCATATTTCTTACACAAATTTTAATTAATGATACAAATTTATTGATTTCAAACATAGATCTTCATCTATAGCTATTAGCATGCATAGTACATACAAAATTCAAATAAATGTCAGTGGTACTGGTCACATAAATGATAAATCTATTAAAAATTTAAATCATGATTCATAATTCATAACTGAAAGACAACTTACAACTACAAGATAGTAAGATAAACACACTGACAACTGTAGTTTTCTCATTAAGTCATCAAATCAAAATGTGTTACATAGGTAGTGTTGGTGCAATGCCAATGGCAAATAGAAATAGAAAATATAAAACAACTACAGGTATACAAGCCTCAAGGCATCAATCAGCGTCAGAATCAGCATCACTGTCCCCATCATCATGGTCCCCACTGCTCTCCTCTACATCCTCCTACTCCGCTGTATCCATAGTCGCCTCTGCATCTGCTGGTATGGAGGTTGACCCCTCTAAGTCATCAAATCTAACAGGCTCTAGCATTGGATCATTGAGATCCATGTTGGCCAATGCCAACTCAACAATGGTGTCCAGACCCATATCATCAGGAATAGTGTTACTTGGGAGCGGGAGCGAAAACAGGAGCAGGAGCGACATATTCAGAAGCTCTTGGTTTGGTGCTCTTGATTAAATACGAGTTCCATACCCTAATACATGACAAAATTCAATGGAAACATTGCAATCCCCCAATCCTAAAATCCTGAAAAACTGATAAGTCTGCTGGATTTTGAATGAAATCTAAAATTCTACTTTCTCCATATGAAATCCAATGAGGCCGAAACCACTCTCAAACATCCTGAGTCATTTCATGGTAATGTTAAAAATTTAAGTAAAAGGAGAAAATGAAGATTAAGGAGAATGTCACTTTTACTTTAAGAATTTAACATTACCATGAATAGCATATCAATACGAGGGCCTAGACTTGATCATGAAGCTGCCAAAATGCTTTACTCCTTGCTCCAACAGCACAAATCACTTGCCAAATGACAATTTTAATGAGCAAACACGCCCTTTTCATTCCCACGCTGAGCTTAGCGAGTCCTGGAAAACGGACACGTGTCCTAAAATCGCGACACGCCCTCAGACACGACGTGTCCTGTGATTTGGACACGAATCCGGACTGAATCGTGTCGGATTCGCCGGATTCGGGATTCACAGGGGGTTTAGGACGAATCCGGTGACTTAGGTAAATACTGTAATTTTGTAGCTGGTTTGTTGGGTTTTATTTTTAATCCTTGCATATATTTTCTTGGTTTTTGTTTTCCCATTGCAAGTCTGAGAAGAAATTTTTTGTGAGTGAAGCCAGATCTGGCCCCAGAAAATAGCCTTTGCAGGTGCATCATTTTTGCAATCCAGGGTTTTAAATTTTTATATGGAGAAAAGTCTGCAGGGATTTCATAAATAAATCTGAGACAATTTAATCTGGAGAATTTGGAGGGTTTTTTGGTCCCTATTTTTGCTGCTGCCTGGAGTCTTCAATTTTCAGAGGAATTTCAAAATTTTTTAAAGGGTTTTCACTGTCCAAACCCTCACGTAGCTGCACATTTTTTTTCATTTCTCTATGCTGCCTCCTCATTCCCTGCATACGAAACCCATCCAACCCTCATACTCTGCGTACTGGCCAGCCCATCCCACGTTGCTACCACAAACTTTATCTATTTCATTTTTTCATTGCTCTCAACCTGTACGGCAAGCAAAACAATAAAGACTCTGTCCTTCACATTACCCACGCAGCTTCTTCTCTGCATGTTAACTCCTACGCAGCTCTTATGCACTTCCTCAAACCGCTATCCTCCAAGCCTTCACACTGTCCGCTTGTCTTCCATCCCTGTTCGCGTATTCTCTCCCAATCCTACTTCCCCTGCATTCTGCCATTTCTCACGCAGTCTCTCTTTCCCAATTCGCTGCATTTCTCCCTGAATCCGTGCTGCCAGATCCAAGCCATCGCTGCTTGCTCCTGCATGTTACTTTTCCACTTGTCCATCCGCTGTCCAACCTGCAATCGCAAAACCTGCACGCACAGCAAGTCAGCGAAACCATCAAACATACTCATCCTTGCTCTGCGTCCCACCATCAAATTCACACAATCTTTCCTACTCTATTCCTGCATTTTCCGCCGTCGAACACCTTCCAATCTGCATCAAACCTCTGCTTGCAGTCATCCATCCTCACGTGGCCTCATCTGCGCTATCTCCGAAGTCCTCATTCGCAGTTTTTCTTTGCTGCTGTTGAAATCCTCATTCCACGCAAGACCCATCGCAGCTCCTCCCTTACCGGGCGTTAGGGAAGTTCTCGGCTGAACCAGCCAACTCCGGGATTGTGTTTTCTGAAAGAGCCCAGCCAGTTCTTGATCCCGGGCTTATCATTTGAAATTTTTTATGAATGCATGCAAGGTTTTCTGAAGTGTCTCACATTAGAATTAAATTTTGATAATATAACTGTGGATTATTGACAAATTTGGCTGCTAAAGAGCCTTAGATTTGAAAATACTGTAATTTTGTAGCTGGTTTGTTGGGTTTTATTTTTAATCCTTGCATATATTTTTTGGGTTTTTGTTTTCCCATTGCAGGTCTGAGAAGAAATTTATTGTGTGTGAAGCCAGATCTGGCCCCAGAAAATAGCCTTTGCAGGTGCATCGTTTCTGCAATCCAGGGTTTTAAATTTTTATATGGAGAAAAGTCTGCAGGGATTTCATAAATATATCTGAGACAATTTATCCTAGAGAATTTGGAGGGTTTTTTGGTCCCTATTTCTGCTGCTGCCTGGAGTCTTCAATTTTCAGAGAAATTTCGAAATTTTTTAAAGGGTTTTCACTGTCCTAACCCTCACGCAGCTACACATTTTTTTTCATTTCTCTACGTTGCCTCCTCATTCCCTGCATACGAAACCCATCCAACCCTCATACTCTGCGTACTGGCCAGCCCATCCCACGTTGCTACCACAAACTTTATCTGTTTCATTTTATCATTGCTCTCAACCTGTACGGCAAGCAAAACAATAAAGACTCTGTCCTTCACATTGCCCACACAGCTTCTTCTTTGCGTGTTAACTCCTACGCAGCTCTTATGCACTTCCTCAAATCGCTATCCTCCAAGCCTTCACACTGTCCGCTTGTCTTCCATCCCTGTTCGCGTATTCTCTCCCAATCCTACTTCACCTGCGTTCTGCCATTTCTCACGCAGTCTCTCTTTCCCAATTCGCTGCATTTCTCCCTGAATCCGTGCTGCCAGATCCAAGCCATCGCTGCTTGCTCCTGCATGTTACTTTTCCACTTGTCCATCTGCTGTCCAACCTGCAATCGCAAAACCTGCACACACAACAAGTCAGCAAAACCATCAAACATACTCATCCTTGCTCTGCGTCCCACCATCGAATTCACACAATCTTTCCTACGCTATTCCTGCATTTTCTGTCGTCGGACACCTTCCAATCTGCATCAAACCTCTGCTTGTAGTCATCCATCCTCACGCGTCCTCATCTACGTTATCTCCGAAGTCCTCATCCGCAGTTTTTCTTTGCTGCTGTTGAAATCCTCATTCCACGCAAGACCCATCACAGCTCCTCCCTTACCTTTCCGTCCACCTGCAGTAGCATTCCCTCTACCTTGCTCGATTTTCCTTCCTCCGCGCGTTTGCTGCCAAACCTGTATGCTCCCCGCAGTTCATCATCATCCAGCTTCACGCAGTCATATTTCTACTCACGCCCTCCTATTTATCTGCCTGTCGAGCTGCCTTCTCCTCACTCATTTCTCACACGCCGTCTGCTTAGCATCTATCCCTGTTCGCATTCGCACCTCTCCAGCTCCACATCCATAGTCCATCGATCCACCTCGCGTTCCCTTCCTGCTATCCACGCAGCATACCCTCATCCCCGCCGTCACAGCTCTTCCGCTTCTCCGCCAGCGTTCAATCGAAACTCCCCTTCGCTGCCATACTCCTCAGCAACTCTGTCTTTCCTTTACGCGCCCATTTTCCTCAAACCTGCAAACGAAAAGCACGTTTTTATTTTTATTTTTTATTTTGACACTTTGCTGTATATTATGTGTGTATGAGATTAGTATAGGTTTGGCGTAGGTATTTCCATATTGGTATGTCGTTTTAGCTTAGGCTAGGTTAAAATTTTTGTTTTGATGTAGATTCGATTTTCCCTTTCCCTTTGTTTTATTTAGTCTTCATTTAATTTACTAAGTTAGCTTTGATATTTTGTTAGGTGTTAGATTTCATTTAGACTTTAATTTTATTTCATTTTAAACTTAAAAAATCATAAAATATAAAAAATAATAAAGGCACTAAAATTTCCTTTAATTTAGATTTGATTTTAATTTTATTTAGGTTTTATTTTATTTTTTTTAGCTTATAGTCTGAATGTAGTTTAGCTTAGTTTAAGTTTGATTCAAAAAAAATAAAAAATAAAAAATAAAAAAATCAATAAAAAAATAAATAAATAAAAAATTTCATAGAAAGTTAAAAATTTTCTTTTTACTTTTTAGTCTTTAGTTTAGATTAGATTTTATCTTTTAGGATTTTAGTTTTGACTTAGAATTTTATAAAAAAATATATATATAAAAATTAAAAAATATTTTTGAAAAAGCTTACCAAAAAATTCGAAAATTTTTTTTTTTGGAGTTTCTTATGGTATTTATGTTCCATTTCTCTATAGCTAAATGCATTTAAATGTTTATAAGTTGGCTATGTGAAAGTGGTAACTGGTTAGCATTTAAATTTTATGATCATTCAAAGCATTTAATTTTTCTTGAAGTTTAATTGCTGGAACATCATTAAGCCATTGAGCATTTATCGATCATCTCGCATTTGGTAAAAGTTAATTTTTGTTTGAGTTATTTGATGGTAAACGATTGTTAATGAGTTCATATTTCTGCAGCATCTGATAAATAATCGTTTAATCATTCATTTCATAAGGCACTGGTCCATTAAATTAATAAAATCAATTAAGTGCTTGTTGCCCCTCGTGTCTCCCAAACCGAACTGGTCCCCAGTTGGTCATCATAATCCCATAGGGTCTACCCCCCTTAGCCGCGGGAGACAGGCTTAAACGGAGAGATCGGGGATCAGGGTGACAGCCCCTGGTCTGAGTGTTGTCGTGACAATCTGTGCGACAACACAATGTTCAAGAGCGCATCAGGCAACAACATAGTGAGACCTTGGGTTTCTCAGTAGCCTCCCCCTTTGGGATACCACCAAATATTATTGAGACTGGTTTGGACTCTGGAGGTGTCGATCTATACATTAGGTCACATGTCCTCAAAGCATTAGATAGATTAGCTCCAAACGGTTCCAGAGTAGAGCACACCCTACTCGTCAGAATGCCTCCCAGATCTAGAGGAGCAATCAAAGATCCATTCAAAGTTTTCTTCTTTGAATTTCAGATGTTAGGAATATCCCTTGCCCATACATACCCCCTCGGATCATGTATCCAGGCTCCTCAATGGTTCTAGATGAATCCATAGTGAGCTAATTGTTGATTTTCGGTAGCATCAGATGTGCTCTAGCCATGAAATTTGGTGGAGAGGCCAAGGCACATGAGATCTCCCAGACCCATAACTCGTTTGGGGAAATTCCACCCGGATGGAGAGATATTAAAATAATTAAAATTTTTAATGGGGTTCCTAAGTCTAAACTTAGGAAAATTAAAATATTAATGTGTATTAATATAATATGGGTGAGAAAGTTTTAAAAAACGAGGATCAAGCCAAATCTAATCTTAGCCGTTGATTAGGAACTTAATCTCGACCGTTGAATTGTCAACAAGAAAAGTATAAGAGGAGGCTTGAGGGTGAATTGGAGATACACCAAGAAACTTGAGAGATTAGTCAGTTCGATTTTCCGGGGCGTGGTTTGCTGAGGAAATCAAACAAGTGATCAGTTGCAGTGAAGGGCAGCTCGGCAGGAGGCTGAGGAATACATATCAAAGACGCAGTAGAGTGTCGGAAGAGGCATCGCAGAGCCTTGGAGGGCTGATGCAGAGGCAGCAAGGGTTGACACAGACGCTGAAGGGGCCAGCGCAGAGAACACAAAGGGCCAAGAGGCTGACGCAATTGACGCAGAGGGCTTCAGAGGCTGTGCTGAGGTGATCCAGTGGGATAGACTGAGAGCTGATTGGCTAACGCAGAGCCAGAGAGGGTGACGCAACCCCTAAGGGGGTGACACAATTCCAGAGAGTGCATGGAGCAACTTTCGCTGTCTAGCATAAGGAATCGCTGGAGTCACTGTGCGATCATTTATCCGTTTGCTGATCAGCTGGAATATTTGTCTTCGGATAGAGGTATTGTTGCCAAGGATATTCTTTGAAAGGTGAGCCATTTCTGGTACCCTAGTTGTATTCAAAATCAACTTAATAATAAAACCCACTATATGCTGCATCAGTTTTCCCGAATTAGGTTTTTCCGGGGACGATTGTCCAAAAATAATGGTGTCCCTTGTGTTGTCTCAATTTATTTCAGTTGCTGATCTGTATATTTGTGAAGGCTGCTATTGTGTTTATTTCGATGTTTATATGATTAAATAACTTGTTAATGTAAAGAACAATTAGGAGATAATGAACCAGAAATAGCAGTAGGGATTTCAGATGTGTTAAATTCAAAAATTTTCACATGGTATCAAAGCCAGGTTGCAAATCAAGGAGGACTAAAGACATCAGCAGAGAAATCTGAAGATTTGCAGCAGTGAAGCAGCTGTCCGGAGAGATAGCGCTGTTCCAGAGCTGAAGAGGCAAGAGGAATGACACAGTTCTAAGAGGGTGACACGGAGGCTCATGCAGAGCCTGCGTCAAAATTCTGAGCCAGGAGGAGAGCTATCGCTGAGGCAGAGGAGGGGCAGATTAGGCCTATGTAGTGCCCGGTCATCTTTCTCAGTCAGGAAGGATTGATGTTGAGGCCAGGAGGAGTTGATCCAACTCTCACTGTAATTGCGCAGAGCCAGAAGGGCTCAGATTCTTCAGTTGCCGGGGTTAAGGGAGCTGTGCAAATTGTGATTTGAGGAGCTAGTGGAACTTTGTTTCTCTCTGAGCAGAACAATGTCTAAGGAGACGGAACCAAGGTAGAGGGAAGCACTACCTTGACGGATTTCTAGCCAAGAAATCCAGATCCGAGTTGCAACAACAAAGGGGGACTGGAGAGGAGTGATTCGCTAGTTGGCTGATTTCCAAGAAGGAAGTTGAGACTCAGAGGGAGTCTAGAAGAGGAGCAGAGATGGTAGTAAACAGATTGAGGGATCAGGACAGATTGGATGGGGCTTCCAATTTTGTCATTTGGAAGGCCAAGATCCTGGCAATCCTGGATAAGCATCGCATCAAGGACTATGCCTTGAAAACTATAGCTGTCCCAGTTGACCCGAATGCTAATGAGAAGTATGAGGAGGCCGAGGTGAAGGCAGAATGCATGATCCTAGACGGGGCCAAAGATCATGTCATACCACATATTGCTGAGAAGAACACAAGGGAGATCTGGGAGACCCTGACCACCTTATACCAGGGCTCTTCCATGCAGCGGAAGATGCTATTGGAGAACCAGCTGAGGTCATATCAGATGCAGAAGGGAGAGGAGATAGATCACTTCCTCCTCAGGTTGCAAGGAATTCCTGACCAACTTACTCCTGTGGGGTCTACACTAGATCTAGAGTTTATGGTCAGGACTGCTCTGAGTGGAGTCTCTGAGGACTGGGAGACATTTTTCCAAAGCATTTTGGGCAGAGCGACTCTCCCCAGTTGGGAAGAGATGTGGGCAACTCTACGACAGGAGGAGATCAAGAGGTTAATAAGGCGGGGAGTAGTGGTAAGGGAGTTTGAGTGAAGAAAGAGGAGGAGGAGGATGCGGCTCTAGCATCTGCGAGACAACAAGGGAAGAGGAAGAAGAAGGGCATCTCCAAGGTCAAGTGCTTCAACTGTGGGGAGCTGTGACATTATGCATCTCAGTGCCCAAGAAGAAAGGCAAGGGAGAAGCTTCCCATTCAAAGGCAGCTCCAGCTAAGGCAGAGAAGGATGTCAAGACTGATGACGATTGTGCCATGAGTGCTCATGCGTCTTTAGAAAAGAGGTGGGGAGACATCGAGTTGTAGTCGAGAGGACTACATGCTGGGGTAGGATCCTTGAGGTGCCCAAACTCTTTGATCACATTCGACTACGGAAGCTCTTAACGATAGTAGCATGATGACAGGTGTTGGGTGGAGCGACAAGGCAGGGCTAGACTGCAGAAGCCTATAGTAGCGCAACAATGCGAGAGGCACAAAGATGCTTGCAGCAACGCAGTGGCAGTAGAGGGCGCACATGATAGCAACAGAGGCAGCCTCGTTTCTCAAGGAGAAGGGGTTCGATTTCAAAGGGAGAGTTGCAAGGTGAAAGAAGAGGAGGGCATCAGCAGCAGTTAGTGACTGAGGAGGAGGTGACGCAGGGCATTCAAGAGACAACGCAGAGGGAAGAGCAGGGAGGCAACACCATTGGAGACGCAGTCCACACGTAGGTTGACACAAACTGACGCAAAAGTGACGTAGATGTGGGTGAAGGGTCTCCAGGGAGTCAAAACTTCTCCAGGAGGAGGAGAAACTTTGTCTCAGGTATTTTCTCTCAAAAGTGTCTTAGTTTTTCTGTGGAATCATTCCTTGTAAAGTGATTGTTGTTGAAGATTAATAAAACCCTCATCCACTGCATCGATTTTTCCACATTGGGTTTTTTCAAGGACAATTGTCCAAAAACAATTGTGTTGATGTGATTGATTCTTGTGCTTGTATATCATTGCTATTTTCTCTATATGGGATAACCGTAGTATAATTTATTTTAATGTTCACTGAAGGGTTCTGTAAATAACTTATTGTGAGAGATAAGTAGGTGAAATAAATCAGTTACTGGAGTAGAATTTCGTATTAGAAATTTTCACATGTTATCAGAGCAGATATGGAGCTGTCCACTCTCTTTTGATGCCCTCCTTTGCACAGAAATCTGTGAAGTATCCGTCCAGATATTCTCCACCATTATCTTGACACAATACGTTTATCTTTTTCCCTGTCATAATTTCAACGAGAGCCTTAAACTCTTTGAATCGATCAAAGACCTCATCCTTGGTCTTTAAGAAATAGATCCAGGTTTTTCTAGAGTGATCATGAATAAAAGTGACAAAGTATTCGCCACCACTAAGAGCTCTTGTGGACATTGGACCACAAATATTTGAGTGTATCAATCCCAATACACATTCTGCTCTATTGTTACTTCTGGAAAAAGCTGCTTTAGCATACTTCCCTAGCATGCATCCTCGGCATAAGTCATCATGCTCACTACTAAGGGCTGGTACTCCTATAACAGTCTCTCTGAGCATCCTCAGTGCTCCATGGTGTAGGTGTCCCATTCACCTATGCCATAATTCATTTCGTTCCTTTTTTCCGTTATAGTTGCTTCCTATCAGTGCCATTGGAGACTCAAGCTGCAACTTATACGACTTGTTGCTTCAAGTCCCAATTTGTCTCTTCTTCTTCCAGCTTGGATGCTTGACGTATACTTTCTTTCCTATGAAGTATACATCGTATCCCTTGTCATGTAACTAGGACACTGAAATCAAATTCATTCCTAATCCTGGCACATGCAGAACATTGGTGGCTTAGATGCTGGTCCCTGCTTTCGTCTGAAATGCTATGGTGCCTCTCCCTACTAGAGTACATTTCGTTCTGTTTCCCATAGTAATCTGGAAGTCCATTTGTTCTTCTTGATAGCTCGAGAAATGTTCTCGTACTCCAGTCATATGAGCTAAAGCCCCGTTATCAATGTACCAAACATCTGCTGACACTGAATTTGCTAGGCATGCAAATTCTTCTTCTAATTTGGTAGACAATTCTAAGACACTTTGAGTATCCATCTTTGTGCTATTTTCAACTGATTTCTGACGCTACCTTGCCCCAACAATTGCTGCAGGAAAAAACGGCGTCCCACCTGAGAAACCCCTCTTCGTTGAATCTTCTGCTGCGTTGTTCCTTCTGCTGTTGACAGATTTCGATAAGGAAATCTTACCTCTCTGTCGACTCACTTAGAGAGAGCTTTACCATGAAAATCTAGTCCTCCTGGCTTGAATTGCGCAAACCCCCTGGGGATTCGAATTACTGCCCTTGCAGGAATTTCAAATTCCTTTCTTACTTCAACGCTTGGTCTTCTGACTCTTTTTTTCTTGCTTTACCTTAGCTCCGATACCATGTGAAAATTTCTAAATAGAAATCCAATTGCAATGATTAATATTATTTCTTTTACTTATTAACTCATAAACAAGTTATTCACAGTGTTCTTACGACAAATATCGAAATAAATTCTACTGCAGCCTTCAAAATTAAAATATTGCGGAAAGTAAAATGCAAAGAAAAAGTATTGGCACGAATACAATCACAATGACAGTTATTTTGGACAATCGTCCTCGGAAAAACCCAATGTGGGAAAACAGGTGCAACAAATGAGGGTTTCTTTATTATTCTTCAACAAAAATCTCATGTACAAGTTACAACCAACAGAATAGAATAGGATTCTTTGTGAGAAAATTTACAGACACTTCCAGACAAGTTTCTGATCCAGGAGAAGTGCTCCTCTTCCCTCTACGTCTCACTATGTCCAAGCGTCAAAACTGCCCCATGCAGTCCCAACATCAAACTGCCCATGCGCTGTCTCTCCCTACGTCACAACTTCTGCACTGTCCTCCCTCTGCTCTGCGTCTTCTTCCTTTGCACTCTCGATTGATGCTGATTACCCTCACGCTCTCTTCCACCTACAACTCTCCCTCTCATTCAATTTTTTCTTGCCGAACTTCGACTGGTGAGAAAATCGATCTTACTCGGGCAACTGAGTATCTGCCTTTGGTGTGTTCTCCAAGTGCCCATCAAGCCTCCTCTTATAATCCTCTCATTGATCAATCAACGGCCTAGATTAGATCCTAATCAATGGCTAGGATCATATTGACTTGATCTCCGCCTTCTTCTAGAAGTTTCACCCACAGTTTAGATTAATACCCATTAATTATTTTAATTTCCTAAGTTTAGACTTAGGGTCCCATTAAAAATAATTAATTATTTTAATAAAACTGTCTCCGGGTGGAATTTCCCAAAACGATTTCTAGGTATTGGAGAATGCATGTGTCTAAGTCTCCCTGCAAAATTTGGGACTTAGAGCACATCTGATGCTACTAGAAATCAACAGAGTTGAGAGTAGGTGAGGACGACAAATTAGTCTTGCTGTAGTGGTCATGCTCTAAAGGGCTAGTAAGACGACGATGAGCCATAAATGACGAGGGAGATGAAACTGAAGGCGAAGAACAGGTAGGGAGCGGGTGGGATAGAAGATAGTGCCTAGCGGAGAGTGGCCATGAAGCAAAGGAAAGCTACAAAGAGTCAAGGGATTATGGGGGTCGCATGTGGGGCCCTAGCCAAATCACCGAGAGCTAGAGGAATAAAAGCCCCTCAAAAACATAGGGCCACGGAGGGGAATTGGAATCCAAAAACCATAATGCCAAACAGGGGCAAAAGCTGCAAGCATAAGCTAATGCCAGTGTAAAAACGAGATGCTGTAATAGTAAGAAGGCGGCCAAACCTGAGCAATAGTGAACCGTGCAGTGAAGTAGCTTGAATGACTACAGAGAATCTCATGCTATTGAGATGGATTGCTAGGGTGAATGTTTGGGCTTGCATGCTGTCTGAATGCTTGGTCTCCGAGCCCAAGATTGCTCCGGTAAGGGGGTAGATGCCATGGTTTAAAGGCCAATGTGCTAATTAGTTTCCAGCGATAGGCTACGCAACCAACTTCTGCCCATGTCACAACATAACAACAACTTTGGCCTTGCAAACCATAATGGCCTCCTTGGACTTGCCTTGAAGCTGATGTACTTGCCGGAGCTCTCACATGTTTGCTTGCAGTGCGGTGATGGACTTGGTATGTCTGGATTGTAGATTTGGGTGGTGGGGTGGCCATGCAGGCTGCTAGGTGGGCACTTGTCAGCTTGCCGCCCCTCTTCAAACCATAATTCCCTGATATCAAATTGCCAAGTGGATTAGCAATTTAGCACCCTTTCTGTGGGGAGTTAAACGCCTTTTTCTTATCCTATATCATCTGAGTCTCTTTCTGCATTGAACCAATGTATGCCTCCAAGCCATTTACTGTCAATAAAGAAAATGGATGACGATTGATTTCATTAGCCGGGGCTAGATAAACTGATGCTTGGTTCCTTGTGTTGCATGCACTAATAAGAAACCTAATAGAAGCTTTTGAATAAAAAGGGATCTATTCACTTAAGCCTCAATAGGCAGTGAGATCATGGCTTTCAAGGGCAGATTTCTTTCACAAGCTTTTACATTAGAACATCCCTTTATAATAATAAGGGGGATGGGAATGACATTCCATTTTAGGTCAAAATTTTGGCTGTTTCTTTTCTATGCAATGCAATTATTCTCAAGCCTACTTTAGCTTTGATTATGCTTTGCATATTTTATTTGATTGTGTGACTTCTTGCTTTCAACACACACATAAGCAAAAACCCAAGTATGTTGGCTTGTTTTGTGTTGCACATTCAGATGGTATCCAATAGGAGTAATCCACATGGATGGTTTGTACGATCTTGATTGCACTATTACTTTTGTTGTTTTCTGTACTGTATTGCAACAACTAGACATGGTATAACACCACAATTATCTTATTGCTTTCACCTGTTACATTCATTAAGATTAATGCAACATGTAATGATGATCTTTGTCATCTTCATCATGTTACATCTATGGAAGTTAGCAAACACCATTTACACATTTCCTTTGATGAACCGCCCGTAACCTTTGCATGATCATTAATTTTTTCTTTTACAGTGTTTATGTACTTAAGGTGTTAACCTTATGCTCTGTTATGAAAAGTGATCCGACTTTGATAACAGAGGCTTACTTGGTTCATTTATAGTACAATATGCAATGAAACAAGCATGCACGACAAAAAAAGTGCATATTATTCATGACTAAATTAATCTGTATTTTTTATTGGATCTTCCTGAGCTTTACTGGGACATGTTATCCCAACAATGTTATACATGACATTGTCAATGCACTCATCAAAAAATTCATGCACATCTTAAGAACGACAGATAGACAATTTAATATATGGTTTTTGTATATATATATGGTAACTCGAAACCTTATTTGTGTTAGGTCTTCAAATTCACTCGTTCTAGGTTTTACCTTATACTTCAGAAGTTGAAATTTTTATGCACAATTAGAATTGCTCTACTGCATGTTACTTCTTCAATAAGTGTGGAAACTGGTCTATACTGTATCTGGAAGACTTCGAGTTGGTTTGTGGCCTTCCCAAGACCTTTCTCGGGCACTAAAACTCCCTTCAAAAGTTGAATGAAATAATCCCAGAACCACTAAGAGAGAGAGAGAGAGTGACAATTGCTCAACTAGAACACTTGAAAAGGTGCAATTTCCACTGTTTACAGTGCTATCCTTTATGGTTTCAGATGTCTGTCACAAACTAGAAGTTGATGTCACAGACATTGCAATATATCATAAACATATGAACCCCATCCTAGGTGGCATGTGCTTAACAATTACTGGGTTTTGGCTTGTCTTATGACAGAGATGGCATCTGAAGGTTAGAAGCAATCCTTGTAACTTGTTATTAAATCATCATTAATGGTTAACTTTTCCCTTCTCGAGACAGATTTAATTTATCTTTCCTTCCTTGTAACACGACAGATAATGTGTATGATTATGTTGTTGCCACCAAAGCTGACATAAAAGGAAATATGTCAAAGAGATATTCCTTACCCGGGAAGTTCAACCTACATTGTGGTATTTTCAGGGCTCTGACTTACATTATGAGTCAGGCGTGGACCTCCCAAATCATGAGAATATGGGCACCTAATTAGTCTGGAGCTATGTTCGAGTTTTGAGCCTCACTGTCTCAAAATGAAATTAAATATAGGATTTTGGAACTGAAGAGTTGTTTTGACTGTTGCTATTTTTGACATGCTTCTGATAACTGATTCTTGACATGCTTCTGATAACTGATTCTTTTCATATTGTGATTCAGATTTTGGATCAACTGCAAGGATCATTTTCATCAAGATTATCATTACCTAAAATATCAGAGAATTTTATGAAAGCTGCTTATGATCCCCGAATTGCTGGCATCTATCTTGAAATTGAACCACTTAACTGTGCCTGGGGTAAAATTGATGAAATTCGTCGACACATTCTTGACTACAAGAAGTCAGGTATTTCTGATTTGCAACAGACAACTGTGATTGCTTGTTGTCTATTGAAATAAGCTTTCAGTTTGTTGAACTCGTATGTTTTTTCAATCATGGACATGCTTTTATTTTTTCTACATGTTTACTTCTCATAGTAACTGGCCTTATTGCAAGGGCAGTCAGTAAAACAAGGAAGATGAAAATGTAGATATTTCTAGACAAACGACAACCAATGCAAAGCAGAAATTTAACCTCTAAACTAGAGGTTTCCCCTGCTCTTGAGTCTTGACTCTTAACCCTGTGAATTTTCAGCCTTAGATCTGTTGGAAATGTAACTAGGTTTGGTCTTCATAAATGTCTTTGTACTCATATCATTATGTATATATGATGTAAAGAAGAAGATAATTATTTATTTATGGAGCATGGGTTTCATGCTTGGGTCATTGGTCAAATAGGTCAAGGCCATAGTTTTAAAACTCCGACTCCGACTCCGACTCGGCCGAGGATCGACTCCGACTCCGACTCCGACTCCGAAATGGTAATGACTCGGCCGGCTCGATTTCAATGACTCGGTCGTTGTAAAAAATACATTAAATATTTTTTTATTTATTTATAAAAAAACATAATTTTAAAGATTTTAAACATAATTTTAGAGATTTTCATTCATGTTTCCAAACACAACATTATAATATAGATGGAAGACAACATATGATCAAAGTAGGCTCATGAACCGATCCATTATATCAAAATGGTACCCAATGGCAATACATAGTCAACTGTCATACATGATCAAAGACTCAAAACAAAAAACACATAACCAAGGAGGCTAGAAATGGCCTCTACAACAAAAGTAAACTGTGACCAGACTCCAGTACTAGCACTACAGCTACTGGCTAGTAGCTACTGCCAGAGGAGCCAAGATCATGTCGATCAATCTCTGGATCATCATCAGAGTCAGACAGGGGGTCCATGGCTCCTCCTCATCATCATCTCTCCAACTGCAACTGTAGAAGTGGTACCACTAGCAGGTTGTGCAACTGCAGCAGATGCAAGCTAAGATAGAGTAGATATGCGGCTGCGCTTCTGTCGTGGCTGAGCAGAGGAAGCACCTACAATTGGAGTCCTTGCTGGCTGTGACACTGAGGCTGGTGGATTGGGATCTGCATTCAACTGAACAACATGTTCAAGTTCAATTGATGTCTCGATATCTAAATCTAAATCAAGATCCTCATCAAGATCAAACTCTGCTGGACAACTCTCCACTACCCAATCTGGTGTTGGATCAATGTCTTCCAACACAATGGGATCTGAATCAGGTCTTTTGTTCAGCAAATGGTTTCGTCTGAGCTGGAGGTTGTATTGGACATAAACTAGATCATTTAACCGTTTTTGATCCAAACGGTTTCTCTTCTTTGTGTTACTTGGGAGCAATAGCGAAAATGGGAGCGGGAGCGACATTTTCAGAAGCTCCTGGTTTGGGAGAGAATCCTAGAGGAGTTCGACAACCAATGTCACTAACATCAAGGTACATAGAGGGATTGGTGCTCTTGATTAAATACGAGTTCCATACCCTAATACATGACAAAATTCAATGGAAACATTGCAATCCTCCAATCCTGAAATCCTGAAAAACTGATAAGTCTGCTGGATTTTGAATGAAATCTAAAATTCTACTTTCTCCATATGAAATCCAATGAGGCCGAAACCACTCTCAAACATCCTAAGTCATTTCATGGTAATGTTAAAAATTTAAGTAAAAGGATGAAAATGAAGATTAAGGAGAATGTCACTTTTACTTTAAGAATTTAACATTACCATGAAATTCGAATAGCATATCAATAGTAAAGAGCATTTGAGTGTGTTAAATAGGGTTTGGGAGGGGGAAATGGACCCCAAATGACATTTAGCAAATTCATATAACACCTTGGAGTCCAAACCAATCAGAAATCACCTTAAAAACCCATTAAAAGAATATTAAATCGCTGTTTAACATGTTTTGGGCTGGCTTTTTGTGACTCGGCCGAGTCATAACGGAAACGGCCGAGTTGGCCGAGTCAGCCATGACTCGGCCAAACGTACTGTTTCAAAGGCCGAGTCATGGCTGAGGGTATCGGCTCGGATCAACTCGGCCGTTTCGGTATCGAAACGGTCGTTTTTTAAAATAATGGTCAAGGCATGCATTGCATGCCTATAGGATTTATCATGCAATTTTGTCTAGAAGAAGTCAATTAAGACCTCTAGCTACAAGTCAAAGATGCACTACAAAAACATTGTAAGTCAACCTTAAGATGCATTACAAGTCAAACTATGAAAGCACAAAAATGTTGGCCTAAAGACTCTACTAGACAACCTGAAGTAGACTCTACAAGTCGACCTACAGAACTCTATTCATGTCGGCCTAATCTTGATCATGTTGGCCTCATAAACATGCCTATTCTACACATAGAAACAAGTATATATTGGAGCCTATTCGGATCCTTTTAGAGATATAACACCGCAGTTCAGAGATAACAAATATAAGGACAAAGACAAGGTTTAGTAGAAGAACATCAGACAAAAAAAAATAAGAAGTCTCTCCTAATCGAATTAGCTTGATGTCTGATCAAGTCCGAGACTACAGAAGGCTGTATCGGGTCCGAAACCTTCAGGAGTCCAAGATTGCAGGAGTCATTATAGGGTTTGAGATTTTTCAGTAGTCCAAAAATACAGAAGCACTTCCGATACCCAAAAATTGCAGAAGGTTAGTGTTACCGCTCAATCTAGTAGGGGTCCTAGGAGAGTTTCCAACTAGACTTGTTACTGCTCAAACTAACAGCGGTCCTAGGTGTTGAAATTTCTAAGTCTATCCGTTAGAAATTTAATTTGTATTCTTGTGGTTTATTTCTTCTACTTGTTAATTCTGAACAAGTTATTTAAAACATATAAATAATGAAATAAACACAATACAGTCTCAAAATCTACAGATCAACAGCTGAAAGAAAACAAGCACACAAGTGACAACATTATTTTAAGGCAAATGTCCCTGGAAAAACCCAATGCGGGAAAACCAATGCAGCGATTCTGAGGGTTTATTACTATGCAGTATTTCTTTGAGTACAACTGGGTGCCAAACATGTTCACCTGATAGAGAAAAACAACTGGCAGTAATACCTCTCTATTCAGAAACAGGTATTCAGAAAACCTGTCCCACGAAACCTTCTCTAGCAACTCTGAAGCACTGCGTCAGCCTCTTGCTGCTCTACATCAGCCTCAAAACCCTCTGCGTCACTCCTGCAACCCTCTGCGTGAATGACGCAGGTCCTTTAGACTTTGTGTTGTCTTTGCTGGGCTCTGTGTGGTATTGATTTGAGGAAGCATCAGATGTGCTGTAGCCACGAAAATTGGTGGAGAGGCTAAGGCACATGAGATATCCAATACCCAGAAAGGGTTTGGGCAGATTCTAAATAGTTTGGGAGATATTAAAATAATTAATATTTTTAATGGAGTCACCAAGTCTAAACTTAGGGAAAATAAAATATTAATGTGAATTAATATAAAACTGTGTTAGAATGGTCCAAAAGTCATGGATCGACCCAGATCTAATCTTAGTCGTTGATTAGGGACTTAATCTCGGCCGTTGATTTGTCAACGAGAAAAGTATAAGAGGAGGCTTGAGGGTCACTTGGAGGATACACTAGAGTGGTCAGTCATTTTATTCTCTAGAGTGGGGTTTTGCTAAGAGAGATAGAATCAGTGATCAGCAGCGAGGGGCAGTGAATACAGAAGCAGAGAGGCAGAGAGGGTACCGGGAGAATCAGCGCAGAAGCCAGGAGAGAGGGACGTAGAGCCAGCTAGAGGCCACGCAGAGCCAACTATGGCCCACACAAAGGTAGCCAGGAGCTGCACAGTGCTTCAGAGAGTCAACGTGGGTGACGCAGAGGCTGTAGACGTTGAAACAGTGCCTCCAGAGGTTGACGCAGGGGTTATTGGGCTGACGCAGGGCCAGGAAGGGCTGACGCAGTCCCTAGAGGCAGACACTGGGGTTTTCATGGGGCAGATTGGAGCTGGGAGCTATTGGAGTGTTCATCCGGGGTTTCAGCCAGAATATCTGCTTCGAGTAGAGAGGTACTACTGCCGAGATTATTCTCTGTTGGGTGAGCTGGTTTTGGCTCCCAGATTGTATTTAGAAACTACATAATAATAAAACCCTCAGATAGCTGCACCGATTTTCCTGCATTGGGTTTTTCCGGGGACATTAGTTCAGAACAACAGTGTCACTTGTGTGCTTGTTTTGTTTCCTTCAGTTGATGATCTGTAATGTGTTGAGCATGTACTTGTATTTATTTCCAGTATTTACATGATAAATAACTTGTTAATTAACAGAACAAGTAGGTAGGAATAAATCAGTAAAGTACATGAAGGGTTTCTAACAGTTAGACTTAGAAATTCCAACATGGTATCAAAGCGTGGTTGTAGATCACAAGAGAACTGAGGACATCAGCCAAGCAAAGCAGCAACAATAGAAAATAGTTGTTCCGAGTGATAGAAGCTGTTCCTAGCAGAGTAACAGCAAGGAAGGGGTGACGCAGTGCCTGCGCGATCAAGATTGAGCCAGGAAGAGGCCAGTGCCGAGACTGAGGAGGGCAGAAAAGGTTCACAAAGAGTCACATAGAGACCGAGAGGGTTGATGCTGTTGGCTAAGGGAGCATTTTAGCCAGTGCCTGATTGCGCAAAGCCTGGGAGCTCTAACCTTTAGTTTGTTGGGGTTTTGGAGGTTGTGGGTAAGTTGCAGAGTGGAGCTGGTGGGGTGCTGTAGTCAGAATAGTACCTAACAGGGCAAGGCCAAGGAGGAGGGAGTTGCTACCGAGGATTTCTAGCCGAGAAATCTAGATTAGTGGTCCCGCTGCATTAACGATCGGAGTGGGGGCATCTCAACATTGGTAGAAGGGTTTCCAGGAGGGAAATCGAGGCTCAAAAGGAGTCACACCAATAACTTCCAGGAGGGAAGTAGAGGAGCAGTGAGATGGCAGTGAACGGCGTAAGAGACCAGGACAGATTGGATGGAACCTCAAACTTCGTAGTCTGGAAGGCCAGAATCTTATCCATTCTAAACAAGAATCGTGTCAAGCACTTCGCCTTGAGGACAATAGCGATCCCAGTTGACCCAGCTGATAATGACAAGTACGAGGAGGCAATGGCGAGGGCCAAGAGCATAATTCTTGACGGGGTCAAGGACCATGTAGTACCACATATTGTCGAAAAGGACATGACAAATGAGATGTGGGAGGCCCTAAAGAAATTGTACCAGCATACTTCTGTGCAGAGAAGGATGTTACTAGAAAATCAGTTGCGGTCATACCAGATGCAGAAGGGAGAACAGATCAACACTTTCCTCTGTCGATTGAAAGAGATCCGGGATCAACTGACTTCCATAGGGGCCATGTTGGATCAAGAATTGATGGTGAGAACAACCTTGAACACAGTCTTTGAAGATTGGGAGGTGTTTGTCCAGAGCATACTGGGCAGCGCAACCCTTTCAGATTGGGAGGAAATGTGGGCATCTCTTCGCGAAGAAGAGATTAGAAGGCTGAGCAAGGCGGGAACCAACGACAAGGGGATAAAAATCAAGGAGGAGGAGGTAGATGCTGCCCTAACATCTAAGCGAAAGCAGGAGAAACGAAAGAAGAAGGACCTCTCCAAGGTCAAATGCTTCCACTATGGGGAGCTGGGTCATTATGCGACCCAGTGTCCAAGGAAGAAGAGCAAGGGAGAGGCTTCGAGACCAAGGTTGCGCCAACAAGGGCAGAGAAGGAAGTGGAGACAGACGATGACTGTGCCATGAGTGCACACACACCACTTGAGCGGAAGTGGGGAGACATCGAGCTATAGTCAGACAGACTACAGGCGATGAGGGGTAGGATCCTTGAGGTACCCAACCTCTTGGATTAGAACTTGCTACGAGAGCCCTGAAGAGGAGTAGCAGTACTGGCGGATGTCAGTAGAGACGGATGCAGATGGAGCGACAGAGGGAGCTACAGTGTAGGATTCCCAAGACAGCGTGAGGCAGCAGTGCGAGAAGCACGGGAGTGTTGCACCAATGCAAGATGGCACAGAGAGGTGTGCAACGGTGCGAGATGCATGGAATAGTTGCAACAACGCAGAAGTCAGAGAGGGAGCACTTGTCAGCGACAGAGGGAGCTTCAACATCATGGGTGTCTCTAGCTTGACAGAGATGTCATATTTGGGAGATCAGTTACTTACTTCTCAGTGACTGGGTTGCAGTGCAATAGTTAGCAGTGACAGTGCTATGGGCAGCACGATGCAGCAGGATGGTGAGGGAGTTGCAGTACGGATGCAGCAGTGGCAGTGGCAAGGCCATGGGTAGCAATACAGGATGCAACAATGCAGATGATGGGCAGCAGGCATAACATCAACACAGTGACCGATGTCGAATGATCAGGGTGATACTCAGTGAGGAGTATTGCTAGAGCACAGTCCTCGCTAGGAGTGAGTGTTGATTTGGGGTAGCATCGGATGTGCTCTAGCCACGAAAATTGGTGGAGAGCCTAAGGAACATGAGATCTCCAATACCTAGAAAGGGTTTGGGTAGATTCTAAACAGTTTGGGAGATATTAAAATAATTAATATTTTTAATGGAGTCCCTAAGTCTAAACTTAGGGAAAATAAAATATTAATGTAAATTAATATAAAACTATGTTAGAATGGTCCAAAAGTCATGGATCGAGCCAGATCTAATCTTAGTCGTTGATTAGGGACTTAATCTTGGTCGTTGATTTGTCAACGAGAAAAGTATAAGAGGAGGTTGAGGGTCACTTGGAGGATACGCCAGAGTAATCAATGATTCTATTCTCTAGAGTGGGGTTTTGCTAAGAGAGATAGAATGAGTGATCAACAGCGAGGGGCAGTTAATACAGAAGCAGAGAGGCAGAGAGGGTATTGGGAGAATCAATGCAAAAGCTGGGAGAGAGACACGTAGAGCCAGCTAGAGGCCATGTAGAGCCAGCTAGGGCTCACGAAGAGGCAGCTAGGAGCTGCGCAGTGCCTCAGAAAGCTAGCGTGGGTGACGCAGAGGCTCTAGAGGCTGACATAGTACCTCCAGAAGTTGACGCAGGGGTTATTGGGCTGACGCTGGGCTGACGCAGGGCCAGGAAGGGAAGACCCAGTCCCTAGATGCAGACACTTGGGTTTTCGTGGGGTAGATTGGAACTGGGAACTGTCGGAGTGATCAGCCGGGGTTTCAGCCAGAATATCTGCTTCCGAGTAGAGAGGTACTACTGCCGAGATTATTCTCTGTTGGGTGAGCCAGTTTTGGCTTCCAGATTGTATTTAGAAACTGCATAATAATAAAACCCTCAGATAGCTGCACCAGTTTTCCCGTATTGGGTTTTTCCGTGAACATTGGTCCAAAAACAACGGTGTCACTTGTGTGCTTGTTTTGTTTCCTTTAGTTGATGATCTATAATGTGTTGAGCATGTACTTGTATTTATTTCCAGTATTTACATGGTAAATAACTTGTTAATTAACAGAACAAGTAGGTAGGAATAAATCAGTAAAGTACATGAAGGGTTTCTAACAGTTAGACTTAGAAATTCCAACACGTGACCTGCTCTGGCTGTTGTGTCTCGCTCTCTACCTCTGCACTGGTCTCTCGGCACTGTCTCTGCCTCTCTGTCCAGTCCTCACTGCCCCTTGCTGCTGATCACTGATTCGACTTTGCTTAGCAACCCCGCTCTAGCAAATCGAATGACTGATCACTCTGGTGTATTCTCCAACTGACCCTCAAGCCTTCTCTTATACTTTTCCTGTTGGTCCTTCAACGATCGAGATTAAATCTCTAATCAATGGCTAAAATTAGATTTGGCTTGATCCATGACTTTTGGAACCTTCTAACCCATTTTTATATTAATACCCATTAATATTTTATTTTTCCTAAGTTTAGACTTAGGAACTCCATTAAAAATATTAATTATTTTAATATCTCCCAAACTGGGTACAATCTGTCCAAACCATTTATGGGTTTTGAAGATCTCATGTGCTTTAGCCTCTCCACCAATTTTCATGGCTAGAGCATATCTGATGCTACCCCAAATTAACACTCTCTCTTAGCGAGCACTGTGCTCTAGTAATACTCCACACTGAGCATCACTCTGATTATACAACACTGGTACCTGTGTTGATGCTAGGCCTCCCCGCCCAACATCCTCTGCACTACTGCATCCTGTGCTGTTCCCCATGGCCTTGCCACTGCTGCATCCGTATGACAGCTCCCTCTACATCCGTGCTACTGCTGGTCCTTTCTCCCAACACTGCATCTGCATTGTGTTATTGCATACTGCTACTGCACTGCAACTCAGTTATTAAGAAGTAAGTAACTGATCCACCCAACTTTTGACATCCCTGTCAGGCTAGAAACACTCCTGATGCTGAAGCTCCCCCTGCTGCTAACAAGTGCTCCCTCTACTGACTTCTGGCTGGCTTTGTGTCCCTCTCTCCCGGCTTCTGCGCTGATCCTCGTGGTACTATATCTGCCTCTCTACTTTTGTATTCACTGCCCCTCAACTGCAATTGTGATCACTCTTTCAACTTCCTCAGCAAACCCTGCCCCAGAAAATTGAAAACTTGATCAACTTGGTGTGTTCTCCAAGTGACCCTCAAGCCCCCTCTTATACTTTTCTCGTTGACAAATCAACGACCGAGATTAAGTCCATAATCAACGACTAAGATTAAATCTGGCTCGATGTATGACTTTTGGGCCCTTCTAACACAGTTTTATATTAATTCACATTAATATTTTATTTTCCCTAAGTTTAGACTTAGGGACTCCATTAAAAATATTGATTATTTTAATATCTCCCAAATTGTTTAGGATCCGCCCAAACAATTTCTGGGTATTGGAGATCTCATGTGTTTTAGCCTCTCCACCAAATTTCATGGCTAGAGAACATCTGCTGCTACCCCAAATCAACACTCCTTCTTAGTGAGGACTATGCTCTAGAAATACTCCTCACTGAGCATCACCCTGATCATCCGCACCGGTCTCTGTGTTGATGCTAGGCTTGCTGCCCGACATCCTCTGCACTGCTGCATCGTGTACTGCTACCCATGGCCCTACCACTGCCACTGCTGCATCTATACGGCAACTCCCTCTGCATCTGTGTTGCTGCCCATGGCCCTGCCACTGCCACTGCTACATTTGCAGTGCAACCCCTCTCATCATGTTGCATCTTGTTAACTGCTGCACTGATACTCAGTTACTGAGAATTAAGTAACTAATCTCCCAACTCTGACATCTCCGTCAGGCTAGAAACACTACCGATGCTGAAGCTCCCTCTGTCACTGACAAGTACTCCCTCTCTGACCTGTGCATTGCTGCAACAACTCTGTGCATCTCGCACTGCTGCCTCACGCTGTGTCGGGAATCTTGCACTGTAGCTCCCTTTGTCGCTCCATCATCATTCGTCTCTACTGACATCCGCCAGCACTGCTACTCCTCTTCGGGGCCCCCGTAGCCAGGTATAATCCAAGAGGTTGGGTACCTCAAGGATCCTGCGCCTCATCGCTTGTAGTCCGTCTGACTACAACTCGATGTCTCCCCACTTTCGCTCAAGTGGCGTGTGAGCACTCATGGCACAGTAATCATCTGTCTCCAATCCCTTCTCCGCCCTTGCTGGCGCAGCCTTGGTCTCGAAAGCCTCTCCTTTGCTCTTCTTCCTTGGACACTGGCTTGCATAGTAACCCAGTTCCCCACAGTTGAAGCATTTGACCTTGGAGAGGTCCTTCTTCATCTATTTCTCTTGCTTTCCCTCAGATGCTAGGGCATCATCCTCCTCCTCATCCTTGATTCTGATCCCCTTGCCGTTGCTTCCCGCCTTGCTTAGCCTTCTGATCTCTTCTTGGCGAAGAGTTGCTCACATTTCCTCCCAATCTGGAAGGGTCGCCCTGCCCAGTATGCTCTGGACAAACACCTCCTAGTCTTCTGAGACTGCGTTCAGGGCTGTTCTCACTATCAATTATTGGTCCGGCATGGCTCCTATGGAAGTCAGCTGATCCCGGGTCTCCTTCAATCGACCGAGGAAGGAGTCAATCTGTTCTCCCTTCTGCATCTGGTATGACGTCGTTGATTTTCTAGTAGCATCTTCCTCTGCACTGAAGTATGCTGATACAACTTCTTTAGGGCCTCCCACATCTAATTTGCCGTATTCTTTTCGGCAATGTGTGGTACTACATGGTCCTTGACCCTGTCAAGGATGATGCTCTTGGCCCTTGCCATTGCATCCTCATACTTATTGTTATCAGCCGGGTCAATTGGGACT
This sequence comes from Pinus tabuliformis, assembly GCA_031772625.1. Classification (NCBI taxonomy): domain Eukaryota; kingdom Viridiplantae; phylum Streptophyta; class Pinopsida; order Pinales; family Pinaceae; genus Pinus; species Pinus tabuliformis. The sequence goes on along the minus strand of CM062820.1, from coordinate 1,528,926,454 downwards.
GCTATTGTCCTTGAGGCGAATTGCTTGAGACGGTTCTTGTCTAGAACGGATAAGATTCTGGCCTTCCAGACTACGAAGTTTGAGGCTTCGTCTAGTCTCTTACCCCGTTCACTACCATCTCGTTGCTCCTCTACTTCCCTTCTGGAAGTTCTCGATGTGACTCCCTCTAAGCCTCGATTTCCCTCGTGGAAGTCCCTCTGTCAACGTCAAGTTGCCCCACTCCAATTGTCTGTGCAGTTGCACCACTGATCTGGATTCCTTGGCTAGAAATCCGCCTTGGTAGCAACTCCCTTCTCATTGGTCTTGCCTTGTTAGGTACTGTTCTGACTACAGTACCCCACTAGCTTCACTCTGCAACTTACCCACAGCCTCCTAAGCCCCAAAAAACTGAAGGTTAGAGCTTCTAGGCTCTGCGTAATCTTGACACCAGCAAAATCTGCACCTCCTGGCCATGGGCTTCGATCCTCCCTGATTGAGAAAGATGACTGGGCACTGCGTAGGTCGAGTTTTCTCCCCTCTGCCACTGCGTTGATCCTCTTCCGGCCTCAAACTTGATGATGTAGGCACCGCATCACCCCTTCCTTGCTGCTTCTCTGCTAGGAACAACTTCTGTCACTCGAGAACACTGTTTTCTGCTGTTGCTGCTCTGCTCGGCTAATGTCCTCAGTTCTCCTGTGATCTACAACCACGCTCTGATACCATGTTGGAATTTCTAAGTCTAACCTGTTAGAAATCCTTCATGTACTTTTCTGATTTATTTCTGTCTACTTGTTCTTATTAATTAACAAGTTATTTACGATGTAAATACTGAAAATAAATACAAGTACATGCTCAGCACATTACAAATCATCAACTAAAGGAAAAAAAAGCAAGCACACAGGTGACACTGTTGTTTTTGGACCAATGTCCCCGAAAAAACCCAATGCGGGAAAACTGGTGCAACTATCTGAGGGTTTTATTATTATGTAGTTTCTGAATACAATCTGGGTGCCAAAACCGGCTCACCCAATAGAGAATAATCTCCGCAGTAGTACCTCTCTACTCAGAAGCAGATATTCTGGCTAAAAGCTCGGATAAACACTCCGACAGCTCCCAGTCCCAATCTGCCCCACGAAAACCCCAGCGTCTGCCTCTAGGGACTGCGTCAACCCTCCCTGGCCCAACGTCGGCCCAATAACCCCTGCGTCAGCCTCTAGAGGCACTGCGTCAACCTCTACAGCCTCTGCGTCACCCACGCTGGCTCTCTGAGGCATTGCGCAGCTCCTGACTGCCTCTGTGTGGGCCCTAGCTAGTTCTGCATTGCCTCTAGCTGGCTTTGCATCCCTCTCTTTCGACTTCTATGCTGATTCTCCTGACACACTCTTTGTCTCTCTGCTTTTGTATTCACTGCCCTTCAACTGCAACTCTGATCACTCTTTCGACTTCCTTAACAAACCCTGCTCCAGAAAATCGAAATCTTGATCAAATCAGTGTGTTCTCCAAGTGACCCTCAGGTCTCCTTATATACTTTTCTCGTTCACAAATCAACAACCGAGATTAAGTTCCTAATCAATGGCTAAGATTAATTTTGGCTTGATCCATGACTTTTGGACCCTTCTAACACAGTTTTATATTAATTCACATTAATATTTTATTTTCCCTAAGTTTAGACTTAGGGATTCCATTAAAAATGTTAATTATTTTAATATCTCCCAAACTGTTTAGAATCTGCCCAAACCATTTATGGGTATTGGAGATCTCATGTGCTTTAGCCTCTCCACCAATTTTCATGGTTAGAGCACATCCATTGCTGCCCCAAATCAACACTAATGAAGTCCAAGGGGTGCCATGATGTAGAAATAGACTCCCAACATAGTGGACAAGGGGTTGGCCCCTTGTTTTCCAAGCAAGAACATGTGGTTCTCCTTGTTAGTTTTTGTAGAATCAGATGTGTTCTAGCGATGAAATTTGGTGGAGAGGCTAGGATAAATGAGATCTCCAAGACCCAGGAATCGTTTTTGGAAATTCCACCTAGAAGTGACTTAATTATTAATTTTTTTAATGTTTCCTAAGTCTAAACTTAGGAAAATTGGTTAATTAATCAGTATTAATTAATTCAAGGTGAGACTTATCTAGAAATTCAGACATATCGATTTTAAGATGATCTTAGCCATCGATTAAGTTTTAATCTTGGCTGTTGGTGCTCCAACAGTGGATTATAAGAGGAAGTTGATGGGCACTTGGAAAATACACTGGAGAACACCAAAAATTTGATTTCCTTGGCAAATCGATTTCTAGAGTAGCAACAATCAGCTGCTGGAGAGCCAGAGATCGAAACAATGAGTGAGGGGTAGGGACAGTGAGTCCGGAGGAAGTTTCCTAGATCCGGAGAGGTAGCAGCAAGAGGACTGAGTTATTCCTAGTGCGACAGTGCAGAGGATTGTGTAGTTGCTTCAGATTGGCAATTCGATTTGCTGGAGAGAAATTTGTTCTCAGTTCTAGAGGTCAGGCATAGGTCCTAGAGTGCTGAAGAGACGATTGCCTCAACAGAGGTAGCCAAAAAGACTTCATGAGAGACTAGTTGGAGGCTTAGAGTTATACAAACTGTGCAAAGTAGCGTTGAGGCTGACGCAGAGGGTCTAGAAGGGCGAGTTTTATGAAGGCGGGTTGTTCCGGGATTGCTTGTGGAGGAAGGGTAATTCCCTTGAATAATTTTGCCCAGATTTTCTTGCTGTGGATTGCCAATTTCAGGCATCTAGATTGTACTCAAATTTTTTCACTGTTGCATAATAAAATAAAACCCTCATTTGCTGTACCAATTTTCTCGCATTGGGTTTTTCCAAGGACTTTTGTCCAAAAATAACGGCGTTATTTTTATGTGTGTGTGCTAGTATTTTCTCAGTTCCAGCGCTATTTATTTTCCACAGTTTTATTTGTGAAGGTTGTAGTGTGTTTATTTTGATGTTGCCATAGTAATAAACTGAATAATTATTTTATCAGTTAGGAGAAATAATAGTAGTTGCTGTAATAGGATTCCGTTTTGGAATTTTCACATGGTATCAGAGCATGACTAATTAGCCGGGGAGCTCAGTAGCGAAAGAAGGAATTTCGCTATTCAGTATGAACAACAGGCCAAAATTCCTAGAGGTAGCGCAGTCCATTTCCAAGCAGGCCGAGCTGGTTGGGGAAGTTTGATTTTTCAGTGTAAGAGGCAAAAAAAGTTCTAATCACTCAGATCAGTGATTCCAGTAGGTAGAGGGAGTTGCAACAACTCAGTTTTTCACTGAGTAGATTCCTGGTTGGATGTAGAGGGTTTTGTTGTAGGTTGTAGAAGCAGAATCCGCGTCGGGTGGAAGAGAAAAGCACACACAATAGAGGGAAACTTTTCCTCAGGGAACTTTGAGTCTTGAAAGTTCGAATTTCTAGTTGCAGATTGGTAGTAGCAGCTAGCAGAGTCACACATTCTAGAAATGAGTACAAATAGCAGAGCAACAATCCAGCACAGGGAAAGAGAGAGTTTTCTACAATATTAGAGATGGCCACAACAAGACTTAGAGATCATGATAGGTTGGATGGCTCCTCCAACTATGTCATCTGGAAGGCCAGGATGCCCTTCTTGTTGGATGAATACGACCTAAAGCTCTACAAAGACAGTGTTGTGGCAGTTCCCCAGGATGCGGATCACTTGAAGGAATACAAGAAGGAGATGGGTTCGGGACCATATAGTCTCACACATAGCTGGCAAGGATACTGCCAAAGAGATATGGGATGCTCTCACCATGCTATATCAAGGCACTTCTGAGCAGTGGAAGATGTTCCTAGAGGAGAAGCTGAAATGCATCAGGATGCAGAAGGGGGAAGGCATAGATCCCTTCCTCACCAGGATTCAGGAGGTCCGAGATCAACTGTCAGTAGTTGGGGCAGTGCCTCAACCAACAAAGCTAGTGAGATTGGCACTGAACAGTGTCTCTGAGGAGTGGCAAGTTTTTGTCCAAAGTATATTGGGTAGAGACAAGCTACTAGATTGGGACATGATATGGGTCGATTTGCAGCAAGAGGAGTTGAGGTGAGATCTACTAAAGAGCTTCATCAGTGGCAACAGTAGCATGGGACTGAAGGTGGTGAAGGAGGAGGAGAATGCGGCCCTCGCATCAAAGGGTCCCAGTGGGGGGCAGGGGAACAAAGAAGGAAGAAGAAGGACCTATCTAAGGTCAAGTGCTTCAGGTGTGGCGAGTTTGGACACTATAGTAACCAATGTCCTCTCAGAAAGAACGACAAGGAGGAGAAACAGGACTAGGCAGCAGCACATGCTGAGATAGATAGGTTGTCCTCCAGGTTGGAGGAAGACTTCGCTATGATACCTCACATACCTACAGGAGTGAGGTGGGGTGTGTTGCACAATTTTTGTCAAAGTTCCACGGAAGTGGAAGTACCAATTTTTTCAACAGGATTGGATCATCTATCAGCAGTTTATGTGTCATTGTAAACCCATTCTGCAAATTATGTGATGTAAATGATGCTAGTAAGACCATGAATGTATGTAAAAGCACATCGATATTTGGTGTTATTTCATCAGAGGTTGTGTACAACGAGGAACAGTCCAACTACAATATGTTCCCACAGAAGAGCAGGTTGCAGATATACTCACGAAAGCTTTAGGGAGAGCTAAGTTTGTCTATTTTATAAAACAGATGGGTATGGTGGAGAACTTGTTTCAATAGCAGGGATAAGCTATTTTGGATGTTTTCCAGTTGCAGATGTTGCAGTAGCCATATGAGAGGGAGTTGCAGTGCAGATGCAGTGTTGGCAGGATTATGGCAGTGTCAGCAACAACACAAAAGCAACGTATATCAGAGTTGCACAATGGTTGGTGGGTAGCATGGACAGACATCAGCAACGTGACAGGAGATGATGCACAGATAGGGGTTGCTATAGGGTGAGCAGTAGCACTAGAACACATTCCTCGCTAAGAGGGAGTGTTAGTTTTTGTAGCATCGAATGTGTTCTAGCCTTGAAATTTTGTGGAGAGACTAGAATACATGAGATCTCCAAAACCTAGAAATCGTTTCTGGAAATTCCACCTAGAAATGGCTTAATTAGATTATTAACCAATTTTTTAATATTTCCGAAGTCTAAACTTAGGGAATATGGTTAATTAATCAGAATTAATTGAGTCAAGGTGAGAATCTTCTAGAAACTCACATGGATCAATCCAAAGATGATCTTAGCCATTGATTAAGTTTTAATCTTGGTCGTTGGTGCTCCAACAATGGATTATAAGAGGGAGTCGATGTGGTGATGGAGAAATCATCCAGAGCAGATACTTAGTTGCCTAGACCGTTTGATTTTCTTAGAAGCAACAACTCAACAGAGAAGATAGAGCCAGAGGTTGAGTAGTAGGTGGAAGAGGAGGGGAACAACATTCCAGGAGGAAGATTTCCAATTCCCGGGAGAAGCAAAGGATGGAAGGCCGAAATTTCCAGAGGGCTAGTGTAAGCTCTGCGTAGAGGGTGATGCAGGGAGCTCAGCACAGAGGCTAGGGAGGCAGTTTCAGAGGCAAAAAATAACTGTGGGGTGAGAGAAACTTCTCACGATATTTTTTGCTAGTATTTTCCTCATATTAGATTGCCAGCAGGGCATCTAAATTATTGTACTCATATTTGCTATTGAAGATTAATAATAAAACCCTCATTTGCTGCACCGGTTTTCCCAAGTTGTGTTTTTTTGGGGACAATTGTCCAAAAATAACTGTGTCAAATTATTGCGTGTGCTAGAATTTCTCAGTTTTTTGTATTTTTTTTTAATTTTTTTTTTAATTAATTAATTAATTTATTTTTATTTTTATTTAATTTAATTTAATTTTTTATTTTTTATTTATTTTTTATTTTTTTATTTTTATTTTTATTTTTTTATTTTTTTTTCGTAGTATTTTTATGGTGAAAATTGCAGTTGTGATTTTATTCGTTGTTTGGCTTAGCAAATAAACTGCATAATTAAAATTTTCAGTTAAAAGAATAATTTCTAGTAGCTGCAATAGATAAAATTTCACTGTGATACTTCCCATGTGCTACAATTAGGGCTTCTGAAGAGGCCGAGAGTTGCAGGTCTGAAACAAGAGGTTGAAAAAATGAAGGATCGCTGAGATCCAAAAGAAAGCAAGCAGTTTGACTAGTGTTGACTTGGTCAAGAAGAAGTAGGGAAGAAGGGTTTGTGACTTGGTCTTGGAGCAGTTGATAGTTCAAGGGTCTTGGTATTCGTCAATTGAAGTCTCTATAAGAAGAAGAATTCGTTTGGGTTTTTCTCTCAAGTTGGAGAGGTTTTGGCCTTGGCTGATCGCCTATGTTTTGTGTCTCTTGTCTCTTATTGTTTATGCTTTGGTAACTGTTTGATTGAAGAATAACACTATAATAATCTAAGTAAATAGAAGATCCTAATCTAAAGAAGTAAAAAGCATTCACAAGCAGTTATCATTTAAGAGAAATTACCTCATTTCTATGCCCTAGATTTCTCAACACTCCGGAACTAGAGCTCCTCTTAAAAAATCACTATGTTTCCCCTCTGCCGCCTGCTACTCGATCATTGGCTCGATCTCACTACTGAATCATCTGCTACTGGGAAATCGAATTGCCTAGATCACTGAGTATTTACAACAGGTGTGTTCTCCAAGTGCCCATCGACTTCTTATAATCCTCATTTGGAGCACCAATGACTAATATTAAAACTTAATCAAGGGCTAGTATCATCTTGAAGTTGATCCGTGTGAGTTTCTAGACTATTCTCACCTCGACTTAATTAATTATGATTAATTAACCAATTTTCGTAAGTTTAGACTTAAGAAACATTAAAAAATAGGTTAATAATCTAATTAAGTCATCTCTAGGTGCAATTTCTAGAAACGATTTCTCGGTTTTGGAGATCTCATGCATTCTAGCATCTCCACCAAATTTCGTGGCTAGAACACATTTGTTGCTACAAAAACTAACGGCCAACACTTGCCTAGAGGTTGTTAGGTCATCCCTACATGCCCTAGGAAGGTGATGAGAGTCTCCTTGATGATTATGTCATGGTGGGGGAGATGTTAGTTGGTGATTTACCCATGTGCTTGATGATGTACCTTGGAGTGAAGAGCATTGATCGACTCACTTCATCACTTGCTTGATGGAGATGTCCACTCTAGGAGGATGATGTCATGTTGGAGAGCACTTATTCCCACATGTGTGGGAGTTTTCTGATGTATTTCTTATGTTTTAAAGCTATCATAAAGTTGTCTTGTGACTTTTAGGCTTGGTTATATGCCCTAGGCAAAGTTTTAGGGTTTTTCTTGTAAAATTATGAAAACGAACTTGGTTTCCCTCATATAAATAGAGGGAAGTTTATTGTCATTTTCTTCCATTTTGCATGCTGTTTTAGAAAATTAGGGTTTTTATTTGTGCCATTTAAAAAAGTGTAATATCTTTCTTGAAATCTCGATTTATTATGGTATGTAAAATTTGTTTTGGAAGAATCCATCAAAGGAACTTGGTTCAAACTTCATGAATCCTTTGCATTAAATCCCATATAGAGAAGTCACTAGGGTTTCTAAGAGAAGAAATCTAGTCCTCCATTCCCTTCATCCAAGGCCCTCTATCATTAACCTTGCCTTAATTGACTCCATTGCCCACTTTACAAAAGGCATTAGTCTACTTGTGGTGATTATCATAAATTTCTACTTCTTTTTCGTAAATTCTTGGTATCTTGGGTTAGGGTTTGGTTTTAATTTGCATGTTATGGTAATTTTGCATCTATATCTTATTATTCTATTGATAAAATTGCATTTAATAAAGTGAAAAGGAAAAATATAGCATTAATTGCATTTTTATCCCCTAATGAAGATTGATGTCTAGGCCTCGGATGCGGGTGATCAGAGGGAATGATATGTGGCAGAGGATTTGGGCATGCACGTGGGATTCTACCACCGCCACCCTTCCTCTTGTCCTCGTCCTCATTAACTGCATTAACGACGAGCCTGCCAACCGCCCCACTGCATTTATGCAGCACAGTTGCCCATGCTCGCGTTTGTTCTTCACCAATATGGCTTCTACCGGAAGCTTCACGCCTGCTTTGTTGCCTCTGCGCTCTTGCTGCTCCTCGGCTGTCTTAGAGCACAGCTCCAGAACCAACACTGGGCGCAGATGTTCAATTTTCTGTTGCATTGACCTCATTCCGGGCTTTCATGTTACGCAAAGCTCCCATTGCTCTCGGGGATTCTGGTTTCACTCTGACTCTTTCCCTAATCCGTGCGCCCTTTCTCTGTTTCTGAGCTTTGCACTGGTCCGCCCGTTCATTCCCCGCCCTCTGCTTCTTGCTTTGTCTCGCTCAGTCATTCTCAATTGTATCCAATGCCTCGTCTGCGCCAGAGGATGCGGTGTCGTCGCGGCTCGAGTCGTGGCTGTCCTCCCCACCACCCTCCCTCCACCTCTCCGAGCTCCTCGTCTCCTCCCTCGGACTCCTTGTTGGGTTGTTACCTTGAGACAAGAAGTGGTCGTGGCTTCCAAGTTGGTCGCGGGATTTCTCAGCCTGCAAGAGGCATCTCCAGTCTCATCCCCGGTCAGCAGCATACTGCCCAGTTCCATTTCCCCTGTTTGCTCAACATGCCGACTATAACAGCCACCATTACCATTGATTTTAAAGAGGAGCCCCCTGAAATGAGTACCGAGCTTCCGAGAACTAATCTGGCACAAAAGGAGGTTGAAAGGCCTAGCTCTCCCTCCAGAGGTGGTCAGAAAAGGAAAGCGGTCGAGTGCAGCGCCTCGTAGGATCTCAGAGTTGAAGCCGGTTCGGCGACACCAAGTGAAGCTGCTCCAGTGCTATAGATGATAAGCAGGACGAGGACGACACCAAGCAAGGCTGTTCCAGTGCTAAAGATGATATGTAGGACGAGGATGACCCTTACGCCTATGCATGTTGCGTGGTCGAATCTCCCCCCTCCTCTCAAGGTACTTAAATGGCTAATCTCCATTTTTGCATGTTTTTGGATGGACAACAGTCTAGGTTAGTCATTGTTACTCACTCGCTGCCACAACTTGGTTACCTTCAGATTTACAGCTTGTCAAGTCGCCGGTTTCCCCTTTGCGGGCGGCTGTGTTTTTTGACTGGGAACAATTTTGTATGCATAACTTCTCTTAGTTACTGTGGGTTGATAAACTGTTGGAGCTTCATGGCCGGTTTCCCCTATGAGGGCGGCACTCTCTTGTTGAATCGCCTGATACATGTTGATTATGTCTGCTATTTTAGAATGCCCATACCACGGGCCAAAACTTCTGAGGCCCAGGCCTCCATGTAAGCTTTTTGTATACTAATAGATTAAACTTAATCAAAAAAAAAAAAGATTGATGTCTAGGCCTTTTTTGCTGTTTTATGCATATCAAACCATTAAAAACTACAAAAGTTTCCTTTTCCATGGGTTACCCCTTAATATTCTTTGATAATTTATTAAATCTATCCCTTAGAGGCTATTTCTTGGTTGTTATGTGTCTTTGGATGTTGTAAAATTGCATATCATATAAACCCTAGTTTATAACAATGCCATTCTAAGTTCTAGTCCATTGGGGTTGGTGGAAAGTGTGCTTGATTGTTTGTATCTCTTATCATGGCCATCAAGGCCTTGCCAATACTTTCCTTCATAACCATTAGATCTTGGCACCCTTAAGCCCTTATTTTTTGAAGGTTTTGTTGGGTGATATTGTTAGTGAAGCCGTCCTTGTGGGGATAAAATCCACCACTAAATTGCTGGAGTGAGTCTATTGAGGTGACTGGTGGATAATCTCTTGGTTGCCATAAGACCTACATTGCTAAGTTACCAGGATTCGGATCCGGATCCGCTAGTTTTTTGAAAACCCAGGATCTGAAAATGGTAAGGAAACAATAAGTACAAGTGAATATAAAATATTTCATAATTTTTAAAATTTAAATTTATATAAATATAAAAAATAAAAACTAAATTTATATAATTATAAAAATAAAAACATATGCTAATTTTTAAATATATAATTTTTACATACAATAAATAATGATTATAAATAATTCCTAATGTATCATTTATAAATATTAATCAAACATTAATTAAATTTATATAAAAATAAAATACATATGTGAATTTTTAAATATATAACTCCAATATAATACTTTAAAAATAATTATTAAGTTAATCATAATATAATTAATGCATCATTTATAAATATTTAAACACTAATTATTAGTTATAATTATTTATATTAAGCAAATTATTAAACTTATAGTTATTTTAGCAAAGTTACTTTTTAAACTTGAAAAGAAACTTTAAAATTGATTATATAACTTAGTTTTTGAACTTTAAAATATCTTCTAAATAAATATGAGTTCACGTCACACATATTTAAGTTTATAATGCCTTTAATACTATTAAAGTTTACAATATGGTCAACATAGAAATAATAAATTGTTGCCCACGAACTTGCATTAATATTTATAACGTCTTGTATTAAAGTTTAAAATAGGTTCAACATAAAAATAATAAATTTTATGTCGCCCAACAATTCCCTAGTTTATTTCCGCTGACGGATTCATTAATCCATTTCTTACCATTCCATTGACTTGCGTTGAATTTCCAATTTTGGAATTTTGTGCTCACGTATGTTGACAAATTTTTACCCACGAATAGAAGATGGGCGGATCTCTGCGGATCCGGATCCGGATCCCAATCCGTCTCTGATCTGGGGATCCGCAGATCCAGCCATTAGGCCTGACGGATCCGGTAACCTTGTTACATTGCCTAGTGTGCCTTTGCACTAGGCCTGCTAGATTTTGCGGTAATAAAGACTATGAGGTGGATGATCATGTCCATGTACTACATCTTGGTTGAGTTGTCCTAGAACTTTGGAAGAATTGTCTCTCGAGGAGGGCAAGGGACAAAAAAGGGTATTCACCATGGTGACAGATTTTGATCCATTTGATCCAAATCCAAGACAGGGAAACATTTTTGAAATAAATCTCCTGTCAACCCTGTCATATGCTTTCCTGAAGTCGATTTCAAGAAAAAGAGATTTTTTGTTGTGACTCCCCAGCCCATTCTGTGGCCTCACACCAAAATCTTATTATCTAGATTAAACCTGCCTTGAACAAAACATGTTTGCTCCTGTTTGACCACCCAAGTGTCTGTATTTTTCAGCTAAGTTCTATTCCTTTCTCTTGGAAGTTGTGATGTAATGAAACTTTGAATGCCTCCTAAAAGGCTATTTAGATATGGACTTTCATAGGTATTTTAATGAGTTGGATAGTCAAGTTTGTGCTATGATCCTGTTACTTAGGAAGCATATTGGAGATCTGATTGTGGGAATTTAGCATAAAATCTTGTCCTTCTTCCTTTGGTAGGAAGGGGAGACGCTATGATGTCCACTGCTTGTTGATGTACAATGTATTTTTTCTTGTAATATAAGGCTCAGGTTTCTTGTAAAATAAAAATTCAAGCATTTATTTCACTCTATTATGCAATTACTAAGTACTGATCAGTGTCCAATTTCAGTCAGCGATGGTTATGACTGATGGGCAATGCCAAAGATGAGCCAAGTAAAATAAATGGTATTGTATCAACCTATTATTCTTGTTGTGAGCCTCATTGCTTTTTTCTAATATACTGGCCCAATTTTATTACAAAAACAAATTCAAGCATTCATCTGGTCTTGATGATGAATCACACTTGTTTGAAACGCTTCGGCCAAAAATTTCTCTTATGTGATTTCTACCGAAAGATTTTTCTTAAAACAAATTCAAGCATTCATCTTTCCCTCTTTTATAATTGTAATCAGTGAATTGCTGATCGGTGATCACTTTGGCTACGACTGATGTGACATCAAAGATGGGTCAAGTAAAATAAATAATTTTCTATTAACTTATTGTAATTGTGGTGAAGCTCATTGAATTTGTTTATTATACTGGAGATGTTTGCAGCTGTAAAGCCTTCATATTGTATTTATTTTCCTTTTAGAGCATCCTATTCATGAACATGTTATTCATATCAATTATTCTTAAACTTTTAGAGCATCCTATTCATGAACATGTTATTCATATCTGAATGGATTCCTAATTCAAATGTTCTAGTAGGATTTTATTTCAAGGAATTTTCTGATGTGGTTTCTCTACAGGTAAATTTATCGCAGGTTATATCCCAGTTTGTGGTGAGAAGGAGTATTATCTTGCTTGTGCTTGTGGAGAGTTGTATGCCCCACCTGGTGCATACATTAGCTTATATGGTTTGAAGGTTCAAGCAACATTTCTTGGTGGTAGGCTTATATTAATCCAGAAAGCAGGATTTAACCACTCATTTATCTTTGCTGAAAAAACAAAATCTTTGTAGGATCGGATTGTTTTTTTACTTATCCTATATCTCTGTGCTTAATAACTACTAGAATGGAATCTTCAGCTTTCTGCCTCTTTTTTCAATTAAGGTGATCAAAATAGTTTCTATTTGTTGTAGCGAGGAAACCAGTACGTAAGAAGGTAATTTTGTGTAGACTGTATATGTATGTGTAAGTAGTTGTATTATTAAATAAGAACTGAATTGTGATTACAATCCTTCATGGCGGTGTGCCTATGTAGGCATTGACTGGCCACGAAGGTGAGTGGTCACATCTTTTGACCTATGCCCCTTCATAATTAATGGGCCATTAATTAATTAAATTATTTAATTTATTATTAATATTATTATTTAATTAATGTTTTTTATGAATATTTTATTCATAACATTGCCACCCCCTTTAGAGATGCTTTATCTTCAAAGCATAACAAGAAGGGTTTTCTCTAGTTGATCACACTGCTATGGAATGACATCCTTTATTTTGACTTTGTTTGTGCCTTGTGAATTGGTGAAATTCTCATGTTTATTTGCACATTCCTTGAAGCTGGATGCGTTAACACCATATAATTTATAATGTCGTTCTTGCCAGTTAAACTCCATGAATTGTTCTTCAAGATTTGTAGTATAGCTTCCTAATTGTATTAACCATTCCGCGCCTAGCACTATATCCATTTCCTTAAGTGGTAGGGAAAATAAATCTTTTTGTAGCTCTAGTTATTGTATCTTTATTGAAACCTTATGACATTCTCCTATCTCTTCAAAATTTTGCCCTATAGCGATAGTCATGGTCAGGTCCTTGATTGGGCATATAAAAAGATCAAGTTGTTTAGTAAGATAAATGTTTATACAATTGTGAGTACTGCAAGAATCTACAAGTATATTGACATTTTTACCTCTTATGAGCCCTTTAAGCTATAGGGTTTTAGGGTGTAATCTCCTCGTCATGTTTGGTGGTGTAGTAAGCTTAATGTTCTTTCTTTTTGGAGACTGGTTTCTCTTCTTTTGAAGATGTGGTGGGACGTATTTTGTAGTTGCTTGTTTTTCTGGATCTTTTGAAGAATTGCTATCTTCATCGTGATTTTCCTAGTCACTTGAAATTGCAACTAATGGCGGTTCTTCAGGATCTTAATCTTCTTTGTGTGTGACAACGATTTCTTTATTAGGTTCTTTTACTTCAACTTTCTTTCCATCTACTATCTTATAGTAGTGTAAAGATGTGTCTTCACATTTATGTTCTGGCGTCCAGTTTTCTCCACACTTGCGACAAATTTTGTTTTTGACTCATTACTAGAAGTGTCTAATTCCTTCTCAACTTCATAAGTATACAATTTCTTGTTAAGGCGTCTATGTCCTAATGTCCATTTGTCTCCACAATGGGCCTACATTTGTTTGCATCTTTTTGACCGGAGTATTGTTGTTGGTCTTCGTCTTCCTTGAATGATGACATTTTGAACTTATGTTTTGTTCAATAAGCCTTGCCGCTTGTCTAGCTTACTTGATAGTTATATGTTTGTACAATTTCAATTCTGTATGGATATACTCCTTAAGTCCACATTTATACAGTTTAAGTAGTTGTTCATCAGTAAATCTTCTTTGTCTTGTAGCTAATACTTCCCATTTGTGGGTGTATTCACTCACAGATCCTTTTTTCTTAAGATGAACAAATCTTTTGTAGACATCATCTTCTTCTTTGTCATAAAACCTTCTTAGCAAAGCATCCACAAAGTTCTTCCAAAGAAAGGAACGAGCATCACATTTGCTGAACCACCATAGGAGCCAATCATATGCCTCTGCTTCCAAATTGTTGGATATGGTCATGATTTTTTCTCGTTCGCCTATTGGCGGGTTTGATTCAAAAATGGCTTCCATTTTATTAACCCAAACAATAGCCCCTTTATGTTCTTTACCGTTGTATTTTGGAAGATCCTTTTTAATCCGTTGATAGCCCTTTTCTGGAAATTTAGTGTAATACTAGCTACCTGAAAAACATATCTCAGGTGGATCAGTGGGTTCATGCACAATCCTACTTTGCGGCCTGGATTCTGGTCCTTGAATAGTTTGGACTATTAGCATGTCCACTTTCTCCATTAATTGATTAAGTCGTTCGTTATGGTCGTCAAGTCTTTTGGTGGTTTCCTCAAACTTCTTGTCTCTTTGTAATATTTTTTCCATCATTAATGTTAACTTCTTTTGGCCCTCGTTAAATTTTGTTTGTGTTTTTTCTAAATTGCCAAGACGATATTGCACACCATTTATGTCGTCTCTACAACGACTAATATCGGATTATAATTCTTCGTTATTCACCATTTTGCCTTTTTTGTTGACGGAACCCACTTTCTTCCTCTTTTTGCTTTTATTTAAACTAACTTTTCTTTTATTTAACTAAATATTTTTCTTTTTAAAACTCTCTCTCTCTCTCTCTCTCTATATATATATATATATATATATATATATATTTTAAACACTGTTTTACAAACCGGCCGTTTCGAAACCGACTCGGTCGAGTCGAACCGTTTCAATAGCCTGAGGACTGACCCGGCCAAGTAACCGGTCCGGTTGACCGAGTCACACATGACTCGGTCAACCCGGCCGGGTCCGATATGACTCGGCCGAGTCACAAGGGGACGGCTGGGCAGCGTAAAAACATAAAAAAAAACTCATTTTTTTGGTATTTTTTCAAATGTTTAATGCAGTTTATGGATTCCAAAGTGTTATAGTAATTTGCTAAATGTTTTTGGGGTCCATTTCCCCCTCCCAAACCCTATTTAAGACACCCAAATGTTCTCATTCACTCACAACAGTCTTATGCATTTGAGTGAGAGTCTTCTTTGAGAATTAGTGAGCAGTTCTTGAGCTTGTTTTGGAGCAGCAGTGAGGAGTCTTGGAGGAGCATTGTAGCTGGAGTGAGAAGCTTCTTGGGCAGCCATTTGGAGCAGCATTGAGGAGCTGATTCTTGGAGCAAGCTTGAGGAGGAAGTTTGTGCCTGGAGGTATTTTTTTCCACCTCTATAAATCTGTTTTTGCTTAGTAAATTTTAGGTGCATATCAAGAAAGCTTAGAGAGTGTTTTTTGTCAAATAAATGAACATTGAATCATTTTTTTTTTTTTCATTTTCAGATTGTTTTCCTAGTCAACAAATGGCACCTAAAGCAAAAGATCCTGCTTGGGAATATGTTGAAATGGTTGATAGTCAAATGCATTGCAAATTTTGCCATAGGAAAATTAAGGAAGGTCTTGGGGGCATTAATAGGCTGAAACAACACTTGGCAGGGATTAGAGGCCAAATTACCCCATGTACCTCACCAGAAATTGGGGAGATTAGAAAGAATTTGTTGGCCAGCTTTGAGAAATTTAAAGAAGATAAGGCTAGGCAAAAAGAGATACAGGCTGAAATTGGGAGGAAGAGGGAGATACAAAAAATGATGGCTACCAACCCCCACTATGATTTTGAGGGTTCTTCCTCTATCCCTCAAACTGAGGCATCCAACCCTTTCCGTTATGTTCCTCCCTCTTTTGGTTCTGTTCAAGATAAGGGAAAGGGTAGAATGAATTTGAAAAAGGGTGATGTGACTATCAAAAGTTATTTCACTCCCTCCTCTCCATCAGATGCACATGGTCCTGAAGTTAGTAAAGGTCAAATTCAGCCCACTTTAGATGACCATTGGAAGAAAGAATTGAGGGAGACTGCTTGTGACTACATAGCTAGATGGTGGTATGATGCTGATATCCCCTTTAATGCTGCTCGTTCACCATATTATGAGCCTATGTTTGATGCCATACATGCTGCTGGAAAAGGCTTCAAAGGCCCTACTATGCATGAGCTAAGGGGGTTTCGTTTGCAGAAAGAAATTCAATCCATTAATGAGTATTTGCAAGAGTTCAGGGATTCATGGGCAAGAACAGGGTGTACCATCATGTCAGATGGATGGACTGATCAAAGAAACCGTACCATCATAAACTTTCTTGTCTTCTGCCCACAGGGAACCATGTTTTTAAAATCAGTTGATGCATCTGATAAGGTAAAAGATGGCGACTTGTTGTTTCAGCTATTGGATCAGGTTGTTCAGGAGGTGGGGGTGGCTAATGTTGTTCAAATCATCACAGATAATGCCTCTAACTATGTTCTTGCTGGTAAACTGTTAGAGGAAAAACACAAGACCATCTTTTGGACCCCATGCGCTGCACATTGCATAGACCTCATGCTTGAGGATATTGGAAAATTAGATTGGGTCAAAAACACTGTAGATCATGCCAAAAGCATAACAAAATTTATCTACAATCATACACTGGTTTTGAGTCTCATGAGGAAACACACTGGAGGCAAGGATATTATTAGGCCTGCCATCACTAGATTTGCTACACATTTTTTGACATTGCAATCTATGCTTTCCCAACATAGAAACTTGCAAAAGATGTTTTCCAGTGATGAATGGAATCAAAACAATTGGTCTAACAAACCAGAAGGCAAAGAATTGAAAAGGAAAGTCCATGAAGAAACTTTTTGGAGAAAGGCAGCAGAGATTGTGAAGCTTGCTGAGCCACTAGTTAAGGTGTTGTGGTTGGTGGATGGGGAAAGGTTGGCTATGGGCTTCATTTATGAGGCTATGGATCAAGCAAAGGAGCAAATAAAGACAGCATACAAGGATAGAGTGGCAAAGTATGGGCCCATTTGGGCAATCATTGATGAAAGATGGAACAATCAACTCCATCGCCCTATACATGCAGCTGGGTATTTTTTGAACCCACGGTATCATTATAAAGCTAAGGAGTCAGGAGCTTTGAGGGGGGAGGTCAGAGATGGACTGGTTGATTGCATTGAACGCATGATCCCATCGGAGTCTGATCAGCTGGAGATACATCGACAGGTCACATCCTTCAGCAATGCAACAAGTACCTTTGGGAAGAACCTAGCAAAGATTGCAAGAGAAGCAGATGAGCCAGGTAAACAAAAATTTCAATTTTCAATTTCTTAATGGTTTTACTTTTTTTATTAAAGTTTGTTAAATCATTTATAATTTGAAAGTTAGATATAATTTGTAATTTTGTTGAGCTTCAGCCTTCATCTAACTCATAATTCATTACACTCCTATGTTTTTTGCAGCACAATGGTGGGAGGCCTTTGGTGGCCAGTGCCCTGAATTGCAAAGGTTTGCAATTCGTATTTTGAGTCAAACTTGCAGTGCATCTGGGTGTGAGCGCAATTGGTCTGTCTTTGAGAGGATTCACACAAAGAAGAGAAACCGTTTGGATCAAAAACGGTTGAATGATCTAGTTTTTGTCCAATACAACCTTCGGCTCAGACGAAACCAATTGCTGAACAAAAGACCTGATTCAGATCCCATTGTGTTGGAAGACATTGATCCAACATTAGATTGGGTAGTGGAGAGTCGTCCACCAGAGTTTGATCCTGATGAGGATCTTGATGTAGATATAGATATGGAGACATCAGTTGAACTTGAACATGTTGTTCAACTTCAGCCTGTTCAGTTGAATGCAGATCCCAATCCACCAGCCTCAGTCTCACAGCCAGCAAGGACTCCAGTTGTAGGTGCTTCCTCTGCTCAGCCACGACAGAAGCGTAGCCGCATATCTACTCTATCTCAGCTTGCATCTGCTGCACAGCTTGCTAGTGGTACTGGCACCACTTCTACAGTTGCAGTTGGAGACGATGATGATGAGGAGGAGCCATGGGGCCCCTTGTCTGACTCTGATGATGATGATCCAGAGATTGGTCGAGATGATCTTGGCTCCTCTGGCAGTAGCTACTAGCCAGTGGCCCAGTAGTACTAGTATTGCAGTCTGGTCACCATCACAGTTTACTTTTGTTGTAGAGGCCATTTCTAGCCTCCTTGGTTATTTGTATTTTGTTTTGAGTCTTTGATCATGTATGACAGTTGACTATGTATTGCCATTGGGTACCATTTTGATATAGTGGATTGGTTCATGAGGCTACTTTGATCATATGTTGTCTTCCATCTATATTATAATGCTGTGTGTTTGGAAACATGAATGAAAATCTTTAAAATTATGTTTAAAATATTTAAAATTATGTTTTTTAATAAAAAAATAAATATTTAATGTATTTTTTACAACGACCGAGTCATTGAAATCGAGTCGGCCGAGTCATTACCGTTTCGGAGTCAGAGTCGGAGTCGATCCTCGGCCGAGTCGGAGTTTTAAAACATTGATTTTAAATGAAGTAATTATAATTTTATAATATAATTAAATTATTAATTATATAACAATTATAACTATGATAGAATTATAATTATTTATAATTTATATAATTTTATTATTCTTATAACCGATTATATGTTAATCACTTTTGTAGTATTCGACTGATGTATTGGATTGAGCCATGAACGCGACTTTTGGAGAAGGGATGGTTGACCGTGATAATGCGTTGGAAGAATTGGACGGACAACAGACAATCGACATCGAGAATGGGTTAGTGAGTGTAGTGCTGTTTTAATCAATTCTAATTGACTGTGGCTGCAACATTTAATTGTCAACCTAGGGTAGGTCTTACTATTTCAATGGAGTTCGCACTGTTTGTGCTGATACACTACAGCCAAGAATGAAAAATGGAAAGAACAGTAAAAGATGTCGCTGAATCAAATTGCAAAACTTAAATCATTCATGTAGAAATAAAAACACTCCACAGAATTGAAATCACACTTCTCAACTACCAGAGTAAGGGCGCGCCACACAGTAACTAATAACTACACCAACTGGTCACTATCATTCTGTTAATCAAACCAGTGTAACAACACAATATAATCTAGAATAGAAGTGAATGTAATTCACAATTTGTACAACAACAACAGAAAACCATATGACAATAAACGAAGCAATAATGTACACTACATCTACTACTGCAGTCCCTGCTAAAGAGGAGGGCCCTTCCTCCCTAGCAGGGGCGCAGGAACAACACGAGATTAATTAACGAATCAGATGAAGAGCAGTAACAACATCACTGTAATGATTTAATATTAAAAATAATTCAAAGTTATAGAAGCATAGTAACAATGCTTTTCTATATGCCGTCCTTGTACATAGGAAATCTAGTTTCTTTTATGATTATTACATACACGAAATTAGGAATAGATCAGTCATGAGAATCTCATGATTCTCAAGCTGATAAAAAATAAAAGTAGTTACAACCTATTTCTAAATAGAAAGACTTCTCAAATATATTGGTTAGGATTGCAACCACTTAGGTTTGTTGCTTCTAAAATGAACAACTCCTAATGCCCGACAACTGTTATGTGGAATAATACCCACAACTTGCCAACTCCGGTGCAGCAACATCCTGTGAGTGAATAGCGGTTCGGGATGTAACGACAATCACTGGCGACAACACCCTTGGTGTAACATCGGTCCTCTGTATCAGTGCATAGTGTAACAACTTGTAACAATATGCGGTGTGTAAAAACGAACTGTTCTACCCTGCTCTGAAATTGATCAGCGCTGCCAGTTTACTTCATAGTCTTGTTCCCGCGAGCAACACCTGAAAAGGAGAACTTCCAAAACACTCCTCCAATACTCACCGTAGTTAGCCAGAAAAATGAATAAAGTATCGTATTATTCAGTAAAATATGGCAAAATAACATAATAGTGAAATAGGTTGTAAAAGTGAGAAAAAGGGTGAATTAATCATGTAAGGTTTTATGGGCTTGGAGGATAAGAGGATCGAAACTGGGGAAAGAAGGTGCAGGAAATAGGTCAAAAGTCACACCCAACATCTCCCCCCAACTAAAGCAACTGCATGCCCCCATGCAGAATCGCAGCTTCTCCTGCTATACCCCCGATGCAAGTCTGTAAAATTGTAAGCACCAGCAGTGTCTTCACCTGGAGCTTTGTACCCTTGAATGGCCATCAACTGACGTGGCCAAGATTCTTCTTCATAATCACATAGGTGGTAGTCCGACTGATACTCTTCTACTGGTAACCAAATAAGAGGAAATTTAAATCTGAGCCTGATCCAGAACGCCCCCAATGTCTGCACGATCCGAGCATACTCAGGCACCTGTGTAACAACAACCACAAAATTTTTGTATTCAAAAGGATCCCCTTCTTGCAACTCAGTGCTACACGCTTCAGTTCGTTTAAGACACCCTGCTAGCACTCGACTTTTCATCTGTGCATGCAAATTGAGGCAAATCCTCACAATCCTTTTCCTATAGATGGTTGACTGTTCCCTGATCTCTGGAGTGCTCAGGAACAACTTAAACTCACGCCTGAGTTCATAAACCATCCCTGGTTCTGCTCTGACCCATAATGTTGTCCTTTCTTCATTAATTTCTACTGATTTCATGGCCAGATGCCATTCAATCTGGTTCCTCATAAACGAAAGAAAGGCCCACAACTACAAATCTCCCATATAGGAGAAGACACTTGCTACTGTTTTCGTGTCGACATACTCACACATGATGTTCTGCAAAAATAGCTCTCAAAGCAAGCTGTTTTCATCAAAATCGCAAGTGCGAAAAATCTCAAGAAAAGTTCGGGTAGAAGAACCCAAATAAGACCTATTCTCAAAAACTGCTTTCAACTGAAATAAATAATATCGTTCCCAAAGGAACACTGGTGGGGACGATCGCCTGCATGCTAGCAGGTTTAGGGAAAGATCATAGAGCTTTGTCTTGTCATTCGTCAAATCCGAGACCCGCCGCTGTAACAGGTACAATTGTTCGTCCTTTTTCTTCATGGCTTCCTTGTGCCTCCGTGCTTCCCATTCTCTCTCCCATTCTTCCTTTAACCACTTTTCCCTAAGGGAATCCATCATCCTTTTGTGTGCCTTGAGCGAGATCACCCCCTCTTGTAGAGAGAGTGCCTGTTGCTTCCATTTTTGTAGCTCTGGTAACAACAACATCTTTTTTGAACACAATCCTTCGTCAAGACCCGATGTTCTCCCACATGCAATGTCAATTGAGGGTGTAACAACCTCCCAAGGGTGAAATTGCTCCATTTCCACTGCTGATTCTTGTGTAACAAGAACGTCATCAATGGGTTTTTGTGTTATAGTTTCCTTTTCTCCCTGATCAACTTCCATTCCCACTGCTAGTTCTTGTGTAACAACAGTGTCATCCACAGGTTTTTGTATATCATTTTTCCCTAGGTAGGCTTTTGTCTCCATTGTTGGTTCTTCTGTAGCAGCAGTGTTAACCACAGGCTCATGGGTGTCAGCTTCTTCTTCCTTTCCTTGGTTGACTTTTGTCTCCGTTGATGGTTCTTGTGTAACAACAGTGTCATCCACAGGTTTTTGTATATCATTTTTCCTTAGGTAGGCTTTTGTCTCCACTGCTGGTTCTTATGTAGCAGTAGTGTCAACCACAGGCTCATGGATGTCAACTTCTTCTTCTTTTCCTTGGCTGACTTCTGTCTCCACTGCTGGTTCTTATGTAACAACAATGTCAACGAAGGGCTCCTGTGTATTCGTTACCAAATTACTTTCTGTGGACTGCACCGTCTCAGTTGCTGGTTCTTGTGTAACAACAACGTCCTCAACGGGTTTTTGTGTGTTAGCCTCCCAGGTTTCGGTTTTTGTTTCCCTTGAGATGGTGTTTGTTGTACAGACTCTAAACCCAGTTGTCACTAGCTTCTCGGCATAGGCCGTGCACACAACACCCATGACATCTCCCTTCTCGGCCCTGTCAACGGCCTCGGCGAAAGTATCTAACCCTAGGGCTCTTGTGTCTGCCTTCCCCTCTGCTAGTTGTTCCCTTAGCTCTCTATTCTCTTTTTCTAATTTTTCAATTTTTAACAACAAGGATTAAGTTTCGCTCTTACCAGGCGAGGAAGGTTCCTCCAGCTGAGCCTGCTCCTTGTCCTTCTGCTCTATTGCCTCTTCGTTCTTCTTTGACATGGATGGGGACTCTGGGTGCCCGCTAACCCTTATTCTCTGTTTTGGCCGCCTATCACCAATTGGTTTGTTGATTGGCCTCTTACCAACCCTTACTTCCGAAGGTTGGGGTTGCTCCTTTGTCGCTACTGGAGCTTCCTCAGACATCCCAATTTGTCTCTTGCGGGTAGTTCTGGCCTTTTTCCTCATGAATTCCTCCCAACTCCTGCCTTGGCGGCTTAGGGCGTCCAACACAATGAGCTTGATGAGGCCATGGTTGGTGATGCATGTTTCTGGATGTGCAATTGTTTTCATGGCCGCGGCCATATGCTTGATGTTTCCCAGCAAGAAGTAGGGAAGATTTATCAGCTGTCGATGCCGAAGGTGGTTTAGCAATGGAAAGTGGTAATTGAACACAATTGTTGCCCTTCCCTCGTAGGTGATGTACTTGATGAGGTAAAGGGAAACATCAGCCCATGGCTGGGGAAGTGACAACTTGCCAATCCCCCTCCCTTTCTTCACCAGCTGCTCCTCTTGGAGGAAATCCCCCTTCAAAGAGGGGTCATTAACTTTCCTGTTAAACCACCTCTTTCCTTCCACTGGTAATGCTGTCACTCGGCCAATCACTTCCTCTGTAACATCCAGCTTCAACCCCCTAACCTCCATTAGATTTCTCTCTAAATTCTTCGCAAATTCCATGGCGACTCCCCCCTCTGATCGCTCCAACCTTTAGAAGGACTCAAACCAGCCTGCGTCCTTAAAAATTTGGCATGCTTCGGGGCAATTCTCCAAAGCCTCTGTCGACCCTGGTTCATGCCGAATTTCGGCTCCTCGATCGCTACACAAATTCAGTGTTGTTTTCCTTCCTTTAGAAGTTCCGGAGCAGTCGGCACACTACTTAGCTGTCACAACCTGCAACTGTTCTTTTTCACTTCTTTGAGCACTCTGAATGGGGATGCAATGCTCCAACAGGGCTAAATGGTAAGGTGGCGTAGGTGAGAATTTCAAGTTAAGATTTACAATCATGGTTTGTACTGCACAGTAATGTTGCCTTATTAATGCTAGGTTATGGGAGGTCTAGTCGAAAGTACACTTCCCTTTTTTGGTATGATCTATCATTAAGTGATAATGATTACCAGATCACCATTCTTTAATTGCTATTAATTTTAAATAATCACAGGTCATGCAAAGGTCATGTCCTAATATGATTCGCTTCTCCCCGGCTTAAATGTGATAGCCTACTTCGGCCGTCAAAAGGGAAAACATGTTAAGTTGCCATAATTACCGAATAAAAGTGGATAACGATACTACCTTTGTATGACGTACCTGGGTGACGTGGGGCGAAGTTGTTGGTGACGAGACATGTAACTCCAGTGACGAGAACCACGATGATGCCTGTTGTCTGTTGCAATAAATATCTTATTCAGATTATTTCTAGAAGTCGTCGGCTGTTACAAGTGTAACATCGAAGACGACTATTATGTATTATTAATTTTTACAAAAACATAGAGAAAAAGGTCGTGTAACAACATTATCGTAAAGTATACTTTGAAATAACAAATGCTATTACAAAATGTGTAATAGCCGCCACAAAGTGGTTTTCAACTGCTACAAAAATTTGTCTGTTTGCGCCCAGAAAAGGTTTTCACAGCCAGATTGTTTTATTATGTTTTTTTTTAAGTTTGAAGGTGTAACAACTGCCAACAGTGGTTGATTTTCTGCTGTTACACTTATTGGAAAAATTAGAATTTTTGCAGCACAGGGGGGCTTTTCCCCGTTCCTGTAATTTGAAGATCCGAATTTGTGACATTATTGACAAATGAATCCCTTGAAGCAGGTTTGTGATATAACTGAAGACGGTGCCCATTTGCTAGTAATGGTGTCCTCGCACTGTCAATGGTCACCAAATTTATAGTCCCATTGTCAAACACTGCATCTACCTCATAGGGACCTAGCCATTTGGTGCAGAGCTTACCCTTGAAGTCTTTGAATCTTGAGTCATATAAGAGAGCCCAATCTCCTTTTTGGAACTTCTTCTTCTTGATGAATCTGTCATGCCACTTAGCTCTCTGCTGCTGGATAATCTCTGTTTGTTGGATAGTAGCTAACCATTTCTCCTCCAATTCATTGAGTTGGTTCAATCTCTGCTTTTGTGCTGTAGCCAGATCCAAATTTACCTGCAATGCTGTTCTCAGTGTCTTGATTTCAAACTCAATAGGGAATAACGGATTTTTGCCATACACAAGTTCATACGGTGATAATCCCATGGTATTTCTAATTTCTCCATGTAGTCATGTATGCCCACAACACTTTTGGAAGTTTTTCGGCACAATTCCTTTGGCGACTGGCCACAATCTTGGTAAGGATCCCCTCAATGACTTTGTTAGTGCTTTCCACTTGGCCATTTGCTTGTGGATGATAAGTTGTTGGGATTCTATGATGGATTTTACATTTTTCAACCAACTTTTGGATCATATGGGATGTAAACTGGGGCCCTCCATCTGTGACTATCTCCCTGGGTATACCAAATCAGACAAAGATGTTTTCAAATAGAAAGTCTGAAACATCCTGCTCCGTGGCTCTGGTTAGTGCCTTTGCCTCCGCCCATTTTGTGACATAGTCAGTGTGGACCAAAATGTAAGATTTCTGTCTAGATGAAGGATTAATTGGTCCCACAAAATCTAGGGCCCATTTCTTAAAAGGTTCTAAGATGATTTGGGGTTGTAACAACATCTCATCTGATTGCAGTGGTTGGCCCATCCTTTGGCAACTATCACATCCCTTCACAAACTTCTTGGCATCCTGAAATATTGTTGGCCAATAATACCCTGTTGAAAGGACTTTGTACCCTATCCGCTTGTCTGCGAAGTGCCCTCCACAAGGTTCCTTGTGACAAGATTTAAGGATGTCAAAGATCTCATCTTCTCTAACACAACGTTTGATCTGGAAATCTAGTCCAGTGTGATAGAGATTCCCATCTATCCAGGTATAGGTAGCACTTTGCTGTATAATCTTTCTTTTCTCCTTGGAGGACAAATACTGTGGAAACTTCCCTGCAGCAAGATAATTGGCTATATCTGCATACCAAGGTGAGTAAGTAGAAATAGCAAAGAGATATTCATCAAGGAAAGAATCCTCAGTAGGAATGCAATTGCCATCAATAGTTAACCTAGAAACGAAATCAGCTACTACATTATCTTTTCCAGGTTTATCGACAATTGTGATGTCAAATTCTTGTAACAACAATACCAGCGTGTAATTGTACCATTGGTAATTGGCTTATTCATTAAAAAACAAATGGCAGAGTGGTCAATGTGTACAAATACTTGATACTTGGTGATATAATGTCGGAATTTATTGATGGCGTGCATGACTGCTAAGAATTCCTTGTTAGTCACTGTATAGTTGAGCTTGGCTCGAGTTAGATTTTTGCTTATGTAGTAAATAACATAAGGTTTCCTATCCTCCAGTTGGCCCAAAACAAAACCTACAACAATATCAGATGCATCTATAGCTATGTGAAATGACAGTTCCCAATTAGGTCCTCGTAAGATCGAAGCTGCTGATACACAACATTTCAGCTTCAAAAAGGCCTGCTCACACTTTCCTGTCCACAAAAAGTCAACATCCTTCATGAGAAAAGAGAATAATGGCGATGCAATTTTTGAAATTTTTTTCTATAAACCTCCTATAATACCCTGCATGCCCCAAGAAACTACGTACCTATTTTTGCATCTTGGGGGTTGGAATTTTCAGAATTACCTCTATTTTTGCAGGGTCTACCTTGATCCCATCAGCAGAAATGTAGTGTCCTAGCACGATCCCTTCAGTCATCATCATGTGACATTTTTTAGTGCTCAAAGCAACATTAGTCTGTACACAACGTTCCAACACTTTTTCCAGATTAGCTAATGTTGTTTCAAAAGCATCTCCATAAGGTGTAAAATCGTCCATGAAGATTTCAATATAGTCATTCAACAAATCAGAAAAAATTCCCAGTGTTACCTTTTGAAAGGTTGTTGGCGCATTGTAGAATCCAAAAGGGAGTACTCTGTATGCGAAAGTTACCCAAGGGCAAGTAAAGGTTGTTTTATCTTGATTTTCCGGGGAAATCTGTATTTGATTGTAGCCACTAAACCTGTCTAAAAATGAATAGTTTTTTTTTCCAGAAAGGGTATCAAGGACCTGATCTATAAATGGTAAAGGAAAATGGTCCTTTTGAGTGGCCTTATTGAGTTCTCTGTAATCCACACAGACTCTCCACTTGCCATTCTTCTTAGGAACAATGACAAGCGGAGACACCCACTAACTGTCAGATATCGGATAAATAAAATTAGCACTCAAGAGTTTTTGTAATTCTTCCTTCACCACCTCCTTTAGTGCAGGGTTCATGTGGCACTGTGGTTGTCTGATTGGTTTGCAGCCATCCTTCAAATAAATACGGTGAGTGCACAGGTTAGGGTGGATCCCTTTCATATCCGTATAGTCCCATGCAAATGCCTTTTTGTATTTCTGTAACAATTGTAACAGTAGTTGGTTTTGTTCAGTAGTCAGGTTGGGGTTAATGTTCAAAAACTTTCCTAGTTTTGCTTCAATTGGATTGTTGTCAATATTCGGAGTGGTTCTCATTTGTTCAAAATCTATATCTTCTACCTCTTCTTCCTCATTCGAATTTTTAATGGAGGCGACAACAAGCGGGTTATTAGTAAAACCATTAATGATATCATCTTATGTCTCATTGTTGAAATACTGGGCTTTCCCTAGAGTGAGGAGTGGTAGCGAAAGATCTGATTCGGGCTCAAACTCATCCCACCAAGGGTTGTATAAATCCACATTATGTTTTGGGGGGTAAAGATTAAGGTTCTTTGTTGCCTGGCCATCCGAGATCACCATAGATCCATATTTGCAACCTATAAATGCATCTGTAGTGGCCAGCCAAGGTCTCCCTAAGATTAGAGGATGTCCCCCCAAATTGGATTTGGGCTGTAAGATAAGAAAGTCAGTCGGATATCTCCAGGAAGCTATTGTAATTACTATATCCTCTAACACCCCCTCGGGTTTAACACGGGATTTGTCCGCTAATTCAAGTACAGTAGGAGTATGTCTAAGCCCCTGTAGCCCTAGGGTGGTAAAGAGGTCCTTTGTCATTACATTAATGGCAGCCCCAAGATCGATCAATGTGTTAGTTATGGGCTGATCATTAATGTAGACAGTAACCGTAGGATTTCCTGGATCATTATACTTAGTTAGAAGAGGCTGAGTGGACATTAATTTGGATAACTTCCCCATCACATGTATGGTAGCAGGGTCTTTAGGCTTCCTCCCAGGTTTCTTGATGCACAAGTCCCGCATTGTTTTAGCATAAATAGGTACTTCTTTAAGGGCTTGCAGCAGAGGAATTCGTACATGCAAATTTTGCAACTCCCTAAGAAAATCATATTCAGGCTGTGAAGTCATTCCAGGTTCAGTGAATCTCTGAGAATACAGAGCATTTTGAGTTACAGTAGTCGAGTCGGCCGTTACAGGTGTATCAGCCTTTCCCGAGTTGGTTGTTACAACAGTAACAGTGCTTCACGGGTTGGCTCTTACAGATGTAACAACTTCCTCTGTATCGGCTGTTATAGGTACAATAGTCACCTCAGAGCCTACGGTATCTCCTCTGGAAGGTTCACATTCCTCCTCTGTAAAGATAGGGGAGTGATTTGGTGTAATTACCTTACCTGATCGCAATTGAATTTCATTCAGCCCCACGGGGGTAATAAGGTAGGTCTTGACGGTAGGCGAAGCCTCTATGCCCTGAGCTATTTTATTGTTTGGGTTTGGGTTAGGTTGCACAAGTAGTTGGGGTCGCATAGGCGGTGTAGGAGCAGGAGTTTGGAAAGGAGGTAACTGTAGCTGTTGCTGCATTGGTAGTCCAGGTAAAGCTATATTTTGGGCATTTTCTCTCCAGTTTTGGTTCCAAGGGTATTGTTGAGATGGAGGATATTGGATAGAGGGAGATGGAGACCACTGGTTCAAGGGTGGAGGAAACTGTGCTGAAGGAGTAGGATATTGCCATGGATATTGCTGAGTATTATATGCATTGTTCCACGAATTGAATGAGGAAAAATCTTGACACATACCTGGAGGTTGTGGTTGCCATGGCCTCCTTGGTGCGATGAAATAAGAGGACTACGCCTCCTCGCTTGACTCCTTAACTACTGCCTCTAGTCTAGGAAGCTCTAGACATTGACCCGTCGAATGTTCCAACTCACAAATATTACACAAGCTGATGATGTGCAATTCGCATTCCCTCAAGGGATGCTTCTTCCGGAAATTCAGACATAACACAGCCAAAGGTGTATCAGCTTCTGCTTGTGTCTTCTTGATCTGTGCTGTCGTTATCTGGGTAGATAGAGTACTAAGGATATCGGTCTTGAAATTTTCGAACAAATTCCCAATTTCTGCTCTGGTTACTCCTCCTCCTGCAGATTTTTGTATTCGGGCAGAGGCATCTCGAATTGTGCTTCTCCCCTTAGATAATCCTCTAGAGCATCTTAGACAGAGCTTTACAATTTCAACGAATGGTTCCCGCGATATATCCCCCTTCCCTAATAGGTTCAGGGTGTCAAGGCAGTTGTCCCTCATTCCTCTGATAAATATGGTCTTCAAGATTTCATGGTCTAAATCACTGTGTTTAGACCTCTGCAGATTATAGTGGAACCGCTCTACATAGTCTTCTAGGCTCTCATCCTCCTTTTGCATCATTCTGAATACTTCCTCCCTTAAGTCCCTGGTTCTGCAATAGTCTTGGTACTTTGATAAGAACGTCTCCTTCATATCGTTCCATGTTCGAATAGAAGCGGATCCCAATCCCATGAACCATCTCAAGGCTGCCCCTTTTAAAGTAGCAAGAAATAATTTCAGTTTCTGAGCATCTGAGATATAGTCATAACTTCTGCATAAGACATCAAATTCAAATAAAAAGGTGTCTAGATCTTCCACAGTCATCCCTTGGAAGGATGGTAAGGATGATAGCGGAATATTTTTCATAGGAGCTTCACCTTCGATATCCCCGATTGGGAAATCAAAGCTGGTAATAGTAACATTTGTTTTAGCATTGTTGTGATTGTTATCCCCCATGGCTAATCCCTCTAACCCTTGCTATAACAGACGTTCTTCAAACTGTTCTTGTGATGGTCTTGTAGGTGTGATTGATGGCTCAGGTATCCTCAGGGTTGGCTATTTCACTGCACTACTTGAATCTGGATATTGATAAACCAACAGGTGTTCTCCTGTCTTAGGTGTTTGATGTTCCCCCTCAGTTTCCCCTTGTCCCTCGGTCCTAAAGTTCTGACTACTAGCTTCCCCCTACTGCTCCTGAATTGGATTCTTGATCTTGGGAGTGTGGGTGCTAGCTTTAGAATGATATGGCTTGGAGATAGAGGAATCAAAAGTTTTTGCCCTTATTATGGGAGTGACAGCGTTTTGTGGCCCTATTTTCCTTGCATTCCTTTGAGAGCTTGATTGTTCTTTTTCTGCCTTAGAGATTAGTTCCTGGATAAATGTTTTCCTTCCCAAATCTACACTTTTCCTTTCCTTTCTACGACATGTTTTTCTTGTGACTTATTAGAGTGGGGGGTAGTTTTAGTATTTCTATAGTCCTTATAGTTGCACACATGGACCCTATGTGTATTGATTCACACTCTAAGTGTCTCAGTCTTCGACAGTGGTGAGCCTGCCCAGGTACGTTAGAGCGATGTGCAGGTTCTTACCTCTCGTCTTACCGCCTAACAACTGAAGCGCTGAAGACACGTAAACAAAACACCAAAATACCATGCCGTAAGTGCCCTAGTGATCACAACGGTGAGCTCGCCCAAGTATGTTAGAGTGATGCGCAAGTTCTTACCTCTTGTCTTACTACCCAATGATTGTGGACTAGGAACACTCTATCATCAAACAAACAACTTGCTGACTGTATTGTCAATTGCCATCCTTGACAACGACGCCAAAATGTAGTGTTGTTTTAATCAATCCTAATTGACCGTGACTGCAACATTTAGTTGTCAACCTAGGGTAGGTCTTGCTGTTTCAATGGAGTTCGCACTGTTTGTGTCGATACACTACAACCAAGAATGAAAAATGGAAAGAATAGTAGAAGATAGAAGATGTCATTGAATCAAATTGCAAAACTTAAATCTTTCATGTAGAAATAAAACATCCACAAAATTGAAATCACACTTCTCAACTACCAGAGTAAGGGCACGCCACACAGTAACTAACTACACTAACTGGGCACTATCATTTTGTTAATCAAACCAGTGTAACAATACAACATAATCTGGAACAGAAGCGAATGTTATTCACAATTTGTACAACAACAACAGAAAACCATATGACAATAAGCAAAGCAATAACGTACACTATATCTACTACTGCAGTCCCTGCTAAAGAGGAGGGCCCTTCCTCCCTAGAAGGGTGCAAGAACAACATGAGATTAATTAACGAATCAGATGAAGAGCAGTAACAACATCATTGTAATGATTTAATATTAAAAATAATTCAAAGTTACAGAAGCAGAGTAACAATGCTTTTCTATATGCTATCCTTGTACATAGGAAATCGAGTTTCTTTTATAATTATTACATACCCGAAATTAGGAATAAAAAATAAAAGTAGTTACAACCTATTTCTAAATAGAAAGACTTCTCAAATATATTGGTTAGGATTGCAACCACTTGGGTCTGTTGTTTCTAAAATGAACAACTCCTAATGCCTGACAGCTGTTATGTGGAATAGTACCCACAACTTGCTAGCTCCAGTGCAACAACATCCTGCGAGTGAATAGTGGCTCAGGATGTAACTACAATCACTGGCGACAACACCCTTGGTGTAACAACGTTCCTCTGTATCAGTGCGTAGTGTAACAATAGCCTGTAACAACATTCAATGTGTAACAACATGCAGGGTGTAACAACGAACTGTTCTACCTTGCTCTGAAATTGATCAGCGCTGCCTGTTTACTTCATAG
Source organism: Pinus tabuliformis (assembly GCA_031772625.1). Lineage (NCBI taxonomy): Eukaryota > Viridiplantae > Streptophyta > Pinopsida > Pinales > Pinaceae > Pinus > Pinus tabuliformis. The sequence continues at coordinate 1,528,895,252 of CM062820.1, read as the reverse complement.
CCTTGTTCTTGTGAGCAACACCTGAAAAGGAGAAGAACTTCTAAAACACTCCTCTAGTGGTCACCCAAGTTAGCCACAAAAAGGAATAAAGTATCATATTATTCAATAAAATATGGCAAAATAACAGAAGAGTGGAATAGGTTGTAAAAGTGAGAAAAAGGGTGATTTAATCATGTAAAGTTTCATGGGCTTGGAGGATAAGAGGATCAAAACTAGGGAAAGAAGGTGCAGGAAATAGGTAAAAAGTCATACCCAATGGTGAGTTTGTCGGAGTTGCGACAGTACGGTGAGTCGGGGACAACAACCACTGTTTGACACTGGTCCATGTGATTGGGATATGATAAAGACAAGGAAACACAGGGTCGGGGTAGTATGCTACAGTGGAGGGCACGGTGGTCGACTGCAGAAGGGAGCAGACAGGGGAAGACAATGTTGACTATCTGCTAGAGCAGAATGCTGACTACACAGTGAGAGGGAACAGGTCGGCGGGGGATAAAAGGCTGTGAATAGCGACGTAGGGAGAGGGATCACGCGGATGACACAACGAAACGAATAATAATGAATGGTGATTGAGTCAGTCAAATGATGCAGCCAACATGCCAAAAGATTGAACCGCTCTGAAACCAATGTAGCGAGGAAATCAATGTGCAAGAAGTTAATTGCATGTAGACTGTGTATGTATGTGTAAGTAAGTAGTTGTATTATTAAATAAAAACTGAATGGTGATTACAATCCTATATACGCATTGACTGGCCACGGAGGTGAGTGGTCACACCTTTTGACCTATGGCCTTTCATAATTAATGGGCCATTAATTAATTAAATTATTTAATTTATATTATTATTATTATTTAATTAATATTTTTTATGAATATTTTATTCATAACATTCACTGCGTAGTTAGTGGTCAAATCTATTCATAATTGACTCAAATATGTATATACTTCATTTTTTTCTTGGGAAACATGTTTTCACAATTACATCATGTCTACATACAATGCAATGAATGTTGGTTGTTAAGTTCATTAGCAACATAATGTGAAAAATCCACAATTGCAATAAACTGGAAACTATTCTTCTAATTGATGCAGTTTTTTTTGTCTTCTATCATTTAATTAACAACAAATAACGAATAGCTCACTATTGCAATGTTCATAATTATGCTACAGAAATAAAATGTGAACTGTGAAATAGATGCACACACATAAAAATGACACTGATGTTTGGACTAACATCCCCGAAAAAACCCAGAAGGGAAAATTGGTGCAACAGATGATGGTTTATATTTTATTATCTTCAACAAATTAGAGAGTACATAGTTTTGTTTCGCCAAAACACTGGCAAAGCTCCAAAAAATTTTCTCCGCCGCTCCAACTGGCAGATTGACCTGGAAACTCTCTGTTTCCCTTACAGAATCAAATTTGTTCGCCTCTAGTAAATGCACACGAACACTGCTGCTACGAGAAATACACTAGCTGGAAACTAAGATTCTGCTGATCTTGCACTTCTTTGGTGATATTGCACTCGCACTAGGCAACTTGTTCTATCCTTTAGATTCGATACTCGACAACTGGAAATATGATCTGCTGCCCAGAATGGCACTCTGGAGAAATCACAACCATTGGTATGGCATTCCTACAGAAGAAATCGACCTTCCCTTTGACACTGGAAATCAACGAAAAATCTCCCTTGAAAATCTCTCTCCAATTTTTGCTAAACCCTTTCACTAATGCTTTGCTAGCTCAAACTCTTCCCTCGCCAAATGTTGCGCATTGGGAAATTCACATTTCCTTGCTTCCTTTCTCATTCGATGTGTCTTCTCCAAGCCCCATCGACTTGCTCTTATAATTTTCTCGCTGGAGCACCAATGGCCAAGATCTAATTGCGATCGATGGCTCAAATCAAATCATCTTAGACTCCGTCATATAACTTTTGAGAAGTCTTTAGAGGAAAAGTTGATTCCCTTAACTAATACTCTTTAATTAACTAGTTTTCCGAAGTTAGACTTAGGAAATTTAATGATCTGGTCCACTAATTTAATTAAGGTGTTTTAGAGCCATATCCCGTGAAACCATTTATGGGTATTGGAGATGTCATTTCTTTTAGTCTCTTTGACACCTTAGAGACTAGAACACCTGGCTAGTGTTGCAAAAAGCATGATATAATCGTGATAATATTGAAAAATCACGGTATTTTGAAAATGGCGATATTATCCCCTGATTATTACGTGATTTTTTCTTCTCAAAAAATCGCGAAATAATCGCGATAACTTGAAATTATCGCGATTATTACAAAAAAATCACGAATTTTTGGAAAAAAAATCTTGAATTTTTTTTATTTTTATTTTTATTAATTTTGCCCATTTTTTGATGATGAGGAGTTGGAGGAGCAACAAGAGGAGGAAGTGACACAACCTACCCAGGCTACCTGTTACGAGTAGAGGACATGGTCTACCTCTTGTAGCTACTAGTTCTTCAGCTTCTACAGCACAGCAGAGTCCATTGCCAACTCCACCGACATCTACATCTAAAGGGAAAGCTATTGCATTTTCTTGCAAGAAGGGTAGAGGAAATCAGTGGTATTAGTTATTTGGTTCATTTCATTGTGTATGACATTATGACTCATGATATGAGATACATTATTATATTTTTTGTTGATATTTTGAGGTCGAGTTGGGACTCAGGAGTCAGGACTGACTATTCAGGACATGATTCATTGTTATGTGATGTAGCACTAGAAATGATATTACACATCTTATCCATTAGTTATTTTATCATATTTATTTGTCAATGTATTTATTTTATGTTGTAGATGCTTTAGATATTAAAAGAATTGAAAAAAATGAATATTTTTGTATTTTACGATTGTTCCCTGATTTTTTCTTTTGCCGATATTATCCCGATAATGATTACTACAACATTGGACACACCTATCCGATGCTACCACCATAATAAAAAAATAACACTCCCTCTTAGCGAGGAGGTGTTCTTTCCTCAACTTTCCTTCACTTCAACCTATAGCTAGACAGTCCATGCTACTAATGTCTGACATCTGTTTCACTTTCTTTCTTCACATCTCACGTTGATCTGGGTCCTTGTCATTGGAGAATCACTATCAAGAAACCGATTGTAAAACATTGTCCGTCAACTACTGCAAATACTTTGATCTACCTCACACTACGCTGCTACTACTTTGCTGCTAACCTTGCACTGCTTCTGTAACTACTGCAATAGTGAGTTTGATCTTCCCAAAACCTGAAGCTCTATGCTTCCATAGGGCTGCTCCCTCTGAAGCTAAAATCCCTTTGAGTCTCGATCTCCCAATGGGAAATCAGTTTAATTGGAACTGCATTCCGCATCTTGCAACTGAGCAATTCGCACTGCATGTGCCACTGCAACTAGCTCTGCACTGTCTCTCAAGAACTGATTGCAACTAGCTCTGCTGACATTGATCCTGCTACTATGATACTGTGGGCCCCTGTAGCAAGGGTGGCGGTCTTATTGCAACAACTGGAATCGATCTAACTAATCTCCATGCTACATCTTTAGTGGACCATGCCCATCTTGACACGTTAAGGTATCAAGCCCCTCCTCCACCTGGAGGTATTGCTGCTATTAGTGCAAACTACTCTAATCTGGCGGTCAACTCATCAATATCTGCTGACGCTGTTGTGTTAAATTATGGTATGTTCTATGCTTAGAGCAGTTTACTTATTTTTCTTCTTATTAGCCATAGATTAGCAATCACATATACATTAAGTGAAGTGCAGATAGAACATTAAATGATAAACAGAAAACAAGCCAAGACAAGAGACACAAGATGTGGCAGCTAGCCAGGGACAAACCCCAATGCGGGGAAACCCTTCGATCAAATCTTCTTTTATCTTCAATAGTTCAGCAGAGAGAAATAGTACAAAATCTGAATTCTGTAATTTTGTATCAGCAGCAACAAACCCTAGATCAACAAAGTCAAACTTGGTCAAACTAGCTGAAATTGGCCTCTAAAATACTTGGTCAATTTCCGGTCAACTTGTCCTCGAACAGCGTGAAGAAACAACTCTTGAACAGCCCCAAAAGTTCAGTCAATTTGCTGATTTTTGATGTCAACTGAGCCCTAAACTAGGGCAGTCAATACCGGTCAAACTAGAGGTTAGATCACCTCGATTTTCGTGCCAAAAATTGCGCCCTGCCTAGGAGAGGCAACCACAACCAATCCGCATTTCTGGAAGGTCAACGCTGGTCAAAGAGATGACCTACTGCCCTAGCGTCTTTTTTTTGCGTCTTCTTTGCCCTAGGACGTCTTCCTTTTAGCCACACGTGTGAGAGAGAGAGAGAGGCTTCTTTTATGCGTAGGAGAGAGAGAGAGAAGATGAGTGAATTGAATTGTCCAAATGAGGAGAATGCTCCTTGTATTTATATGCAAATGTTGAGGTTGAATAGACATGATTGTTGGGCTTCTGAGCCTACATAAGTTTGCTCGCTGACCTTGTCAATTTGTCCATAATCAAAATAAATTCATATCTCCATAAATACTTATCGGAATCGGATGATCTTTAGATCAATCCTACACCTCTCGATGAGAGGAATCTAGGAAAATATCAGAAGCCATAAATAAGGTGATCCACATGGAGTTTTGCCCTAGTTGCCAATTTTAACACTTCCTCTCAACTAGGGAGAACTTCATCTGGAATCCGTCAGACCGTCGCTGCTATCTATCCATCAAATGCGCTGTCCTATACAACTTGATCCCACTTTGCTCTGCTCTGCTCGAACTATGAAGAAGAAGAAATGATTGAGGATGTGCCATACCATCCTCCACTGACCCGAAGTCAGTCTCAGAGTGTGAACCACTCTCACTGATCCCAGATCAGTATCATTGATCCCAGATCAATGGAGGTCATCCTAGCATAGGGAGTACGGTAGATACAACGATGTGTCCATCAATAGTACTACTATGGTCCCTATCCTCATTTCCCTGCTCATTGATCAGATGAGAGGTACTTCCATTGAGTCCTAAACTGCATGGATAGGATGCCTCGACAGGAGAACTAATCATCCTCTCCACAGGAGAACAAATCATCCTGTCCAGTGGATACCACAGAGAACTAATCATCCTGCTTCACAATCGTCACGGAGAATGAATCATCCTGGCCCACAAGAGAACTAATCAACCTGTTCCACAGTCGCCACGGGGTGTCACAGGGGAAGGTTGAACCTTTACCCTGTACATAGTGCACCACCAGGGGATGGTGAGTCACCCTGTGGTCACATGTCGCTCCAAGAAGTACCCTGCGCTCCCTGGAGCTCCTAGAGCTCAGTACATCATACTCGACCCTCATAAGAGGGTCTCTGAACTACACCAAGTCGTTCTCGGAAAGTTGTGAATTTGACCTTTCCTAGGGGCTTTGTCAGAATGTCGACGACCTATTCATCTGTACCGATATGTTGGAGCCTTATTGCTCCTCGCTGCACCATATCTCGAATATAGTGGTACCTGATATCGATATGCTTGGAGCGATCATGAAATAAGGGATTCTTTGATAAACGGATCCCGCTCTAGTTGTCACACAGAATCATGGTGGTATCTAATGTAAATCCAAACAACTCACTGAAGAGCTTTCGCAACCAGATTGCCTCATAGGAGGCCATGCTAACAACAATGTACTCTGCCTTGACGGTGCTCAAAGCCACCGACTTCTGCTTCCTGCTCATCTAGGATATCGAGGTAGATCCCAAAGAGAAACAACACCTGGAAGTGCTCTTTCAGTCCACCACACTGCCTGCCCAATCAACATCAGTATACCCAACTAGTCTCACTTCTCCGGCAATGTATCTCAACCCATGAGTGATTGTTCCATGAAGATATCTCAACAGATTCTTGGCACTAATCCAATGTGAGTGGTGAGGCTCAACCATATGTTGACTCAATGTGTTGATTGCAAAGCATATATCTGGACGGGAGTTCACCAAGAACATTAATGCTCCAACGAGTTGACGATACTCGGTAGCATTTCGTAAAACTAGTCCGGCAGCACTACCGGTTAAATTCTTGAAGTCAAGCTCCATCAGGGTAGTTACGAGCTTGCAGTCCACCATGCCGAATCTCTAAAATCTCCCCTGGTTTCTACCAGACTTCCAGTCCTAGGAAATAGTGCATAAGTCCTAGGTCTTTCATCTCGAACTCAGAAGCCAACTCCCTCTTACATTCGTGAATGAGAGGGTCTACACCTATTAGAAAGAGGTCGTCAACATATAACACCCGTATGAGAGGCTTGTCATCTATAACCTTAAAGTAAAGGTTAGGGTTAGCTTCACTCCTAGTGAATCCTAGCTTCATCAAGTAGCTATCGATCCTCTCATACCGTGCTCGGGGTGCTTGCTTTAGCCCATAGAGGGCCTTCTTCAACCTGCACACATGAGATTCTCGATCATAAATCTCAATCCTTCAGGTTGCTCTACATAGACCTCCTCTTTGATCGAACCATGTAAGAATGCAGTCTTGACATCCATCTGAGGTAGGTTTCATCCTTGTGAAGCAGCAAGGGCTATGATCGAGCAGATGGTGGTATATCGGGCAACAGGTGCAAATATCTCGTCATAGTCTATACCTTCCTTCTGAGAGAAGCCATGAGCGACAAAACGAGTCTTATACTTTTCCGCACTTATATCAACTGCATGCTTTATCTTGTAAAGCCATTTTGAAGTGACAACTGCTTTGTCCTGGGGTCTGGGGACCACATCCCAAACATCGTTTTTCATAATGGACTCATATTCCTTGTTCATAGTATCCTTCCACTTGATGCTTGACGACATTTGTGAATGATGAAGACTCATTTTGGATGATCGTGCTCATGATGGTCAGGTATCCCTGATACCCTGTTCGGCTTCTTACTTTCACGGAAGGTTCCTCGGGGTGCAATGTGTCCTTTAGCATCATCAAGTGTCCCCTAAAGCCATGAAGGCCTCTTCCTAGAAGAGGAAGGCTCTTGCGGAGGAGGATCAATAGGATCCATAGGTTCTTCCACATTGAGCATCGTCTCATCTTCCTTTTCCTTCGGTTCCCCGGTGTTAGCTTCTTTAGATCCCTTTAAAGTAGGAACATTGTCTACCTTGCTAAGAGCCATATCTTCGTCAAAGGTGACATCATGACTAATCTCGACTTCCCGTTGACTAACTCATAGATTCTATAGCCCTTAGTATTTTCGCTATAGCCCACGAATATTCCTTTCTTTCGAGATGCACCTAATTTATTCCCTTTTTCTTTAGGCACATGAAAATATACAGGGCTTCCAAAAATTCTAAAATGAGATATGTCAGGTTTCTTACTAGTGAACATTTCTTCGGGTGTCTTGGAACCTAATGCTTGATGAGGGCATCTGTTTTGTACATATACAGCGGTATTTGCAGCTTCGGCCCATAAAAACTTCGGAAGTCTTTGATCATGGAGCATAGCATGGACAACGTCCACAATTGTACGATTCTTCCTTTTCGCCACACCATTCTGCTCAGGAGTATATGGTGTAGTAGTCTCTCTCTTAATGCCAGCCTCTTTGCAAAAGTCATGAAACTCATTGGATTCATATTCAGTCCCATTATTAGTCCTTAAGATCTTGATCTTCTTTTCGGTTTGATTCTCGATCAAGGCTTTGAAGTGCCGAAACCAGGGGAACACTTCATCCTTCTTTTTCAAGAAGTATATCCAAGTCTTGTGAGAATAATCATCTGTAAAAGTGAGGTAATATAAATATCCTCCCAAGGAGTTCACAGGCATCATACCGGATATGTCTGAGTGAACCAATTGCAATATATCAGAGGTCTTGCTTTGGCTTGAGGGAAATGGTCCCCTTTTTAGCTTTCCTTCGACACATCCTGGACATACACCTTCATGCTCTAATTTGAACTCGGGCATCCCGGTCACCATTTTTCTTATATCAGGTAGAGCTTTATAATGAAGGTGAGCAAACCTCCGATGCCATAGTTGGGACTGAAGAGATGTGTCACAAGTCATGACACCTAGCGGACTTCCACCGACCTGATATAATGAATCAATGCGAAACCCAAGAGTAAAAGCATCTTTAAAGTTTTTTTCCATACATGTACCTTGCCATCGCTGAAGGCCACCTTGTAGCCTTTGTCTTCCATTGTCGAAATGGACACCAGGTTCTTTTTGAGATCAGGTACATATAATACATCTTGTAGTTGTAAGTGGATGGTATTACCCTGATTCAATTGAAGAGTGACATTTCCTACGCCTTTCATGGGATATTTTGAATTATCTCTAATAACAATTTCCAGGTTGGTTTCCTTTTCTATCAGATTATAGAAGCTTCTTTGTAACCAGTGAAGTGCCTTGAGGCACCACTATCAATAAGCCAATTTCCTAGCGAGTCCGAGGGAGAAGTAGTAGATAGAGCTGCTGGTAGATAATATTCATCTTGCTTATTATTAACAGTGTTAGATTCATACGTGGAATTTCTTGCCTTCTTGAATGGTTGTCCTCTTCCTTGATTTCCGACACTTCTTTTACCTCTGCCATTTGACTTGCCATTCCTTTGATTGCCTTGAGAGGGATTTTGATCATCGTCCCGGTGTGAGTCCCTTTTATTAGGGCACTCCCTTGCATAGTGACCCATTTTATTGCAATTGTAACATCGTCCTTTTCTTCCACCCTTAGGTCCAGCCTTTCCTTTGAATTTAGCCCCGGAATTGTTTCTTCTTTTAGTATGAGAAGAAAAGGCAGAGGGATGACCTTTAAGTATGGGCATTTCTTGCTCTTCCATCCTTGTTTCTTCTTGAATGCATCTGGCCATTAATTCCTCAAATCCAGGAATTACGTTATTGTTGAGAAGTGTAGTCCTGAATATATACCATTAAGATGGCAGTCCTCCAAGAGTTGTGAGTGTCATTTCCCTGTCAAGAATTACTTCACCAATAGATAGGAGACCGTTCTTGATCTCGGTGATCCTTAAGAAATATGCTTGCATACTCTCATCTTTGCCCTTCTTAATTTCCTTCAGCTTATTTATAAGAAACAAGACTTGATTTGCATCATTAACTTTAAATAAATTCACCAGTCTATCGTAGATTTCCTTGGAGGTGTTCAGCTCGGAAACATAGGCCACCAAGCGCTTGTCGATAGAGCCCCGGATGATCTTCCTTGCTTTGACTTCGCCCTTGGTCCATTTGTTCCTAGCAGCAGTGGATGCATTTGATGGAGGTTCAACAATCCCGCTTCTCACATGGTCCAACACTTCTTGCTCTTCTAATGTTAGATCGAGAGACATCTTCCATCCGTGATAGTGAGACTTCTCACGGAGTTTGTCTTCAGCAGGGAAGTGTGTTGAGGACCCCATGATTTCTTTTTAAGATAGCCTTGCCAACCTTCTCTTCGGTGATTGCTCTTGCTCTTGCTCTTGTTTGGGCTTTGTCTTCACCTCAGCTCTAATACCATGTTAAATTATGGTATGTTCTATGCTTAGAGCAATTTATTTATTTTTCTTCTTATTAGCCACAGATTAGCAATCACATATACATTAAGTAAAGCGCAGATAGAACATTAAATGATCAACAGAAAACAAGCCAAAACAAGAGACACAAAATGTGGCGGCTAGCCAGGGACAAACCCCAATGCGGGGAAACCCTTTGATCAAATCTTCTTTTATCTTCAATAGTTCAGCAGAGAGAAATAGTACCAAATCTAAATTCTGTAATTTTATATCAGCAGCAGCAAACCCTAGATCAGCAAAGTCAAACTTGGTCAAACTAGCTGAAATTGACCTTTAAAATACTTGGTCAATTTCCGGTCAACTTGTCCTTGAACAACCTGAAGAAACAACCCCAAAAGTTCAGTCAATTTGTAGATTTCTGAAGTCAACTGCAGCCCTAAACTAGGGCAGTCAATACTGGTCAAACCAGAGGTTAGATCACCTCGATTTTTGTGCCAAAACTTGCGGCCTGCCTAGGAGAGGCAACCACACCCAATCCGCACTTTGGAAGGTCAACTCTTGGTCAACGTTGGTCAAAGAGATGACCTGCTGCCCTAGCGTCCTTCTTTTTGCGTCTTCTTTGCCCTAGGATGTCTTCCTTTCAGCCACATGTGAGAGAGAGAGAGAGGCTCCTTTTATACATAGGAGAGAGAGAGAAGATGAGTGAATTGAATTGTCCAAATGAGGAGAATGCTCCTTGTATTTATATGCAAACGTTGAGGTTCAATAGAAATGACTGTTGGGCTTCTGAGCTTACATAAGTTTGCTGGCCGACCTTGACAATTTGTCCATAATCAAAATAAATTCATATCTCCATAAATACTTATCGGAATCGGATGATCTTTAGATCAATCCTACACCTCTCGATGAGAGGAATTTAGGAAAAATATCAAAAGCCATAAATAAGGTGATCCACATGGAGTTTGGCCCTAGTTTCCAATTTTAACATCTTGTTTGCTCTTGCTTTTTGTCCTTCCTCTGAGGACACTAGGAGATGTAGTGACTGAATTCACCACACTCAAAGCACTTGACCTGCGACAAGTATTTCTTCTTCTTTTCTCCTCCCATTGAGCCTTTTCCCTGACTGGGACCCTTCTTCACCTTCCCTTTACTTGTAAGGGCTACGTTCTCCTCATCCTCCTCCTTCGGTCCCTTGTTGCTGCCCTTGATAGTACCCGCTGCAAGATTGAGCCTCAACTCCTCTTGAGTGAAGTCACTTAATAGACGATCCCATCGAGGTAGCGTATCTTGCTTAGAAATAACTTAGACGAAAGTATGCCACTCCTTGGTGAAACCGTTGACAGTTGTCCACACTAGCTCGCTTTCTTCAGGTTTCTCACCCACTACTGCAAATTCATCTCTAAGCGTCTGAATTCTAGTGAGATAGGATATAATTGCTTTTCCCTTTTGCATCTTGGTATTCCTCAACTTCTCCTTGAGAATCATTTTACAATTCTCTGATGGATTCTCATACAGGTTTATGATGACATCCCACATGTCCTTTTCTGTATTCTTGTCTTCAATATGCGGGACTATGTGATCCCGAACCCCATCTAGGACCATCCTCTTAGCTTTGGCCATTTCTTTCTTGAAGATAGCCCACTATTTTGGATCTGTTGGCTCTACCATGACATTTGTCACGAATTTCTTTAGACCATGCTCGTTCAATAGGAATTGCATTCTGGCCTTCCATACACAAAAGTTAGAGGCTCCGTCAAGTCTTTCTTGATTCCTGAGACTTGCTGTGGCCATCTCTGCGAAACTCAAGTATGCGGAGGTCAATGAACTGGAACTTCCTTTTCTCTTTTCGGCAATTAGTTTTGTCTTCTTCTTGTGCTCACACTCCTGGAATGCACAGATCTGGCCTTTGGGAACACGTACAACCTCGGATCTACCTCCAGTTGGGGCGCCTAACCTCCCTTTGCCTCTGGAAGAAATTCACTTTGCCTTCCAGACACTGATTCTACCTCCGACAACTAATCAAACCCTCTTCAAACAACTTGCACTGTTGGACGGGCTAATTCGCACTACAAAATACAACCTCTTCTTGTCGGAATTTTGATCTCCTCTCCCTTATCTGGGAAAATTGGAAATCCTCTGAGAAATTGCTGGAAATTCCTCGTGTGCTTTCCTCTTCCTTCCTAATGTAGGTATGCCGCTGTAAATCCCTACTGCAAATTTCCGTGCCCAGATCTACTCTGCGAACTGATTGATCTGCTCACCGGAATTACCTCTTGGCAATACCACTGCTTGTTGCCAAAGATCTGAAGAAAAATCGAACTTTTCGTCCACTTGGATTTGGAAATTGATTTTCTTCTCTATAAATCGAACCCCTTGCTTGGCCTACGCAGATCTGGATCCTATGCTTCAAATCTCCCTCTAAAATTGCACGATCTTACTTCCTCCACTTCCGAGTCTTAGATCTGATGAACTACCGCTCTGATACCATGTAAAAAATCCACGATTGTAATAAATTGGAAACTATTCTTGTAACTAATGCAGTTTATTTGTCTTTTGTCATTTAATTAATGAAAAAAATGAATAGATCACTACTGCAATCTTCACAATTAAAATAAACACTGCGGAAATAAAGCAAGAACTGAGAAATAGATGCACACACAAAAATGACACTGATGTTTGGACTAACGTCCTTGTAATAATTCCGAAGGGAAAACTAGTGTAGAAGATGAGGGTTTATATTTTATTATCTTAAGCGAATTAGAGAGTACATAAATCTGCTTGCCCAAAACATTGGCAAAGCTCCATAAAATTGTCTCCACCACTCCAACTAGCAGATCAACCTAGAAACCCTTTCCCTTACAAAATCAAATTCAACCACCTCTAGTAAATGCATGCAAAAAACATTGTTGCGAGTAATACATACTAGTTGGAAATTGAAATTCTGTTGATCTTGCACTTTTTCGGTGATACTGCACTCGCATTAGGCAATTTGCTCTTTCCTTTGGATTTGATCCTTGACAACTGGAAATACGTTTTGCTGCTTAGATCTGCGCACTAGAGAAATCACACCCACTGGTACGACCTTCCTGCAGAAGAAATAGACCTTTCCTCTGACACTAGAAATCAGTGGAAAATATCCCCTGAAAATCTCTGTCCAATTTCTGTTGAACTCTTTGGCTGATATTCTGATGGCTCGAACTCTTCCCTCGCTGAATGTTGCGCACTGGAAATTTGCACTACCTTGCTTCCTTGCTCATTCAATGTGTCTTCTCCAAGCCCCATCGATTTGTTGTTATAATTCTCTCGCTAGAGCACCAACAACCAAGATCTAATAGTGATCGATGGCTCAAATCATCTAAGACTCCGTCAAATAACTTTTTAGAAGTCTCTAGAGAAAAAGTCGATTTCCTTTACTATTACTCTTTAATTACCTAGTTTTCCTAAGTTAAATTTAGGAAATTTTAATTATCTGGTCAATTAATTTAATTAAGGTGTTTCAGAGCCATATCTAGCGAAACCATTTCTGGGTTATTGAAGATCTCATGTTCCTTAGTTTCTTTGACACCTTATAGACTAGAACCCCTGTCCAATGTTAACACCATAATTAAAAACTAACACATAATGGTTTTGTTGCCTCAAAATCTAGCAAGGTCTTTTGAGGGGAGCTCGCAAGACAAGAACTAGACTAGGTGATAACACTATGAGGTGTGGCCCTCTCTCATCACAACTAACACCTCTTGCTCTTTAGTGGATTTTCACCTCAAGGGAGGCTTCCCTATATTGGTCACCTAATGGATATTCAAGTCTAATGCTTAGAGGGACAAGGATAAGAGAAGTACTCAACTTAAGGATAGGGCTCTTATTAGCATAGACAAAGCATAGTGTACCTTCCAAAGGCCTATCTAGGGCACAAGTTACCTAGGGTTTTGTGAATAAGCAATGTAATACGCTTACTTATGTGCTCTTGGTCAGGAAAATGCTTGACAAGATGAATATGATCAATGTTTGGAACAACAAGCCTTCAATAAGCCCAAAGTTGAAGCCTAGGGCTAGATTATGGTTTGCCTAGGGCAAGAATTGCTTAGGGCCTGTGATGTGCCCTAAAATGGAAGAATTCACCTTGGGAAAAGGATGATTTTGAGGAAATTGTTGATTTGGGGTAACATCGGATGTGCTCTAACCATGAAAATTGGTGGAGAGATTAAAGCACATGAGATCTCCAAGACCCAGAAATGGTTTGGGGAAAATCCACCCGGTTAGAGAGATATTAAAATAATTAATATTTTTAATGGAGTTCCTAAGTCTAAACTTCGGAAAATTAAAATATTAATGGGTATTAATATAAAACTGGGTGAGAATGTTATAAATGACATGTATCAAGTCAAATCTAATCTTAGCCATTGATTAGATATTTAATCTTGGTTGTTGAATCTTAGTCGTTGATTAGAGATTTAAACTTGGCCATTGAAGACTCAACATAAAAAGTATAAGAGGAGGCTTGAGGGTCAGTTGGAGACACACCAAGATTGATCAGTTAGTTTGATTTTCTAGAGCGGGGTTTGCTGAGAAAAGTCTAACAAGTGATTTGAGTTGCAGCGAGGGGCAGTGAGTGTATAGCAAAAAGGCAAAGATAGTGCTGAAGGACTAGCGTAGAGGAGTGAGTGTATAGCAAAAAGGCAAAGATAGTGCTGAAGGACTAGCGTAGAGGCAGAGGAGGCTACACAAAGCCAGCAGGAGCCACACAGAGGGCCAGAGTGACTGCGCAGAGGCTAGTAGGGCCTGCGTGGGTGATGCAGAAGGCTAGAGAGCCAGCGCAGAGTAGCAGAAGGCTGACACAGGGGGCTTTTGAGTGACACAGAGGCCAGGAGGGCTAAGGCAGAGCTTCAGAGAAGTGTCAGAGAGATTTTCGTGAAGCAGACTTGCTGAATATCTGCTTCCAAAGAGAGGTATTACTGCCAGATTGATTTCTCTATTGGGTGAGCTAGTTTGGCACCCTAGTTGTACTCAAGAAAGCTGCTTAATAATAAAACCTTCAGAATTGTTGCACCGGTTTTCCCAAGTTGGGTTTTTCCTGGGACGATTGTCCAAAAATAAAAGTGTGCCTTTTGTGTTTGTCTATTCTTTCAGTTGATGATCTGTTGATGGTTGAGACTGCATTTGTGTTTATTTTTAGTATTTATATGGTTAAATAACTTGTTAAAGGAATAAACAAGTAGGTGAAATAAACCAGATAGTGCAGGAAGAATTTCTAACGAGTTAAACTTAGAAATTTCAACATGGTATCATAGGGTTGCAAATCATAGGAGAATTGAAGGCACAAGTTAAATCATAAAATTTGCAGCAGAAACAGTTGTCCCGAGAGACAGAGTTGTTCCTAAGCAGAAGCCAACAGAGGAGTGAAGCAGAGGGCCTGCGTCATCATTTCGAGCCAGAGATAGGCCAGTGCAGAGGCAGAGAGAGGTAGAAGGGGCTCAGGAAGAGCCATGTCATCCTACTCAGTTAGGTAGGCTTGACGTAGTTGGCCAGAAGAGCGATTCAGCGTTTTTCAAGATTGCGCAGAGCTAAGTGGCTCAGTTTCTTCAGCTGCTAGGACCTAGGAGCTGTGGGCAAATCGTGGATTGGGAAATTGGTGGGGTACTGTTGCTGTCGAAGTAGAAAAGTACCTAACGGGATAGAACCAAGGTAGAGGGAGTCACTACCTAGGTGGATTTCTAGCCAAGAAATCTAGATCAGTGTTGCAGGAGCAAAGGGGATCGAAGAGGAGCAGTTCGAAAACTGGCAGGAGGATTTCTAGAGGGAAATTGAGACTCAGAGAGAGTCGAGGAGAGGATTTCCAAGAGGGAAATCGAGACTCAGAGGGAGTCTAAGAGAGAACTTCCAGGAGGGAAGTTGAGGCTCAGAGGGAGTCGAGGAGAAGAGCGGAGATGGCAATGAATGGACTGAGGGATCAGGACAGGTCGGAGGGGGCATCCAACTTTGTCATCTGGAAGGCTAGGATCCTGTTTGTTCTAGATAGACATTGCATCAAGGGCTTCGCCTTGAGAACCGTGGCTATCCCAGTCGACCCAGTTGATAACGAAAGGAATGAGGATGCAATGGCCAAGGCAAAGTGCATAATCCTTTATGGGGTCAAGGATCATGTAGTTTAGCATATTGCCAAGAAGAACACGACAAAGGAGATGTGGGATACCTTGACGACATTGTATCAAGGCATTTCCGTGTAGACATTGTATCAAGGCATTTCCGTGGTAGTGTGAGGGATTTTAAGACTCTAATCTAGACCCAAGGTCATGGAAATTCAACATGGTACCAGTGCGTGTCTGATCTACTTTGGAAGTGAGAAAATCAGAGTTGTAGATAGCGAAGTACAGCGTGAGAGGGAGCTGGCCACATTGTCAGTGAAGGGTTCACTACAATGGCGAAGTTGCAGGTATGTATCTGATATGAGTACAGGTTGGAGGGGTTCTCCAACTATATTCCATAGAAGGAAAGGATCAAGTTGATATCGCAGGTCAATAGGATCTGGGATTTTACCGAGAAAGAGATCAAGAAACCAACCGACCCTAAGGAGCTGGAAATATGGGAATATTTGGATGCGAGGCTGATATTGATCATCCTTGATGGTGTGCGGGATGCCCTAATACCTCATTTGTCTAGGAAGAACACCACACATAAGATGTGGGTGTCTCTTCAGAATTTTTTCTCAGAATAAGAACGAGAACCAGGTATTGGTATTGGAGGATAAGTTGAATTCCACCAAGATGTTAAAGGGTGAAATTGTGACCTTGCATCTGACAAGATTGTATCAGGTCAAGGATGCGCTTAATGTCATCGGTGTGATTGTCTCAGATGGAGATATGGTAAGGATTTCCATGAAAGGGTTCACCGAGGAATGGAAGCCCTTCATTAAAGGAATCATTGTTAGGGAGAAGTAGTCAAACTTGGATAGGTTGTGGGATGACTTCATTCAAAACGAGTTGTGAGATGAGGATCTTCAGCCAAAGCAGAAAGCTTTAGATGATGATGTGGCACTCGCATCATGAATGAAAGGTAAGAAAAAGAAGGACTTGAGTAAATTCAAGTGTTTCAGCTTTGGCAAGATGGGTCATTTTTCATCAAGTTGTACGAAGAAGAAGAAGGGAGATGATGAGAAAAGAAAAGGGAAGCAGGCCACCCTTATTGCCAATAAAGTAGAGATGGATAAGCTCACTAGAAGATTGGAAGACGAAGAGGAGGATTTTGCTATGATTTCTCATTTCTCACAGAGTACTATCAAAGAGGATGGATGGTATGTGGAAAGTGGTGTGACGAAGCATATGACAGGGTCACAGGATATTTTTGAGACTCTAGCTGGATGGGATCCAAAGTTGCACATGGTGTTAGGTGACAAGAGTCAATTGGAGATCCAAGGATTAGGTGTTGTGCCATTCAGAATGGAGACAGGACGTATGATGTGGGTCCAAGATGTATTGTTTGTACCAAGACTCAGATATAATGTGCTCTCCATCTCGATGATGGAGAAGAACGGGTTTGACATCTTGTTCCAGGATGGGAAGGAAATATTTGGGCTCATAGGCTCTAAGTCGATGGGATTGTACTCAGAATTAGAGAGCATAGTCTCTATAGGTTGACTGCGAAGCCTAAGGATCATGGAAAGAAGTAGGGATAGGTGTAGGTTCCAAAGAAGCAGGAGAAAATGTAGGTGTAGGTGCAGGCTTTAGAGGAGAAGGCATAGGTTCCCAAGAAGAAGGTACACTTTTCTGAGAAGGTCCAAGTTCCAAAGACTTAGAAGGAGCCTATTTCAAGAGGGATCTTGCAAATTCAAAGGGAGAGTCTGCAACGTAAGAAGAGCATGTGGTAAGTGTTGAGCAAGGGTGCTCCTACAACTTCCAATAAGGAATCATGTGGAAGACCTTACAGGATAAGAAGAAGAAGTAGGGTGCTTCTGGCAGTGACAATGACACTTCCGAGAAGGGCGTAGTTCACCGTATAGGGATTTCTTTGATTATGAGCGCCAAGAGTTGGGCAAGTGTTACGAGCAGTGATGATGATGAAATGATACTTCCTAGTCTTGGAAGTACGTCCCTCGCTAAGTGGGAGTGTTGATTTGTGTAGCTTGGGAGGTACTCCAAACCCTAGGGTTTAGGTTTTGGAGGACAAAGTGCCACAAGGGCAGCTTGTGGGCTTGAAACCCAAGTATGGGGTTTTGGCACCCATCGTGTTTTGGGGCAAAACCATGATGGATTCATGGCATTTGATGGATGAGGATGATAGTGCTCAAAAAGATGATTCTAAAGCACTGAAAATCGTCTAAATCCGAGTTGTCATTAGAGGGATATGAATTTTTGAGTTGACATAGTAAATATTGGATTTTCAAGTAGGCCGACTTGAAGAAAATTCCAAGTAGACATGTCTCTTCATGTGATTCATTGGAGGCCATAAAGGCTATATATTGAGGACTATTTGAGTCATTTTAGGCATCCAAAAGTGCAACACAAAGTAAGAGAAAATTTGTTGAACAAGGAGGGGATCTCTATTTTAGGGCTGCAGATTAAGAAGCTACTTCAACAAGGAGAAAGGGAGCCATTTGGATTTTCTTGTAACTGTTTTGAAGCGCGTGGAATTTTGTTTTTAGGCTGAGTTTACAAGGAGAGATTGGGAATGTTCTCAAGTGGTAATTCATCTCTAAACAGGCTGAAAATTTGATTGTCCTATGATGGTGAGGTCGCAAGCTTGTAGTGGCTAGTTTGATGGTCAAACAAGCCCTAAACAAGAAGTTTTAGTAGCCCACTCACACGACGAAGTATCCAACCTTGTGGAGGAAAATGAACTGTAATTTTATGAGGCAAAATTGACCACAGATGGTGGAAGAATATGGGCTGCAGTTTTTCCCTAACAAATGATCATATTTTTATAGTGTTGAATATCAGTCTTCAAGGTATGTACCTTCTTCATTGTTGCTAAGTGTTGGGTCCAGCATTGACCAAATTGGATCATATTATAGAGAAGCCTATTAGAGCCATTTATATGACATTCTGAGGTGAGGAAATGTCATATTAGGTGCAGATCCAATAGTGACGAGATTGGGTGTCATAGAGTTGGTTGGAGGGCAACGTGTTGGCTACCCAAAGTAGCACTAGATGAGCTATCTTGAAGGACGAAGAGCAGCTGAAGGTTGGGTGAAGGACAGTGCCGAAGTGCAACACTTTGATGGAATAAATTTGTTTCTAGCATGGAAGATTGGAGCTCAGGAATTGGCCAACCCAGAGAGAGTTTGATGCGCTCATGTTCATTGTAGCAGACATGACTTACAACAGTGATAGGAGGCAACCCTCTGAAAGTCTCGATGTGTAGTGGCCTTGATGGACTAAGGCACTACTAGTGAGAAGTACGAGTGTGACAGACCGATAGGACAAGATAAGACATAGAAGTGTTGCATCCAAGTTTTTCATTGTATCTTGTAACCATAGGCTATTGTATTTATCAGATTTGGATTAATATAATGAAGATTGGTGATTGTACATTATTGTACAATTTTGTTTAAAATTGTGTATATTGCACATATGTGATTTACTGCTTTATATTTTCATTGTGCAAAGTATTTTATGGTTGAGATTCTTGGTTTGGTAGCGTCAGTGATTTTAAGACTCTAACCTAGACCCAAGGTCATGGAAATTCAATAGGATGTGGTCATAAATATATGCATTGATAATGTTTTCTTGAAATGGGTTAAAAACTCCAAACCTGAATCTTGGTGGATTGGGAGTTGGGAAAAGGTGAGAAAAGCCATGGAAAGAGAGTTAAAGGTTGCATGGTAACCTAAGTTCTCTCTTATATAGCATTTTGTTGTTGGACCTATGAGGGTGCATTGAAACAGTCGAAGGCAAATAGTCTCATCAGTGATGCTATTGGATGAGAACCAGAAGTGAAAATTCATAACATGGTTTCTTGGGTCTTCCCCTTGTTTCACTTCGAATTGAATGTAACTTTGTAGGCATGGGTGGCCAATTCGGTCCATGTGCAATGGGGTCATTGGTTAACTTTCTCAAATCTAGAAGATTTAAGGAAGCTATGAATGGGACTTGGTTGTTGTTTGCCATTGCAAAATGATTTTGGATAGCAGCGTTTAAAGGAGTTCCTTGTAGGGAAGTGTGAGAGGTGTCACCCTGATGGGAACCATGTGGACTCCTTGGAGGGGTGGTGTGTGTTCTCCCCAAAAGGGTAGCATGTGGTACTCTGTGGATGAGGAATTAATTTCCGCATCTAACGAGTGCTGCCGCTCGAAAATTGAGTGAAACCGTAGGGAAATAAGTTGAAAATACTAATTGAAAAAGTAGTTTTTTACTTTTTCCTTCTAAAATTTGATGATATAATCCAATCTTATTATATTATTTCCACTTTTATTTTATAATATATTGTAAGAGGCCTATTTTAGACTTCAAAGTTTCTCTAATGGTCCTAGCATTTCAACAGAAATTTCTTTTGGCGGTTAATTCAACATAATTAATGTACCCCTTAAATGATCAGAATTGACTTTTCAACAATACAATAAATCAATAGAGAAATGTTATTAGGCAATCGATATAAATTCCTTCAATCAATAGTGTAGTAAACCCAACTTGTACAATACAAATATTCAACAAATCTACATCAACCCAATGATATTATTCCACATATACATGCACAATATAAACTACAAAAAAGTAATTGATGAATCAGAGTTAATATATTAATTGCCCTAGCCAGAGATTTATCAGCTTCCAAAACTGTAAATTCTATGCATTGATAATCCTCTAGTCTACCTCAGACTTGGAATTGATCTCTGCTTTCAATGTGTTGCGTATGCACCTTCATAATTGCACTCAAATTGTGGTAGTCCTCGGTCTGTGTTTATTTTTGTAGCATCAAATGTGTTCTAGCCAAGAAACTTTGTGGAGAAGCTAGAATACATGTATTCTCCAAAACCCATAAATCGTTTGGGAAAATTCCACCTAGAGATGGTTTAATTAAAATAATTAATCATTTTTAATGTATTCCTAAGTCTAAACTTAGGAAATGTGATTAATTAAAGGGTATTAATTAAATTTGGTGCGAATCTTCTAGATAAAGACAAGGATCAACTCCCAGTTAATGTTAGCCTTTGATTATGTTTTAATCTTGGCCGTTGGTGCTCCAACGAGAGATTATAAGGAGCTTGATGGGCACTTAGAAAATAGATCGAGATATTGAGAACTAGAGATCGAATTCTCAAGAGTAGCAGCGCTGAGTTGTCGGAGAGAGATCGAGTGATCTTCTTACAGTGAGGGGGAGTGATAGTAGACCAAAGGGTATTTTCTAGTCCCGGTGAGTGCAAGGCAGAGAAAGCATTGAGAGGTCCACAAAGGCAGCACAATGCTTCAGAGGGAGTCCACAGTTTTGTTGAGGAGCAGTCGAGATCTAGTGATAGAAGCCAAGGTGTGAGTCTGGAGGGCCAGAGGGTCGAGTTTCTAGTTGGCAGAAGGTTAGAAGGAGGTGATGCAGTCCTTGAGCTATGACGCAGTGACTGCGTGAGCCCACGCAGAGACTTCATAGAGATTGTGTAGGGCATCTCATCTAGAGCCTGGATCAGTGTCGGATCTCCAGTGATTGTGAGATATTTTACTACCTCTTTTCCAATTTATTCTCTGTATCGGATAGCCAGTTTGGGCATCCAATGATTTGTACTTAGAAAACAACTGCTTAATAATAAAACCCTCAGTTACTACACTGGTTTTCCTGTATTGGGTTTTTCCTGGGACCTTTCTCCAAAAATAACAATGTACATGTCTATGTTTATTTATTTCCTGTGCAGTATTTTGCTTTCGCAATATTGTATTTGTGAAGGCTGCAGTGTATATGCTTCGATATTTGCTGTAGGAAACTGCAACTAATTTGTTTGATTAATTTAACAAATAGTTTTGGGGACGTTTGTCAAAAATAACAGTGTACGTTTATGTGTTTATTTATTTCCTGTGCAATATTTTTCTTCCGTAGTATTGTATTTGTGAAGGTTGCAGTGTATATGTTTCGATATTTGCCACAGGAAACTGCAAGTAATTTGTTTGAATAATTTAACAAATAAAAGAAGCATTATCAGTTGTTGCAGAAGGATTCGGGGTCACCGAATTTTCACTTGGTATTAGAGCATAGAGCATAAGTCAGAGAGCTCAGAGCAAGAGAAGAGAAGGAGGTTCGAATTTCTGCATAGGCAACAATTTGAAACCCGAGAGGCAGCACAGTCGTTGGGCCAAGAGGATCGAGTTTTGAGGAAAAGTCTCTCTTAGTGAGTTGATAGAGAAATTAGATTTTTCAGATCAAATCTTGAATTTTCTAAGTCTATTTGTTAGAAAATTAATCTGTATTCTGCTGGTTTATTTTTTCTACTTGTAAATTTTGAACAAGTTATTTAAAATATTTAAATACTGAAATAAACACAATACAATCACAACATCTACAGATCATCAAGTAAAAGAAAACAAGCACACAAGTGAAACTGTTATTTTTGGACAAATGTCCCTAGAACAACCCAATGCGGGAAAACCGGTGTAGCTATTCTGAGGGTTATATTACTATGTAGTCTTTCTGAGTACAACAGGGTGCTTAACTGGCTCACTCAACATAGAAAAATATACGACAACAATACCTCTATATTCGGAAACAGGTATTTAGAAAACCTGTCCCACGAAACCCTCTCCGGCACAACTGAAGCTCAAAACTGGCCCTTCTGGCCTCTGCGTTAGCCTCCTGCTAACTTGTGTCAGCCCTAGGACCCTCTGGGTCAGCCCTCTGAGGCACTGCGCAACTTCTAGGACCCTCTGCATCACTTCAACAACCTTTGTGTGAATGATGTAGTCCCTATGCCTTTGTGTTGTCTTTGCTGGGCTTTGCATACCCTGGACTCGCTATTGCTCTCGCTCTCTCTGCTTTTGCGTTGGTATCCCAGTACTGTCTCTGCCTCTCTACCTCGTACTCATTGCCCCTCACTACTATCACTGATTCAACTTTGCTTAGCAACCTCGCTCTAGCAAAATGAATCACTGATCACTCTAGTGTGTCTTCCAACTGACCCTAAAGCCTCTTCTTATACTTTTCTCGTTGGTCCTTCAATGGCCGAGATTAAATCTCTAATCAACGACTAAGATTAGATTTGGCTTGATCCATGACATTTGGAACCTTCTAAACTAGTTTTATATTAATACCCATTAATATTTTATTTTTCCTAAGTTTAGACTTAGGAACTCCATAAAAAATATTAATTATTTTAATATCTCCCTAACTGGGTACAATTTGTCCAAATCATTTATGAGTCTTGGAGATCTCATGTGCTTTAGCATCACCACCAATTTTCATGGTTAGAGCACATCCGATGCTACCCCAAATCAACACTCCCTCTTAGCGAGGATTGTGCTCTAGTAATACTTCTCAATGAGCATCACTCTAATTATCCGGCACTGGAACCTGTGCTGATGCCAAGCCTACCTACCCAACATCTGCTGCGCTACTGCATCCTGTACTGCTACCGATGGCCCTACCACTGCCACTGCTGCATCCGTACGACAAATTCCTCTGCATCCGTGCTGCTTCTAGTTCATTCTCCCAACACTGCATTTGCACTGCAACCCCCTCTCATCATGCTACATCATGCTACTACACTGCAACTCAGTTACTGAGAAGTAACTTATCCACCCAACCTCTGACATCCCTGTCAGGCTAGAAACACTCCCGATGCTGAAGCTCTCTTTGCCGCTAACAAGTGCTCCCTCTACTAACCTCTACACTGCTGCAATAACTTCCTGCATCTCGCACCGTTGCACACCTCTCTATGCCATCCTGCATTGGTGCAACACTCCTGTGCCTAACACTGTTATAGCTTGCTAGCCTAGCACTGCTTGGGGACTCCTGCACTGTAGCACTCTTTGCCGCTTCATCCGCATTCGTCTCTACTAACATCCGCCAATCCTGCTACTCTCTCTTCGGGGCAATGGTGAGAGATGCAGGGAGTTGTTGCAGTAGCACAAAGGTCAGTAGAGGGAGCACTTGTTAGCGGTAGAGGAACATCGAGAGTGTTTCTAGCCTGACCGGGATGTCAAAAGTTGGGTGGATCGGTTACTTACTTCTCAGTAACTGAGTTGCAGTGTAGTAGCACGATGCAACATGATGAGAGGGGATGCAATGTAGTTGGGAGGATGGACCAGCAGCAGCACGGATGTTGAGGTAGTTGCCGTACGGATGCAACAGTGGCAGTGGCAGGGCTATGGGCAGCAGTACAGGATACAGCAGTGCAGAGGATGTTGGGCGGGGAGGTCTAGCATCAGCACAGGTACCGATGCCGGATAATCAGTGTGATGCTCAGTGAGGAGTATTACTAGAGCACAGTCCTCACTAAGAGGGAGTGTTGATTTGGGGTAGCATCGGATGTGCTCTAGCCACGAAAATTGGTGGAGAGGCTAAAGCACATGAGATCTCCAAGACCCAAAAATGGTTTGGACAGATTGTACCTGGTTTGGGAGATATTAAAATGATTAATATTTTTAATGGAGTTCCTAAGTCTAAACTTAGGAAAAATAAAATATTAACGGGTATTAATATAAAACTGTGTTAGAAGCAATGTTACTTGGGAGCGGGAGCGGAAGCGGGGAGCGGGAGCGGAAGCGGGAGTGGGAGCGACCATTTTCAGAAGCTCCCGGTTTGGGAGCGAATCCCGGAGCGATTTTTTAAAAATATATATATTTTTTATATTTTTTAATTTTTGATACATATATGTCAACAAAAACATGTAGAATGATGAAATAGACATAAAAAACATAAAAAAACATAAATTGATCATTGAACCATATCACATCAATCATCTAGAAATTATAATCGTCATCAACCTTAGTAAAATTAAAATACATATTACAACTGCAACATATTGAGTCTTATAAATCATGATTCATCAAATTCAATATTAAAGTTTCAACTTCAAGCTTTCAGAATTGAAAATTCAATAACATTTATCATCATTGATCACCAAAGTAACAAGTTGTACTTGTAAGCCAAGTTTAACCATTACAAGAAGTAATATCGAAGATATTTCTAAGTCCTAACTTCTAACTGTTAACATGATATGAAATGTTAAAAATTTATAAAATGAAACATGAATAATGAGATGAAATGAAACAACTTTAGTCTTTCACAAAGCATCATATTCATAATTCACAATCATTACCAATGAGTTATAATTGCCAAGGCCCAACTTCAAACTTCAAATTTTCATTGTCACAGTGATATAATGTTTACAAAAAATATCATAATGTCATAATGATATGAAAGAGTCAAGAGTCAAGAGTCAAGGACTCAAAACTCAACACTTAACAGTTATGAAAACTAAAGTGACAAGTCTAATAGAAACTAAAAAAGACAAGTAAACTGTAAATCTACAAGTGGCCCTTGCCACGAGAGTCTCCAGGAGTATAAGTAGGTCGTGGTGGTCTTCTAGGAGTCTCCCGCCCAGACCGACGACCAGAACTAGAGCCTCCACGCGAGGGTGTCGATGGAGGTGGCGACAGCAATGGAACAAGACTCGGGCCCCGAGAACTGCTACTGGATGGTGGAGGTGGAGGTGGCATGGCTGCTGCAGCTGCTTCAGCTTCATCCCGTACAAGCTCCTCTTCTAGTTCTTCCATATGTACAATGCCATCCTCCAAATTGTCGTCCTCAGGGTGATTGTCCCAAATTTTATATGTGGGATCTTCATTAGCCCGATCACAGTAATGGCTCAACAACCTCAAGTTGTAGTGCACATAAACCAAGATTTCTGCTCGGTTTTCGTTGAGCCTGTTTCTTTTCACATTATGTATATAACTGTAGGTGCTCCAACACCTCTCTGCAGAAGAAGAATTTACAACCTGTGAAAGAACTTTTATTGCCAATTTTCGCAAAAGTCCGTGGCCGCCATATGTTTCCCACCATGTGAGAGAATCAAATTTATCTTTGTCATCCATTGCATGGAAGTTACCATACAAACCACTGCCAGTGAAGTATCTGCCTATTTCAAGGCGCATAGCTGCACATTCCTCCCTGTCAGGCACCAACTTTTCTAATGCTTCCAGATATCCTCTAGTTACCTCTCGATCTAAATGGGGTTTGGTCCTAACACCACCCCTTGCTGCAGGTTTGCCCAACCAAGAATCTGAGTAGTATTTTGGCGTAAGGATATACGCCAAGCAATGTAGTGGAAGGTTAAGCCTATTCCACCGTTCACACACACAATCGTGAATCAGTTTGTACAGGTCGGGATCTTTGTTATGAACAATGTCTTTTATTTCCCCCAACATGGTATCCATTTGCTCATACACCTCGCCAATCACTGGTTTGTCTGTATCTGCAAACCGAATCATGTTATAAATTGGCTTGGTGAAATCCAATACCTGTCTCACAGTTGTCCAAAACTGCCCATCAAGAGCGGCCTCCTCCACCGTTTCAAAACCTGCAATGTCAGCTACATTTGTAGCCCTTTCCTTTAACACCTGCCAATGTGGACTTGATACCATGCTAGCTAATGCCTCTCTTACCTTCAAAAGGCGCCTGAAGGTGAGGTAATAGCTACCAAATCTAGTCCTCGCAATCTTCAGCAACTCCAATCTCGAGTGATTGCGGAAAAGGCCATGGGTATTGCTATGATTTGTAATAAATTTTATCATTTTTTTTCCTTTCTTGTACAAATCACCAATCCATTGGTATTGTTCATTTTTGTTTTTGACAATATCATGCAACAGAAGGTTCAATGTGTGAACCAAACATCCAGACCAAAATATGTTCGGGTATTTATCCTCAATAATTGCTCCCGCTGCCTTACAATTAGGAGCATTATCAGTGATGACTTGGATGACATTGTATGGGCCGATACGCTCAATTGTTTCAAGCAATGCTTCTGCAATGTTGATAGCGGTCTTGAACTTGTCTGAGTAATCATGTGCAACTAGAAAGATGGGACCACTAACAGACACGGCAAGAACACTTATCAATGGCTTGCCTTTTACATTTGTCCATCCATCAGATACAATGGACACCCCATTGTCAGTCCAAGAACTTGTCATTTTATTCAAAGAATGTGATATTTTTGCTTTTTCATGATCAAGGCCAACAGTTCTTGCCTTGTCATACCCAGGGCTCTTGTATCCTTTAGGGGCATCATTTATGGCAGAAACCATTTCGTGCCAATAAGGTGAGCGTAGAACATTGAATGGTATCCCACATGCATAGAGGAACCTGTAAACTTTTGAATCCACATCATTCCTACACCCCTCATCAAGGAAATCTGATATGGTTCTACGGCGTAAAGATGATGACCCTGTGCCTCCATGTCCATATCCACTGCCTTGGGAGGATGCTGAAGGAGTTCTTTGTGAGCTTGGTTCAAAGAAACCCCTTGATCTTTTTGCTCTGTATTGGGTGTCCTCCTCTTCCTTTATGTATTTGGCTCTATCTGCTGTTGACACCTTGTCACAAGTTTTGATTCCTATTTGTTTCTCTCCATCCCATGGCCTTTTCCCGCAGAGGTGTCTTCTAGCACGGGTGTATGAGCCTGTGTAGTCAGTGTTGCAATGGGGGCAATGAAATTTAGTGGTTCCACCCCCTCTCCCTGTTTCAGCCTTGTGAACATATTTCCACAATGGAGTTTGGTCTTGTTTAGTTTTTTGACCCTCATGTTCACCCTCCTCCACATCCTCCTCACTGGGGTTTTCACCCATTTGACTTCCTCCGGCTTCTTCATCCACCTCTTCAGTTTCAGGCCCCCTCCGTTTCCTACTCTCCACCACCATAATAACCAGAAAGGGGACCAGGAAGAGGAAAATGCCAATAAAAATCCTCAGGTCCATCGTGTTTGATGTTTGTAGGGTTTGAGTCTTGAATCTGCAAATTAATTTAATTTATTGGGATTAATTCATTTAATTTATTAATTTAATTTAAATTAATGATCTTTAAACTCAAACAGGTAAATGAAACTAACCAAATTAACTACCTAACCAGCTAAACTAACTAAATGATTAAGTTACTTACCTCTGCAAGTTTCCTTCTCGCTCCTTGGCACTTGCTCCTCGCTCCTCAGCTCTGGCTCCTTGCTCCTTGCTCCTTTGCTCTTCCTCAGCTCTCAAGCTCAAGCTCAATCTCATTGAAATGATTTTTTTTTGGCCCATTGGGCTTATAAACCAAAAAAAATTAGTTAAATTTTTTTGTTTTTTCGGGTCTGGCGGAATTTTTTTCCGCCGAACCGCTCCCGGTTCTTTAAAATTCGCTCCCGGAGCGTTTTTTAATGCCCGGGAGCGATCGCTCCCCGATCGCTCCCGGGCATTAAAAAGCGCTCCGGGAGCGCGGGAGCGATCGCTCCCTGAAGCGCTCCCTCACAGACCAGGGAGCGCAAATTTTTTTACGGGAGCGCGCTCCCGAAAATCGCTCCCGTCCGGGAGCGATTTGGGGAGCGCGCTCCCGACCTGCTCCCGAGCTGCTCCGGCCCGGAGCGCGCTTCGGGAGCGGGTTCGAGGGGGGGGGGGCGCTCCCCCGCAACACTGGTTAGAAGGTTCCAAAAGTCATGGATCATGCCAAATCTAATCTTAGCCGTTGATTAGAGATTTAATCTCGGCCTTTGAAGGACCAATGAGAAAAGTATAAGAGGAGGCTTCAGGGTAAGTTGGAGAACACAACAGAGTGATCAGTCATTCATTTTGCTAGAGCGGGGTTGCTAAGTAAAGTTGAATCAGTGATCAGCAGCGAGGGGCAGTGAGTATGAGGCAGAGAGGCAGAGATAATACTGGGAGACCAGTGCAAAAGCAAAGAGAGGGAGAGCAGTAGCCAGTCCAGGCTATGCAGAGCCCAGCAGAGGCAACACAGAGGCAGAGGGACTGTGTCATCCACGCAGAGGTTGTTGGAGTGACGAAGAGGGTCCCAGAAACTGCGCAGTTCCTCAGAGGGCTAACGCAGAGGGTCCTGGGGTTGACGCAGAGGCCAGAAAGGCCAGTGCTGAGCTTCAGTTGTACCGGAGAGGGTTTCATCGGATAGGTTTTATGAATAGCTGTTTCAGAATATATAGGTATTGCTGCTGTCGGGTGAGCCAATTAGGCACCCTATTGTACTCAAAAGGACTGCATAATAATATAACCCTCATAATAGCTGCATCGGTTTTCCCACATTGGGTTTTTCTGGGGATATATGTCCAAAAATAACTGTGTCACTTGTGTGCTTGTTTTCTTTTAGTTGAGGATTTGTAGATGTTGTGACTGTATTGTGTTTATTTCAGTATTTAAATGTTTTAAATAACTTGTTCAGAATTTACAAGTAGGAGAAATAAACCAGCTGAATACAGATTAATTTTCTAATGGATAGACTTGGAAAATTCAATAGGGCACCGTCTATCCATCCCTTTATCCCTCTCTGGTACAACCTCCCTCACCAGCCTTTCGTACTTCCCACGATCCGCATTCATTCACTGCCTCAGGCTATCCCGCGCCTCTATGCACTCTCGCCCCTATGTATACTCCCTCTTGCTCGTCCCTGTCACCTTGCCTGTTCCTATGTCTTGTTTCTCCTAACCCTTGTTTGTAGTTTGGCCTGTTGATTCCCTCTCCCCCTATCATGGTGCCCAGGCGTGGTTCTAGCCCGACTCCCTGGCGCGGTAGAGGCCGCGACCGTGACCCCTCTTGCTGGAGCAACCTGGGCACTCCACCCACCACCAGAGCCGAATCATCTGCCAGGAGAGCTGCTCTGAACTATGCCATTGCTGTTAATCCTAAGACAAAGGAAAGGATTGCTAACGGTCCTAAGGCGTGGGGTGTCCTCGGAAGAGGTGGCTGTGGAATTTGAGTGGATCCTCGACCCGAGTCTCACCAGGGCAAGGGAAAATCTGTATACTCGCGCAATTGACCTCTCCTGGCAACTTAAAACGATCCTCGGTCTTGCGATGTAGGAGTAGGCGGAAATGTCCAAGGTTGTGGAAGACAAAATTGACATGCTAACAGACAAGTTTGTGGTCTATGTTGAATTAGTGCACCACTGTCGCTTTGTAACCAGGGACTCTCTGCATTACACCATGTTGAAGAAGCGTGCTGCCACGGGTGTCCGCTCGCCCGATGAAGGATCTCCTAGTGTCAAGAAGGAGGCTATTGGCGCTTCCTCCAGTCGTCCGGTGGCTCCAGTTGCACAGGAAGGCAGTACTCAAGAGCTGCCCATTAGCCTGGACGATGACCCTGTGGAGGGCAACCCTTAGCGCCCAGGGTGGCCACTCTTTTTGCTATGTCTTCCAAGTACCTCTCTCTGGCTCTCGGTCATCGAAGGGCTCTCAGTGGCTTGCAAATCATCGACAATAAGGATTTTAGGGACAATTTTGCCTCCATCACTGTTATCCCTCCCTTCTGCATCATGGGAGAAATACTCAGCACGACTGTTTTTTGTAAATTTTCTCAAAATATCTCAGAAATTCTCTCTTTTTGTAAAATTCAATGTAAAAATTGGTCCATCTGAGGCTATGAAGGCCTGTGTTGTTGGCTCTGGTGCTAGAGCATTTTGCTCGCACAACCCAACCCTTTTTGTAAATACCACTTTTGTTAGTAATATATTCTATCTTATTCAAAAAAAAAATTAAGTTATTTCTAGGCGGAATTCCCATAAACGATTTCTGGGTTTTGGAGATCCTCTGTATTCTAGCCTCTCCACAAAATTTCGTGGCTAGAACACATCTGATGCTACAAAAACTAACATTTTATTATTTGTCAATGGGCAAGTTATAGCTTGTCCTGCTCAATGAAATTTGGGCAGCATTCATCCTTCTTCTTGGCCAAAGAACCCCTTCTCCCTCTCTAGGATATAGCATATGGGAGAAATTCTGAGTTGGGGGGATAGCTGGAATGTCAAGCATTCCCAACCCTTTAGCTTCCCCCAAGCTAGTTTCTCCTCCACGTTCATTTTTCTTTTGTTTTTTGTTAATAGGGGAAAATGTCTATGAGAGTTTGTTTTTAATATATCATTTCGTTTCTTTTACAATACTTTACCTTAAGCTTACATCTTATGTTGTTGCCCTATGTTTTGATTAAATGCAGGAGTGGACATCGATTATGATGCCCTGAAGCCCTTCACACCAACAAGCTGGTTTCTTCATTGTCCATAGCCTCGAACCTTCCCTGTGCCAGTCATTGTAGAGCTTGTGCTCTTTTTATTTGGATCCAGATCAATATATATTAAGCAAGAAGAGGCAAAACTTTTATTGTTTAAGATATTGAAATTGTTGTCTTGTGGTTTCTTTTTTCCCTTCTCCTTTGCTTCTACTTCCAAGAGAGATTGAGATTGATAGCTAGTGTGGAGTATCTGTGGTGGTGATTGGTTTTGTTGGGTTGTCACTAGTACTATCCCATCAGTAGAGTTTATTTGTATCTTGGAGTGTTGTTGTCCAAGCTTGTCAAAATTGTGTTCTTCCTTCGACTTTTGATAATAAAGACACAAGATTTCATTCGTGACTACTTTCTGTTTTTCATGTGTGGAACTTTTGTTTTCTTAAACTTTTGTGATTTTGTTCTTGACAGTGCCTTAGTGAATAGGCCTCAGATTATCTTCTGCCCAATTCAGTTTCTATCTTTCTTTTTCAACTCCACAGCCTACAGGAGACTGGTCATTGATTAAAATCTCTTGTTTATCATATTTTAAGCAAATTCTCATATCAAACAGTGAATACTCTGCTGTGAAATTTATTGGTTGGTATCATAATAGTAAGAGAAAACGATTACTTAATTTTCTGTATACCTGTGATTCCATGTTTTGGCGAATCCCATGTAAAGATATAATATTTTTTTTTCTCATTACTTAGGCTTTATTATCTGTCCATCTTTTGATGGGAATTTATGCAATTAATGAAAATTGTCTATTGGTTTTACAGGAGTTCTTGAAAAGGCAGGTATAACACCTCAAATACAACGTATTGGAAAATACAAAAGTGCAGGGGATCTGTTATCTCGAAAGAACATATCAGAGGAGAATCGTGAGATGTTGACTGTTATATTGGATAATATCTATGAGAATTGGGTTCAGAAAATATCATCTACTCTAGGTATTTTTGTCAAATTTTACCTTTCCTTGACAATCCATGTTTTTTGCTCACTTTTAACTCTTTTGTCAAGTGAATTTTTTTTTCAAATTTTCATGGAACCAGGTAAAACAAAGGAAAATATTGAGATTTTTCTCAATGAAGGTATTTATAAAGTAGAAAGGCTAAAGCAAGAAGGATGGATCACAGATATAAAATACGATGATGAGGTCAGTATCTCACATAGAAGCATTGATTTTGTAAAATGTGAGAAATCAGATGTGGTTACATATTTCTTGAGGTTGTATGTTCTTTTAGGAGATGATTAAATGTGTAATAAAACTACTGTTTTATTTCCGATATTAGAGGGGACAGAATTATAGGTACACTCTAGTTTTTTCTCTTACTGAATACCAAGGCTATATATGATTGAGTGAATACATTGCAAGTTGAATGGCTTTGGAAAGTGGTGACATGATGTACAAACTTACAAAGTATGGGAGGTCTATGGTAATC
Source organism: Pinus tabuliformis (assembly GCA_031772625.1). Classification (NCBI taxonomy): domain Eukaryota; kingdom Viridiplantae; phylum Streptophyta; class Pinopsida; order Pinales; family Pinaceae; genus Pinus; species Pinus tabuliformis. Next base: position 1,528,863,226 of record CM062820.1, on the reverse strand, counting down.
TGCTTTATTCTTTTCATAAAATCAAAGTCCCTGAGATCATTAGATGGAATAAAATAGATGAGTCGAGTATACCAGGAAAGGAAGAGAGTGAAACATTTACAACCTTACAAAATCAAAGAATTATTGCAACTTGCGACAAAAGTGTTATTGCAGATGGATACATAATGCAAATGATATCTTTGTAGAACCTATGAAGTAAGATGTTTTCAAATTTGAAAAATAGCAGAAATGACCCTCAGGAACATGTTTCTAATTTTGTCCAGGAATTTATTGTTGATTTTTTGGTAGCTTTGGTTGGTATTCAAAGAGGAAAATTGAATTTAATTTTAGATTACTCAAGTCAGCTCAAAAGAGGGAAAATTAAATTTTTGAAAATCAAATTTTTTACCTCCAAAATTTCAAGTTGGCCAGCCCTAAAGTCACACCAATCCGGGCTCATTCATTCACTATATATTACCATTCGTCCTTTTCCTCTAGGAGCCAATTCGGATCATCTTCATCTTCTATTTGTTTCTGTCCACGCATGGGAAAGAGGAGGACTTCTGAGGCAGAATGAAGGACGAGTTCATGTCTAAGAATGAAAGATGAGCTTATGCCGGAGGTAGAATGAAAGATTAGTTTATGTCTGTTCTATGGCAAAATTTGAAGGACGAAATACTCCATTTCTGTAGAAGGGCCAAAGCCCTAGAAAGAGGACTCATATCTTCAGATTGATGTAAAGGTTAGACTTTCACCTCGAGAGTTTACTATTCATGGAAGAAAGATTGGTTAAGCCCTAGGTGTGAAAATTCAGAAATCTGAATCCTATTGCAGCAAATGGAAATTATTCTCCTAATTGTTATTTTAATTAACAATTTATTTACTGTTTCCTACAACAAATACTGAATAACTCACACTGCAACCTACACAAATAAAATTGTGGAAGAATAAACGCTGGAAGAAATGCTAGCACACACACATAAAATAACACAATTATTTTTGGACAAATGTCCCCGGAAAAACCCAACTTGGGAAAACTGGTGCAGCAGTGAGGGTTTTATTTTATTATGCAGTAGTGAAATTTGAGTACATCTATGGATGCCCAACTAGTAATCTGAACAACAAGAAAATTTGGCAGAGATATTCCCTAAGCAACCCCGACACTTGCGTTCCTGCACTCATGCTGCCTGCACTCACGTTCCTGCACTTGCATGTTCCTGCATTCGTGTTCCAACACTTGCGCGTTTGTGCAATGGGAATAACTCAACCTCTTGCTGCTACCTCTTCGGATCTGGAAATCTTCCTCCGGATCACTGTCCCTGCCCCTCACTGACACTGCGTCCCTTTTTGGCTCGAACTCTATTGATGCTAGCTCGATCTGCACAAGGAACTGCTCAAGTGTACTCTCCAAGTGCACATCGACTTCTAATAATCCCCTGTTGGGAATCCAACGACTAGGATTAAATCTTAATTGATGGCTAGGATTAACTAGAAGTCGATCTGTGTGCGTTTGTAGAACATTCACACCTTGACTTAATTAATTTTGATTAATTAACCATATTCCCTAAGTTTAGATTTATGAAATATTTAAAAACTGGTTAATAATCTAATTAAGTCATTTCTAGGCGGAATTTCCAGAAACGATTTTTGGGTTTTGGAGATCTTTTGTATTCTAGCCTCTCCACAAAATTTCAAGGCTAGAACACATCCAATGCTACAAAAACTAACACTCCTCTTAGCGAGTATGTTTTAGTGCTACTACTCACCCTGTAGCAGCACCCTGTCTTTGCATCATCTCCTGTCACACTACTAATGTCTGGCCATACTGCCCACCAACCATTGTGCAACTTTGATATATGCTACATCTGTGCTATTGACCCTGTTGAACTGCTGCCAACCCTGCATTTGCACTGCAACTCCCTCTCATCTGTTGTTGTTGCAACTGAGAAGCATCCTAAATACTGAATCAACTGTGATCAATATAATGCATCTGTCACCTGAGCCTTTGACTGCTATTAGTATCTGCATTGTCGCTGAAGAATTTGCGTTGTTGCTGACTCTGCACTGTGCCAACTGTAGTGCTGCCAACTGTAGTGCTGCCAACTTTGTGCTGCGCTCCCCAGCATTAGACTACTACTAGTCTCTGCAACTCTCTCTGGCATCTGACTGCATCAACAACCATTGATCCATCTTGCTACTGTATACCGTGGGCCCTCGTGGCAAGGTATTGATCCATGAGGTGGACTCCTCAAGGATCCTGCCCATATGTAGTGCTTTGGGGCTACAAAACCAAGTCACTCCACCTCACTCCTAGAGGTATGTCAACAAACATAGCGAAATTTGATCTACTCATATTGCTGCTACTACTGCTTTGCCGATGCTTTTGCACTGCAGCTGCAAATACTGCAATAATGAGTCTGATATCCTCAGATCCTGAAGTACTAGCTTCCATAGGGTTGCTCCCTCTGAAACTAGACTCCCCTTGAGTCTCGATCTCCTAATGGAAAATCTCTTTGCTCCCTCCTTGCAACTCGCATTATCCTCGTGTACTAGAAACTGGACTACGTAGCTCTGCACTGGGAATCTTCTGGCTGGAACTGCACCTGCATCTTGCAACTGGGCAATTCGTGATGCTTGTGTCATTGCATCTAGCTCTGCAATTGTCTCTCGGGTACTAACTGCAACTAGATTTGCAACTGTCTAATGACAAATTACGTTTGCTGACATTGGACCTACTACTATGATACTGTGGGCTCTTGTAGCAAAGGTGATGGTCTTGCTGCAACTGCGCTGGAACTGATTTGGCTGATCTCCTTGTTGCAACTGCGCTGGACCCTACCCATCTGGCACACCGGAGTCTCATACTCCTCCTCCACCTGGATTTGGTGCCCCACTCTCTCCTTTCAAGCCTATTGCCTAGATGGGACCCTTTCTTCCTTTGCAACTCACACTAGATAGCTCGTACTTCCTCCGGTATCTGCCTCCGGCAACTGGAAGTTGATCTCCTGCCCAGATCTGCGTTCTGGGTAACTCGCCCAACCTCCTATGGCAATCTCGTACAACCATCCCTGTAGAGCTGCAAAATCTGGGAACTCAAAACTGGAGAAATAAACCTCGAAGATATGTCGAAAACTCCCTCTTTCCTTCTGTTCAATTGCTGCTCAGCTATTCTCACTCCCTTTAGGAGTGAGAAAATCTGATCATAATGATTGCTGATTTGCAAGGAAAATTCGAACTTCTTGAGACTAGAAGTTCCCTCTGTGTGTGCTCTTCTTCCTTCCGCCCGACGTTGGCTCTGCTCTAGCAAACTGCTGCAAAACCGGTGCGTCCATCTAGAGACCTACTTTGCAAAATTCTAGGCTGCTCCCTTTGCCTCTAGAATCACTCGATTTGGAGAGATCACATTTTTCTACCCCTCACTTAGAAAAAATCGAGTCTCCTCAAGTAACTCGGCCTCTCGGAAAAGTGACTGCACTGCCTCTGGGGTTTCAATCTGCTTCCCACACTGAACAATGAAGCTCCTCCTTTCTTCGATGCTGAGCTCTCCGGTTGATCATCTGCTCTCTGATGCCATGTGAAAATTTGGAAACCCGAATCCTATTGGAACAACTGGAAATTATTCTCCTAATTGTTATTTTAATTAACAATTTATTTACTGTTTCCTACAACAAATACTAAATAACTCACATGCAACCTACACAAATAAAACTGCGGAAGAGTAAACGTTGGAAGAAATGCTAGCGCACACATAAAATACAGAGTTATTTTTGGACAATGTCCCCGGAAAAACCCAAATTGGGAAAAATAGTGAGGGTTTTATTTTATTATGCAACAGTGAAATTTCAGTACATCTATGAATGGCCAATTGGAAATCCAAACAATAAGAAAATCAGGCAGAGATATCCCCTAAGAAACCTCGGCACTCGCGTTCCTTCGCTCGTGCTGCCTGCACTGGCATGTTCCTGCACTCGTGCGTTCCTGCACGCACGTTCTTGCACTTGTGTTCCTGCACTTGCATGTTCCTGCACTTGGAATAACCTAGCCTCTTGCTGCTGCCTCTCTGGATCTAGAAATCTTCCTCCGCATCACTGTTCCTACCCCTCATTGACATTGTGTCCTTCTCTGGCTCGAACTCTACTGTTGTTAGCTCAAGTGTACTCTCCAAGTGCCCATCAACTTCTTCTTATAATCCTCTGTTGAGAATCCAAAGACTAGGATTAAATCTTAATCGATGGCATGACTAACTAGAAGTTGATCTGTGTGAGTTTCTAGAAAATTCACACCTTGAGGCTTGACTTAATTAATTCTGATTAATTAACCGTATTCCCAAAGTTTAGACTTAAGAAATATTTAAAAATTGGTTAATAATCTAATTAAGCCATTTCTAGGTAGAATTTCTAGAAAAGATTTTGGGTTTTGGAGATTTCCTGTATTCTAGCCTCTCCACAAAATTTCAAGGCTAGAACACATCCAATGCTACAAAAACTAACACTAAGAACTTCCAGTTTGTTCTTTTGAATTGAACAATTTCTCCTAAGAAAATGTAGCTGGTTTTTTCGCTAGTTAGGGTTTTCCTAGGGTAAAATTTGTGTTTCTTGTGTTTGGCTGTCTCTTGATGATCCTACTGTCATTATTTTTTTTTGTTGAGATTTTATATGTATAATTGCTTAATGATGTATAAGATGAATTAGTTAAGAAATCATGGAAAGTAATTATCAGATTAGGAAATGATGAAAAATCAACATGGTATTAGAGCCAAGTTGAAGAGCAACCAAGTTGAGATCCGCAACCAGCTAATCTCTGTATTGTGAAAAGGATTTTGCCCTAGAACTAAGCCGAGCCACCAGGGATATGCTTGCTTAGTTTATGATCTATCTACAACTTAAGGAAGAGTCGAGTTTCTATTTGTTCCTTGGAAGAGGACATAAGTGATAAGAAGGTCTGTGGTTGTTATGGTTCTATGTTGACATAAATTGGATGTGAGTCTGGAGAAGGTCTGCAACTCTTGTTAAATCGAGATTTGATATAGTTGTGATAAAATCAATGGTTTGGTCAATCACATATGGTGATTAATAGCTCAGAGCAGATGTCTAGATCATTTTGGAGATTGTTCCTGTAATCTTAATTTTTTTTTAGTGTAAATGCGTTCTGATTTGACTCTGTGGTATGTGAAATTGTGAATACGTAATGTCTCTATTCAGAGCAGTCTGATGAATCATATATCAACTTCTCAAGGACCAATGAAGTAGATTTCCATCATTTGTTATTATTTGATGCACACAGGTATTGATCTAGCTTAATGCTTCTTGTGGATTACAGTGGCATAACTGTTGAACCCTGATCCTGTTGTAATGCGCTGTGAGGAATGATATGGAAATGACAATATACCCAATCTAATGAGGAATCGAGGTTTTAGTTTGTGTGGTGCGATGAAGTCAAGGTGTGGAATTAAGTGAAAACATAATGTACTATTTGCGTGATTGTTGGGCAATGTTTGTGACCAATATCTAAACCTGCAAAGGACATAGAACCTCCACATCACCAAGTGGGTAGAGCTAAGGACCAATTAAGTGTTCATCGCACTAATATGTTTTATTTGGCCTTTGGCAAATGATGCAGTCACAATTAGCTGCTTTTGATATGTTGTTAGACGATATGTGATTAGAAGCCAATACATTCATCTAGTTAAATAGCTCGCGATATGTAGTGAGAACTGTTGTATGGATTGAATTCATACCCTTGTAATGCAGTTCTTGTGACAATGCAAATATGGTAAACTTCTTGGTACATATGTAATATGATGCTATTGTAATTGTTGGCTCATCTATGGAGAATAACAGTGCAATTAGAGGCCGGATTGAGTGTATTTCATACACCTATATGTGTGATCTGCGTACAAAAAGCAGAGCATAATAAATAAGATGTAATTAGCAGTGAAAGAAGGCCAATGTATGCACCTGTGCAAAGAAATTTATGTAGACCTATGTGTGGAATTGTCTAAGAGATGTGAGAGTTGCAGAGAAGCTGAGAATTGCAGTGGCAACAACAACAATTGAGTGACCAGGCACTGTTGCTGGTTGACTGTGATAAAAAAATAAGGCTGTCCCTGTGGTAAGATCTATTGCTTGGAATGTTAAATAATGGGTGTTAATGAAGTTGTAAACCCTAGAAAAGTCTAGTAAGCCCTAGGGTTTGTGGATAAAACCCTAGACCTAGACCTAGATCGATGATCCAACACAATGAAGAAAACATAGCTCATGAAAGGAAAGGAAGGCAAGCAACATGCATTAATGGTCGATGATGAGGACGAGGATGATGAGTTTGCAGATGGATTTCTGTAATTTCTGCAGAAGGCAAGGATCGAGAGGGAATTGATGTTAGTTTTTGGTAGTAGTGGACATGTGTTTTAGTTTCTATGGTGTCTATGAGGCTAGGGAACACGTTTTCTCCAATACCCAGAAAAGGTTTCACAAGAGATCACCTCAATTAGATTAATTAGCCAATTATTAAAATTTCCCTAACTTAGGAAAATTGGGTAATCAAATCCAGTGTTGTGATAATCGCAATCGGGATTAAATCGACGAGGGTCTGAAATCAGAAAAAATCGTAAAAATAGGTAAAAATAGACAAAAAATCAGAGAATACAAAAAATTATTATTTTTTTCAATATTTTTAATATTTAAAGCATCCACAACATATAATAAATGCATTGACACATAAATATGAGAAGAGAACTAATATATAAGATGTGTAATATGTCTAGTGCTGCATCACACATAATAGTGAATCATATCCTGAATAATGAATCTTGAGTCCTAACTCAGCCTCAAAATATCAACAAAAAATATAATAATGTATCTCATATCATGAGTCATAATATCATATACAATGAAATAAACCAAGTAACTAGTACTATTGATTTCCTCTACTCCTCTTGCGAGAAAATATAACAACTTTCCCTTTAGATGAAGAAGGCCTTGAGGCTAGCAATGGACTCTGTTGTGCTCTAGAAGCTGAAGATAGGAGGTAGACCATGTCCTCTACTAGTGACCATGGTAGGTGGTGTCACCTCCTCCTCCTCCTCCTCATCTGCAGTTGCTACCCCCTCCACTCCCTCCACTACCTCATCTAATCAATCAGAGGCCGACTCCTTGATAGGTCTCTCAGCCTGAACCCTCCATACAACAGTGGTGTCAATCCCATCCAAGGATTTGGCCTCCACATCAATTGTTCTCTCAAGTTGCCTCACCCACAATCAGAGATTGTAGTAGACGTAGACCATGTCATTAAGGCACTGGGACTCCAACCTGTATAAAGGTCATAAATTAATAAATTATAAATAATAAATTAATAATTATTTAAAAATTAAAAATTAAAAATTATATTGTTTATTATTTAATGAATTCAAAAAATTAATTGGAAATTTTTTATTATTTAACCTGTTGTGTTTCTTGGTGTGTATTTTTTCAAATACACTCTAGTTGCGCTCGCATCTGGAGGAGCTACATGTTTGGCTCAACACTCGAATGGAAAGCCTTTGGAGATTGAGTACTCTGCCACCATAGTTTCTCCACCATGCATCTACAACAAATAAGATAAACATAAGAAAAAAATTGAAATTTGAAAGTTGAAGCAAAGTATGAAGAGACAATGAAATTTGAAACAAACTAAAGCTTACCTGGCATTTTAGTCTTCCTAATAGCCATGGCAAAGCTAAATATGCCCCTGCCATCTTGTATATCTCCATTTCTTTGGAGATTTCTCCATGTTCTGCTGGAGATGGCACCATCTTCTGAACACAAGTGAAGATTCCATCCATGACCTCAACATCAAATAATAAACCATAGGAGTAAGAAAATGTGGGGTTCAAGTAGATCCCTGCAGCATGAATGAGATGATGGAGTGTATTGTTCCATTGCCATAAATCACTTCCCATATCAATTGTTGTTTCTTAAACCCCCACCTGCCTTATCATCATAATAGTTGCTAATGGATTCTTTGGCACTATCCATGGCCTCATACAAGTAGTCCATTACAGGCTTGTCTCCATCATCTAATCGAAGAACCTTTACCAAAGGTTCAGTAATGCTACACACCTCCTACACTCCTGCCCAGAAGCATATGGTCTGTCCCTCTGGTTTGCGGCTATATAAAAAAGCATGTCACTCCTCTGAAAGAAACATTCTCTTCACATCCACATAGAATTCAAGAGGGCTTGAAGAGATATGAAGCTAGTGGCAAACAATGTAATGATAGGGCGCACCAACTACTTGTTGGTGAATGTTCTCATAAAATGAAGCACATATGCATGATTATATATAAATTTTGTAATGGTTTTTGATGATTTAACAATATCCTTGACAAAAGGAAATTTTCCTATGTCCTCCAACATCAAGTCAATATAGTGTGCACCACAAGGTGTCCAAAATAAGTTAGGATGCTTCTCCATAAGCATCCCGCTAGCAACAACATAATTTGCACCATTGTTAGTAATTACTTGGACAACATATTGTGGACCCACGTCCTGAATGAACACGTCCAACAAATCACATAATAACTATGCATCTTTGATATGTGCATCAAAAAATTTCATAAACATTGTCCCCTTGGGACAATTAACCAAAAAGTTAATAAGGGTTCTACTCTTTTGATCGGTCCAACCATCTGACATCATAGTCCATCCTATGTGTGCCCATGAAACTCTAAACTCCTCCAATCTCTTAGTGCGTTCAACATTTTCATACTTAAGAATACGCCCTAATCCAAGTGGATGTTGGTGGCCACCCACCTATCCCACTTGGACCCCCAGAACTGTCTCTTTTAGTTGGTCCAAAAGGTCATCAATCCATGGGATCAAGTACCTATTTCGGACTATGATCTTGTACAGTGCCCGATAGTCAATACAGAGTCTCCAAGTCCCTTCCTTCTTCTGTACTAACACGATCAGGCTCCCACAAGGCAATGAACTCGGTCGGATGTGGCCTTTCTGCAGCAGCTCCTGAATTTGCCTCTTGATTTCGTCGTTCTCCAGAACGGAGCACCGATAGATTGGTCCATTGGGCAGTGACGCACCTGGGGTCATATCAATGGAGTGCTTGACCTGACAGTGCAGAGGAACTCCTGCGGGGGAGGTGAAGATGTCCTCGTACTCCTCCATGACCTTGTCCATCTGTAGTTGTTGTGCAGAGGGGCCTTGTCTAGAGGTCGTGGCCACTGTCTTCTTCTTTCCTTGAGGGCGTATCATCAGGAAAACAAATTGCTCGATTTTGGAAATGAGCTTATTGCATTGCTTTGCAGTAACCAAAGAGATGGCGGTAGGTGGTGCTACCTCCGGTATCTTGTACAACTTATTTCCCAAAGTAACAATAACAACATGAGGCCTTGACTCATATATAGCATGTCGCTTCCACAAGTATGGTTGGCCTAATAATACATCACAAACATCAAGGGGAGCAATGCCACATAATACCTCATCTGTGAAGGGCTTGATGTTGTATGGATGGCGACACTGCTGGCTCACGCAAAGATCCCGTCCTTGGTGGAACTCAACGCAATGGGGATCATTGCTTCCTAAGGGGGGAGGAATGATCCAGGTGGATGTTGGTGGCCACCCACCTATCCCAGTTGGACCCCCACAACTGTCTCTTTCAGTTTCTTAGTTTCCTTAATTGTAGCACAATTTACTATTTTTAGCAGTTTTTTCAGGTCCTGAACTTCCGGAGTCGTTTTGAGGCCCTAAACGACATTTTTTGGGAAAATTGGGAGCAACATGGGTCTATGGACTGATGTTGCTCATCCCAAAGTTGTAGTCCTCGGATAGATCTTTCTAACAAGGTATTGTGCACGTCAAACAGAGATCGTATGCCAAAGTTACGACCCCGGGAAGTTGATGTACCAATTTACCCAAAACGGGGCCCATAGTTTGGCGCTTCATCTCCTAGGGTTAGGTTTTTTGATGTTTAGGGTTTTCCATTGTTTCTCAACAATAAATAGGCCTTCGAGCCTCATTGTAAGACAATTCAGAGGCATGTAGCCGCCACATGTCTCCTCAAAGATAAACTACCATTACCCTTGCTAGTTTATTTCCATTTCTGTTTGTAAGCATATTTCAGTATTTTACATTAATGAAATGAAGTATTATTTTTGCTGCATCTTTGTATTTATGGTTATCTCTGTAATTTGTTGCGTTCCTGTTTAAATCTGGATCACGCCCTCTAAAGTCATTATAGTAAGGGGCTTTGTACCCTGGGCGAACAATAGAAATAACATCAATCGTGCGCTGGAAAATGGATTGTTCTTGGTAATGATAAAAGGAACATCATTCCAAAGAAGATACCTACCCAACAACTTGTTAGCTTCTTCCTTCTCCCTTTTCTAAGAGATGACGTAATAGATGGTTGTGCACCAGGTGTGGTTCTAGGAACAAAAAATGATGAGGTAGCTGTGGGGTTGACTGCATATGCTGATGTTGAAGAAGAACCAGTACCACTCTCACAGTCACCTCCCAATCTCACCACTCCACCCCTTTCCATTTGACCCTTCAGAGCTGCTTTGGTCACTTTGGTTGTCTCTATTTCTTCCAATGATTTGAGGGCTTTGTGGATGATTTCTAGATTTGTATTTGTGCAAGGCCCTACTTCATGTCTAGGAATTTGTGCAAGGTGGTGTTGATTTTGGGTAGCATCGAATGTGCTCTAGCTCCGAAATTTTGTGGAGGGACTAGAACACACGAGATCTCCAAGAGCCAGAAATCGTTTGGAGAAATTCCACCCAGATGAGGACTTATTAAAATAATTAATTTTTTTAATGGGTTTCTAAGTCTAAACTTAGGAAAATAAAAATATTAACGAGTATTAATAAAGATATGGGTGAGAAGCTTCTAAAAGATGAGGATCAAGTCCGTTTTAATCTTATCCGTTGATTAGAGACTTAATCTCAGCTGGTGATTCATCAACAGGAAAAGTATAAGAGAAGACTTGAGAGTCATTTGGAGATACACCGGGCAAATACTCGGTAAGTCGAGGGAAATCGATTCTCAAGGAGAAGGAGTTCAATTTCAGAGGGAGAGTTGCAGGGTGGAGGAAGAGGAGGGCATTAGCAGTAGTCAGTGACTGAGGAGGTGAAGCAGGGCATTCCAAAGACAATGTAGAGGGAAGAGCAGGCAGACAACACCATTGGAGATGCAATCCTCACACAACTTGACGCAGAGTGACACAGAGGGATGTAGAAGTGACACAGAGGTGGGTGAAGGGTCTCCAAGGTGTTAGAACTTCTCCAGGAAGAGGAGAAACTTTGTCTCAAGTGTTTTCTCTCGGTAGTGTCTCAGTTTCTTTGTAAAATTATTCCTTGTAAAGCAATTGTTGCTAAAGATTAATAAAACCCTCATCTGCTACACCAGTTTTCCCACATTGGGTTTTTTCGGGGATAATTGTCCAAAAACAACTGTGTTGATGTGATTGATTCTTGTGCTTGTATATCACTGTTATTTTCTCTATGTAATTATGTGATAACTGCAGTAGAATTTATTTTAATATTTACTGAAGGGTTTTATGTAAATAACTTATTGTGAGAAATAAGTAGGTGAAATAAATCAGTTGTTGCAGTAGAATTTCATATTAAAAATTTTCACATGGTATCAGAGCCGAGATCGGGCAGCAGGATAGAAGAATCTTCTATGAGTTAGGAGTATGATGCCGAGACATCAACTTAGAGGGACTCATGCAGATTTCTAAAGAAAGAAGAGAGCATGAAGAACATGGATCACAATTAGTCTATGTTAACATCCAGACTGGAAGAAGAAGTCACTTGCCTAGCAAAGTTCTGCCTCCTCTGAGGTTTTGTATATAGATAGTGGAGCTTCTTGGCATATGGCAGGAATACGGGAATGTTTTTCGAATTATCAGGAAGAAAGGATGAATTTTCAGATCACCATGGGAAATAAGGCAAAGTGTACCCCCGTAGGAAGAGGTACTGTAGTCTTTCAAACATAAGCAGGAGATCGACTTTGAGCAACTAATGTGTTGCATGCAGTGTTTTAAAAATCGGAATCGGTGACCGGACCAGTCCACCTAATGAACTGGTTTACCGAACGAAACCGGTCTAACCAGGACTGGTTTGGTCTAAACGAACCGGTTTTAGAAAAATACATTAAATAATTAATTTCTAATGAAACCTAACTATTTTTAAGATTTAAAACCATGATTCCAAGCCAATAGAGACAAAATATGCAAAGTTTGCTAATTTATATACCATGTAAAGGTGAATATATCGAAATGACACCGAGTGCAATACATATCATCGACAAAATAACAAAATACATAAGAAATGAGGCTCTAAATGGCCTATAAAGTCCAAAAACAATGCTGCAAGCTATGAGGCCATTGGCCTACTACAAGTCTACAGTGTACACATGATCAATCATCAAGTTCATCACCACTACTAGCCATAGGATCATCATCAGGAGCTACATAGACATCATCTGGTTTAGAGTTTGAGGATGCCTCACCCTGATCTGCAACCTCAGTAACAATGCCACCAATAACAATAGAAGTGGACCTAAAGGAAGCAAAAGATTTTTCGCCTGCACGACTAGTGCCTTCCATTGGTTCTTTGCCTTTCCTTGATGCCGCTACTGATCCTAGCTCTGATGCCGCCACAAAATTTGCTTCATCCCCCGCTAAAGCCATGTCGATATCAAAATCAGCCACAAACACAAGATCTTCAGTCTCCTTCACCCATTCTGATGTTGGATCAATATCATCCAACACAATGGGATCTAGATTAGGTGCTTTGTTCATCATTTGGTTCCTCCTCAGTCGAAGGTTGTATTGCACGAAAACAAGATCATTTAACCGTTTTTGTTCCTTAAAGGCTTGGAGAGGGTGTTTTTAGATGGAAAACACCCTTAATTTCCCTCTAAAACCCCTAAACTACCTTGGAAAAGCCGCACTGTGGGTCCTTAGTGGGCATGGCAGGTAACCAGCTGGTTAGGACCAGTTAGGACCGGTTTAGGACCGGTTAGGACTGGTTAGGTCAAATTTTTCGCCACACAGCCTATTAAACCTGGATTTGGGCCTGCTAACCGGCCGGTTAGACCGGTAACCGGTTAGCTCGGTCGGTTAAACTATGGCTACATGTGCTAGGATTGGGGATGAACTTACTCTCTGTATATGCCGTTTTCATCATTAAGGAGAAAGTATATGTCAAACACCTGAGTTGGAAAAAGAAGGCCCAGATTGGAATCAAAAGTAACAGGCTGTATAGATTACAGCTAGAATCTCCAATGGCACTGATAGGCAGCAGTGGGGATAAAGATTTGAATGAAATATGACACAGGAGAATGGGACTCTTACACCATGGGGCTCTAATAATTCTCGGGAAGACAGTATCGGGAGTTCTTGAATTAAGTACCAAACGAGATGATGTATGCAGAGGATGCGCACTAATCAAGTACGCTAAGGCAACATTTTCCAGAAGCAACAATAGAGCTAAGAGTGTTCTGGGATAGATACATTCAGATATCTGTGGACCCATGTCCACAAAAGCTCTTAGTGGTGCCGAATGTTTCATCACTTTCATTGATGACCTTTCCAGAAAGACTTGGATCTACTTTCTGAAAACCAAGGATGAGGTTTTTGGTCGATTCAAAGATTTCAAGGCTCTAGTTGAGAATATGATAGGAAAGAAGATAAAGATATTGCGCTCAGACAATGGTGGACAATACATTGACAATGACTTCACTGATTTTTGCGCAAGGGAAGGCATCAGAAGAGAGTGGACAACCCCCTATAATCAGGAGTAGAATGGAGTAGTAGAAAGGAAGAACTAGACTATTGTTGAAGCAACCAGGGAAATGTTGCATGATCACGATATGCCCAAGTTTCTATGGGCAGAAGCATGCAACACGACAGTGTATATCCAGAATAGGACTCCTCACAGGGCATTAGGTAAGATTACTCTGGAGAGTGTCTTCACAGGTAAGAAGCCTAAAGTGAGTCATTTCAGGATATTTGGGAGTTTGGCATACTGCCATGTACCTGAAGAGAAGAGGAAGAAATTGGATAAGATTGCAGAGAAAGGATATCTTGTAGGATATAACGAGAATGCTGAGGCATATAGAACCTATCTTTTTGGGAATAGGAAGATTGTAATCCGATGGGATGTGAAGTTCATGGAGGATAGAGCCTTCAGAAAATCCTGAGAAATGCCTTCCGAAGAGTAGTCAAAGGATGATCCGTTGGTACAACCACTTTGACCAGCTAAGAGAAAACTCCAGAGATGGAGCCTCAAGAAGAGGAGCAGCAGATAGATATACCAACTACCAGTGGTACAGCGAGCCGGGAACTTCGATAGATACTACGAGATGCAAAGGATTTTGTCAGGGCACCCAAGAACGAGAAAAGGGAGCATAGACAGCCAGACAGATACCAAGCCTTGGTGGCTCAGGTTGGAGAACCCTCTAGTTTTCAGGAGGCTGTTCAACATCAAGTATGGGTAGATGCTATGGTGGAGGAATACAGTTCCATAATGGTCAATGATGTCTGGGAAGTGGTACCTAGGCCTCAAGACAGGTCAGTTGTAGGGTCGAGATGGCTCTACAAAGTCAAATACGCTGCAGATGGCAGTGTAGAAAAATACAAAGGCAAGTTTGTGGCTAAGGTGTTTGCTCAGAAGGCAAGGATAGACTATGGAGAAACCTTTGCCCTAGTAGCCAGGTATACTTCTATTAGATCCGTGATATCCCTTATAGCTCAGATGGAGTGGGAGATTCACCAGATGGATGTCAAGGCGACGTTCTTGAACGGGGTGATAGAAGAAGAAGTATATATTGAACAACCAAAAGGTTTTGAGACTCATGAGAAGGAATCTCATGTATGCAGATTGAAGAAAGCTGTGTATGGGCTTAAACATGCACCTAGAGCATGGTACGGTTGAATTGATGGCTACCTGCAGAAGATGGGATTCATCAAGAGTGACGTAGATCGTAACCTCTACTATCTGGTTGTAGAGAATGAGCCTCTAATCCTGGTTTTATATGTGCATGATCTCTTTCTTACAGGATCATCCAGGCTCATCAAAGATTGCATGGAGAACCTAGCCACAAAATTTGACATGAAGGATTTGCGCTGATGCATTATTTCCTGGGGTTGGAAGGTTGGCTGCAGAAAGGTGAAATTTTCCTTGGGCAAGGGAGATACGCTACAAAGATTTTGAAAAGGTGTAGAATGCAGCACTGTAGACCTATGGATACTCCAATGATCACCAACTAGAAGAAGATTGATGCATTCAAAGATAAAGAAGTTGATCACACCTTGTACAGGCAACTCATAGGGTCCCTGATCTATCTGGTCAATACAAGGCCAGACATTTGTTCCGTTGTCAACACCCTCAGTCAGTTCATGGTAGAACCAAAGAGGGCGCACTAGGCAACAACCAAGCATGTTCTCAGATACATACAAGGAACAATCGAGCATGCACTGATGTACACCCAAGGCAATGACATCAGGTTGAGTGGGTTCACTGACGCAGATTGGGCTGGAAGTTTAGTAGATCGGAAAAGTACCAGTGGATACTGTTTCAGCATTGGATTAGGGATGACCTCCTGGGGTAGTAAGAAATAGAAATCCGTGGCTCTAAGCTTAGCTGAAGCTGAATATATGGCAGCTAGCACAACTTCGTGCAAAGCCATATGGCTTAGGAAATTGCTTGTGTATCTATTCAGGAGAAAGATGGAAGCGACCAATATTTTGTGTGATAATCAGAGTTGCATCAATCTTTCTGAGAATCCAATCTTTCATGATTGGTCGAAGCACATTAGTATCAAGTGTCACTTTATCAGAGACTGTGTCCAACGAGGGGCAGTACAGTTGAGGTACACCCCAATAGGAGAACAGGTGGCAGACATTCTCACCAAGGCCCTAGGAAGAACAAAGTTTGTTTACTTTAGGGAGAAGATGGGGATGGTGAAGAATCTGTTTCAGTAGTAGAAGTGGATAGTATAAGGAATTGCAGTGCAACAGTTAGCAGTGACAGTGCTATTGGCAGCATGATGTGTTGGAAACACTGGGGGGTGAATCAATATTCCTTAGCAATTAGCTCTTTTAAATCTTTTAAGAGCAATAGTTAATCTTCAATTATTATTAATGTTTATGCAGTAATAACAGTAAATAAAAGAACACAACAGGCACAAGAATTTTAAGTGGAAAATCCCCTCCGGGTCAAAAACCACCGAACGCTTTTCTAATAAATTCTTTAATCTTCAGCCCCAATTGAAATGAAAACAACTACTTCTGAGAATTCTAGAAAAGCATTCTTCTCCAGATGCCACTGGAAGGACGCCCCAACGCCCTGGTTTCTTCAGTAATCAACTAAATGAAGCCTCAACACCCTAGCGAGCCACAACTCACCTTAGCACCACCCTACCACCCTGAAGTGTTCACAGGCTCCAACCTGTAGGCGACTTCATGCACCTGCCTAGCACCTCCCTGCCACCCTATAATGACTGAAATAAGACAAGAATGTGGATTCCCAAACTAGGGACAACAATCCATGATACTTTAAGATGTGCAATAATTTTCGTGTACTTGACCAAATACCCAATCACTCTATGACTTGCAACTCAACCATGACATCATCCCAACAGAGACTCCTATACCTTCCAATAATGCCTTTTCGAATCTAGGCAGATTGACTCTTTTACAATAATGACTTCCAATGATGACAATTTTACAAATGACTCTTTTACAACTTTACAATGATGACTCTTGGCCTTGACACTTCTTCACAATATACGGATGGCTGTCATGTCTTCAATGATGTCCCGCTGCAATGCTTCCTTTGATTTGATACTTTTTCTCTTGAATTCTTGCTTGAAGTTGTACTTGAGTCTTCTTCTACTTGCATGCAAAATTTGCCCGGCGAAACCAATCCCAAAACAAAATGAAATACCCTTCAACTTACCTCTGCCTGCGAAACACATGTAAGTGCATAATAATGAATAAATACAGATTAAAATTACAATGCGTACTTGAAGTGTGCTTGTCACTTTTGTTGTTGACTTGTTGCAGCAGTAGACAAAGACTCTCACTCTTGATATAGGCCTAGAATCTATGCAATACTGTATCCAAAACTGACCTAAAGATATATACAATAAAAACTGATGATAGACCCTAGACTTGTGATGGACCAAGTTCTAAGTACAAGAATAGAGACCATTTTATCAACTATGAAGAGACAAGTAACATGAACTTACAACATCATATAGATTTAGCAGACTTGGTGTAGCATCAAGAATATGTAGCATCAAATTTGTAGTATCAAGAATAGGACATCCGAAATGTGGTATCAAAACTAACTGTGACATATAGAGACATAGAGATATAACCGAGACCCTGTATATACTTACGTTGTCCTACAAAAAATATGTCAATACTCATATTTCAAATGTAAACACTAATCATACATACCTTGTTGTAGGAGACTTACCCTTGACTGTTGATTGTGGTCCTTACTGCAGTGATCCTTGAATGCATGCTCTTTCTTGCTTTCTAGGAGCCCGATATTGAATCTGTTGTATCTATGTAATTTTGGATCTCTAGGGTCTGAAATTTCGTCCCGTGGTAGTCCTCTGAGTCTTCTTTCCAACCTCACAGGTCTGATCAAGATTGGATTCTTCAAGAAAGAGTTATGCCCAATCTCCCACGATGACCTGATTATAGACTAGTTTAGTAGAGCGAACTTGTACGAAGTGCCACGTGTCACTGTTGCGACCTTCGTCCTTGAAAACACTACTCAACAAACTACAGTCCATCCTCTTTCTGCGACTATTTACGAAATTTGAATCCAATTCTTAGAGAGAAAGTTATGACAATTTTCCCAACGTCACCTATTTGACATGGAACTTGGGAGCTTGCAAAAACCTTGACTTCCTCAAATCATATCTCCGAAAATATAGCGAACCAAGATCTGAAATTCAGTCACGAGGTTCATCAAGATTTTGGCTCAAATGGGTTTTAATTTAAGCTTTTGAAGCTTCGCAGAAAAAAGTTATAATGAAAATGCTATGATGACCTGCTTGAAGCAACAAAATCCCTACTAGAGGAGGATATGAGGTTCATTATTTATATGAACGTTTTGAGTTGAGAGGGTCCTCAACAAGTGAACATTGGAGGGATTTTACGAGCAAAAAAAACGCATTACTAGTTATTGACTATTCAATGACCACAACCAATTATGAGTGCCATGCCACAATCCCATAGGGTTTTAGCCCATTAACTAGGGTTACTAACTTTGAATGAAAATAGCTCTCAAACCATGAAGAACTGGGAGGCGTACCATATATCAACGGAAACATCTCGACGAGTAGAATCCATAGAGAAGATCTTTGACGCAAAATAATATGAGTTGTCAAGTAAAAATTCCCTTGCAAGATCGGAGTATCCCCTGGTGTTACTTGGGTTGACATAAATGACAACCTCTGATCAACATGATGCAACATATTCAAAGGGAGCTGTGGTAAAGATGTAGCTGTGACAGTTATAGTGTCATGGGCAGCAGTACAGGTTGTAGCAGCGCAGTGGATGAGGGGCAGTTGGCCAAGCATCAACAACGCAGAGGACCAATGTCGTGGATCAGTGTGATGCTTCTGTTGGGAAGTATTGCTAGGGCACATTCCTCGCTAAGAGGGAGTGTTGATTTTGGGTAGCATCGGATGTGCTCTAGCTCCGAAATTTTGTGGAGGGACTAGAACACATGAGATCTCCAAGACCCAGAAATCGTTTGGAGAAATTCCATCCGGATGAGGAGTTATTAAAATAATTAATATTTTTAATATGTTCCTAAGTTTAAACTTAGGAAAATAAAAATATTAATGAGTATTAATAAAGATATGGGTGAGAAGCTTCTAAGAGATGAGGATCAAGTCTGTTTTAATCTTAGCCGTTGATTAGAGACTTAATCTCGATCGTTGATTCATCAACAGGAAAAATATAAGAGAAGACTTGAGAGTCATTTGGAGACACACCAGGCAAATACTCAGTAACCCGAGGGAAATCGATTCTCAAGGAGGAGGAGTTCGATTTTAGAGGGACAGTTGTAGGGTGCAGGAAGAGGCGGGCATTAGCAACAGTCAGTGACTGAGGAGGTGACGCAGGGCATTCGAGAGACAACGCAGAGGGAAGAGCAGGCAAACAACACCATTGGAGACGCAGTCCTCATGCAGGCTAATGCAGATTGACATAGAGTAACGCAGAGGGACGCATAAGTGATGCAGAGGTGGGTGAAAGGTCTCCAGGGTGTCAGAACTTCAACAGGAAGAGGAGAAACTTTGTCTTAGGTGTTTTCGCTTAGTAGTGTCTCAGTTTCTCTGTAAAATCATTCCTTGTAAAGCAATTGTTGCTAAAGATTAATAAAACCCTCATCTGTTGCACCGGTTTTCCCACATTGGGTTTTTTCGGGGACAATTGTCTAAAAACAATTGTGTTGATGTGATTGATTCTTGTGCTTGTATATCATTGTTATTTTCTTTATGTAATTATGTGTTAACTGCAGTAGAATTTATTTTAATAATTACTAAAGGGTTTTTCGTAAATAACTTATTGTGAGAAATAAGTAGGTGAAATAAATCAGTTGTTGCAGTAGAATTTCGTATTAGAAATTTTCACAGGTGGAACTTCAATCTGTATACCCCCTGTGATATGATGCCCACATAACTTGCAAGTCAAATTTGATTTGTCAAATTCTCCATCAGGTTCACCAAATTCCCACAGAGGGTCCTAATTCTTTGGCATGTTTGTAACTTTGTTGAACTCTTGAGTTTTATTGCAAGATTGAAGTTTGAACCTAGGGCATATGAAGAATTGCAAGTTAAACAAATGAAATTAAAATTTACATACAACATTTTGAATTTTTGAATGTCAGTCCTCATAATTAAAAATTTGGCCCTTAAATCATGTAAGACATGTTCTTCATGTCATTTTAATTTAGCCCTTGAAATGTATATAATGATATATGTAAGACATGTTCTTCATGTCAGCATCAAAGAGAGGGAAAATCAATTTTCAAATTTAAATTATTTTTGGCCCCAAAAAGGTAGGTCGACTCTTCATAAGATCAAGTCGGCTCCATCAAGGGTCAAAACCATTTGGCCTCATGAACACTATAAATATGGCACTAATCCTCCTCCTCAACATGCAATTTGTGGATTACTCCTCTGTTCATGTGATCTCTGAGGCAGACCGAACTAAAGCACACAGCGTCCCATTCTCTGAGGAAGATCGAGCTCTGAGGTGGACCTATTGTTGGAATTTCTAAGTCTATGTGTTAGAAATCCTTCATGTACTTTCTGATTTATTTCTTCCTACTTGTTCTGTTAATTAACAAGTTATTTACCATGTAAATACTAAAAATAAATACAAGTACATGCTCAACACATATAGATCATCAACTGAAGGAAAAACAAGCACACAAGTGACACCGTTATTTTTGGACTAATGTCTCTGGAAAAATCCAATGCGGGAAAACTGGTGCAACTATCTGAGGGTTTTATTATTAAGCAGTTTCAAAATACAATCTGGGTGCCAGAAATGGATCACCCAACAGAGAATGCTCTTGACAGTAGTACCTCTCAGTCAGAGACAAATATTCTCCTCTCAGCCTCTAGGGTCTATGTCAGCCTCTCTGGCCCAACGTCAGCCCAACATCACCCCAACTAGCCTTGCGTCAACCTCTGGAGCCTCTACATCACCAGCACTGGCTCTCTTTGGCACTATGTAGCTCCTGGCTACCTCTGTGTGGCCTCTAGCTGCTTCTGCGTGGCCTCTAGCTGGCTTTGCGTCAACCCTCTCTCGGCTTCTACGTTGATGCTCCCGGTACCCTCTCTGCCTCTCTGCTTCTGTATTCACTGCCCCTCAGCTGCAACTCTAATCACTCCTTCGATTTCCTCAGCAAGCCCTGCTCCAGAAAATCGAATTCTTGATCAACTCGGTGTGTTCTCCAAGTGATCCTCAAGTCTCTTCTTATACTTTTCTTGTTGACAATTCAACGGCCGACATTAAGTCCCTAATCAACGGCTAAGATTAGATCTGGCTTGATCCATGACTTTTGGACCATTCTAACTTAGTTTTATATTAATTCACATTAATATTTCATTTTCCCTAAGTTTAGACTTAGGGACTCCATTAAAAATATTATTTATTTTAATATCTCCCAAACTAGTTAGATTCTGCCCAAACCATTTTTGGGTATTGGAGATCTCATGTGCTTTAGCCTCTCCACTAATTTTTGTGGCTAGAGCACATTCGATGCTACCCCAAATCAACACTCCCTCTTCGCGAGCATTGTGCTCTAATAATACTCCTCACTGAGCATCACCCTCATCATTCGACATCGGTCCTTGTGTTGATGTTAGGCCTGCTGCCCAACATCCTCTGCACTGCTACATCATGTATTGCTACCCATGACCCTGCTACTGCCATTGCTGCATCTGTACAACAACTCCCTCTGCATCTGTGCTACTGCCAATGGCCCTACCACTACCACTGCTGCGTCTGCATTGTAATCCCTCTCATCATGCTGCATCGTGATGCCCATAGCACAACCACTGCTAATTGTTGCACTGCAACTCAATTAATGAGAAGTAAGTAATTGATCTCCCAACTCTGATATCTCCGTCAGTTCTGCTACTCCTCTTCCTCTTCGGGGCTCCCGTAGCAAGGTATAATCCAAGAGGTTGGGTACGTCGAGGATTTTGCCCCTCATCGCCTGTAGTCCGTTTGACTACAGCTTGATGTCTCCCCACTTCCTCTCACGGGTGCATGAGCACTCATGGCACAGTCATCATCTGTCTCCACTTCTTTCTCCGCCCTTGCTGGTGCAACCTTGGTCTTAGAAGCCTCTCCCTTGCTCTTTTTCCTCAAACACCGGCTTGCATAATGACCCAGTTCCCCACAGTGGAAGCATTTGACCTTGGAAAGGTCCTTCTTCTTTTGTTTCTCATGCTTCTGCTCAAATGCTAGGGCAGCTTCCTCCTCTATCTCCTTGATTCTGACCCCCTTGTCGCTGCTTCCTGCCTTGGTTAACCTTTTGATCTCTTCCTGACGAAAAACCGCCCACAATTCATCCCAATTTGGAAGGGTTGACCTGCCCAGTATGCCTTGGACAAATACCTCCCAGTCCTTTAAGACTACGTTCAATGCAGTCCTCACCATTAATGCCTGATCCAATGTGGCCCCTATGGAAGTCAGCGGATCCCGGATCTCCTTCAATTGACCGAGGAAGATGTTGATCTGTTCTTCTTTCTGCATCTGATATGACCACAATTAATTTTCTAATAGCATCTTCCTCTACACAGAAGTATGCTGATACAATTTCGTTAGGGCCTCCCACATCGCATTTGCCGTGTCCTTTTTGGCAATATGTGGTACTACGTGGTCCTTGATCCCATCAAGGATGATGCTCTTGTCTCTTGCCATTGCCTCTTCGTAGTTATCGTTCTCAGCCGGGTCAACTGGGATCACTATCGTTTTCAAGGCGAAGTCCTTGAGACAATTTTTGTCTAGAATAGACAAGATCCTGGCCTTCCAGAATACGAAGTTTGAGGATCCATCCAAGCTGTCCTGATCTCTTACTCCGTTCTCTGCCATCTCGCTGCTCCTCTTTCAACTCTCTCTAGTTCCCTCCTGGAATTTCTCGGTGTGATTCCCTTTGAGCCTCGATTTCCCTCCAGGAAACCCCTCTGCCAATGTCGAGATGCCATTCTCTGAGGAAGACTGAGCTCTGAGGTGGACCTATTGTTGGAATTTCTAAGTCCATCTATTAGAAATTCTTCAGGTACTTTCTGAATTATTTCTTTCTACTTGTTCTATTAGTTAACAAGGTATTTACCATGTAAATACTAAAAATAAATACAAGTACATGCTCAACACATACATATCATCAAGTGAAGGAAAAACAAGCACAAAAGTGACACCGTTATTTTTGGACTAATGTCCCCGGAAAAACTCAATGCGGGAAAATCGGTGCAACTATCTGAGGGTTTTATTATTAAGCAGTTTCAGAATACAATCTGGGTGCCAGAAATAGCTCACCCAACAGAGGATTCTCTCGATAGTAGTACCTCTCAGTAGGAGACAGATATTGTCCTCTCACAACCTCTAGGGTCTGCGTCAGCCTCTTTGGCCCAGTGTCATACCAACTAGCCTTGCGTTACCCTCTAGAGGCTTTGCGTTAGCCTTTGGAGCCTCTGCGTCACCCACGTTGGCTCTCTCTAGCACTGCGCAGCTCCTGGCTGCCTTTGTGTGGCCTTTGGCTGCTTCTACGTGGCCTCTAGATGGCTCTGCGTCAACCCTCTCCCAGCTTCTGCGCTGATGCTCCCGGTACCCTCTCCGCATCTCTACTTCTGTATTCACTACCCCTTAGCTGCAACTCTGATCACTCCTTCGATTTCCTCAGCAAACCCTGCCCGAGAAAATCAAATTCTTGATCAACTTGGTGTGTTCTCAAAGTGACCTGTTGACCCTGCCACCTACACATACCTACAAGTCAGTGAGAAAAGCCTTCAACCCACAAGGTGTGATTGGTGGCAGGGAACTCAGAGAAGGGGCTGTCACACTAATCCCAACTCTCTCCGTTTGAGCTATCCCCTAGGTTAGCTAAAGGGGGTGGTCCCTAATGAAGAGTTAAGTTAAAAAAAATGTGAGTCTCTAGGAGAATTGTTAGAGTTAAATAGATTATTTATTTAAGATTTATAAGCAAACATGATATGAACAATAACCATAAACACATAAGATAAGCATGAAATACATAAACAACCAGTGCCTTCAAAGTATTGCTCTTTAAGAAATGAAATTGTTTTTTTTTTTTGCTTAGAATGAAGTCAAATGCTTTCAAATGAAAGCCCAAATAACCTTGGACTTGGGTTCCAAATGGAAAAGGGTTACTTAGCTTATACTTTAGCTTTCTTTTTCAAACTTGAATTGCCTCCAAGAACACCTGTAGGAAAACAAGCAAAAGAGTTAGCATGCAAAAGAAATAGGGCCTCAAATGCTAGATAAAACCAATATGCACATACATGAAAGAAGAAAATATGCGATAATTTTTCAAGATAGAAAAGAAGCAAAGGGCTCAGGAAACACCCTCTTAAATAAATCTCTTGATGTCTTATGAGATTGTTGGCTTGAACAACTTGTGGGATCCTTGATATCCTTGGAGGTGACTATTCCAACCGAAGAAGTCCTCACACTCCAATAGAGTTGGCAACCTATCCTTTGAACACAAAAATACCTGCAAACCAATTGTTAGTGCAAAAGAGACTTGGCATATAGAGACCAAGTTGGGCTTGTCGTTCAACCGAAAATGACAAGCTAGAACAAGAGCACAAAATATACCAAGCCCAAAGGAGATTTGAGATTGCTGCAAATCTCTCCTCCCTAGACAATAATGCCTTCAGGCAAATGCACAAAAAAAACAACTAGATAGCAATGTAAAATCAAATGAATAATAACATCAAATGACACAGGTATACCTCATCAACCAAAGAATACACCACAAGAGAAGCTAGTAACCACAAAGATTTTTATTTATTTATATGAAAGATGAGTACAAAATCCAGTAGAGGCTTCGCAAGCCCAACAACTCATTCTGTGATGACAAATGAGAGCTCAAGACTCGTATAAATAAGAAAATGGGAGATGATCCCAAGGAAAATTCCAATGACAAGTGGAGATGGATTGACAATCCCAAGGTAGAAAATCAAAACACAAGTGGCAAGCTGACTGGTTGTAGGTGGAAAACTTGATTCCTTGGCTGTCCATCGAATATCTTCAAATCTGCTGTGTGTTTTGTTGCCTCTAAACTGCTATTGACACCTCAAACAGCCAAGCCAACCAACTGCTGTGTAAGCTGTTATGAATATCTGCGTATTGACTGCTGTTAACTGTGCGTATAGGTTGGCTTCATTTGCTGCGGGTTCCCTTACGCTGGCTGCTTGGTACATGTGTACAGTTCGGTGGAGATATGTCCTTGATTTCATGCATTTAAATGATCTTTCCAAATTTGCGTTGAGATGCCTTGCTGTAGCGTTGATCTTTGACCGCCAACATGCACATAATTTGCCCATACGTGGACCTGTCTCCTTGATTGCCAGCGTAAATATCCTCTTAAAATTCTGTTGTGTAATATCATGGACCTAAAACCGCCTATAATTGCTGCGTTGAAGCTGAATTGAACTGCTATTCGTTGATTTGCGTGGAGCTGGAGTGGCTGCGTTGACACTTGATTGGCGTGAATATTCCTTTGCTGTAGCTGTATGTGGAGATATCTTTTATCATGTGCCTTTTATCAAACTAATGCGTAGGCTATAGTTATGTGGGGTCCCTCCAAGTTCTTTTAACTTTTTCACCTTAGACTTTAATTAACATTTGATTTAAATTAAATCAAAGTCACTTCATACATTTGCTTGTACGTACTTCTCATGAGCTCATTGTGGGCCCCTTTGACTTTGATTTGAAACTTTTGACTTGAGCCTGTTGTACCTTATGAGGTGGATCCCACGTGCTTGCCACATCACCCTTGACTCCCCACATAATTTCCATGTCAAAATTTGACTTATTTTTACTTTGGAAAAATTTATAAATTTTTCTAATTATTCATTTTTTTGAATTTTTTCCTCATTTTTGTTACTGTCACTTGAAAAATCGGCGTTTGAGGGACTTTAAGTCATTTTTTGACCCCCAAAGTGGGTCCTAGAATAATGCTGGGCCTCTGAGGATGAATTTCGAGTAGTCACATGCCCCAGACATTTCCTAAGGCCACTTATTTACATCATTACATAGAAAATAATTAAAAAGTCCCGTTTTGCGGGAAATTTTTAATTATTAAAAAATCCTACTTAGACCTAGTCAAATTCCACGAAATTTTTTGTGTGATCTAGTATGGTAATATACATCGACTCTAGACACTAAGATGTGTTAGGGGCTCAACCTTCAAACTGTCACCCCGGCTTTGGGGTAAAAAATGAGTGAAAAAATCCAGAAAATTATCCGCCTCTGAAAAAGAAGAGATAATTAACCGGATAAAAAAAACACTCCAAGGTGTACTCGTTTGCTGATCGAGTCCCAACATCTTAGGCTTGTTACAAATTCAAAAAGTCATCATTACTAGAATCACTTATTACAATTCTCTGTAGGGTGTGGAATCTGGGTACAAGAAAGATGATGAGAAGATTGAAGTAGAGTTAAAAAACTCTGTTGACTGACGATATTTGATGGTACAAGTGTCCTCTGGATCATCCTTGGGCATGGAGTCTTCATATAATCATCAGGTGCCACTCCAGTGGTCAACATTTGGCTCCATATGAGGATGCATGCTAGATATGAAGTGATAGTGTGCAAGAACCTGGAATCTGCATCCACCGACAAAAGACATATATCAGCAGTATCCATTCAAAATATCATCAAATGAAATAAAGTACAGAAATGAAGAAATGAAAATTTATTCTAAGAGCACAAATGACAATTTATTCATGATATAAAACTAAAACAAAAATGACACGAGATAAGGTTAGAAATATGATACAAAAAGATGCCCCATGGCATCAGATGTCTTCGGTGAAATCATTTTGAGAACCTGCCTACTCACAGGCAAGTCCATAGGTTCTTTCTTTGATGTGCCTTGCCCAATTCTGACTATCTTGGGATTATGAATTGCCCCAATTTTAACATGTTTGTGGCCATCAAATATACCAAACCTCTTCCTTTCCTTTTCCGACTATTGATGTGTTGAGGCTTGATCCTGCTCAAAATTGGTGGTTCATTTTTTTATATTTTTTATGTTTTTTCGCTTTTTTTTTTTCTTCTTGGTTAGTTGCGATGGTGATGATGATGCATTTATTGCCAATCCTACTGCTTTGTCTTGAAAATGCTCTGATGGAAAATTTGAAGTACCCAATATTTTTGATCTTATGCCTAATCTCTTCGTTTTGAATCTGTTCTGTTAAGGGGGGAAGGAAATTTGTCAACGCTGCATCACTCCCTGTCTAGCATGATCTACAGATAATCTCATTGTTGGGTTTCCTTGGATCTTCAACATGATATCTTTTCTCTAATTCTCGATCAAGTCTGACAAAGGTATTATCAGGCATGGGGATGGTGGCATATGATAAGTCCATTTGAAGGCTGCTACCTAGATCTGATGCCCATTTTTTTGATAGGAGCATTCCCCATGAATCTGCAACATCTATCACAACAATATCCATAGTCATTATTTTATCTGTGTATGTAGCTAGGAAAACCTGTAAATCTTTAATTATCCCACACACTTCAATTCTTTTAGAATCCATTGAACATATGTTGTGATAGGGCCTAGAAACACTTAAATTCAGTTGCTCCATGACTTTCTTGGTCATGACATTTGATGAAGCCCCCGAGTCAAGCATGCAGTTGTGTAAAAGACGATCATTCACTATCAAAGAAACATAAAATGGTAGATGATCTTCATTCCCCACATAACAGTTCATACTTTTCAATACAATTTCCTCATCTTCCGGTTCGTCACTAGGCTTTTCTTCCCTTTGAGTAACTTCAATGGCACTTAGTAACTTGGCCCTTTGAGATGGTATCTTTAAAAGTTCTGTCACTGGAATAGAAACCTTTGCATTATTCACCCAATTGCCCAAGTCAAAATTCAATTCTGAAGTAGGAGGAGAAAAATTTCTGTGATTATTCCGGTCTTGGATATCCCTTCTCTGATAAATCATCCCTTTGTGTTTTGCCATAGCAAGAATCTGTCCAGATGTAGGTTTTTCCCTAGAAATCTTAGTGACCTCGTCAAAATTTGCAATCATACTGTAAACCCCAAGATATTAGGCCTATGGTCAATCTCTTGATTTCTCTCAAAGGTGTATATCTGATCTTCCATGGAGAACATATTGATTTGACCACTTGTCCCTCCTAACATGCCACTTTCTATGATTTTCTTCACATATGGGCATGTGGCTTCTTCATGGAACTCATTACATGGCCTAAGAAAAGGGGAAATCTGATCTACCATGTTGGTGGATTCCAATGGATTTGGAGGCCTATGCTCCTGTTGAGGGCCTTTATTATTTTGCCATCTATCATTTGCCCTAGTTTGGAATCTTTGCACTTGTGATCTCTCCATGGCCACCAACCTATTTTGCATGTTTTGCATTTCTTTGATGTGATTTGCTTCCATGCTCTTGATGAGTTGAGTTAATTCTTTAATAGGATCATGTGTAGTCTCTTCTTTGGCTTTGCCTTTGGAATCATTCGGTTTCGATGGCCCTCTATTGAAACCAGGAATTTCAGATTTTCTTGATTGCTTTCTAGCCCTTTCTATCTTTAAGGCTTCAGATTGAGCTACACTCAGATTCGTAGACTCCTTCCTCCTCAACTCATAGGCAGTGTCAACCCCAAAAGCATCTAGATATGAGCATAAAAGAAATTCATCAGGAGTTTTAACAGTAGTAGGCATGCTTTTTACTAATTCATTGAATCTCTTGTTAAACTTCTCCATGGTCTCATTCTCATTTTTCTTCATGTTGCTAATGGCATTGATCAAATGCCTATTTTCCTTCTTCTCTCCAAACTTATTTAAAAATGCAGTCAGAATGGCTTGTAAAAAGTTATATGAGTTCGCAGGTTGCTCAGTGAGCCAATCAAGAGCATTCTCTTCTAAAGATAAAACAAAAAGCCTCATCTTCACATCCTCATAATTAGCAGTGTTACACCATTTAAAGATACAAACATTAAAGTTTTTCAGATGTGATGTAGCACTAATGGCATTGTTACCTTGAAAGGAAGGCAACTTTTCAATAGCCTTGTGAGGGATATTGTGAGGATAGCCATTTATGTTAGTGAAGTCACAAGGAGCAAAAAGATCATTCATGATGCTAGGCTCTACTTGTTCTTGAAAAAGCAAATGAATATCAGAAATAGCCTCTTGCCCAAGACTAGCAAGAGCTCTACTACGAGAAAGTCTATTCAACCTCTCTCTAAAAACCCTTTCAGGATCAGGAGAGGGGCTAACTAGACCACTTGAATTTCTCCTAGTAGAGACTATTGCAAAATTTGGATTGAGTGGAGTCGCCACTTGAGCAAGAATCTAAATCTAAAGTTGAAAATGCTAAAACCAAAAGGTTAGTCGATTTCCTAGGTACAAGAAAGCTTGTCCCTGGCAACGGCGCCAAAGATGTTGACCCTGCCGCCTACACCTACCTACAAGTCAGTGAGAAAAGCCTTCAACCCCACAAGGTGTGATTGGTGGCAGGGAACTCAGAGAAGGGGCTGTCACACTAATCCCAACTCTCTCCGTTTGAGCTATCTCCTAGGTTAGCTAAGGGGGGTGGTCCCTAATGAAGAGTTAAGTTAAAAAAATGTGAGTCTCTAGGAGAATTGTTAGAGTTAAATATATTATTTATTTAAGATTTATAAGCAAACCGGATATGAACAATAACCATAAACACATAAGATAAGCATGAAATACATAAACAACCAGTGCCTTCAAAGTATTGCTCTTTAAGAAATGAAATTGTTTTTTTTTTTGCTTAGAATGAAGTCAAATGCTTTCAAATGAAAGCCCAAATAACCTTGGACTTGGGTCTCCAAATGGAAAAGGGTTACTTAGCTTATGCTTTAGCTTTCTTCTTCAAACTTGAATTGCCTCTAAGAACACCTGTAGGAAAGCAAGCAAAAGAGTTAGCATGCAAAAGAAATAGGGCCTCAAATGCTAGATAAAACCAATATGCACACACATGAAAGAAGAAAATATGCGATAATTTTTCAAGATAGAAAAGAAGCAAAGGGCTCAGGAAACCCTCTCTTAAATAAATCTCTTGATGTCTTATGAGATTGTTGGCTTGAACAACTTGTGGGATCTTTGATATCCTTGGAGGTGATGATTCCAACCGAAGAAGTCTTCACACTCCAATAGAGTTGGCAACCTATCCCTTGAACACAAAAATGCCTGCAAGCCAATTGTTAGTGCAAAAGAGACTTGGCATATAGAGACCAAGTTGGGCTTGTTATTCAACCGAAAATGACAAGCTACAACAAGAGCACAAAATATACCAAGCCCAAAGGAGATTTGAGATAGCTGCAAATATCTCCTCCTTAGACAATAATGCCTTCAAGGAAATGCACAAAAAAAAACAACTAGATAGCAATGTAAAATCAAATGAATAATAACATCAAATGACACAGGTATACCTCATCAACCAAATAATGCACCACAAGAGAAGCTAGTAACCCCAAAGACTTTTATTTATTTATATGAAAGATGAGTACAAAATCCAGCAGAGTCTCCACAAGCCCAACAGTTCATTCTATGATGACAAATGAGAGCTCAAGACTCATATAAATAATAAAATGGGAGATGATCCCAAGGAAAATTCCAATGACAAGTGGAAATGGATTGACAATCCCAATGTAGAAAATCAAAACACAAGTGGCAAGCTGACTCGCTGTAGGTGGAAAACTTGATTTCTTGGCTGTCCATTGAATATCTTCAAATCTGATGTGTGTTTGGCTGCCTCTAAACTGCTGTTGACACCTCAAACAGCCAAGCCAACCAACTGCTGTGTAAGCTGTTATGAAGATCTGCGTATTGACTGCTGTTAACTGTGCGCATAGGTTGGCTTCATTTGCTGCGGGTTCCCTTATGTTGGCTGCTTGGTACATGTGTACAGTTCGGTGGAGATATGTCCTTGATTTCATGCATTTAAATGATCTTTCCAAATCTGCGTTGAGATGCCTTGCTGTAGCGTTGATCTTTGACTGCCAACATGCACATAATTTGCCCATATGTGGACCTGTCTCCTTGATTGCCAGCGTAAATATCCTCTTAAAATTCTGTTGTGTAATATCATGAACCTAAAACCGCCTATAATTGCTGCGTTGACGCTGAATTGAACTGCTATTGGCTGATTTGCGTGGAGTTGGAGTGGCTGCGTTGACACTTTGACTGGCGTGAATATTCCTTTACTGTAGCTGTACGTGGAGATATCTTTTATCATGTGCCTTTTATCAAACTAATGCGCAGGTTATAGTTATGTGGGGTCCCTCCAAGTTCTTTTAACTTTTTTACCTTAGACTTTAATTAACATTTGATTTAAATTAAATCAAAGTCACTTCATACATTTGCTTGTACGTACTTCTCATGAGCTCATTGTGGGCCCCTTTGACTTTGACTTGAAACTTTTGACTTGAGCCTGTTGTACCTTATGAGGTGGGTCCCATGTGCTTGCCACATCACCCTTGACTCTCCACACAATTTCCATGTCAAAATTTGACTTATTTTGACTTTGGAAAAATTTATAAATTTTTCCAATTATTTATTTTTTTTTGAATTTTTTTCTCATTTTTGTTACTGTCACTTGAAAAGTCAGCTTTTAAGGGACTTTAAGTCATTTTTTGACCCCCAAAGTGGGTCCTAGGATAATGCTGGGCCTCGGAGGATGAATTTCGAGTAGTCACATGCCCCAGACATTTCCTAAGGCCACTTATTTACATCATTACATAGAAAATAATTAAAAAATCCCGTTTTGCGGGAAATTTTTAATTATTAAAAAAATCCTACTTAGACCTAGCCAGATTCCACGAAATTTTTTATGTGATCTAGTATGGTAATAGACATCGACTCTAGACACTAAGATGTGTTAGGGGCTCAACCTTCAAACCATCACCCCGACTTTGGGGTAAAAAATGAGTGAAAAAATCTAGAAAATTATCCGCCTCTGAAAAAGAAGGGATAATTAACCGGATAAAAAAAACACTCCAAGGTGTACTCGTTTGTTGATCGAGTCCCAACATCCTAGGCTTGTTACAAATTCAAAAAGTCATCATTACTAGAATCACTTATTACAATTCCCTGTAGGGTGTGGAATCTGGGTACAAGAAAGATGATGAGAAGATTGAAGTTGAGTTAAAAAACTCTGTTGATTGACGATGATGGTACAAGTTTCCTCTGGATCATCCTTGGGCATGGAGTCTTCATATAATCATCGGGTCCCACTCTAGTGGTCAACATGACCCTCAAGCTTCCTCTTATACTTTTCTCGTTGACAATTCAACGACTGAGATTAAGTCCCTAATCAACGGCTAAGATTAGATCTGGCTTGATCCATGACTTTTGGACCATTATAACTCAGTTTTATATTAATTCACATTAATATTTTATTTTCCCTAAGTTTAGACTTTAGGGACTCCATTAAAAATATTAATTATTTTAATATCTCCCAAACTAGTTAGATTCTGCCCAAACCATTTCTGGGTATTGGAGATATCATGTGCTTTAGCCTCTCCACCAATTTTCGTGGCTAGAGCACATCCGATGCTACTCCAAATCAACACCTGTTTCTAGGTAGAAGGTTGAAAGTCTGAGCAGATCAAATCTCTGAGAAAGAGGACAAAGTTTGGGCAGATAGACCTCAGTTGTCTAAAGGCTAGCTATAAACAGTTTGATCAGGTGCGACTGTTGATTTGGGGTGGAATCGGATGTGCTCTAGCCACGAAAATTGGTGGAGAGGCTAAGGCACATGAGATCTCCAATATTTAGAAAGGGTTTGGGCAAATTCTAAACTGTTTGGGAGATATTAAAATAATTAATATTTTTAATGGAGTCCCTAAGTCTAAACTTAGGGAAAATAAAGTATTAATGTGTATTAATATAAAACTGTGTTAGAGTGGTCCAAAAGTCATGGATCAAGCCAAATCTAATCTTAGTCGTTGATTAGGGACTTAATCTCGGCCGTTGATTTGTCAACGAGAAAAGTATAAGAGGAGGCTTGAGGGTCCCTTGGAGAATACACTGAGGGAGACCACTCAGTTCAATTTTTGAAGCGGGGTTAGTTGAGAAATTGAACCAATGGTCTAAAGAGCAGTCAGGAGGCAGCAAGTACGAAACAAAGAGACAGGAGATCAACACAGAGGCAGAAAAGGCAGACGTA
Organism: Pinus tabuliformis; assembly: GCA_031772625.1. Classification (NCBI taxonomy): domain Eukaryota; kingdom Viridiplantae; phylum Streptophyta; class Pinopsida; order Pinales; family Pinaceae; genus Pinus; species Pinus tabuliformis. The sequence goes on along the minus strand of CM062820.1, from coordinate 1,528,830,288 downwards.
GGGCCAGAGGAAGCCACGCAGAGGCAGCAGAGACTGCGCATAGCTAGCAGGGCCTGCGTCATCCACGCAGAGGTTGCAGGGGTGACACAAAAGGCCAGAGACGCTGCACAGAGTCTCAACAAGCTGACACAAAGGTTTTCAAGTCACACAGAGGTCAATAGGGTTGACGCTGGTTTCAAAAGAAGTGCTGAAAATTTGTCTATCTGTGGGTAAGCCAATTTGGCACCCTGTTGTACTGGAAAATTGTTGAATAATAAAATCCTCCCTTGCTGCACCGGTTTTCCCACATTGGGTTTTTTCGGGGACATTAGTCCAAAATAACTATGTCAATGTGTTGATTCTTGTGCATATGTTTGTTTCTGTATTATGGTGTGATATCTGCAACAATATTTATGTTAATGTTTATTGAAGTAATTTCATGAATAACTTATGGTGAAATAAGTAGGAAAAGTAAATCAGTTGCTGCAGTGATATAATTTTCACATGGTATCAGAGCAAGTAATTAGAGACAGAAAGGGAAAATCAGTTATGGGTCGAGACCACGATGCAGATGCATCCACCTCAGGGGACTCACGCAGATTTTCAGAAGATTGCACAAGAGAAAGAGATTTCGATTTCTCTATGTTGGCTTCCACGCTGGAAGAAGAAGTAGGGTGCATGACTAGCGCTACAGCATCAGAAGTATGGTATATAGACAGTGGAGCCTTGCGGCATATGACGAGAATCAGGGAGTGTTTCTCAGAATATCGAGAAGAGAAAATGAACTTTCAGATCACCATGGGGAACAAGGCAAAGTGTACTTCAGTAGGGAAGGGTACCATAGTTTTTCAGACAGAATCGGGAGAGCGGTTCCGTGCCAAAAATGTGCTACATGTACCAGGATAGGGGATGAACTTACTTTCTGTGTCACAACTACAAGGCAAGGGCTATGACGTCTACTTTATCAAGGAAAAGGTATAAGTCAATCACCCGAGCTAGAAAAAAAGGTGCAAATCGGGATCAAAAGTAATTGATTGTATAGATTACAAATAGAATCACCAATGGCACTAATAGGTAGTCATGGGCACAAGGTCTTGAACGAACTATGGCACAGAAGGATGGGTCACTTGCACCATGGAGCTCTGATAATTCTCAGGAGCACCGTAACAGGAGTTCCAGATTTGAGAACGGAATAAGACGATGTATGCTGGGGATGCACTCTAGGAAAGTATGCCAAGGCGACATTTCCTAGGAGCAGACACAGGGCCCAGAGTGTACTAGGATTGATACATTTAGATAATGGTGGAGAGTATGTCGATAAGGACTTCACTGATTATTGTGCTAAGGAGGGCATTAGAAGAGAATGGACAACTCCCTACAATCCGGAGCAGAAAGGAAAAACACGACTATTGTAGAAGTGGCTAGGGCCATGTTGTATGATCAGGATATGCCAAAATTCCTGTGGGCAGAAGCATGAAACATAGCTGGCTACATTCAGAACAGGACTCCTCATCAGGCATTGGGCAAGATTACTCTAGAGAAAGTCTTCACTGGGAAGACGCCTGAAGTCAGTCATTTCAAGATATTTGGCAGTTTAGCATATTGCCGCATACCCGAAGAAAAGAGGAAGAAGCTGGATCAGACTGTAGAAAAGGGATATCTTGCAGGATATAGCGAGAACGCTAAGGCATACATAATCTATCTTCCAGGGAGTAGGAAGGTAGTAGTACGACGAGATGTAAAGTTCATGGACGATAGAGCTTTAAGAAGATCTCGTGAAATGCCTTCCGAGGAGCAGTCGAAAGAGGATCCGTTGGTCATGCCTCTTCAACCAACAGAAGTGAAAAATTCTTCCTCAAGTCAGGAAGATTCTTAGGATGAGGAGGAGGAGCAAACAGGAGCACCTGCTACCAGAGGAAGAACTAGCAAGGAACTTCGTCAGATTCTGCATGATGCAGAGAACTTCATCGGTGAGCCAAGGAACAGTAAGAGGGAGCGAAGACAACCAGACAGATATCAGGTGTTAGTAGCTCAGGATGGAGAGCCTGCTAGTTGTAAGGAGGCAACTTAGCATCAGGTTTGGCTAGATGTGATGGTAGAGGTGTATAACTCCATAATGGTGAATGATGTTTGAGAGGTGGTGTCAAGGCTTTAAGACAGATCTGTGGTAGGATCAAGATGGATCTACAAGATCAAATATGCTGCGGACGATAGTGTTGAGAAATACAAGGCCAAGTTTGTGGCTAAGGGGTATGCTCAAAAGGAAGGGATTGACTATGAGGAAACTATGTTGCGGACGACAGAGTTGAGAAATACAAGGCCAAGTTTGTGGCTAAGGGGTATGCTCAAAAGGAAGAGATTGACGATGAGGAAATCTTCGCTCCGGTAGCCAGGGATACATCTATTAGGATCGTGATATTTCTTGTAGCCCAGATGGGATGGGAGATCCATCAGATGGATGTCAAGATGACATTTCTGAACAGGGTAATAGAAGAAGAGGTATACATTGAACAACCAGAGGGCTTTGAAACTTATGAGAATAAGTCTCATGTATGTAGACTAAAGAAAGCCTTGTATGGGCTGAAGCAGACACAGAGAGCATGGTATGGTTGAATAGATGGCTACTTGCAGAAGTTGGGGTTTGTCAAGAGTGACACGGATCGAAATCTCTACTATCTGGTTGTAGAGAATGAGCCGCTTATCTTAGTATTATATGTGGATGATCTCTTTGTGATTTGATCATCCAGACTCATTGAGGACTGGAAGAAGAATCTAGCCATAGAGTTCGATATGAAGGATCTGGGACGAATGCACTACTTCCTAAGGTTGGGAGTTTGGCATCAGAAAGGAGAAATCTTCCTTGGGCAAGGGAGGTATGCTACAGAAATCCCGAAAAGGTTCAGGATGGGAGATTGTAGACCTTTGGCTACGCCAATGATCACCAACTGGAAGAAGATTGATGCATCAGAAGACAAGGATGCCGATCCCACCCTATACCGGTAGCTCATAGGGTCCCTGATGTATCTGGTCAATAATAGGCCAGATATTTGTTACGCTGTCAACACCCTCAATCAGTTCATGGTGGAACCAAAGAGGGCACACTAGGTAGCAACCAAACACGTTCTCAGGTATTTACAGGGAACAATTGATTATGGGCTCTTATACACCAAGGGGAAGGATATCAGGTTGAGTGGATTTACTGATGCAGATTGGGCAGGAAGTTCAGTGGATTGGAAAAGTACCTTTGGGTAATGTTTCAACATTGGATTAGGAATGACCTCCTGGTGCAGTAGGAAACAGAAGTCCATGGCTCTAAGCTCATCTGAGGCAGAATATATGGCACCAAGAACAGCGTTGTGCGAGGCCATGTGGCTTAGAAAACTGCCGATGAACCTATTCAAAAGAAATATGGAGGTGACCAGGATCATGTGTGATAATCAAAGTTGCATCAAACTCTCTGAGAATCCAGTGTTTCATGATAGGTCAAGCATATTGATATCCGGTGTCACTTTGTCAGAGACTGTGTCCAACGAGGAGTTGTAAAGTTGAGCTACACTCCTATAGGAGAATAGGTGGCAGATATCCTCACCAAGGCCCTTAGAAAGTCAAAATTTGACTACTTCAGCGAAATGATGGTGATGGTAAAGAACCCCTTTCAGAAGTAGAAATGAGTATGCAACACGAATGAAGAGGAAGTTGTAGTGTTGGAAGAAAGGACCAGCAGCAACACAGATGCAGAGGGAGTTGCAGTGCGGATGCAGTGTTGGGAGAAAGGACCAGCAGTAGCACAGATGCAGAGGGAGTTGTTGTACAGAAGCAATAGTGGCAGTGACAGAGTCATGGGCAGCAGTACAGGATGCAGTAGTGGCAGTAGCAAAGTCATGGGTAGCAGTACAGGATGCAGCAGGGTAGAGGATGTTGGGCAGTGAGGCTTAGCATTAGCACAGGGACCGTTGCTAGATGATCAAAGTGATACTCAATGAGGAGTATTACTGAAGCACAATCCTCGCTAAGAGGGAGTGTTTGGGGTAGTATCGGATGTGCTCTAGCCACGAAAACTGGTGGAGAGGATAAGGCACATGAGATCTCCAATATCCAGAAAGGGTTTGGGCAGATTCTAAACAGTTTGGGTGATATTAAATAATTAATATTTTTAATAGAGTCCCTAAGTCTAAACTTAGGGAAAATAAAATATTAATGTGTATTAATATAAAACTGTGTTAGAATGGTCCAAAAGTCATGGATCAAGCCAGATCTAATCTTATTCGTTGATTAGGGACTTAATCTCGGCCATTGATTTGTCAATGAGAAAAGTATAAGAGGAGGCTTGAGGGTCACTTGGAGAATACACTGAGGGAGACCAGTCAGTTCAATTTCTGAAGCGGAGTTAGTTGAGAAATTGAACCAGTGGTCTAAAGAGCAGTCAGGAGGCAGCAAGTACAGAACAGAGAGATGGGAGATCGGCATAGAGGCAGACCTAGGGCCAGAGGAAGCCATGCAGAGACTGCGCAGAGCCAGTAGGGCCTGCGTCATCCACACAGAGGCTGTAGGAGTGACACAGAAGGCCAGAGAGGCTGTGCAGAGTCTCAACACGCTGACACGGAGGGTTTAAGGTCACGCAAAGGTTAGTAGGGCTGACGCCGGGTTCAGAAGAAGTGCTGAAAATTTGTCTATCTGTGGGTAAGCCAGTTTGGCACCCTGTTGTACTGGAAAATTGCTGAATAATAAAATCCTCCCTTGCTGCACCGTATTTCCCACTTTGGGTTTTTTTGGGGACATTAGTCCAAAATAACTGTGTCAATGTGTTGATTCTTGTGCATATGTTTGTTTTTGTATTACGGTGTGATATCTACAGTAGCATTTATCTTAATGTTTATTGAAGTAATTTCATGAATAACTTATGGTGAAATAAGTTGCTGCAGTGATAGAATTTTCACAGTAACCAATGCTATGTTACTAGTCAGTTTGACTTGAAGAACTAGATGTATCTCTATTGAACTGGATAATTTCTCTAAGGAAAGGGTTGCTGGGTTTTTCTCCCATATGTGTTTTCCCAAGGTAAAATGCTTTGTGTTTCTTGTTTGGCTGTCTCTTTATGATCCTACTGTCATTCTTGTTCTACTGTTGAATATCTTCTGTGTAATTGCTTAATGATAAATGTGAATACAAGTGAACTTAAATGAATATCATTAGAAGTAATTATCAGTTAAGAAGACTATTGAAAATCAATAGTTGTCACATGAAATTTTGACTATTTGTGGTTATTCTAAAATTGTCAATTTGCAGACGCACAGATGAATGCAGCATAAAGTTAGAGGGAAAAACTGTGTTTACAATAAGCAGTCACATAGATAACCATCTTCAGAAGTAATCGATTATGGTTAAGTCTAACTTGTTATGTTTTCCAACTTTTGAAGTTTTCTCTTTGCTTTTCCTTTTTTTCTTATTTAACTAATTATTTTATTTCTTCTAAACTATATGTTATTGCTGCTTCGAATCTGGGATTTCCAGCAAATTTGGGCAACACTTCCAGCCTTGCTAGATACCTCTACCCACATCACCACAGCCTTTCTAGATACCTCTACCCACATTCCCGCATTCTGCCAAGATGTGCAACATAGATTGAATATAATTGAGACAAGATGTGCCAATGATTTCATTATGACAGTGTATTGTACAGGTCAACTAATCATTTTTGAATATGGTTGTAAGTGAAATTTAGGCTGTTTGGAAGCAATCATATTTGAAAAAGGACAGATTGTTTCAAAACCTTGTCGTTGATGATGAATGGTGGAGCAATGTTTAGGTGCAGGTGATGAGGAGCTTCATACGCTCGAGTTTGTGTCCTTTCTCAAGTGGCTAGTTCGTCTGCATGTGAGAAGACTTGGCATGCCTGCAATATAATATATTCAGTTAAACATAAAAGGTTGGCTTCCAATTGGGATAAAGATCTTGTCTTCATTCATTCCAATCTTTGCCTCATCTCTTGAAAGCAAGAAGTGTATGCATTATGAGATTTAAAGGAGTGGGATGTGGATCTAGAAATGTGGCACCTTTTATGGATTCTAATGTATCACTGCTAGAATTATCTAGCTCTCCAATCCATGAGACTACTAGCTATCAAATGTATGAAGATGCTTGAGTTTGATGATATTCATCATTGTTGATTGTATGCCTTATGGCATAGCTGACAATTTCCTAATTAGCCAAGTTATTGTCTATACTCTTGATGAGTGATGCAATAATAACTTTTTGAACTCCGAACTGTTGAGAGAAATTTTGGTCGTACACTAAATATTCTCATCTATTTTCTTGGTTTCATGCTTTTCAATTAGTATCAATATGATTTAATTATATGAAAATTGTTTCAATTTCTTAGAATTTTTCATTTTAAAATATTTTATGTTTTAACTGATTTTAATATACCATTTTCCTATTTCCTAAAATTTTGAAAATTGCTGTTTTTAGAAGTGAAGCCATTTTGGAGACCCAAACCATTTCTCTGTTTTAGGGGGTTTATCCCTATCGAAATTCTATTATCATTGTACTTTCATTGTGAATCTCTTTGCATTTTTAGAATATTATATTCTATAATACTATAAGGAAAGTCATCCTTAGCTATCTTTATTGTTAGCTATCACAATCCAGACAACTTCAACTAATACCAAGTACCTGCTGTAGCCTATCCGATGGTATTGAGTTGGGAGATTAATGGAACTATACTGAAAGTATAAAAGGTCTTGTGAAAACATAAATCTCGCTTGGTAAGGACCCTTTAAAACATGTGGCAAGGTTATAGTAAGAATGTGGGAGGAGTTCCATTTGTTATTGAAGCTGTGCATTGCGTCATCTTGATTTTTGGTGTATATCTTATATGTTGTCTATTTCAATTTGTAAATGGTATCACTTACGAGGTGCATTTTGTAAACTCCATGTTTGTAAAAGTTTAAGAAACTTCTTGTGCAGGTGACGACGATGCTAAAAGAGCGATTAGGCCAGAAACTAGACAAAGAACTTCTTCTTGTTGACTATAAGTAAGCTTCTCTTACTCTTTCTATATGTTTTTTCATTAAAAAAGCTCCTTTTTCTGTTTGGGGTTTTCCAGGTGAAAGCAATCGTTTTTCTTATGCTTAATTGAGTTCAATTCATGTTTGCTAGCTTTACCATTTGTTTCTTTCTACAGGATAGCATAGAAGGAGAAAAAATAGTTTCTCAATAAGTGTAAGTGGGTTTCCAAAATAAAAAAGCTTTACCTTGCATCTGTCTCAAAAAAATTTCAGTGTTTCCCATTTATACGATCTCAGTACCTCATTGCATGCTTCTCCAAAGTTACCCTTCTTGTCACATAAGATAACATAAGATAATTTTATTAATACTCAATGAATGACCAAAAAGGTAGGTTAATGAGAGTAAAAGGTTCATCCAATAACAAGTACAATGTGAGAATGTGAAAGCCACTCTTTGATAGATATGCTAAAGTCAGAAAATCAAAGCATAAGATTAGGAACTAAGATCCTAACTAATCAAACTAATAAAGCTTGTAAGAAAAGCATAAAAGATAGAGTATGGATACAGAAAAATACGTAAAGTAGTTTGTGAGCCAACAAAAGATGGAAGTGCTGAAAGTGGTATTGATCAAGAGGAGATGTTGTCACTAACTACTGGATCTGTTTTCTGATGCGAAAAGTGAAGACTAAGTTTTGCTGTCCAAGTCATCAGTGATTGTGAACCCATTGATGCAAAAGTGAATGATGTCCACTGTTGTGAGGCTAGTTGTGAGTGGGATGGTTGTATGATCCTAAAGGGAGCATAGGATGGAACTCCGCTTATGTTGGATGGAATGGAGCTCCTTGCTTAGGTGCCATCTACAATCATAGCCCTGTAAGGGTCTTGTAGGGATTGGTTATCCCGATTCCCTATGGGGTGGTGTTAGAAAATCAAAAAGAAAGGAACATTTTCTTGTGTTGATAATTACTTGTGATATCTTGATGTTCTTATTAACTTTCTTATGTTCTTCTTTTATCTTTGATTCATCAAGCAATTAACAAATGCAAAACACAAAGGTCATGGAAACCAAATGTAGGCACTCAGCTAGGGCTAAAACCCCTATATAGGGGAAAACTCAGTCAAAGAACGCTACCTTCAGTAGATTCAAAATGAGATAGACCAAGACCTTAGACCAAAAAACCTTCCTTCTCCACCATGTCAGCCTTCCAAGATGATTTTGTTGTCTCTTCTTATCTAGCGGCTTCAACCCAGCAACAATCTAGAAATTCGACTTCCCAGCTACTGCATTTTGACCCCAAAGTCAGAATTTTGGCCTCCCCAGCTAATGCAGAATTTCGGTCCCCTATAATACTCCAGAACTTCACACGTGGGATAGGAGAGAGAAAAACTCGACTTCTCTTGCTTGATAAAGTCCTCCTTCTTCTTCGTTAGCCCTTTCCTCGTATTCCTTGGAAATTCACACTTTTTCTATCGCCAGAAGTTGCAGATCAAACTTGTGAGTGTGTGTCACAAATGAGGTTAAGTTGCCGCCGTTATATAGGGGTTTCTGCCCCTCTGTTTAGGTTGACTTGTCCAGTTTGTGGCCGACTTGGTGGAGGAGGCCTAATTGACCTATTTTACAATAAAATAAATTTCTTCTTTGACAAATAGAGAAGGGTCTTTTACAATATGACATGGACAAGTACACTTGGCATAAACCCTAGAAGCCTTCAATGGAGACTTTGATCTAAAAACAATTGACCCAAGCACAAAACCCATGCTTTAATGAGTCAATTTCCTTAATAATAAAATTCCTTTTTCTTTCTTTTAACAAATACATTACATCAAGATTCAAATATAATTATGAAGATCGACACTAGTTACATTCTTCAACACTCCCTCTTAACTAGGGAGGTATTCATAATTTACAAATATATAGAGGTACATAGAAGATCTCAAAATGAACTACGAAGAGTCCTAGCACACTCAGTGCTACGGACTAGATACCTAACCAAGGTATTGTGAAAATATCTAAACTGAAATTCTATCACTGCAACAACTGATTTATTTCACCTACTTATTATTCTCAATAAGTTATTTACGAAATTCCTTCAACAAATATCAAAATAAATTCTACTACATTTATCACACAATTACCCAGAGAAAAAAATACATGCACAAGAATCAATCACATTGACACGGTTATTTTTGGACAATTATCCCCGGAAAAACCCAATGCGGGAAAACTGGTGCAACAGATGAGGGCTTTATTAATCTTTAGCAGCAATTGCTTTTACAAGGAATGATTTTACAGAGAAAATGAAAAGAAAACACCTTAGACTTTCCCTCTGAGACTATATGACACTTTGGAGACCCTGCTCCCACTTCTGCGTCACCCCTACATCACTCTGATTGACCCAGCGTGGCTCTGAGTGGCTTTGCGTCCCTCTGCGTCAGCCTGCGTAGGCCCTGTGTCTCTCTTTCTGCACTATCTTCCACTACCCCTGCGTCACCTCCTCCTCAATCACTGCCTGCTGTTGAAACCCTCCTCTTCCTCCACCCTGCAACTCCCTCTAAAATTGATCTCCTTTTCCTTGAGAATCGAATTTCCTTGAGATACTGAGTATCTGCCGGTGTGTCTCCAAATGACCCTCAAGTCTTCTCTTATACTTTTCCTGTTGATGAATCAACAGTCGAGATTAAGTCCCTAATCAATGGCTAAGATTAAAACAGACTTGATCCTCGTATCTTAGAAGCTTCTCATCCTTATCTTTACCTATTAATATTTTTATTTTTCTAAGTTTAGATTTAGGAACCCATTAAAAATATTTATTTTAATAACTCCTCATCCGGATGGAATTTCTTAATACGATTTCTGGGTCTTGAAGATCTCATGTGCCTTAGCCTCTCCTCCAAATTTCAAGGCTAGAGCACATATGATGCTGCGAAAAATCAACATTCCATCTTAGCGAGGAATGTGCTCTAACAATGTTTCATTATAGAAACATCACATTGATCTTCCACATTGGTACCTGTGCTGATGCTTGTCTTGATGCCTCACATCCCCTGCACTGCGGGTTCCTGTACTGTTGCCCATGACACTGCCACTGCCACTGCCACTGCTGCCCCTCTACTGCAGCTCCCTTTCAACCCGCTGCATCATGCTGCCCATAGCACTGCCACTGCTAACTGCTGCACTGCAACTTCTGATACTTATCCATTATTGAAATGGATTCTTTACCATCCCCATATTCTCCCTGAAATGAACAAACTTTGTTCTTCCTAGAGACTTGGTGAGGATGTCTACCACGTGTTCTCCTGTAGGAGTGTACCTTAACTGTACTGCCCCTCGTTGGACACAGTCTCTGAGAAAGTGACACCTGATATCAATTTGCTTTGACCGATCATGAAATACTGGATTCTCAGAGAGCTTGATGCAACTCTGATTATCACGCATGATCCTAGTCGCTTCCATCCTTCTCCTGAATAGATTCACAAGCAATTTCCTAAGTCATATGGCTTCGCACGAAGCTGTGCTAGATGCCATATATTCTGCTTCAATTGAGCTCAGAGCCACGAATTTGTCTTTTCTACTGCACCAGGAGGTCGTTCCTGATCCAATGTTGAAACAGTACCCAGTAGTACTTTTCTGATCTACTGAACTTCCAGCCCAATCTGCGTCAGTGAACCCACTTAGCCTGATGTCATTGCCTCTGGTGTACAATAGTCCATGCTCGACTGTTCCTTGTATATACCTGAGAACATGTTTGGCTGCTACCTAGTGCGCCCTCTTAGGTTCTACCATGAACTGGCTAAGGGTGTTGACAGTGTAACAAATTTATGCCTGGTATTGACTAGATACATCAGGGACCCTATGAGTTGCCTGTACAAAGTGGGATCAACATCTTTATCTTCTGATGCATCAATCTTCTTCAAGTTGGTGATCATTGGAGTAGCCATCGGTCTACAATCCTGCATCCTGAATCTCTTCAAGCTTTCTGTAACATATCTCCCTTGTCCCAGGAAGATCTCACCCTTCTGCTGCCAAACTTCCAACCCTAGAAAATAGGGCATTTGTCACAAATCCTTCATGTCGAATTCTGTGGTTAGGTTCTTTTTGCAGTATTTGATGAGCCTGGATGATCCTGTCAGGAAGAGATCATCCACATATAACACTAGGATTAGAGGTTCATTCTCTACAACTAGATAATCGAGATTAGGGTCTGCATCACTCTTGACGAATCCCATCTTCTGCAAGTAGCCATCAATTTGACCGTACCATACCCTAGGTGTCTGTTTCAACTATACAAGGCTTTCTTTAATCTGCATATATGAGATTCCTTCTCATGTGTCTCAAAACCTTCTGTTGTTCGATGTATACTTCCTCTTCTATTACCCCATTCAAGAATGTCGTCTCTCCCACCCCATCTGTGCTGCAAGAGATATCACGGTCCTAATAGAAGTATACCTGGCTACTATGGCGAAGGTTTCTTCGTATTCTATCTCTTCCTTCCAAGCATACCCCTTAGCCACGAACCTAGCTTTGTATTTCTCCACACTGCCGTCTGCAGCATATTTGACCTTGTAGATCCATCTCGGACCTACCATTGATCTGTCTTGAGGCCTAGGTACCACTTCCTAGAGATCATTGACCCTTATAGAGTTGTATTCCTCCACCATAGCATCTACCCATACTTGATGCTGAACGACCTCCTGAAAACTAGAAGGTTCCCCAACCTGAGCTACTAAGGCTTGGTATTTGTTTGGCTGTCTTCGCTCCCTTTCACTGTTCCTGGGTGCACCAATGAAGTCTTCTGCATCTTGTAGAATCTGTCGGAGTTCCCGGCTCATTCTTCCACTGGTAGTAGGTACATCTATCAACTCCTCTTCTTCCTGAGATTCCTCCTGTTCTGAAGCCTTGTCTTCAGGAGGATTTCTGGTACCAATTTCTGCTGGTTGAAGTGGTCTGACCAACGACTCATCTTTCGACTGCTCCTCGGAAGGCATTTCTCGGGATTTTTTGAAAGCTCTATCCTCCATGAACTTTACATCCCCACTGAACTACTACCTTCCTACTCCCTAGAAGATAGACTCTATATGCCTTAGCATTCTCGCTATATCCCACAAGATATCTTTTCTCAGCAGTTTGATATAATTTCTTTCTCTTCTCTTTGGGTATACGACAATATGCTAAACTCCCAAATATCCTGAAATGACTGACTTCAGGTGTCTTCCCAGTGAAGACCTTCTCTGGAGTGATTTTGCCCAATGCCCTGTGAGGAGTCCTGTTCTGGACATAAATTGTTGTTCTGCATGCTTCTGCCCACAGGAATTTAGGCATATCTTGATCATACAACATTGCCCTAGCTGCTTCCACAATAGTCCTGTTTTTGCTTTTTACTACATTCTGCTTCGGATTGTAGGGAGTTGTCCACTCTCTTCTGATGCCTTCCTTAGCGCAAAAATCGGTGAATTCCTTGTCAACATACTCTCCACCATTGTTCGAGCGCAACACTTTTATCTTCTTTCCTGTCAGATTCTCCACTAGAGCCTTGAACTCTTTGAATTGACCAAAAACCTCATCCTTGGTTTTCAGAAAGTAGATTCAAGTCTTCCTGGAATGGTCATCGATGAAGGTGACGATGTTTGAGTGTATCAAGCCTAGCACACTCTTCGCCCTATTGTTACTTCTGGAAAACGCAACTTTGGCATACTTGCCCAGAGCGCACCCTTTGCATACATCATCTCGTTCAGTACTTAGTTCTGAAACTCCTGATATTGTTTTCCTGAGAATTCTCAGAGCCCTATGGTGTAAGTGTCCCATCCTTCTATGCCATAGCTCATTCAAGTCTTTGTCTCCATTACTGCCTATCAGTGCCATTGGTGATTCTAGTTGTAAACTGTACAACCTGTTACTTTTGATTCCAATCTGAGCCTTCTTTTTCCAACTTGGGTGTTTGAAATATACTTTCTACTTAATAAAGAAAATGTCATAGCCCTTGTTTTGAAGTTGAGATAGGAAAGTAAGTTCATCCCCAATCCCGGTACATGCAACACATTGGTTGCTCGAAGTCGTTTTCCTGCTTCGGTTTGAAAAATTATGGTACCTCTTCCTAATGGAGTACACTTTGCCTTATTCCGCATGGTGATCTGAAAATTCATTCTTTCTTCTTGATAATCTGAAAAACATTCTCAAATTCCTGTCATATGCCAGGCAGCTCCACTATCTATATCAGTGTGGAAAAAGTCCCGAAAAAATCAGGATTTATTCCTAAAAACGCGATTTTTTCAGCGAAAGGAATAAATCGGCTGATTTTTTGGCGATTTTTTCATAAACGAAAAAATCGCGATTTTTTCGAAATACTCCCGATTAAATCGCGAGTCGATCGAAAAACTCGTCGTGGAAATTTTTTCGCTGATAAAATGCCGCAAATGGTTATAAGTTATAACTCGGTTTAGTTTTTGCGATTTGGTTGTGCGTTTTTCATTGCGTTTGGAGAACCGAGAGCTCAGAGAACAAGGGTTTGAACTTTGAATCGTGCAAGCGTGGAGAGGAGCCGGATTGAATCATTGATAGCGTTCCAAGTTCCAACTTCCAGTTCAACTGTCAAGACTGAACATTGCCGGTAGCGTAGATCCTCATCCAATGTTATAGTTAAATAATAAATCTTTCCTGTTTAATATTGAATAGTTATTGCTTTTGATTTCTCACGGTTCACCATAAAATTTACGTCATACATTCCCTTGCATGATCAACCCATCAATCTTTCGTCTTCTGCTCACGGTGCACCTGTGCAAATACCCTAAGGTTACCAAGTCTACCACACATATTTATGTCTCCACTTGTAGGGTCTTGGCTCTCTCTTTTGCATAAGTATAAGCCTTAAGGAACTCTTCGGTTGGCTCATAATACTAAGAAGAGAAATAAGGAACTCTTCCATGATCTGCGAAAATTAAAAATGACAAAGTGATACCTATGATATTCAGTGTTCACAACTTGTAATGCTAATGTCTATGTCACACAGAACTTTCAACTCATGAACATATGCTGCATAATGTAAAGTTGTTTGAACTTTGTACAGGGAAGGACTAGCTTTATTTGAAAATTATGGTTTAGTGTTGTCGGCCTTTGTTTTATTTCTGTGTCAAGCCTGTGATGTAATGGCAGAAAGTGGTGGCAAGTGATAAATATTAAATAAGTTGCAGCTTGAGAAAATCAAATTTTTTTTATTGAATGAACTGTTTGAGTTGTCTGCGACTCTGCTTCATCTACAAACATGATAGTGGCATGTCAATTTGTCAAAGACTCAAAGTTAATAACCTCAAAAAAAAATTAAAAATTGCAAAAAATTTAAAAAACATTACAGTAGCAGAGGGTAGCCTTAGAAGGCTTGTGGCTTCGTAGAGAGACTAGGAAAGGTCTGCAGCCCTCAAAAATTCCCAAAAAAAATTGATAACTTAGGCCACCAAGGAGGAGGAGGGCTTGCCCTTTAAAAAATTAATTTGTTTCTCTTCTTATGAGGCCATATCCACCTGTAAAAACTTGTTTAAGAGATCTACGCCCTACCCTTCAAATCTGCAAGCAAACAGTGAAGTAAAATCCCAAATACATATTCACAAAATATTAAAATAAATAAAAAATATTTACACAAGGGCTGAAAATTGAAATCACAGTGACAGTACCACTTTCATGCATTCTTTCCATTCAAAGAAAATGTGAAAACAGTGAAGTAAAATCCCAAATATATATTCACAAAATAAATAAATAAAATATACACAAGGGCTGAAAATTGAAATCACAGTGACAGTACCACTTTCTTTGCATTCTTTTCATTGCTAATTTGCTACTATTTTAATTTTTGATGGATCATTGCTAATTGAAGTTGTTTCAATTTTTTTTGTGCCCAGGTTTAAACTTTAAATTCCGGCTCAAAGTTTAAAACAAAATGCCGAGGATTTTGGATTCTATGTGGGAGTTTGGTGAGCCTGATGCTACACCCGAAACTGGGGGGGTCAATAGAATGTATTTGACTTGCAAGTTGTGTGGCAAGCATATGTCAGGAGGCATCAACAGATTAAAATTCCATTTGGGGCAAATTTCGGGGCAAAATGTTGAACTTTGCAAAAACACAACTCCAGAAATCATCCGACGGGCCATTCAATCATTGATGGATAAAGAGGAGGGAAAAGAGACCAGGGCAGCAATAACAAAACAACTTGTAGGGGGCTCAAGAGTGGGGGGAATTGAGAGTGGCAGTGCTTCTACAGCAGCATCACCTTCCTCACCCATGGGTACTCATCCTTCTATCTCATCTTTTTTTGTTCCTAGAACAACAACTGGTTCACAACCTGGGATCAGATCATCACTGAAAAAAAAGGAAAAGGCAGAAGCTGACAAGTTGGTCAGTAGGTGTCTTCTATGGAGTGATGTTCCTTTCAACATTGCCAAGACAAACCCATTCTACCAGCCTATGTTTGATGCTGTTGCTGTCGTTGGCCCGGGGTACAAAGCCCCCACCTTTGCAGAATTGAGAGGGCCTCTTCTTCAAGATGAAAAGACTGATTGCACTGCTAGATTGGCAGAGTTTAGGGCATCATGGGAGCACACTGGATGCACAGTCATGTTAGATGGTTGGACTGACCAGAAGGGTAGGACCCTTATTAACTTCTTGGTTAGTTGTCCCAAGGGGACAATGTTTATGAAATCTGTTGATGCATCTGACCACATTAAAGATGCACGTTTATTATGTGAGTTGTTGGACCTCTTCATTTAGGAAGTAGGCCTGAGCAATGTTGTCCAAGTCATAACGGACAACGCTGCAAATTATGTTGCCGCTGGCAAGATGCTTATGGAGAGGTATCCTAACTTGTTTTGGACACCTTGTGCTGCTCATTGCATTGACTTGATGTTGGAGGATATAGGTAAAATTCCTACTGTGAGGGATATTGTTGAATCAGCCAAGAGCATAACAAAATTTATTTATAATCATTCATCTGTGCTTAGCTTGATGAGAAAATTCACCAACAACAAAGAGTTGGTGCGGCTTGCCATTACATGATTTGACACTACTTTCATATCTCTTCAGTCTCTGTTGAATTCTATGTGGGAGGTGAAGAGCATGTTTCTCTCAGCGGATTGGCGTTCTTTATCTATTAGCCGCAAATCGGAGGGAGAGGGCATATGCAGACTAGTTTCATATGATCAGAGCTTTTGGGCAGGAGTAGAGGAGGTGTGTGCCATTTCAGAACCTTTGGTAAAGGTTCTTCGGTTGGTTGATGGAGAGAAGCCTGCAATGGGCTACTTGTATGAGGCCATGGATAGGGCCAAAGAAGCCATCCGTGCTTATTATGCAGATAAGGGAGACGAGGGGTTAGAGAAACAATAGGTCATATGGAGAGTGATTGATTAGCGATGGAACAATACCCTCCATCGCCCCATTCATGCTGCAGGTGTCTACCTCAACCCTGCATTTTCTTATGCTTGTGGTTTCAGATTTGATGCTGAGGTGATGGATGGATTCTTCACTTGTGTCGAGAGGATGGTGTCATCTGAGCAAGAACGTGAGGAGATTTCTAAAGAAATGGAGGTCTATAGGGTGGGAGGTGGCACATTTGGTTTTAACATGGCTATTAAGAATAGGACGACCAAAATGCTAGGTAAGCTTCAGTTTGTTTCAAACTTTCAAGTTTAGAATTTCAATGTTTTTTTTTATGTTTCTCATTTTTCTTTTAACTTGTAGATGCTTGGTGGACAAGCTATGGTGCCAGAGTACCCCATCTCCAAAAGCTTGCCATTCGAGTGCTCAGCCAAACATGCAGTTCCTCTGGGTGTGAGCGCAATTGGAGTGTATTTGACAAAATACACTCCAAAAAGCGCAACAGGTAAAAACTAAAAAGATTTCAAATTAAATTTTTTGAATTCGTTTGATTAATTTTAATGTTTAAATTTTCTAAGTACTAATTTACAATCTATGACCCTAATACAGATTGGAGTCCCAACGCCTCAATGACATGGTCTATGTCTACTACAATCTTCGATTGTGGGTGAGACAGCTTCAGAAACCTACTGATGTGGAAGCCATCTCATTGGACAATATTGATACCACCGCTTCATGGAGAGTCGAGACTGAGAGGCCGATCTTGGACACGATCCCGGATTGGTTAGGTGTGGATCTAGAGGATGTAGCAGTTGCAGAGGAGGGAGAGCCAGAGATAGAGGAGGAGGAGGCGGAGCAACATCAGGGTCAGGAGGCAGTAGCAGAGCTGGATGAGGATGCTGAGGAGGAGGTGACACCATCTAGGGTGGGCAGCAGCAGCGGCAGCGTAGCACAGAGGCCACCTCTTCCATCGGCTTCTAGAGGACGATTGAATCCATTTCATTTTGTATCCCCAGGGGCAGGGTCTTCTTCCTCTAGAGGAAAAGGCAAAGCCATTCCCTATTCCCGTAAAAGGGGAAGAGGATCTCAGTGACTGATTACTATTAGTGATTACTTGATGACTTTTAGATGACTCATGATGTACATTTATTATATTTTTTGTTGATATTTTGACTCTTGAGAGTTGAGACTTAGACAAGACTCAAGATTCAGGAGTTGATTCACTATTTTGATATGTGATGTAGCACTAGACTTCATATACATATTATATATTAGCTTTCTTTACATGTTTATGTGGAAATGCATTTATTTGATGTTGTGGATACTCTAGATGTTAAAAAAAATTTAAAAAAATGAATATTTTTTTAATTTTTCCGACTTTTTCGAAAAACTCCCGACTTTGCCGAGTTTTTCAACTTTTGGACCCTTGCTGAATTAATCCCGACTTCGACTTTTTCCACACTGATCTATATACCAAACCCCCGAGGAGGGAGAGTTTGCAAGGCAAGCGATTTCTTCTTCCAATCTGGAAGCTAACATCGAATATTCGTCCCTTGTGCATTCTTCTAGAAATCTGCGTGAGTGCCCTTTAGTGGATGCTCTGCAGCATGCTCTTGGCCCATAACCGATTTTCTTTCCTTGTTGTTCGATCTCTGCTCTGATACCATGTGAAAATGTCTAAACTGAAATTCTATCACTGCAGCAATTGATTTATTTCATCTACTTATTATTCTCAATAAGTTATTTACGAAATTCCTTCAACAAATATTAAAATAAATTCTACTGCACTTATCACACAATTTCCCAGAGAAAAAAATACATGCACAAGAATCAATAACATCGACACAGTTATTTTTGGACAACTGTCGTCGAAAAAACACAATGCGGGAAAATCGGTGCAACAGATGAGGGCTTTATTAATCTTCAGCAACAATTTCTTTTACAAGGAATGATTTTACAAAGAAACTGAAAGAAAAAACCTGAGACTTTCCCTCAGAGACCATCTAACACTTTGGAGACCCTGCTCCCACTTCTGCGTCACCCTTGTGTCACTCTGATTGACCCAGCGTGGCTTTGAGTGGCTCTGCGTCCCTCTGCATTAGCCTGTGTAGGCCATGCATCTCTTTTTCTGTGCTCTCTTTCACTGCCCCTGCATCACCTTCTCCTCGATCACTGCCTGTTGCTGAAGCGCTCCTCTTCATCCACCTTGCAACTCCCTCTAAAATCAATCTCCTCTTCCTTAAGAATCGAATTTCCTTGAGATATTGAGTATCTGCCGGTGTGTCCCCAAATGACCATCAAGTCTTTTCTTATACTTTTCCTGTTGATGAATCAATGATCGAGATTAAGTCCCTAATCAATGGCTAAGATTAAAACAGACTTGATCCTCGTCTCTTAGAAACTTCTCATCCTTATCTTTATTAATACCCATTAATATTTTTATTTTCCTAAGTTTAGACTTAGGAACCCATTAAAAATATTAATTATTTTAGTAACTCCTCATTCAGGTGGAATTTCTCAAAACAATTTCTAGGTCTTGGAGATCTCATCGGCCTTAGCCTTTCCTCTAAATTTCAAGGCTAGAGCACATCTGATGCTATCAAAAATCAACAGGTATTCTATCCGAGCTGGACTAAGATGGACTCAAGCTTTCAGCCACTCTAGCTACCATCAATCTTACTAGCTAACCATCAACTCGGGGATCTAGGTGCATATCCAAGGTTGGAGCTTCATGACCAATGCCATCCTCCCTCTTCGGGATATGGACATCAACACATAGGCCGACCAAATGTTCTCCCAAGCATCCACCATTAGATGCTTCAACTCTCCTTATCAAACTAGATATATCCATTTATCCAAGCATGCTTCTCAAGTGTTCATCCTTCTTATGGAGAGATTTACTTGTTCAAACACAAACCCCAATCGACAATAAACTTTGAAATATACATACAAGTAAACACAAACCTTTGGGGTCCTCATTCATTCATATGTTGCTTATATCATCATAAAGTTAACCATATATAATTTGTTGGAAGCTTTCTTATTCTTTTATTTCTTCAGCAACACTAAATATATCTTCAAATCTTCTCAAGTCTTTTGTTTATAGTACCTTTTCTTACTTCAAGGTATTCACTTTCATAACACGTCCTCCATCTTAATTGGGGAAATATACCCTTTCTTCTATCCAGGTTCCCTCTCAACTTGGAGAGATCAACAACTTCATAACATCGGAAAAACTTCATGCTTTCAAGGCTTCATCTTTCTTATGGCTTTAAGGTCATCTTGATGATCATAATTCCTATAGCTACCTTTCATCATGCTCATTATTATAAACATCTTCAACCACAAATATCCTCAACATCTTGAAGATCATGTACCCGCAAAACTTTAATAGCAAATACAACAAAGTACAAATATACGAAAGCATTAAGTTAACTAAATCATATTACTATAATGGAAGGATTCAAACATTCAAACTTTAGACACCAAATACCTAAGCCTAGTTAGGTTCATAATCGATAAGAGACATACTAAACTTCAATTTCTAGCTAGGGTTTTGTCACAAACCCCTAGACTTTATTATCGAGACACAAAGCCTTAGATATCGACAATTTGATCAAATTACAATCCAATCATAGTACTATACCTCTAGGGCTTCAATATTACTTTTAGAATTGTATGATAGACTCTACTAGGGTTTGTTGCAAACCCTAGATTTTATCATCAAAGAAAATTTGTTAAATTTGGAAACTAGGGCCAAACTCCACCTTGGACAACTCATATGATGTAGCTGATATTTTTATTGGGTTCGTCTTTCTGATAGGTGTAGGATTGATCTAAATATCATCTCATTCTGACATGTATAAATGGAATTATGAATTTATTTCGTTTATGGACAAATTGTCAAGGTCGGACAACAAACTAATGTAGGTTCAGAAGCCCAAAAGACATGTCTTTTCATCCTCAATGTTGCATATAAATAGAAGGTGCATCTACCTCATTTGGACATCATTCATCACTCACATATCTCTCTCTCTCCTCATCTGAGTAGGTGTACGTATTTCTGGGTAGCCTCTCTCCTCCACACATGCAAAGGACAAGTCTGTAATTTGTTGTTTTATGCGTTGACCGAATTGTAGAAGGGTTGACCAGCATTGACCGGGCAGCAGTTGACCTTGTTTGACTGTGATTTTCCTAGGAGAAATTCTGTTTGGGCAAGCCGCATTTTTGGGCACAGAGATCGAGGCATTCTAAGCTGTTTGACCATGTTGACCGTAGGTTTGACTCTGCATTGATCGAGTTTGATTGATATTTTTGAGAATGTTTTGGGCTGATTCAACCTCTCCTTGGAGGCCGAATTGATTGGGTTTGACCGAGCTGATTTGGAGAAAGATTTCTGCTAAGTTGACCAACGTTGACTTTCTAGTGAGGGCATCCTGTTTCTTGCTGTTTTATTGGACAAATTTGACTGTGATTGGGCAAGTGAATTTTGTATACTCTACTCTCTCTCTGCTAAACTTTTGAAGAATAATAAGAGGACTTGATCAAGGGGTTTCCCCACATCTTGTGTCCTCTTGTCTTGGCTTGTCCTCTGCTTTTTAATTATGTTCTATATGCATTTACTGTCATGTTAATGTGATTGCTAAATTGATATTGGGCTTGTTGTCGCACAGATTGACACGACAACGCTCAGACCGGGGGCTGTCACTTTGATCCCTGGTCTCTCCATTTAAGCCTGTCTCCCGTGGCTAAGGGGGGTAGACCCTATGAGGTGAAGGAGACCAACTGTTGATCAGTTGGTTTGGGAGACGCAAAGCACTAAAAAGATTTTGTTAATTTAGCGGACCAGTGCCTTGTGAGATTGATGTTTAAACGATTACTTGCTAGATGATGTGGAAATATAAACCATGAACAACAAACATTTATCATCAAGTATCTTGAACGATGCTAAATATCCAGTAAAACCACAAAGTTCTTATAATGGCCAAAGCTCAATAACGATATCCAGCAATTGAAAATTTTGAAGAGATGAATGCTTTACACAACCACTCAAATCATGAATCATTAACCAGATATTACATTCATATTCAGACTTGAAAAATTTAAATCTCAATATAACATGATGATTTCCTGAGGAAAACAACTGAATCTGGCAAAAATTTCCACGATGCTTTTTATGCTTTTCAAATTATGGCAAAAATTTTTTTTTTTTAAGCTAAAACCCAAATAAAATCTAAATCTATAATTTTTTTTTTTTTTTTTTTTTTAAAGAAATTTGAAATTTTTATGATTTTTTTTTTTTAAAGGTGAATTTAAAACTAAAATAAAGCTAAATTAAAATTTAAAAAATAAAACTTAAGAAATCCTAAACTAAATATTAGACTGAGGCAAAAAAAACTTCAAATTATTTTGAATCTACTTTAAAGCTAAAGCTCTAACCTAAGGAGGAAAACTTTATATCATTAAAATTTATCTAACAAAACTAAAATAATGCTACCCCCCTTTCTAATTGACCTACGCTTATGACGCTTTATACGTATAAACGCATACTGTATTCCAACGATTACATGAAAAAAAACAACCTAAGTCACGATTTTAAAGAAACAAACTGTGGAAATATGATCGTAATAGATGAAAGCACAGTCGACGGCGGCGGGCCAAAACATGAGTCGATTTAAAGCTTACCTGAGCAAATTCGACTGAGCTCGGCTTAGTTACCTGGCAAGGAATGCCTTACGTCGAATAGCGTGTCTATTTCCTGCTGCTTATGCACAATATGTCTGCATATGCGTCAGAACTCAACACCACTGCTTGAGAGCACGCAACCTCCAGCAACCAGGTGATTGATGATTGAAAAACGCATGGGTGTGTGCAGATCCGCGGAAATTCGATGGAGGAACGCAGGTATGAGAGATGGAAGGGAAGGTAAGATGCGATACGTAGGTAGAATGAGAGGCTCGGGCCAGCGTGGAGTAGTAAACGCAACTAATATATGAAAAAAAATTGCCAGAAAACCTCAGCGTGTGATTTGCAGCCTTAGACAGGGCTGTGTGAAACGTACAGGACGCAGGGAGTCGATAGTAGAAAGTGTCATTCGCTGGTGGCCCACATTATGTTTCTCACTGCAGGTTATTGGACGGTCGACAGAGAGCAACGATGGCAGATTATGATCAACAAAAAGCTGATGGGCAGATCAGCAACTGTGAAGCGAAATTTGCTGTGCAGGTCTGGTAGTTTATGAATTTTCAGATGAAAGCAAACAACAAATGTTTTTATGCAAATGAAGATATATGGGAGGTGGAGCTTTTTGGCAGCCGGATGGTGGTCACGGTGCAGAAGCGTGGGTCCAGAAATTTCAAATTTTTTGAATTAAATGCTCCAGAAACCCTGAAGAATTTCCCAAAAGGAAACTTGTACCTGCAATTAAAAGAAAATAAAACCCTAATTTTAAATCTGTGTATAAAGCAAAAATTTGAAACCCCAGATCAGCTGAGTAACTTACAGACTTTGACCCTTTAACAGCCAGATTTAGCAATAACAGTAGTAATATTTTCAAAATATTAGAAAATTCAAATTTGTTGTGAAAAGGCTTAGAAAAATCTCTCATGCAAACCAGAAAAGTAAATTTAAATGATTAACCCAGGGTAAAAATTAGCTGGGCTCTGCAAGGAAGAGCCTGTGGGAGTTGGCTGGTTCAGCCTAGAACTTCCCCGAACGCCCACCAGTCCTTTTCAGTAATGGTTTCCTGCACAACTCGCTTCAACCATCAGTAAAGAGAGAGAAAATAATACTAGATTTCAAAAAGCAATGGAGATACCTGCCATTACTCCAGAAACCCTAATATCATTCAAACCCTAGCAAATGAACAAGATACCTATGCTCACAATACTCTAAAATAAGCTGTTATTAATGGCTGAAATACAAAATATGCAGAAAATAAAATAGCTCACAGCACTTCCAGAGAGTAACACCAGCAAGATTTGAACCCCAAAGTCTTCTTTTATTAACCAGAGAGCAGATTACAAGAGAGCTTCTTCGGCACAAGACTCACAGATCGAATGATCTGAAATGACCCCTAGCACCCTATTTAAAGGAAATGATCCCAACGGCTAGTTCGAGTGATCCATGTCGAAATGATCTCGACCGTTGATGAGAATCAAGACATCTCTTAATCTCATCCGTTGATTTATTAAAAAATGATATTTTACATGCATTCACTCAAAATATTATTATTTTAGGGTTTTTGCTTTATTTTATAATTTTTTTTATAATTTTTATTTTTTTATTTTTTAATTTATATATATTATTTTTAATTTTTTAATTTTTTTATTATTTTTAATTCATTTTCTAAATGGATCCTCGAACTTAGCCTTTGGAAACATCACCTAGGACCTAGGACTTAGGACTCATGAGGGGGATTAAAACATTTTCTAACCCTCAAGAACACTTTTCATCATGACTTTTACAATTTTACATCTTAAGGGAGGAAAACCCCTTTAACATAGACCCACACAAATCACCCAGTTTCTGCGACACAACTATAATCTAGCAGATTAACACACTAGGATTCTCCTAAAATTCTAATGATAAAATCCATCCCGGCTTTGGGGTCAGGCTGAAGGAAAACTTTGCCGATCATGGATCGGTGAGACGAAAAACCTTCCGGGACGTAGATCACCATTAGAAAGTTAGGTCCACCTAGGCAATTTACATACAAGACTCATATCTGCTAAGATTATTTACAATTCATACATGCAGACTGGGTTTACAATCAAAATGATTAAGCTGCTGATGACTGCAGGATGGCACGGACACGTCGATCAGGTGCTACCCCTTTTTGCAAGAAAAGGGGGGGGTACTGCATGTGTAGTTGACCGGTAGTGGTCAACATCTGGCTCTACTTGGGGACACGTTGCTACACTGTAGGAATGTGAGAATCCAGACTCTGCATCCATGCAACACACAGATAAAAATAAGTAGCGTCCATCCAAAATCATCATATACATTAAGCACGGGAAAGATAAAAGCTCTTCATTTATTAACTATCTAGTAACATGAAAAGTAAATCTAATCCTAGGACAAAAATGAAATGCTGAAAAGACAAGGAGTAGGGATAGAAATACAATACAAAGGATGCCCCCATGGCATCAGATATCATCTCTGAAGAACAGCTTGAGCATCTGGCCGTTTGCTGGTAGATCAAGTGGTTCGCCATTCAATCTGCTCAAGTGGAATGAGTTTGGTCCAGCTATGTCTCTAATGATGTATGGTCCCAGCCACAAACTGTCAAACTTCTTATGTTTTCCTGGTTTCTCATTTTTGCGATCCCAAAGCAATACCATATCTCCCACCTGCAAAGATCTAGATCGAGAGCATTTATCAAAGCTTTTCTTAATGTTAGATTGATTTTTACATATAGCATCAAAGGCTGTTCGACGAGCTTCATCTAACTCCACAATCTGATCTATTCTGTTCTGAACAACATCTTTATTAGTAGAAAAATTCTGGAGACGCTGATAAGCTGGCAACTTCAGGTGCACAGGTAAAATAACATCCAAGCCATAAACTAATTCAAAGGGAGATTTACCAGTAGCTTTCTTCTTAGTGATTCTATCTGCCCATAAAGCATACTTGATTTTGCTGTCCCATGATTTCTTGTTATCTCCTACTATTTTCTTGATAATGGTTATGAGATTTTTGTTACTTGATTCAGCCAAACCATTACCTTGAGGATAGTAATTTGACGAGTGAGATAAGACAATGCCATGCTTGAAACAAAAAGATGAAAACTCTAAGGAACTAAAAGCCTTGGCATTGTCGGTAGTGATCTTAGCAGGGACACCAAATCTAGTAATGATGTTATTTTCAATGAAATCCATAATAACCTTTTCAGTGGCATTCTTAGCAGGAATGGCTTCAACCCATTTAGTAAAATAATCCGTAACAGTCAAAATCCATGAATAGCCATTGCTAGAATTTTCATGGAACTTCCCTATGAAGTCCAGACCCCAATGCTGAAAAGGTGCCTCTACAATGACAGGTTGTAGAGGAAGGGCAACAAGCTTTTGTTTCCCAGTGAAAAGTTGACAGGCTTGACACGCTCTAACAAACTTGTGCACATCAGAAAAAATTGAAGGCCAATAATAGCCAGCTCTCAGGATTTTGTGGGCAGTAGTTCTAGCAGCATAATGACCACCACAGAATCCTGAATGAAACTCAGAGATTAATTTCTTGGACTCAACATCATCAGCACACCTAAGCACTAAGCCTTCAGGATTTCTCCATCTAAGGCCATCCTTCATAAGGCAATACTTAGTGGCTTTTAGTCTAAGAGCCCTTCGCTTATGAGCGACTAAATGGTTAGGACATGCAAGATTCATCAAGTAATAAACTATGTCCTTATACCACTCATGCTCCGCTAATCTCTGCAACTCTGAAGATAGATCGCCAAGACATAACAAACCAAGAGTCTTTTCATTACCTTCAGTTAACATCTGAGCTAAGCCTTGGCCTTTGATCAACTTGGTGGGTCTGATTTCCAAATCATACTCCTGTATTTTAGTAACCCACCTAGCACGAGTCCCTAAACAATCGGTTTGAGTTAATATATCCTTAACAACAGAATGTGGGACGAAAGCAATGATTTTAGAATAACCCACATAAGTTTTAAAGTGCTTAAGAGACTTAACCAGGGCATAGGCCTGCTTTTCCATGGTATTATACTTCAATTCGGAATTTTGAAGTGCTCTACTCATGAAAGCAATAGGCTGCTCGTGACCATCTTTATTCTTTTGAAGTAAGACACCGGCAATGGTATCCTCGGAAGCGAAAGAAAAAATCATGAAATCCTTGGAGTAATCAGGACTCACTAAGACAAGAGCTTTTGCGATAGCAGATTTGATTTCTTGGAAAGCCTTTTTGCCGTCTTCTTGCCAAACAAATTTTGCATCTTTTTTTAGAAGATTTTGAATAGGCTTGGCTATTTCTGCGTAATTTGGGATGAATCTTCTAATAAAATTTATCTTTCCAAGGAAAGACTGAAGGGATTTAAGATTATGCGGGAGAGGAATCTTTTGGATTGCTTCGATTCTTTCAGGATCAATCTTGATTCCTTCCTTCGAAATAATATGGCCCAATAATTTCCCTTTCGTTACCCCAAAAACAGACTTAGGCGGGTTCAAAGAAATCCCATATTCTCTACATCTATCGAAGACTTGCCTAAGATGATCTATATGACTGATACCATCTTTAGAGAAAACAGTAAGATCATCTTGGTAAATTTCAATAATTTTCCCGATTAACCCTTTGAAGGCATAATCCATAGCCCTTTGGAAAGTAGCCTCAGCGTTTGTTAATCCAAACGGCATTCTAATGTATTCAAAAGTACCCCATGGCGTCGTGAATGTGGTTTTGTGACGATCTTCCCTTTTAACCCATACCTGATTGTACCCAGAAAAACCATCTAGCAGCGACATCATTCCAGAACCAGTTACTCTTTGCAACAAATTTTCCATGTTTGGCAAAGGGTAATTATCCTTTTTGCATGCTAGATTAAGGTTTCTAAAATCGACACAAAGTCTTATTGTACCGTTCTTTTTCCTAACAATCACCAAATTCGAACACCATGTCGAATGCCTAGTTTGAGCGATGATCCCTGCTGCAAGCATTTTTGCAAGTTCTTTCTGGACCAAGGGGGCTAACTTAGGATTAATTTGCCTAAGTTTCTGACGAAAGGGTTTAGCATTTTTGTCTTTTAAGGGAATAGTATGCTCCATAACATCTTCCCTATAGCCTTTTAATTCGTCGTAAGAAAAAGCTAGAACATCTCGATATTCGCGAAGTAAATTAGTTAACTTTTTCCTTTCTTCCAAACTAGTACCTTTACCAATTTTAACCATTTTCGGGTTTTCAGAAGTACCAATATTAATTTCGAGGTACTCGCTTGGGTCCATCTTGTTTTCTTCTTTCAGCTTCGTAGCATCATGCCGATCAAAATGTTGCTCAAGAGCAACCACATTCCTAGGAGTAGGATTTATGATATGCTCATGATTTAAAACTCCCTCCTCCTCAGAAACTATCCGGAAATCCTCAAACTCATCTAAACTATTAAGGAAACGAATGACTTGTTTTTCGTCATTAAAAACTTGCCAATGCTCTGAGTTGTCTGGAACAGATGGTCTGAATATTACTTCCATTTTAATCTTATCGTTAATTAGTTCATCCGACAACTGGAAAGTAGTAGCAGCTACAACAAGTTCATCTGCCAGACTATTTTGCTCTCTCGGAATTGCTTCGAGGTCAAGGGCATCAAAATGCCCCATAGTATCCCACACAACATTTCTGTAGTTTCTTAATCTTTGATTTCTGCATGTGAATTTATTCTTAAGCTGCATGATAACTAAATCAGAATCTCCTTTAATGCTAAGCAATCTAACCCTCAAGGACTTGGCCAATTCAAGACCCAACAATATAGCCTCATATTCAGCGACATTGTTGGTTGCCTCAAATTCTAATCGATAGGCAAACTTGAAAATGTGACCAAGGGGAGATTTAAGCACTATTCCCGCACCTTTACCAGCCCTAGATGATGCACCATCAAAGTACATATACCAAACTTTATCCTTGAGACCCTTAATCTTATCATCGGGAGGAATTATAAAATTAGACATGATGGCGTAGTTCCCAATGTCAGATTGTTCTTTAATTATTTCGTTATGAGGTCTCCTAGGATCTTCAACATGAAACTTTCTTTCGGGCTCTCTATTTAGTCTTACAAAACCATCACCACTAGGAGAAGGAATCATGGCATATGACCAATTCATTTGAATGCTTCCTCCTAGATCAGAGGCCCACTTTCTAGATAACAGCATACCCCAGGCATCAGGCACATCCACAACAACAATATCCATGACAACCATGATGTCTGGGTAAACTGAAAGATGAACTTGCAAATCTTTGATTAAACCATGTACTTCGATTTTCTTAGAATCCATGGCGCATATGTTATAATAGGGTCTAGAAACTCTTAAGTTAAGCTGTTCCATGACCCTTTTAGTCATTACACAAGCGGATGCACCAGAACGGTAGAACCCAACATGCAATTATTCAATTTATACCCATTAACTAATAAGGTGATGAAAAAAGGCTGGTGATCTTTGTTATCAGCATCTAAGCTTTGCAGATATATGGGAGCATCATAATAGCCAACTTCCCGAGTCTTCTGTTGAGAAGTATTGACTTGAGGACCTTGAATCGCTTTTAGTAACTTGTCTCTTTGGGAAGGGATTTTAGCAATCTCGGAGACAGGAACCCAGATTTTAGCATTGTTATACCAATTTCCCAAATCGACATCTATTCCAGAGTTTACACCAGGGTTAAAAGTTCGAAGGGGTATTTGATTCCCGCTTTGATCTTTATCCTTTCTCTGATAGGTCAAACCCTTATCTCTAGCAATTTCCAAGATTTGCTCAGGAGAGGGTTTTTCACCATATAACCTAGCCAAAATATCATCTTCGTTTTCAAGGTTATTTATACTAAAAGCTGATGAAAGATTCTCAACATCACGACTCCTTTCCTTAACCTCTATCCAATCATCCAAAGACAAAGGAAACTTGCTGCCTACTACATTTATTTGATCGCCTGTTCCAAACATTCCACTATCTAAAATTCTTCTAACAATGGGACACGTGGCCTCTTCATGAAGAGCATCACAAACCCGACAATAAGGAGGAGCATTATCAACCAAATTAGTCAGCGGATTAGGAGGTCTCTGCTCACTAGTTTGACCCTTTCTTTGCCAATTGTTATTTCTATTATTATTGTTTTGAGGTTGAAAATTTTGCGTTTGCGATCTTTCCATTTGAATCAACCTATTCTGCAAAGTGGTTATCTCCTTATTATGATTAATTTCCATAGTTTCAATTTTTTGAAGCAACTTTAGAACAAGCTCACTTTCAGGTTCTTGGGCTGCTTTTCCCTTAGATTCTTTTAGTTTTGTAGCAGCCCTATCGAAACCTGGGATCTTAGAATTTCCAGATGCGGCCTTGTCCTTTTCAAGTTCTATAGATAAGGTTTGGCAATCTCTATAATCACTAAGTTTAGCACGCCTTAATTCATAAGATGGTTCAGGACTAAAGGCATCAATGTAAAAATCTTGGAGAGTTTTATCTGTAGGTTTATAGTCTTGAGGTAATTTTCTAACAATTCCGTTAAACCTTTTATTAAATTCTTCAACATTTTCATCCTCTCTCTTTTTTATTAGGCTAAGAGCTTTTACTAGGTGTCTTCCTTCTCTCTTATCTCCATATTTTTCTTTAAATGCATTAATGATCGACTGTAAAGAGTTAAATGAATTCTGAGGCTTTTCTGCAAACCAATCATAAGCATCGCCTCCTAGAGTTAAGATGAAAAGAGTCATTCTGACATCCTCATGATCAAAATCAGCAGATCTTGCGTATTTAGCCATCCATATGCTAAAATCTCGCAAATGAGAGTTAGCACTAATCGCATTATTTCCTTGAAAATTAGGCAATTTATCGATCCCAACAGATGGAATATCGTTGGGATATCCTGGAATATTAGAAAAATCACAAGGGGCATACATATCCATGATGCTGTGTCTAGCTTGACCTTTAAATAACAAATGAATATCAGAGAGGGCTTCTTGTCCAAGGTCTACAAGAAGTGTACGAGAAGCGAGTTTGTGTAATCGTACCCTGAGGACCTTTTCAGGATCAGGAGTAGGGTTGCACAGACTGCTTGGATGTCTTCTAGTGTACACTCTTGAAGATAATATATGAAGTGGAGTCGCCACCTGAACAAGAAGTAAAGCAAGGAAAAGCTTGAGATGAAAGAACCAAGGACAGAAAAAACTCTATCCCCGGCAACGGCGCCAAAAAATGTTGTCGCACAGATTGACACGACAACGCTCTGACCGGGGGCTGTCACTTTGATCCCCGGTCTCTCCGTTTAAGCCTGTCTCCCATGGCTAAGGGGGGTAGACCCTATGAGGTGAAGGAGCCAACTGTTGATCAGTTGGTTTGGGAGACGCAAAGCACTAGAAAGATTTTGTTAATTTAGCAGACCAGTGCCTTGTGAGATTGATGTTTAAATGATTACTTGCTAGATGATGTGGAAATATAAACCATGAACAGCAAACATTTATCATCAAGTATCTTGAACGATGCTAAATATCCAGTAAAACCACAAAGTTCTTATAATGGCCAAAGCTCAATAACGATATCCAGCAATTGAAAATTTTGAAGAGATGAATGCTTTACACAACCACTCAAATCATGAATCATTAACCAGATATTACATTCATATTCAGACTTGAAAAATTTAAATCTCAAAATAACATGATAATTTCCTGAGGAAAACAACTGAATCTGGCAAAAATTTCCACGATGCTTTTTATGCTTTTCAAATTATGGCAAAAAAATAAATTTTTTAAGCTAAAACCCAAATAAAATCTAAATCTATAAATTTTATTTTATTTTATTTTTTTTTAAGAAATTTGAAATTTTTATGATTTATTTATTTATTTTTTTAAAAGGTGAATTTAAAACTAAAATAAAGCTAAATTAAAATTTAAAAAATAAAACTTAAGAAATCCTAAACTAAATATTAGACTGAGGCAAAAAAAACTTCAGATTATTTTGAATCTACTTTAAAGCTAAAGCTCTAACCTAAGGAGGAAAACTTTATATCATTAAAATTTATCTAACAAAACTAAAATAACGCTACCCCCCTTTCTAATTGTCCTACGCTTATGACGCTTTATATGTATAAACGCATACTGTATTCCAACGATTACATGAAAAAAAACAACCTAAGTCACGATTTTAAAGAAACAAACTGTGGAAATATGATCGTAATAGATGAAAGTACAGTCGACGGCGGCGGGCCAAAACATGAGTCGATTTAAAGCTTACCTGAGCAAATTCGACTGAGCTCGGCTTAGTTACCTGGCAAGGAATGCCTTACGTCGAATAGCGTGTCTATTTCCTGCTGCTTATGCACAGTATGTCTGCATATGCATCAGAACTCAACACCACTGCTTGAGAGCACGCAACCTCCAGCAACCAGGTGATTGATGATTGAAAAACGCGTGGGTGTGTGCAGATCCGCGGAAATTCGATGGAGGAACGCAGGTATGAGAGACGGAAGGGAAGGTAAGATGCGATACGCAGGTAGAATGAGAGGCTCGGGCCAGCGTGGAGCAGCAAACACAACTAATATATGAAAAAAAATTGCCAGAAAACCTCAGCGCGTGATTTGCAGCCTCAGACAGGACTGTGTGAAACGTAAAGGACGCAGGGAGTCGATAGTAGAAAGAGTCATTCGCTGGTGGCCCACATTATGCTTCTCACTGCAAGTTATTGGACGGTCGATAGAGAGCAACGATGGCAGATTACGATCAACAAAAAGCTGATGGGCAGATCAGCAACTGTGAAGCGAAATTTGCTGTGCAGGTCTGGTAGTTTATGAATTTTCAGATGAAAGCAAACAACAAATGTTTTTATGCAAATGAAGATATATGGGAGGTGGAGCTTTTTGGCAGCCGGATGGTGGTCACGGTGCAGAAGCGTGGGTCTAGAAATTTCAAATTTTTTTGAATTAAATGCTCCAGAAACCCTGAAGAATTTCCCAAAAGGAAACCTGTACCTGCAATTAAAAGAAAATAAAACCCTAATTTTAAATCTGTGTATAAAGCAAAAAATTGAAACCCCAGATCAGCTGAGTAACTTACAGACTTTGACCCTTTAACAGCCAGATTTAGCAATAACAGTAGTAATATTTTCAGAATATTAGAAAATTCAAATTTGCTGTGAAAAGGCTTAGAAAATTCTCTCATGCAAACCAGAAAAGTAAATTTAAATGATTAACCCAGGGTAAAAATTAGCTGGGCTCTGCAAGGAAGAGCCTGTGGGAGTTGGCTGGTTCAGCCTAGAACTTCCCGAACGCCCACCAGTCCTTTTCAGTAATGGTTTCCTGCACAACTCGCTTCAACCATCAGTAAAGAGAGAGAAAATAATACTAGATTTCAAAAAGCAATGGAGATACCTGCCATTACTCCAGAAACCCTAATATCATTCAAACCCTAGCAAATGAACAAGATACCTATGCTCACAATACTCTAAAATACGCTGTTATTAATGGCTGAAATACAAAATATGCAGAAAATAAAATAGCTCACAACACTTCCAGAGAGTAACACCAGCAAGATTTGAACCCCAAAGTCTTCTTTTGTTAACCAGAAAGCAGATTACAAGAGAGCTTCTTCAGCACAAGACTCACAGATCGAATGATCTGAAATGACCCCTAGCACCCTATTTAAAGGAAATGATCCCAACGGCTAGTTCGAGTGATCCATGTCGAAATGATCTCGACCGTTGATGAGAATCAAGACATCTCTTAATCTCGTCCGTTGATTTATTAAAAAATGATATTTTACATGCATTCACTCAAAATATTATTATTTTATTATTTTAGGGTTTTTGCTTTATTTTATAATTTTTTTATTATTTTTATTTTTTCATTTTTTAATTTATATATATTATTTTTTTATTATTTTTAATTCGTTTTCTAAATGGATCCTGGAACTTAGCCATTGGAAATATCACCTAGGACCTAGGACTTAGGACTCATGAGGGGGATTAAAACCAGTGTGGAAAAAGTCGGGATTAAATCCCCAAAACGCGATTTTTTTTGGCTGGCCGATTATATCGGCCGATTTTTTGCCGATTTTTTCCCAGTCGAAAAAATCGGGATTAAATCGAAAAAGTCGGGATTAAATCAGGACTTTTTCCAAAAAATCGTGGTAGTTTTTTTAATGATTTTTTTTTCTTTGAAAAAATCGGGATTTTATTGAAAAAATCGGGATTTTATTGAAAAAATCCGGATTTTATTGAAAAAGTCCAGATCTTTTAAAAAATGAATATTTTTGTATTTTTTTTAATTTTGCTGACTTTTTGCCGACTTTTTCGAAAAACTCCCGACTTTGCCGAGTTTTTCAACTTTTGGACTCTTGTCGAATTAATCCCGACTTCGACTTTTTCCACATTGATTAAAACATTTTCTAACCCTCAAGAACACTTTTCATCATGACTTTTACAATTTTACATCTTAAGGGAGGAAAACCCCTTTAACATAGACCCACACAAATCACCCAGTTTCTGCGACACAGCTATAATCTAACAGATTAACACACTAGGATTCTCCTAAAATTCTAATGATAAAATCCATCCTGGCTTTGGGGTCAGGCTGAAGGAAAACTCTGCCGATCATGGATCGGTGAGACGAAAAACCTTCCGGAACGTAGATCACCATTAGAAAGTTAGGTCCACCTAGGCAATTTACATACAAGACTCATATCTGCTAAGATTATTTAGAATTCATACATGCAGATTGGGTTTACAATCAAAATGATTAAGCTGCTGATGATTGCAGGATGGCACGGACACGTCGATCAGGTGCTACCCCTTTTTGCAAGAAAAGGGGGGGGGTATTGCATGTGTAGTTGACCGGTAGTGGTCAACAAGGCTAGTAAGAAAAAATGAAGTAAATTGCTCTTAACCATAGAACATACCATTGTTATCTAAAATTAACATGGTATCGGAGTTGAGGTGAAGACAAAGCCCAA
Organism: Pinus tabuliformis; assembly: GCA_031772625.1. Classification (NCBI taxonomy): domain Eukaryota; kingdom Viridiplantae; phylum Streptophyta; class Pinopsida; order Pinales; family Pinaceae; genus Pinus; species Pinus tabuliformis. The sequence continues at coordinate 1,528,796,301 of CM062820.1, read as the reverse complement.
GCAAGAGTGAAAAGAGCAATCATTGAGATTTGTTGACAAGGACAAGAGTCAATGGGCTCCACATCTTGCTTCAAGCCTGATGACAAGCTCAATGATAAGTCTGATTATGATGCATGGAAGATGTCCCTTGATTTGACTTTGGAAGAGTAGGATGTTATGGACTATGTGCAGGGAAAGATTACTAAACCTCCTTCAAATGCACCGGCTGCTGCTAAGACAAAGTACAAGAAAGGTGAAGTCAAAGCAAAGAAGATCATCAGGGATTCTATTAACAAGCATTTGGTTGCATACATCTCTGATTTGAACACATCTAAGGAGATGTATGATAGGTTGGTTGGCATGTTCAAGGTTGGCAATGCAAACCAAGTTCTCTTCCTCGAGAACAAGTTGAAGGACATAAAGAAGGGAAGAGGTGAAGATATCCAATCCTACTTCATGAGGATTACAGAGATAAAAAATGATGTTCTTTCAAATGCAGAAGTTATTGCTGATAGGGAGCTCATTCTCATTGCCCTTGGAGGACTCCCTCGTGAATGGCATGTGTTCAACACTACTATCCTCAACAATGACAAGATTCCAAGTTTTGATGAATGTTGACTAGATGCACTCAAGAAGAGACAAGGATGATGGAGAGAGACATGCCTTCAAATAGGAATGAACCTATTGCATTCTCTGCTCTTGCTAAAAAGAAGAACAATGCAGGTTTAAAGAAGCAATGTCAAGGAAGACCGAGATTATGGATGAAAGGAAAGATGCTTCATTTGTAACAAGTTTGGCCACTATGCTAGGGAGTGTCCTAATAGAAGGGATACACCTCATGATGATGACAACCACAACCACAAGAATTTCAGGGGCAACAACAATCAAAGGAATGGCATATTCAACAACAAATGAAAAAGAAATGCTTTCGCTACTCAACATGGAAATGGTCGACCTCCCAAAAGATCAAGAAACTCCAGGTATGATGAATCTAATGTTGTAGATAACAAGCAAAAATAATTCTATTTTATATCTGCCCTCTCTATTGTCTCTATTCTAGATACCTTGGGAAATTGGTTGATTGATAATGGTGCGTCAAGGCATTTCACTGAGTATAAGGAAGCTTTTTCAAATCTGATTGAAAAGATACAATTTTGGAAATCATTCTTGGGGACAATGCCACCTATCCCGTGAAGGGAGTTTGAAATGTTACTCTTCAATTGAATCAAGGTAAAACCATTTATCTACAAGAAGTTCTATATGTACCTGATCTAGAGAAGGTATCTGTTGATTTTTGGTAGCATCAGATGTGCTCTAGCCTTGAAATTTGGAGGAGAGGCTAAGGCATAAGATCTCCAAGACCCAGAAATCCTTTTGAGAAATTCCACCCAGATGAGGAGTTATTAAAATAATTAATATTTTTAACGGGTTCCTAAGTCGAAACTTAGGAAAACAAAAATATTAATGGGTAAAGATAAGGGTGAGAAACTTCTAAAAGACGAGGATCAAGTCTGTTTTAATCTTAGCCGTTGATTAGAGATTTAATCTCGGTCGTTGATTCATCAACAGGAAAAGTATAAGAGAAGACTTGAGGATCATTTGGAGACACATCGACAGATACTCAGTATCTCAAGGAAAATCGATTCTCAAGAGAGGAGATCGATTTTAGAGGGAGAGTTTCAGGGTGGAGGAAGAGGAGGGCATCAGCAGCAGGCATCGACTGAGGGGGAGGTGACACAGGGACAGTGGGAGACAACGCAGTCCAGAGGAGAGACACAACCCTCACGCAGGCTGACATTGAGTGACGCAGAGCCACTCAGAGACACGTAGTGACGCTGGAGTGGGAGCAAGGTCTCCAAAGTGTCAGAAAGTCTCTCAAAGGGAAAGTCTCAGGTGTTTTCTTTCATTTCTATGTAAAATCATTCCTTTTAAAAGAAATTGCTGTTGAAGATTAATAAAGCCCTCATCTGCTGCACCGATTTTCCCACATTGGGTTTTTTCTGGGAACAATTGTCCAAAAGCAACTATGTTGATGTGATTGGTTCTTGTGCATGTATTTTTCTCTGGGTAATTATGTGATAACTGCAGTAGAATTTATTTTAATATTTGCTGAAGGGATTTCGTAAATAACTTATTATGAATAATAAGTAGGTGAAAAAATCAGTTGCTGCAGTAGAATTTTAGTTTAGAAATTTTTACAGTATCCATCTCAGCAATGGAGGACAAAGGATACAAGGTGTCATTCATTGATGGAAAGGTACGTGTTTGGAAAATAAATTTCAAAGAAGCATTTACTCTTGGATTCAGGGTTGACAACTTATATCAAGTTGGAGGAATTTCACTAGGAGCTATGTCTTGCGACACATCTCATCAATTTGAATTAGGGAATCAGAGGTTTGCTCATCTACTTTATAAGGCTCTACCTAATGTGAGGAAGATGGTAACAGGTAGGCCCGAATTTAAAGTAGAGCATGAAGGTGTTTGTGAGGGATGTGTCGAAAGAAAACATACAAGGGGACCATTCCCCTCAAGTGATAGCAAGACTACCGACATTTTGCAAATGGTGCATTCTGATCTATTTGGTGTGACGCCTGTGACATCCTTGGGAGGATATTTATATTACGTTATCTTTGCGGATGAATTCTCTCACAAAATTTGGATTTATTTCTTGAAGAAGAAGGACGAAGTGTTCACATGGTTCCGTTCTTTCAAAGCCTTGGTTGAAAATCAAACTGGGAAAAAGATCAAAATATTGAGGGTTGTTAATGGAACCGAATATGAATCAAATGAGTTCAATGAATATTTTAGAGAAGCTGGCATTAAGAGGGAGACTACTACCGCATATACTCCTGAGTAAAATGGTGTTGCTGAAAGGAAGAACCATTCTATTATAGAAGCCATTCGTGCCATGCATTATGATCAAAGCCTTCTGAAGTTCTTATGGGCGGAAGCTGGCAACACTATCGTGTATGCCCTCATCAAGCATTGGACTCCAAAACTCCCAAAGAAGTTTTCACCGGTAAGAAACTTGATGTTTCTCACTTTAGAATTTTTGGTAGCCCTGTATATTTTCATGTACCGAAAGAAAAGAGAAGCAAATTGGATGCATTTGGGAAGAAAGGAACATTTGTGGGCTAGAGTGAAACCTCTAAGGCATATAAAATCTATGTGCTTGGTCAAAGAGAAGTGGAGATAAGTCATGATGTCACCTTTGATGAAGATGTTGTCCTTGGGAAGATTAGTAACCTTCCTATTCAAAGGAAGGACAAAGAAGCAAATACAGAAAAGCAGGGAGAACTGAAGGATGAGCCGATGCCCGATGTTGAAGGACCAATGGATCCTGTTGTCGCGCGAATTGACACGACAACGCTCAGACCGGGGGTTGTCACTCTGATCCCCGATCCCTCCGTTTAAGCCTGTCTCCCGCGGCTAAGGGGGGTAGTCCCTGAGAGATGATGAGACCAACTGTCGACCAGTTGGTTGGGAGACACGAGATACGATATGAAAAGCACTCGATGGATTTGATTAATTGAGCAGACCAGTGCCTTAAGAGATTGATGTAGAAACGATTACTTGTTAAATGATATAGAAACATGGACCATGAACAGCAACCATCTATCATCACATGACCAAAACGATATCCAGCAATTGAAAACTTCGAAAAGATGAATGCTTAAAACCACCACGAGAATCATAACCAGATATCAATTTCGCATCTCGACTTGAAAATTTAGATCTCAGCATGAAAGATACGACAATTCCTGAAAATGACTGGATCTAAATTTTATTTTTATTTTTATTTTTATTTTTATTTTTACTTTTATTTTTTCTGTTTTTTTTTTTTTTTTTAATAAAACAAAAATTAAAATCTAATTAAAGTTAAATCTAAAAAAAAATTAAAATCTATATAAAACAAAACTATACAATTTTTTTTTAATAAAATCTAAAAAATAAATCTAAAACTAAACCAAATTTAAAACTAAGACTATTTAAAATCTATATAAAATCTAAATCAAAACACTCTAACCTGAAATGAACCCTTACGTATATATGTTTTTATTTTTATTTCTTTTTATAAAACTTTTGAAATTAAAACCTAAACGTATTTAGCTATGATCTAAATGAAGATTGAAAACAAACATAAAACAACAAGAAATAAAAAAAAACGTAAATCTTACCCTAACGATGGTGAATCGAAAGCGTCCAGGGAAAAAGGTCAGGTTTCATCCAGCCGACGACGGCAAATGTTTTTCGACACAGTTGAAAACAGAAACGCAGGATACATAACCACAAAAAAAATTCGATTTTACCTGCTCCGTCATGCGTTAAAGAGAAAATCCCGACGCTGCCAGAGATTGAAACGCAGGAGGAGTCTTACCTGGTTCCGCGTGGAAAGGTTTCAAGGCGAATCAAATAGAAACTCACTCATGCCATACTGCTGAAGCATCCAACGCAGACTTCAACTGATTTTTTATGTAATGCAGGGCCACGAAATCTTCAGCAGCGGCAATCATACACAGTTTTGCAGTTGTCTTCGATGAGCAGATTACCTGAAGGATACACGGAAGCGGAGCGTTTTGATTGAGACTGTTTGGATCTCATCTGAGCCGCAGATCGAATCGAAACCAGCTGCCGGAGTGAGTGACGGTTGATGCCTCTGATCAAAAAATCGTTTTAGAGCTCCAGTTGTCTCCACGCACTTTCTCAGATTTCTTGATTCGTTCTTGTCTTTGACAGGCCGGCGGTAAATATGATTCTTACGGCTCTTACGATATGACTCGGATTAGCTGATTGAATATCAACAAATGGCTTCTCACCTGAGCTTACGCCAAAAAAACTCGTGAATGCATCCAAAAGATCTTACTGCAATCTTTGCGGCGGAGTGGAATTGTAACCCCAATCTACAACTATAAATTTTATTTCTGAGACAAATCAAATAGCGTATAACCCTGAGCTGAAATTTGATCCTTGTTTACTGAATGAATGAAAATGCCAGTACAACAGTTGAAAGATGGCCACGATTGTAAGCACAGGATTGCCGTAATCTGGACAGCCACGAACTCCTGAAAATCTGATCTTGATGAAAACCCTAGTCAGTGCAATGAAAGCCCTGTACACGAAAACAAAACTCTAATGAAAACTGCATAAAGAAAAAAAAATATTAAAACCCTAGATCAGCTTAATAATTTACAGATTTGGCCCCTTAACAGCCAGATTCGGCAATAAGCACGGAAAATATTTAAAGAACAGAAATTTCAGATTGTCACTGTGAAAAACTTCAGAAAATCTCTCATGCATATTAGAAAAATAAAACTGAATGATAGACCCAGGATCAAATCCAACTGGGCTCAGCAAAAAATGCTTGCGGGAGTTGGCTGGTTCAGCCGAGAACTTCCCCGAACGCCCACAAAATTCCTTCAGAAAATGTTTTCTGCACAGCTCAAACAAACCGTCAACAAAGAGGGCAAAAATGCTGCTAGATCTCAAACAGTAATGGAGATACCTGCCATTACTTCAGAAACCCTAACAGCACCCAAACCCCAACAAGTGAACAAGATACCTGTGCTCACAATACTCTATAAGAAGCTAATATTAATGGCTGAAAATAACATATGCAGAAAATGAAACAATCTCACAGCATTTTAAGAGAGTAACACCAGCAAGATATGGACCCCAAAGTCTTTTTTTATTAACCAGAAACAGATTTACAAGAGAGCTTCTTCAGTATCTGACTCACAGATCCAATGATCTGAAATGACCACCTAAGACCCTATATAAAGGAAATGATCCCAACGGCTAGTTCGAATGATCCATGTAGAAATGATCTCGACCGTTGATGAGGATCAAGACATCTCTTGATCTCATCCGTCGATTTATTCACTTAAAATATTATTATTTTTTAAATTTTTAAATTTTTAAATTTTTATTATTTATTTCATTTTTTAAATTTTTTATTATTTTTATTCATTTTTTAATTCATTTTAAAATGGATCATCGAACTAAACCTTCGGAAACATCACCTAGGACCTAGGACTTAGGACTCACGAGGGGATTTAAAATATTTTCAACCCTCAAGACACATTTCATGATGACTTTTTACAATTTACATCTCAAGGGGACAAACCCACTTAACACAGACCCTCACAAAACACCCAGTTCTGCGACACAACTATAATCTAGCAGATCAACACACTAGGATTCTCCTAAAGTTCTAATGATAAAATCCATCCCGGCTTCAGGTTTGAAAGAAAACTCTGCCGATCCACGGATCGGTGAGACGAAAAACCTTCTGGGACGTAGATTACCACTAGACAGTTAGGTCCACCTAGGCAATTCACATACACGACTCATATCTGCTAAGATTATTTACAATTAATACATGCAGATTGGGTTTACAATTAGATTGATCAAGCTGCTGATGACTGTTGGATGGTATGGAAACGCTGATCAGGTGCTGCCCCTCTTTGCAAGAAAAGGGGGGGGGGACTGCATGGGTAGTTGACCAGTAGTGGTCAACATCTGGCTCTACTTGGGGACACGTTGCTGCTCTGTAGGAATGTGAGAATCCAGAATCTGCACCCATACAACACACAGATAAAAATAAGTAGCGTCCATTCCAAAATCATCATATACATTAAGCACAATAAAGATAAAAGCTCTTCATTTATTAACTATCTAAAGCAGAAACGAAAATGCGGAAAAAAACCAGGAGTAGGGTTAGAAATACGATACAAAGGATGCCCTACGGCATCAAATGTGTTCAATATAGTGCATACTGAGCATTTGCTTGCTTTCAGGCAAATCTGTCGGCTGCTTGTCGGATGTACCATGTCCAATTCTGCATAAGGTAGGACTTTTTCCTATCCGAAAATCAAGCTGCTCACGGCCGTCTGATGCATCAAATCTTCTTCTCTTTTTCTTTCTCTTACGCTTTTTCTTTCTGGCAGGTTCAATTACTGATGACCTGGAACTTTCTGTTTCAAAACTATCAGATGAAGTATGCGTGATATGTCTTTCTTTATCCTGCATCTGATCTTTATCATTCTTAAGTCTGTCCGGATCACCTTCAATTAACCATCTTTCAATCGAATCAATAACCTCCTCATAATAAGATGGAGCTTGTTGCAGCAAATGAGAAGACTCCTGATCTATTGATGTCACCTGGTTTCTTTCATCTTCCAATTGCTGAAACCTTTGAACCTGTATTTTAAATGCATCTATCTGACTAGAGTGTTCAACCTTTATAGCGCTGATTTGTCTGGCATGGTGTTCTTGCATATCTTTTATTACTTTAACATTTCCTCCCTTTATATTCATCAAGCAATGCTGTATGGAATTTATTTCTTCTCTGTGATTTGCTTGCATGTCAGCCAACTGATTATTATGATTGAATGTCATGATAGTCATTTCCTCATCCATAGTGAATAACTTATTTTGCATAGAGTCAATTTCCCTATCATGATCAGCTTTCATGGTCACCATATTTTCCTCTAAGACTGACATCTTGCTTTGCATGATTCTAATTTCTGTTTCACATTTAGTTTTTATGGCCTCAATTTCCTTAGCATGCTGATTTTGCGTGACCTCAATCTCCCTATTTCGTTTTTCCAGGTGGGTGCATAAAGTTTTCACATCATTGACATAATTAGTTTGATTGATTTCCATATTTCTTACCAACATCATTAGATCTCGTAAAATTTGCTTTTGCTCTTCCCTTTCATTGTCATTTGTCCCTGATTTTTCACTATCATGAACTTGATCTGCAATATTTTCATTTGATGACACATTCTGATCTGAAGATTCATCTTTCTGTTGCACAATTTCTTCAGAGGTAGAAGGCAAGCTGTTTGGACTATTATATCTATCTTTAAAAGCATTGAGAATGTCTTGTAAAGAAGTGAAAAAATCATTAGGAAAGTTATTAAACCAATTCAAGGCATCACCCTCTAAAGAATGGACAAAGAGACGCATCTTGAAATCTTCATGATTATATTGAGGAAATCTACAATACAAGATCATTACACAAGTAAACCTGTTTAAATGCTGTCCAACAGTGACCGAATCACCACCCGAGAACTTAAATAATTTACCAACGGCCTCTTTCGGAAGATCATGGAGATTATCAGTGAAATGACATGGTTTACATGAATAATCCATGATGAACAGTAAGGGATCAAATGGATGATAGAAAGAGATTTCTGCTCAAGAAAATCAAGTGGATTCGCCACTTGAACAATAAATCTGATTCTAGGATCCAAAAAGTAACCACAAGCAGATATGAGGAAAGCTTCTTGTCTGGGAAAAAATGAGAAAGTGGAGTCGCCACCCAAACAAGAAACAAACCCAAGAGATGCTGTTTGATATGACGAAAAATAAGACAATGAAAGATCCAAATGATAACCAAGAAGGTTGAATCTGCCAGCTCAATTGAGAGATGAGAAAGATGAGAAGATGAATGTCGATGAAAATCCAGGAACAGAAAAATTCTGTCCCCGGCAACGGCGCCAAAAAATGTTGGCGTTGCCGGGCCAGATGAAGAGATAAGAAATGAGAAAAAAGATTTGTCGTTTTGAAACAACGAGAAAAAGTATCCCCGGCAACGGCGCCAAAAAATGTTTTCGTGCGAATTGACACGACAACGCTCAGACCGGGCGCTGTCACTCTGATCCCCGATCGCTCCGTTTAAGCCTGTCTCCCGCGGCTAAGGGGGTAGTCCCTGAGAGATGATGAGACCAACTGTCGACCAGTTGGTTGGGAGACACGAGATACGATATGAAAATCACTCGATGGATTTGATTAATTGAGCAGACCAGTGCCTTAAGAGATTGATGTAGAAACGATTACTTGTTAAATGATATAGAAACATGGACCATGAACAACAACCATCTATCATCAGCTAAATCACATGACCAAAACGATATCCAGCAATTGAAAACTTCGAAAAGATGAATGCTTAAAACCACCACGAGAATCATAACCAGATATCAATTTCGCATCTTGACTTGAAAATTTAGATCTCAGCATAAAAGATATGACAATTCCCGAAAATAACTGGATGTAAATTTTTTTATTTTTTATTTGTTATTTTTATACTTTTTCGAATTTTTTATTTTTTTATTTTTTTTAATAAAACAAAAATTAAAATCTAATTAAAGTTAAATCTAAAAAAAATTTAAAATCTATATAAAACAAAACTATACAATTTTTTTTTTTTTTTTTTTTTTTTTTAATAAAATCTAAAAAATAAATCTAAAACTAAACCAAATTTAAAACTAAGACTATTTAAAATCTACATAAAATCTAAATCAAAACACTCTAACCTGAAATGAACCCTTACGTATATATGTTTTTATTTTTATTTCTTTTTATAAAACTTTTGAAATTAAAACCTAAACGTATTTAGCTATGATCTAAATGAAGATTGAAAACAAACATAAAACAACAAGAAATAAAAAAAAACGTAAATCTTACCCTAACGATGGTGAATCGAAAGCGTCCAGGGAAAAAGGTCAGGTTTCATCCAGCCGACGACGGCAAATGTTTTTCGACACAGTTGAAAACAGAAACGCAGGATACATAACCACAAAAAAAATTCGATTTTACTTGCTCCGTCATGCGTTAAAGAGAAAATCCCGACGCTGCCAGAGATTGAAACGCAGGAGGAGTCTTACCTGGTTCCGCGTGGAAAGGTTTCAAGGCGAATCAAATAGAAACTCACTCATGCCATACTGCTGAAGCATCCAACGTAGACTTCAACTGATTTTTTATGTAATGCAGGGCCACGAAATCTTCAGCAGCGGCAATCATACACAGTTTTGCAGTTGTCTTCGATGAGCAGATTACCTGAAGGATACACGGAAGCAGAGCGTTTTGATTGAGACTGTTTGGATCTCATCTGAGCCGCAGATCGAATCGAAACCAGCTGCCGGAGTGAGTGACGGTTGATGCCTCTGATCAAAAAATCGTTTTAGAGCTCCAGTTGTCTCCACGCACTTTCTTAGATTTCTTGATTCGTTCTTGTCTTTGACAGGCCGGCGGTAAATATGATTCTTACGGCTCTTACGATAGGACTTGGATTAGCTGATTGAATATCAACAGATGGCTTCTCACCTGAGCTTACGCCAAAAAAACTCGTGAATGCATCCAAAAGATCTTACTGCAATCTTTGCGGCGGAGTGGAATCGTAACCCCAATCTACAGCTATAAATTTTATTTCTGAGACAAATCAAATAGCGTATAACCCTGAGCTGAAATTTGATCCTTGTTTACTGAATGAATGAAAATGCCAGTACAACAGTTGAAAGATGGCCACGATTGTAAGCACAGGATTGCCGTAATCTGGACAGCCACGAACTCCTGAAAATCTGATCTTGATGAAAACCCTAGTCAGTGCAATGAAAGCCCTGTACACGAAAACAAAACTCTAATGAAAACTGCATAAAGAAAAAAAAATATTAAAACCCTAGATCAGCTTAATAATTTACAGATTTGGCCCCTTAACAGCCAGATTCGGCAATAAGCACGGAAAATATTTAAAGAACAGAAATTTCAGATTGTCACTGTGAAAAACTTCAGAAAATCTCTCATGCAGATCAGAAAAATAAAACTGAATGATAGACCCAGGATCAAATCCAACTGGGCTCAGCAAAAAATGCTTGCGGGAGTTGGCTGGTTCAGCAGAGAACTTCCCCGAACGCCCACAAAATTCCTTCAGAAAATGTTTTTTGCACAGCTCAAACAAACCGTCAACAAAGAGGGCAAAAATGCTGCTAGATCTCAAACAGTAATGGAGATACCTGCCATTACTTCAGAAACCCTAACACCACCCAAACTCCAGCAAGTGAACAAGATACCTGTGCTCACAATACTCTATAAGAAGCTAATATTAATGGCTGAAAATAACATATGCAGAAAATGAAACAATCTCACAACATTTTAAGAGAGTAACACCAGCAAGATATGGACCCCAAAGTCTTCTTTTATTAACCAGAAACAGATTTACAAGAGAGCTTCTTCAGTATCTGACTCACAGATCCAATGATCTGAAATGACCACCTAAGACCCTATATAAAGGAAATGATCCCAACGGCTAGTTCGAATGATCCATGTAGAAATGATCTCGACCGTTGATGAGGATCAAGACATCTCTTGATCTCATCCATCGATTTATTCACTTAAAATATTATTATTTTTAAAATTTTAAATTTTTATTATTTTTTATTTATTTCATTTTTAAATTTTTTTATTATTTTTATTCATTTTTTAATTTTTTAATTCATTTTAAAATGGATCATCGAACTAAACCTTCGGAAACATCACCTAGGACCTAGGACTTAGGACTCACGAGGGGATTTAAAATATTTTCAACCCTCAAGACACATTTCATGATGACTTTTTACAATTTACATCTCAAGGGGACAAACCCACTTAACACAGACCCTCACAAAACACCCAGTTCTGCGACACAACTATAATCTAGCAGATCAACACACTAGGATTCTCGTAAAGTTCTAATGATAAAATCCATCTCGGCTTTGGGGTCAGGTTTGAAGGAAAACTCTGCCGATCCACGGATCGGTGAGACGAAAAACCTTCCGGGACGTAGATTACCACTAGACAGTTAGGTCCACCTAGGCAATTCACATACACGACTCATATCTGCTAAGATTATTTACAATTAATACATGCAGATTGGGTTTACAATTAGATTGATCAAGCTGCTGATGACTGCTGGATGGTATGGAAACGCTGATCAGGTGCTGCCCCTCTTTGCAAGAAAAGGGGGGGGGGACTGCATGGGTAGTTGACCAGTAGTGGTCAACAGATCCCATTGATCCAACTCCTCATGATCCGTCTTCCTAAAAAAGGAGACCCTCATGGCTTAGGGAAACTCTCGAAGATGCCGAAAGACATATTGCACCAAGGGGGACATTTCGTGAAAGTAAGAAGCCGAATAGGTACCAAGAGTACTTAATTGCCATGAGCACCATTATTCAAACTGAGCCTTGTACATTCGAAGAAGCTGTGAAGCACCAAGTTTCGAAGGATGCTATGAACGAAGAGTATGAGTCAATTATGAAGAATGATGTGTGGGATGTGGTCCCTAGACCCAAGGACAAATCTATTGTCGCCTCAAAATGTCTCTAAAAGATCAAGCATGGCGCTGATGGAAGTGCTGAAAAGTTTGAGGCCGGGTTTGTTGCTCGACGCTTCTCTCAAAAGGAAGGTGTGGACTACAATGATATATTTTCTCCAGTTGCCCGATATATCACCATCCATTTGATTATAGCCCTTGCTGCCTCGCAAGGATAGAACCTACACCAGATGGATGTCAAAACCACCTTCTTGCATGGTTCAATTAAGCAAGAAGTCTATGTAGAACAACCTGAGGGGTTCAAAGTTCAAGATTGTCAGACACATGTATGCAGGTTGAAGAAAGTCCTCTATGTTTTGAAGCAAGCTCCCTGAGATTGGTATGAGAGGATCGATAGCTATTTGATGAACCTGGGTTTTACAAGAAGTGAAAGCTGATTCAAACCTTTACTTTAAGGTTGAGAATGACAGACCTCTCATCTTGGTACTTTATGTGGATGAGCTTTTTCTCATTGGTGTAGACCCTCTTATTCATCAATGTAAGAGGGAGTTGGCTTCTGAGTTTGAAATGAAGGACCTAGGACTGATGCATTATTTCCTAGGGTTGGAGGTCTGGGAAAAGTCAGGTGAGATTTTCCTTTCTTAAGGAAAATACATTGTGAAGCTACTTGAAAGATTTGGGATGGTGGATTGCAAGTCTGTGACTACTCCAATGGAACTTAACTTCAAGAAGTTATGCAGAAGTGCTGCTGGGCTCGATTTGGGAAATCCTTTTGAGTATCGTCAACTTGTGGGGGCCCTGATGTTCTTGGCGAAATCCCATCTGGACATATGCTTTGGAATGAATACATTGAGTCAGTTTATGGTCGAGCCTCATCACATACATTGGATTGATGCCAAGAATCTTTTGAGATATGTCCGAGGCACAATCGCCTATGGACTGAGATACACTACCGGGAATGTGAGGCTCCATGGTTATTCTAATGTTGGCTGGGCTGACAGTGTGGTGGATCATAAGAGCACTTCTGGCTGTTGCTTCTCTCTAGGTTCTGCTTCGATATCCTGGATGAGCAGGAAGCAGAAGTCGGTTGCTTTGAGCACCACTGAGGCTGAATATATTGTTGCTAGTATGGCCTCCTGTGAAGCTGTTTGGACATGTGCTGGATACCATAGTGATCTTCTGCGACAACCAAAGTGGGATTTGTCTTTTGAAAATCCCATGTTACATGACCGCTCCAAGCATATTGGTATCGAGTACCACTGTATCCGCGATATGGTACAAAGGGGAGCAATAAGGCTCCATCATATTGGGACTGATGATCAAGTCATAGATATTCTTACAAATCCCCTGGGGAAGGTCAAATTTTCAACCTTTTGTGAATGACTTGGAGTCGTGGAGAGGCCCTCTTATGAGGGTCCCGTTTGATTTGGATATTGAGCTCTGGGAGCTCCAGGGGGCTTGGGGTACTTCTTGGAGCAATGAACGACCATAGGGTGAGTGGTTCACCTTCCCCTAGTGGTGCGCGATGTACAGGGTGAATGGTTCACCTTCCCCTGTGATACCCCATGATGGTTAGATATGCATAGGATGAGTGGTTCACCTTCTCCTGCCGATACATCCTACCCATGCAATCCGAGACTCATGGGAAGTACCTCTCATCTAGCCAATGAGTAGGGAAATAAGGATAGGGACCATATGACGATTGATGGACGCATCATGTACTACCGTAGTCCTTATGTTAGGATGCTTGATATTGATCTGGGATCAATGGAGACTGACCTCGGATTAGTGAAGAGTGGTATGATACACTCTTGATTATTGGACACTGACCTCGTGTCAGTGGAGAATGGTATGACACATTCTCGATCATTTCTTCTTCATTATTTCTTTATGGTTCAGCAGAGCAGAACAGAGCAGAGCAGAATATAATAGGGATGTTAGAGATGGTACAGATTGAAAAATGATTTGGCAGGTGGAATTCTCCCTAGTTGAGAGGTAGTGTTAAATTTGGCAACTAGGGCCAAACTCCACCTTGGACAACTCATGTGATGCAACTGATATTTTTATTGGATTCGTCTTTCTAAGTGGTGTAGGATTGATCTAAAGATCATCTCATTTTGACATGTACAAATGGAATTATGAATTTATTTCGTTTATGGACAAATTGTCAAGGTCGGCCAGCAAACTAAAGTAGGCTCAGAAGCCCAAAAGGCATGTCTTTTCATCCTCAATGTTGCATATAAATCTCTGTTTTTAAAAACGGCCGGCTTGAAACCGACTCAGCCAAGTTGGTCTGAGCCAGGCCAAAAAAATTGACTCGGCCTTGGATTCGGTTTCGCTGGCCGGGTTAATACTGAGGCGACCGAGTTGTCTAACAACTTCGCTGGCTCGGTATTAACTCGGCCGAGCCCGCATTAACCTGACCGGGTTAGAAAAAGCGGCCCAACAACCTGTCAAACCACGATTTTTTTTTTTTAATGTTCTTTTAGGGGTCTCCAAACTTGTTCTTATTTTGTGTATGTTGTCTTTGGGGTCCATTTCCCTCTCCTAAACCCTATTTAACCCACCCAACCCCTCTCATTTTCTCACAGCCATCTCATGCATTTGAGTGAGAATTTCAGTGAGAGTTTGTGAGGAGTTGTTGAGTTTGTTTGTTTCTTGAGTCTTGGGCAAGCATTTTAGTTGGAGTGAGGAGCTTCTTGGGCAGCCATTTGGAGCAGCATTTGCCATTGAGGAGTTGGTTTCTTGGAGCAAGCTTGAGGAGGCAGTTTGTGCCTGGAGGTATTTTTTTTCACTTGTAAAAATTTATTTTTGCTTATTAAATTTTATGTGCAAATCTAAAAATCCCGAAGAGTGTTTTTTGTGAAAGAAATGAACATTGAATCAATGCTTTTTTTTGTTTTCATTTTCAGGTTGTTTGCTTTCATTTACAAGTCAAAAAATGGCACCTAGAGTGAAAGATGTTGCTTGGGCATGTGTTGAAATGGTTGATAGTCAAATGCATTGCAAATTTTTCCATAGGAAAATTAAGGAAGGTCCTGAGGGCATTAATAGGCTAAAACAACACTTGGCGGGGATTAGAGGCCAAATTACTCCATGTACCTCACCAGAAATTGGGGAGATTAGGAAGGATTTGTTAGCCAGCTTTGAGAAGTTTAAAGAAGATAATGCTAGGCAAAAAGAGTTAGACGCTGAAATTGGGAGGAAGAGGAATATACAAAAAATGCTGGCTACCAACCCCCATTTTGATTTTGAGGGTTCTTACTCTATCCCTTGTACTGATGCATCCAACCCCTTCTGATATGTTCCTCCCTCTTTTGAGTCTATTCAAGAAAAGGGAAAGGGTAAAATGAAAAAGGGTGATATGAATATCAAAAATTATTTCACTCCTTCCTCTCCATCAGATGCACATGGTCCTCAAGCTAGTAGAAGTCATTTGCAACCCACTTTAGATGATCATTGGAGGAAATAATTGAGGGAGACTGCTTGTGATTACATAGCTAGATGGTGGTATGATGCTGATATCCCCTTCAATGCTTCCCGTTCACCATATTATGAGCCTATGTTTGATGCCATACATGCTGCTAGAAAAGGTATCAAAGGCCTTCCTATGCAT
Source organism: Pinus tabuliformis (assembly GCA_031772625.1). Taxonomy (NCBI): domain Eukaryota; kingdom Viridiplantae; phylum Streptophyta; class Pinopsida; order Pinales; family Pinaceae; genus Pinus; species Pinus tabuliformis. The sequence continues at coordinate 1,528,780,612 of CM062820.1, read as the reverse complement.
GAGCTAAGGGGGTATCGTTTGCAGAAAGAAATTGCCTCCATCAATGAGTATTTGAAAGATTTCAAGGACTCATGGGCAAGAACAGGGTGTACCATCATGTGAGTTGGATGGACTGATCAAAGAAACCATACCACATAAACTTTCTTATCTTCTGCCCACATGGAACCATGTTTCTAAAATCAGTTGATGCATTTGATGAGGTAAAATATGGACAATTGTTGTTTCAGCTATTGGATGAGGTCGTTGAGGAGGTGGGGGTTCTAAAATTAGTTGATGCATTTGATAAGGTAAAAGATGGACAATTGTTGTTTTAGCTATTGGATGAGGTTGTTGAGGAGGTGGGGGTGGCTAATGTTGTTCAAGTCATCACAGATAATGCCTCTAACTATGTTCTTGCTGGTAAATTGTTAGAGGAAAAGCACAGAACCATCTTTTGGACCCCATGTGCTGCACATTGCATAGATCTCATGCTTGAGGATATTGGCAAATTAGATTGGGTCAAAAACACTGTAGATCATACCAAAAGCATAACAAAATTTATCTACAATCATTCATGGATTTTGAGCCTGATGAGGAAACACACAGGGGGCAGGGATATTATTAAGCCTGCCATCACTAGATTTGCTACTCATTTTTTGACATTGCAATCTATGCTTTCACAACATAGAAACTTGCAAAAGATTTTTTTCAGTGAAGAATGGAATCAAAGCCAGTGGTCTCACAAACTAGAAGGCAAAGAATTGAAAAAGAATGTTAATGAAGAATATTTTGGAGAAAGGCAGCAGAGATTGTGAAGCTTGCTGAGCCACTGGTTAAGGTGTTGCGGTTGGTGGATGGGGAATGATTGGCTGTGGGCTTCATTTATGAGGCTATGGATCAAGCAAAGGAGCAAATAAAGAGGGCATACAAAGATAAAGTGGCTAAGTATGGGCCCATTTGGGCAATCATTGATGAAAGATGGAACAATCAACTCCATCGCCCTATACATGCAACTGGGTATTTTTTGAACCCACGGTATCATTATAAAGCTAAGGCGATAGGAGCTTTGAAGGGGGAGGTTAGAGATCTAAGTATGGGCCCATTTGGGCAATCATTGATGAATGATGGAAAAATCAACTCCATCGCCCTATACATGCAGCTGGGTATTTTTTGAACCCATGGTATCATTATAAAGCTAAGGCGATAGGAGCTTTGAAGGGGGAGATTAGAGATGGATTGATTCACTCCATTGATCGCATGATCCCATTGGAGTGTGATCTGCTCGAGATACATCAACAGGCCACAATCTTCAGCAATGCCTCGGGTACCTTTGGGAAGAACCTAGCAAAGATTGTGTTGACCACTACCGGTCAACTGCCCATAGCAGTACACCCCCTTTTCTTTGCAAAAAGGGTAGCGCTTGATCGACATGTCCGTGCCATTCTGCAGTCATCGACAACTTGATCAATCTATGTTGTAAACCCAGTCTGCATGTATAAATTGTAAATAATCTTAGCAGATATGAGTCATGTATGTAAATTGCCTAGGTGGACCTAATTTTCTAAGTGATAATCTACGTTTCGGAAGGTTTTTCGTCTCACCGATCCATGATCGGCAGAGTTTTCCTTCAGCCTAACCCCAAAGCCGGGATGGATTTTGTCATTAGAATCTTAGGAGAATCCTAGTGTGTTAATCTGCTAGATTATAGTTGTGTCGCAGAACTGGGTGATTTATGAGGGTCTATGTCAAATGGGTTTTCCCCCTTGAGATGTAAAATTGTAAAAGTCATGATGTAAAGTGTCTTGAGGGTTGGAAAATGTTTTAAATCCCCTCATGAATCCTAAGTCCTAGGTCCTAGGTGATTTTTCCAAAGGCTAAGTTCGAGGATCCATTTAAAAATGAATTAAAAAATTAAAAAATTAAAAATAAATAAATAAATAACTGAAAAATAAAATAATAAATAAAAAATAAAAAATAAAAATAATAATAATAAAATAAAATAATAATAATAATAATAAAAAAAAAATTATAAAATAAAGCAAAAACCCTAAAAAATAATAAAATAATAATATTTTGAGTAAATACATGCAAAATTTCATTTTTTAATGAATTAACAATTTTGACGGATGAGATTAAGAGATGTCTTGATCCTCATCGACGGTCGAGATCATTTCGACATGGATCAATCGAACTAGCCGTTGGGATCATTTCCTTTAAATAGGGTGCTAGGGGTCATTTGAGATCAGAAGATTTGTGAGTCTTGTGCTGAAGAAGCTCTCTTGTAGTTCATTTTTTTTGTGCAATAAAGAAGACTTTGGGGTTAAAAATCTTGTTGGTGTTACTCTTCTGAAAATGCTGTAAGATTGTTCTATTTGTTCTGCATGATTTTATTTTCAGCCATTAATGATAGCTTAATGAAGATTGATCTAGGCACAGGTATCTTGTCTGATCTTTGAGGTTTGAATGATAGTTCAGATTCTGAAATATATTGGCAGGTATCTCCATTTGATCGGGGTTTCACTATTGTTTTCTCCTTCTATGTTGATGGTTGAATTTAAGCTGTGCAGGAAATCCTTTTTTCAGATTACCGGGCGTTAGGGGAAGTTCTCGGCTGAGCCAACCAACTCCCGGGTTGTGTTTTTTTGAAAGAGCCCAGCTGGTTTTAATCCTGGGCTTATCATCTGAATTTTTTTTATGAATGCATACAGGGTTTTTCAGAAGCATCTCACATTAAATTAAAATTCTGAAAATATTTATGTGGCATAACGATAAATCTAGCTATTTAGAGCCTTTAATCTATAATTACTGTAATTATTTCGCTGGTTTTCTGTTAGGGTTTTAGTTTTTTTTGCTTGCATATTTTGCCTCTGGGTTTTCTATTTTGCTTGGCAGGTTGTTGATTTGAGGAATAATTTTCTGTTGGAGGCCAGATCTAGGCCCTCGGGGTCACAATCTGGAAGTCTTTGAGAGGGTTCCATCAACAAATTTGAAGTTGAGTGGCTCAAATAATTTCATTACGGTCTCTGGAAAGTATTTTCTTTAGCTGTTGGTTGCCTGGTGTGATTTCGCTGTGCATTTCGAATTTTTTTTGGGCCCCAGCCCTGCTGTTTGCTCCAACTTTCACAGACCCCGCAGCGCTGCCATCTGTTGATGCCCATCTGCGTATTGCTGGTAGCAAATCTTCATCCACGCGTGGTCCATTTCAAAGTTGCCTGTACGCAGCTCTGGTTCCATCAAGCTCCTCATCTGCGCAGTCATACTCCCTCGTCGTGCTGCCTCCACGTTAACCTGCACACTGCAAATCTCTTGTTGCTATGCGTCCACCAGATTACCACGAAGCAGTGCCATTTCCTCACCTTTTCTGCTGCTGTCCGTTGGCCCCTCTACTCCATACGCAAGCTTCTATTGCCTCTGCCTCATTACCTTCAAAATCTTGCAAAAAACGTTGTCATTCAAGGACTCATTACGTAGTAGCTCTCTTCACCTGCGTTCTGCCATTTTTTTTTTTTTTTAGCAGCCATCCTTGTTGCTCCCTCTACCTGCGTCCATCATGCTCCACGCTGCCAGAGCTCCATTCCTGCCCACCTGCGTTCCTCCCTAACTCGCAACCGTTGTTCCGAGCTGCCGAAACCCACAACCTCCATTTCCTGGCATCGAAACTGCCCATCTTCTGGCCGTCCTGCGCTGTCCTCCATGTCCACGCTTTTCCTTCATGTGTTTCTCCTTTCCTTGCTGATCTATGCGTTGCTCCCCTCAGCTCCATCCACTCAAACCTGCAAAAGGAAAACACTGTCTTCTTTGCCCACGCACCAAAAAAAAAAACCGTGAACTCATTCGATTTTGTTATTCAGTTTAGCTTGGGATTATAGTTATATGCGTTGGATGTATGGTTAGTGTTTTAGATTTTAAATTTTATTTAGCTTTTAGATTAAAGTTCAGTTTTATTTGTTTGTTCTAGATTTTAAATTAAATTTAGTTTTAATTTTTCAAAGTTTGATTTTAAACATTTCAGAAAAAATAAAAAAATATATAAAAGGTTTCTTTTTTCAGATTTTTAAAATTAAACTTTTATTTTTTAGATTTTAATTTCAATTAGATTTATTTTACGTTTTCTGTAGTTTAGATTTTAAATAAAAGAAATAAACAATTTTTATTTTTTTCTTAACGTACGTCAAATAGATGCATTCGTTTTAAAATTTCGTTTTTAGCTTTTAAATTTCCTTTATTGATTTTATTATAGTTTAGGACCTTTAAAATATAAAAAAAAAATAAAAAAAAATCAGCGTAGTTTCAGATTTTTTTAGTATTATTTTTTTTTTTTTTTTTTTTTTTAGTTTTAAAAGTCAGAAAAAAAAAAAAAAATCATAAAAGGCAAATAAAAAAAGAAGAAGTTCCTTTTAGATCTAGATTAGATTTAGATTTTAAGTTTTATTTTAGTTTTAGTTTAATTTTAAGTTTTGTTTTAAAAATCATAAATAAAAAAATCTCATAAAAAATATAAAAAGGATTAATCTTTAGTTTTTATTTAGTTTAGGTTTAGTTATATTTTTGTTTAGCTTTTTTTTTTTTTTTAATTTTAATTTAGGTTTCATAATTTTTTTTTAAATTTTTTGTTTTCATTTAAAAATTAAAAAAATTAAAAAATGCCATAAAGGGTTTCTTTTTTAGATTTAAGTTTTAGACTTTATATTGTTTTATAGATTAGGTGTTAGTTTAGATTTAATTAGTTTTGTTTGGTTTGAGTTTTGAGTTCAACAAATAACATTTAAAAAAAATTAAAAATAAAAAACAATATATATATATATATAATAAAAAAAATGATAATAATAAAAAATTAAAAATTAAAAAATATATATATAAAAATTAAAAAATATTTTGAAAAAGCTTAGCTAAAAATTGAAAAATCATTTTGGTGTCTTTTTGTGGTATTTTTCTATAGCTAAATGCACTTAATTGTTTATTTACAAGTTGGCTATATGAAAGTGGTAACTGATTCAGCATTTAAATTTTATGATCATTTAAAGCACGTAATTTTTCTTTAAGTTTGATTGCTGGATCATCATTAAAGCATTGTGAATTTACTGGATATCTTGCATCGTTCAAGTTATTTGATGATAAATGATTGCTATACATGGTTTACATTTTTGCAACATCTAGTAAGTAATCGTTTAAACATCAAATCCATAAGGCACTGGTCCATTAAATTAATAAAATCTATCTAGTGCTTGTTTCTTCGTGTCTCCCAACCCAACTGGTCGACAGTTGGTCTTCATCACCTCATAGGGTCTACCCCCCTTAGCCGCGGGAGACAGGCTTAAACAGAGAGATCGGGGATTAGAGTGACAGCCCCCGGTCTGAGCGTTGTCGTGACTATCCGTGCGACAACAGATTGCAAGGGAAGTAGATGAGCCAGGTAAACAAAAATTTCAATTTTCAAATTCTTAATACTTATTTGGTTAAGTCGTTTATAATTTGAAAGTTGGATACAATTTGTAATTTTGTTGATCTAACTCATTACACTCCTATGTTTTTTGCATCACAATGGTGGGAGGCTTTTGGTAGCCATTGTCCTGAATTGCAGAGGTTTGCAATTCGTATTTTGAGTCAAACTTGCAGTGCTACTGGGTGTGAGCACAATTGGTCTATCTTTGAGAGGATTCACACAAAGAAGAGAAACCGTTTGGATAAAAAACAATTAAATGATTTAGTCTATGTCCAATACAACCTCCGGCTTGGATGCAACCAATTGCTGAACAAAAGACCTGATTCTAATCCCGTTGTGTTGGAAGACATTGATCCAACATTAGATTGGGTAGTGGAGAGTCATCCAACAGAGTTTGATTCTGATGAGGATCTTGATTTGGATTTACAGGTGGAGGCATCACTCGAACATAATGTTCAGTTGAATGCAGATCCTGATCCACTTGTACCAGCCTCAGGGCCAGCCCCAAGTCCTCTAGTTGTAGGCGCTTCTTTTGTGGAGCCACGAGAGAAGCGCATATCTCGTCTATCTCAGCTTGCAGCTGCTGCACAGCCTGCTAGTGCTACCACTTCTATAGTTGAGGTTGTAGATGATGATGAGGAGGAGCCATGGGGCCCCCTGTTTGACTCTGATGATGATCCAGAGATTGATCCACATGATCTCGGCTCCTCTGGCAGTAGCCAGTAATACTGGTCACAGTTTACTTTTGTTGTAGAGGACATTTCTAGCTTCCTTGGTTGTGTGCTTTTGTTTTGATCTCTATATCATCATCATGTATGTATTGGATAGTGCACTGGGTGCCATTTTCATATAATGGATATATACATGAGCCTGCTTTGATCATATGTTGTCTTCTATCTATATTCTAATGCTATGTGTTTGGAAACATGAATGAAAATCTTTAAAATTATGTTTTTTTATAAAAAAATTAAATATTTAATGCATTTTTTACAACGACTGAGTCATTGAAATCAAGCCGGTCGAGTCGATACCGAGTCGGAGTCGGAGTCGGAGTTGACCCTCGGCTGAGTCGGTGTCGGAGTCAGAGTTTTAAAACATTGTTATAAATAGAAGGTGCATCTACCTCATTTGGACATCATTCATTACTCACATATCTCTCTCTCTCCTCATCTGATTGGGTGTATGGATTTCTGGGTAGCCTCTCTCCTCCACACGTGCGAAGGACAAGTTTGTAATTTTTTGTTTTATGCGTTGACCGAATTGCAGAACGGTTGACCAACGTTGACCGCACAGCTGTTGACCTTGTTTGACTGCAATTTTCCTACGATAAATTTTGTTTGGGAAGGTCGCATTTTTGGGCACAAAAATTGAGGCATTCTGAGCAGTTTGACCAGCATTGACTACAGGTTTGACTTTGCATTGACCAAGTTTGACTCATTTTCGGGATTGTTTCGGGCTGATTCAGACTCCTTGGAGGCTGAATTGACTGGGTTTGATCGAGCTGATTTGGAGAAAGATTTCTGCTAAGTTGACCAGCGTTGAATTTCTAATCAGGGCATCTTGTTGAGTGCAGTTTGACTGGACAGGTTTGACTGTGATTGGGCAAGTGAATTTTGTATATTGTACTCTCTCTGCTGAACTTTTGAAGAATAATAAGAATAATTGATCAAAGGGTTTCCGCACATTGGGGTTTGTCCTTGGCTTGCGCCACATCTTGTGTCCTCTTGTCTTGGCTTGTCTTCTGCTTTTTATTTATGTTCTATCTGCATTTACTGTCATGTTAATGTGATTGCTAAATTGATATTGGGCTAATAAGAAAAATTGAAGTAAATTGCTGTTAAGGAATAGAACATACCATTGTTATCTAAAATTAACAAAATTCATATCAACAATTGAAAGCAATATCATTATCTCCTAGAATATCAATCTCTACGAGGGTTTTATTACAAACCCTAGATTGTACAAATCAAAACATGTGTATCAACAATTAAGTTAGCATACTTGAATATATCTAGAATTTCATAACCATGCACTAACATCTCACAACAATATTTACGAAGAAATCCAATACACAAACATTAATACATCAAAGTTATATATACAACAATACATCAAAGTTAGATAGACAACAATTTTGACCAGACTGGGGTTTCGATTAGACAAATGAATATCCACCTAAGGTTTCATTCCTAAGATCTTACTATGACTATTACAATGGTTTTGCTTATAAACCCTAAATTATCAAACCTTAAAGATCTAGGGTTTCATTATATAACCAAGACTTTAACAACAAACCTTAAAGAAGCAGGGTTTCTATCATAATAATACCAAAACCCTAAACATCAAAAGTATAGGATTTCTAGACTTTATCAACAAGCGTAAGAGGACTAGGGTTTCAATATTACAGACATACCCTTAGCATCAAGAGACTAGGGTTTTATAGTGAACCCTAAAGGTTAGGGTTTCACAGGAATAATTAAAATGATAGTATGACGAGGGTAGATTCAATACAATGATTAATCACCCTTAGCAAGAATATTTAAGATTCAAAACCCTAGTCATAACGATGTCAGTAATGTAAAGGAAATTTCAAAAGAGAATGATTGTACCTTTTACATGAAGAGAAGTTTAAAGTTTATAGTCTAAGACATACCTTGAGTTGTTTCTTAAAAAACCTTGTAGTACATCAAATCTTGACGGGTTTTCCTTTGCAACAGAACTTTCATTCTTCAAGCTTATCCTTTGAAGTCTCGTCCATATCCTTTGAGCATTTAGTAAGTTCTCCTAAGCAAGGAAAATATAAAAAAAAGATTATTAGCATACAATACAAACACATTTTGATATGAGAAGGAAACCAAACATAAAAAATGAAACAAGGAACAAGATACTTATTTTTGGAAAAATAGTGAGGGCTCCCTCTTAATCCAATCTCGAGGGATAGCTATAACTTATTAAAATAATTCAAAAAATGCTCTAACAAGACATGTTAGACCTACAAATTCTAGAAATCAAAACATAAAGGAAAACAATTCAAAACTTAAAATAGAAGAATAAGAGGGATATGTGAGAGAGAAGACTTAGTAGTATAAGTCCTTGACTTTTGATTCTTCAGTCTTGTTCTTCTTACATGGAGCTTCATCAATAACATTTGCTTGATTCCTATCTCTCTTCTTATTCTTCGGATTCTCTGGACATTGATTTTTGTAGTGACCCATCTTATGACAATTGTAGCATTCAATCTTGGATAGGTCAACTTTCTTCTTTGGTCCTTTGAACTTCTTGAAGGTTCCCTTCTTCTTGTGATGAGTAGAATTGGCATTAGAGGTGTTTTATTCTTTATCCTCCTTCTTGTTGTTTACTAATGATACTCGAGCTTGTTCTTGACTGTATGCATTCCACATTTGTTCAATGATGGAGTATCCTTCCAACTGTTAAGTCCTGAAGCAAAAGCAGTCCAAGATTTTGGTAGTCCTAGAAGATTAGTAATTACGAGCTCTTTTTTTGGTAGAAGTTCATCTATTGAGTGGAGTTCATCTCTGATTCTAGATATCCTTATAAAGCAGGATGATACAATATCGTCTTTCGTCATCTTAATAGTCCTTAATTCATTCTTGAGGATTTCTATTTGAATAATGTTTTTCATGGTGAATAATTTGGTGAGAACCTCATACATTTCTTAGTGTGGAGTTTATGTTGGATATGTATGGAAATAGGTTGTCCTTAACTCCATTCACTATTAGGTTCATAGCCAATATTTATGTTTCTTTGAACTTTGTTTTCTCTGCTTCACTTTATCGATTTGTAGGCTTCTTGATTTTTCCTTGAACAAGATTCAAAACTTTTTTCTTTTCGAGAATGAGATCTATCCTCTTTTCCAGGCCCTGTAGTGGGACACTCCTTCTAGTTTGTTTTCTCCCTTCATTGAGTTTGACATAGTTCTTGTAGATAGTAGGCTTATCTCTTTGATATGATCCTTTTTCTTTAATGACCTTCCTTGATCTCCTTTTCCCCAATAGATCTTGAACCTGCCTTTTTCTTTCTTCTTCACCTTAGCTCTGATACCATGTGAGAAAATTAGAAAGGCAAAAAGATTTTCTTATGTTGATAATTACTTGTGATATCTTTGTGTTCTTATTAACTTTCTTACGTTCTTCTTTTATCTTTGTTTAATCAAGCAATTACCAAAAACAAAACACAAAGATCATGGAAACCAGATGTAGGCACTCAGCCAGGGCTAAAACTCCTATATAGGGAAAAACCTAGTCAAAGAACTCTTACTTCAGTAGTTTCAAAATGAGATAGACCAAGAACTTAGACCAATAGACCTTCCACCTCCACCAATTCAACCTTCCAAGATGATTTCGTAGTCTCTTCTTATCCAACAGCTTCAACCCAACAACAATCCAGAAATTCGACTTCCCAGCTACTGCATTTTGGCACCAACTTCAGAATTTCGGCCTCCACAGCTACTGTAGAATTTCAGTGCCCTATAATACTCTAGAACTTTGCACGTGTGAGATATGAGAGAGAGAAACTTGACTTCTCTTACTTGATAAGGTCCTCCTTCTTTGCTAGCCCTTTCCTCCTATTCCTTAGAAATTCGCACTTTTTCTTTCTGCAAAAGTTGCATATCGAACTTGTGAGTGTGCGTCACAAATGAGGTCGAGTTGCCCCCTGTTTAGGCTGACTTGTATAGAGCGAGGCCGACTTGGTGGAGAAGGCCTAATTGACCTATTTTACAATAAAATAAATTTCTTCTTTGACAAATAGAGACCAAGAAGGGTCTTTTACAATATGATATGGACAAGGACACTTGACATAAACCCTAGAAGCCTTCAATGGAGACTTTGATCTAAAAACAATTGACCCAAGCATGAAACCCATGCTTTAATAAGTCAATTTCTTTAATAATAAAATTTCTTTTTCTTTCCTTTGACAAATACATTACATCATGTTCAAATATAATTATGAAGACCGACACTAGTTACATTCTTCAACAAGTGGTTGGTTAGAGAGTTTCTAATTTGGAATCTGAAGGAGTGTTTGAGGGTCTATCCAAGGGTCCATGTATCTGCCTATTGCTTGTTGCATCAGTCTAGTAGGACAACTTTTAAGTATGATGTGATCTGCTAGAAAGTCTTGGTTGGGGTGGGGTATTGAGAAACTGTGATGTATAGCCAAGTGCTTCTCTTATATATAAAACAATGTTAGCTTTTGGGGTTACCTTGAAAGTGTTTACACCATAGTTGGGGGTGCTTCATGTGATGTGGGGTGCATGGTATATGGAATCTAGGTGCAAGGGGAAGTCAACATCAACTGCATCTGCACAAATGGATGAGTTGGCAAAAAAAAGTTGAGAAATAATATGCTCTAGTATCCTGCCTTTCTGGCATCATTACAAGAGGGGTGTGGTTTGGGGATAGTGAAGCATCTTGTCACATGACGAGATCTCGTGATATCTTCACCAATATGGCCAAGGAGCCCATAGATCTAAATGTGGAGCTTGGTGACAACACTAGGTAAGCAGTGGAGGGAATTGGCAACATATAGTTCTAGCTAGGCTTGGGGAGTCTTATGGAGGTGAAGGAGGTAAAGTATTTACCTGGGTTGGAGAAGAATTTACTTTGAGTTTTGGCCATGGAAGACAGAGGAATTGAGGTCAGTTTCACGAGAGGTGAGGTCGTTGTTAGGCTTGTTGCCTCAAATTCTAACAGGTCTTGTGAGGGTAGTGTTTCCACACAATCTACTAGGCCTAAAAAGGGAAACATTATAGGAAAAAAAGATAGACCAAGTGATAACAATGGGACAATGACCCACTGTCACTGCTGTGAATGTGTCCTACTATTTATGGAATTTCACCGATGGGAGGAGTTTCATTGAGAAGAAAATCACTTAGGATAAATAGATCTATGATTAGGTATGACGTGATTCCACAAAACCCATTCAAGGAGAGACACAACAAATGGCTCAATGCTTGCAAGAAGCTAAAGCACTCTGCAAGAAAGGCCTTAAGGTGAGGAGATCAAGACTTAGGGTTTGTAATATATGATAATAATAGATATTCCTAAGATCAAGACTCTAGGTGATGAGGTAGGACCTCGTAAGGAAGCTCTCTGCGATGCTTTTACACTTCTAAGAGGCTCTTCGCTCCCTTTGAGAGTCCTAAGAAAGAATTGCATGATACCTAGGGTTTTGTGAATTTTTGTGGACAAAGGCGCTTTCAAGGTCAAGGCAAGGAGGAGAAAGGGCTTTTTCTGATTTATTCCAATGAATACCATGCTCATACAACCCTCAAGAAGTCCCCAAACCAAGGATATACAAGCTAGATTCTACCCTTTTAGGGCTCAAGATTTTATGGATCGAGAACCATGAGAAGCCTACCAAACTTGGAGGTCTTCTAGACAAGAACTTAAGGAAGAGTCTTGTGCTCATAGAATTCAAAATTTCACTCTTTAAAAGATTTCGCTTGATGCCCCTAAATGCTTTAGATTGGTCGAATTTGTCTTCAAGGAGGTTAAAAGTTGGTGCCCTAGCTAATAGCCCTTAATAATTATGTACTATTAGAATATGGAGTTTCATGAAGAAACATAACATTTCATCACTAGGAACATTCATTGCATGTGATGTCATGAGTAACATATGCAAGAGGCAACTAAATAGCCTCCAAATTTTTCTTCAACAAAATTAGGGCACAATAACATTTACTTTAGTTGCAACAATTACAAGATAATCATGCAATATATGCATCCATATCTAGGAAGTAGCTCCAAGACAAGATAAAAATCAGCTCCAAATATCATAGTGCATCCAAGGTACTCCACAAGATCACCAAAGAAAAAGTGCACATTAGCCAAAGATGTCGAAATCCCAAGTGTAAAAGTTGCAAAATACAAGCCTTGGTCACAAGCTGACTAAGTAGCTTTCATAAATGATGGATTAGCCATCCAAATGCTAGCTGAATTGATGACATCATGCTGATGTAGGGCCATTTGAAGGCCACGTTGAGCCCTTTAGGTGCCAAGTGTTGAGAAATCTAGGGGGCAACAAGTGTAGGTGATTTCTCTTACTTTGATAATTGCTTGTGATGTATTTTTAGTTTACTTGATTAACTTATTCTTTCCTTTATTATTAGTGTTCTCTATCATCAAATAACTACCAGATCATAAAGAACAATGAAACAAAAGGACACAAGATATAGGCGATTAGCCAGGGCCAAAACCTCTCCAGTGGAGATGAAAACCCATCAAAATTCTTCTCTTCTTATAGAACTTCAATTGACGAATTCCAAGACCTATGACCTTTGACCAAGACCCTCCAAGACCAAGTCATCCTTCCTTCTTGATGAGCTTTCTTTATACCGCTTCCAACAACAAACTTTGACCCCAACAACAATTTTTGCAACTTCGATCTAACAGCTTCACAACTTCGATCTAGAGGGAGCTTCACAACTTCGACCTTGCAGCTTCACAACTTCGATGAAGAGGAAACTTCACAACTTCGACCTTGCAACTTCACAACTTCGATGAAACTTCAATCTAGAGGAGATCAAACTTTCTTGAGTGAGTATCCAAATGAGGTCAATTTCCTTCTTATTTATAGGCTTGTATCATGAGGCTGACTTGTCCCTTCATGTAGTCTGACTTGATCTTTGTGCCATGACGAGGCCTTAGAGGGTCTTTTGACTCAATAAATTTTTATTTACAATATGTAACATAAATGGATCTTCAATACATGACAATGACTCAATTTACTTTATGACAAACCTAGAAGCACTTAATGGGTGCTTGACCTAAAAATGAATTTCTCTTGAGCATGAAACCCATGCCTCAAGAACACAAATAATAAATTTATTTTTCTCTTTTCATTAAATACATAAAATCACGATTACATATGTCATTATGAAGAACAAACCTAGTTACATATTTCAACACTCCCTCTTAAATAGGGAGGTATTCATAATCCATACAAGGTACTTGAACATTCTCAATCTGAGGAATTCTCATAAGAAGATTCAGATTGGTAACTCGTCTGTATAGCATCATCATTGATACATGGCAAGGCCTTGACTAACAACTCTATCTCTCCAGAAGATCATAGCACAATGTTGGCGAGACCAATGATTTATAGACACCCTCATCATTATCTCTCTCGGAACATACCCCACCCGGGTTTCTCAGAGTATGTTCCACTAGGACTATTCTTATCTTGGGTTCTCAGTCCTCAAAGAATATTGGTCCTATACAACTACTCTTATCTTGGCTGCCCTACCACATCCTTAAAGAGTATTGAATTTATACCTCTTAGATGCAACCTGTTTATTTTGATTCAGCTCTTTGCCTTTCCTTTGATAAGTATAACCTCTACTTCTAGCAATTTCCAAAATTTGTTCCTGAGATGGAGTTTCACCATACCTTTGCGTGATAGGATCCTTTTCATCACTGAAGTTGTTGATGTTGAAAGATGAAGAAATCATGTTTGTGCAACGACCTTCCCTAGAAGAACTTTGATTTACATTATTTATCTATTCACTTGTTCCTTCCTCTAGAAGTTTTCTAGCAAGAGCACATGAACTTTCTTCATGAAAAATTTCACACGGTTTGCAAAATGGAATAGGCTGGTCAACAACATTGGAAGACTCAAGCAAAGTATGAGGTCTTTGATCATTAGAAGGATTCCTTCTTGGCCATGGATTATTGTTACCTCTGTTATTATTATTATTGTTTCCAGGTTGAACATTTTGATTTTGATTTCTTTCCATTTGGATCAACCTGGATTGCATGGCACTTATTTCTCTAGCATGCTCAATTTTCATTTCCTTAATCATTTGTGTTAATTCCATAAATGGGTCATGCTCTACCTCCTTAATTTCTTTCCCTTTAGACTTGATCGAACCTCTTTCGAAACTAGGAATCTTTGATTTACCAAAAGCTCTCTTATCTTTGTCTAATTCTTCAGTGGTAGCTTGGGTGACAATGAAGTTAGCATGCTTAACATGTCTTATCTCATATGATGTATCAACACAAAATACATCAAGATATTGTTCCAATACTGTTTTTTCAGGTGGCTTGTAATCTTGATTCATATCCTTAAGAATACCATTAAACCTTTGATTAAACTCTTCAACTATCTCATTTTCCCTTTTCTTGATAGAGTTGAGTTCCTTGAATAGATATTTTCCTTCTCTTTTATCCCCATATGTATCCTTGAATACACTGAAGATGGCTTGTAAAGAATCAAAAGCATTATCAAGCTTATCCAAAAAACCACATCATCCTCTAAAAGAAGGACAAAGAACTTCATTCTAAAGTCCTAGTGATTGTACTGAGCAACATGAACATGTCTTAATAGGAAGGATGTGAACTTCTTGATATGGGCATCAACATTGATTGCATTATTTCCTTGAAAAATTGAAATCGTGTCTATATTGGCATTTGGAAGGTTGTGAGAATATCCCTGAATGTTGGTGAAGTTGCAAGGCTTGTAGAAATCCATGAGGTCCTGATTGATGGGATCAGGGAAAAGCAAGTGGATGTCAGAGAGGGCTTCCTGTCCGAGAAATAATAAATGCTTACTAGAATGTAACTTGTTTAACTAGGCCCTTAAAACCTTTTTAGGATCGGTAGAGGGGTTAACCAAGCTACTAGGATTTCTTCCAGTATAACCTCTTGTGAATGGATGAATCAATGGAGTAGCCACCCAAACAAGAAATTAACTTGAAATTTCCAGGTGCTAGGGTGCGGATAGAAAGATGAGAAGATTAGTCAAGGAATAAAGGATAGGATGATGAAAAGATGAAAAGATATCAAGAATGCTAGAAAATGTGCCAAATCATGGGCTAATGAATGGATTAGAAGATTATGAAGATTGTCATTAAAGCACCGAGAATAAGATAAACCTATCCCCGACAACAACGCCAGAAAATGTCATCGCTAAGATTTTATAGGCACGGTGCGACAACG
Source organism: Pinus tabuliformis (assembly GCA_031772625.1). NCBI lineage: Eukaryota > Viridiplantae > Streptophyta > Pinopsida > Pinales > Pinaceae > Pinus > Pinus tabuliformis. The sequence continues at coordinate 1,528,765,231 of CM062820.1, read as the reverse complement.
ACCCAAGTGGGGGGATGTTACTCTGATCCCCGACCTTTCCATTATAGCTGTCTCCCAACAATAGGCTATGGGGGGTAGTCCCTATGGAATATGAGAATGCAAGGCTTGTTGGCAACCAACAAGTCCGAGAGACATGTTTGAATGGCATAGCCACTTAGTTGATTTAGCAAGTTTTAAGGATTATATTAGATTTGTGAAAATTTCCGAATCTACACATTAGAAATCCTACTGCAATCACTGGTTTATCATCTCCTACTTGTTTTTACATTCAACAAGTTATTTAATTATTAAACAACGATGAAAACACTATTGCAGACTACACATACATACAGATCATGAATTGAAATAGAACGAGACAAATACACAAGGGACACCATTATTTTTGGACAAACATCCCCGGAAAAACCCAATGCGGGAAAACTTGTGCAACAACTCTGAGGGTTTTCTATTATTAAGCAGTAGTTCTGAATACAACTCTGGATGACCTCTCAGCTATCCAGTTACAAATATAAAAATATACTGGTAGAAACCTAAGTGAGATTACCTCACTTCACCTGACAAAACCTCTTCATTCCGGCAACTGGACTCGCTGCTCCCAGCTACAACTGCGCTGCTCCTTCGCAGTAGCTAGGTGGGCCTACGTGGAGCACACAGGGACACTACGTCAACATTGCGCTGCCTCCTCTGCCTCCTGGAGCTCTGACGTTAGGCTTCCCGACTGATCTTGCTGCTCCTCGGCTAAATTTGGATTTCTGCTGGAGGGTGGCTTTACGATAGTGCTAGAAATGCGTGGGCCCTTCCTGGCCCAGCGTCAGTCTCCTTGGGTTTCCGCTGCCTCCTTTGGCGTCTCTTTGCCTCTCTCTGCTGTGTATTCGAGGTCCTGGAGAACATCCTCCAACCTCAACTATCCCTGCCTCTCTGCTGCAACATATCACTTGTTTGATTTTCTCAGCAAACCTCGCCCCAGAAAAATTGAACTGATTGACCTCTCAAGTGTATCTCCAACTGACCCTCAACCCTCCTCTTATACTTTTCCTGTTGATGAATTAACAACTGAGATTAAGTCCCTAATCAAGGGCTAAGATTAAAACAAACTTGATCCTCACCACTCCGAAGTTTCTCACCCATATTCTTATTAATACCTATTAATATTTTTATTTTCCTAAGTTTAGACTTAGGAACCCATTGAAAATATTAATTATTTTAATAACTCCTCATCCAAGTGGAATTTCTCCAAACGATTTTTAGGTTCTGGAGATCTCATGTATGCTAGCCCCTCCACAAAATTTCGAAGCTAGAGCACATCCGATGCTACCCAAAATCAACACTCCCTCTTAGCGAGGAATGTACTCTAGTAACACTTCTCAACAGAAGTACTACACTAATCCACTACATCAGTTTTCTGTGTTGCTGATGCTTGGCCTGATGCCCTTCATCCACTACACTGCTGCTTACTGTACTGCTGCCCATGACTCTGCCACTACCACTGCTACATATGTACTACAACTCACTCTCAAAATGTTGCCCATAGCACTGCCACTACTAACTGTTGCACCGCAACTCAGTTACTGAGAAGCAACTGAAACTTCACCCAAAAACTGACATGTTGGTCAGTATGGATGTCTTGTGATGCTGAAGCTACCTTTGCTGCTAATCTGTGTTGACCCTCTGCTGCTACTGCGCTACTGCAAACTGCTCTGTCCCTCTCCCACTGCTACAACAGCCACTGTGCTGCCTCAGACTTTGGCACTCTAGCTCTGCCGTTGTTGCTCCATCACACCTCACACCAACTGACACCCGTCATTTTTCTACTCTCATTATGGGCTCCCGTTGCCGTATGTGATCCAAGAGTTTGGGCACCTGAAGGATCTTGCCGGTGTTCATGTAGTCCTCTTGACTACAACTCCATGTCGCCCCACCTCTTCTCTAGAGGCGCATGAGCAATCATGGCACAATCGTCATCCTCGCCTTCCCTGTTAGCTTTCGCTGGAGCAGCCTTTGATTTAGAAGCTTCCTCCTCGCCCTTCTTCCGAGGGCACAGAGTGGCATAATGTCCAAGTTCCCCACACTTGAAGCATCTGACCTTGGAAATATCCTTCTTCTTCTACTTCTGCTGCCCTTGTTGTCTCGATGATGCGAGCGCTGCATCCTCCTCCACCTCCTTGACCCGGGTTCCTTTGCCGCTACCCCCCGCCTTGGTTAACCTCCTGATCTCTTCTTGTCGAAGAGTTGCCCACATCTCCTCCCAACTGGGGAGAGTTTCTCCGTTCAAGATACTTTGGACAAATGTCTCCTAGTCCTTGGTGACGGCATTTAGGGCAGTCCTGATCATGAACTCAGGATCTGGTGTAGACCCCACGGAAGTCAATTGGTCTCTAATCCTTTGTAACCTGAGGAGGAAGGGATTGATCTCTTCTTCCATCTGCATCTGGTACTATCTCAACTGATTTTCTAATAGCATCTTCGGCTGGATGGAAGTACCCTGTTACAAGGTGGTCAGCGTCTCACACATCTCCGTTGCTGTTTCTTTCTCAGCAATGTGTGGTACTACATGATCTTTGACCCCATCTAGGATTATGCACTTGGCCTTTGCCTGGGCCTCCTTGTACTTTAACGGATCAATGTCGACCAAAACAACAACTACTTTCAAGGCGTAGTCCTTAATGTGATTTTTGTCTAGGACTGCTAGGATCCTGGCCTTCCAGATGAGAAAATTGGAAGCTCCATCCAATCTGTCCTGATCCCGCAGTCCATTGACTCCCATCTTTGCTCAACAAATATAGGACAGGTTCTCTTCTCCCTCTCCTGCTGCTAATTCAGCAAGACTTGGATCTGGATTTCTTTGTCGCAAAAAGCCCTCTAAGGACCAAGCTCCTCTATACTCCCTTTGAGTCCTGATTTCCTTCACGGAAATCCTCCGGCCAAATGTTGAATCACTCCTCTCCAATCCTCCTTTGCTGTTGCATCCTGGATCTAGATTTCTTTGGCTAGAAATCTGTGAAGGCAGTGATTCCCTCTACCTCGGCTTTGTCTCCACAGACACTGTTCTGCACCAACAACAACGACGTCCCACCAGCTCCTAAGATCAAATTTGCTCTGCTCCCCTAGCCCCGACAATTAAAGAATCTGAGCTCCTCTGGCTCTGCGCAATCACTATGTGAGCTAGATCAACTCCTCCTGGCCACTTCGTCACTACTCCTTGGTCCGAAAAGATGACATGGCTCTGCGTGAGCCTGATCTGCCCCTCTGCGTCTGCTCTAGTCTAGATAGCTGACACAATTACTGCATGGGCTCCTCCTAGCTACTGCACAACCTCACCTGGCTTAGAATGCTGATGCAGGCACTGTGTGAGCCTCTGCGTCACCTCTTCTGCACTACGTCACTCTCCCTCTGCATCTCTGGCTCTGGAACAATGTTGTCACTCGGGACAACTGCCTCAATTGCCTCTCTGCAACAAATTCTCTGGATCTCCCGGTTGGTGTCTTCAGTCTCCTATCATCTGCAATCCTTTGATACCATGTCAAAAATTCTGAATCTACACATCAGAAATCCTACTGGAATCACTGGTTTATCATCTCCTACTTGTTTTTACATTCAACAAGTTATTTAATTATTAAACAACGATAAAAACACTATTCCAGACTACACATACATACAAATCATGAAATGAAATAGAACGAGACAAATACACAAGGGACACCATTATCTTTTGACAAACGTCCCCAGAAAAACCCAATGTGGGAATACCGGTACAACAGCTTTGAGGGTTTTCTATTATTAAGCAATAGTTCTGAATACAACTCTGGATGCCCTCTCGGCTATCCAGTTACAGAGATGAAAATATACTGGCAGAAACCTAAGTGAGATTACCTCACTTCAGCCAGCAAAATCTCTCTATTCTGGCATCTCGACTGGCTGTCCCCGACTACAACTGCGCTGCCCCTTCATAGTAGCTGCGTGGGCCTGCGTGGAACACACAGGGACACTGCATCAGCACTGCACTGCCTCCTTTGCCTCCTGGAGCTCTGAGGTTAGCCTTCCCGGCTGATACTGCTGCTCCCCGGCTGAATTCAGATTTCTGCTGGAAGGTGGCTCTACCTTAGTGCTGGAAATGCGTGGGCCCTTCCTAGCCTAGCGTCAGTCTCCTTGGGTCTACGTTGCCTCCTCTGGCGTCTCTCTACCTCTCTCTACTATGTATTCGAGGTCCTGGAGAAGATCCTGCAACCTCAACTATCCCTGCCCCTCTGCTGCAACATATCACTTTTTCTATTTTCTTAGCAAACCTCACCCTAGAAAAATTGAACTGACTGATCTCTCAAGCGTATCTCCAACTGACTCTCAAGCCTCCTCTTATACTTTTCTTGTTGATGAATCAATGGCCGAGATTAATTCCTTAATCAACGACTAAGATTAAAACAGATTTGATCCTCGTCACTTAGAAGTTTCTCACCCATATTCTTATTAATACCCAATAATATTTTTATTTTCTTAAGTTTAGACTTAGGAACCCATTAAAAATATTAATTATTTTAATAACTCCTCATTCGGGTGGAATTTCTCCAAACGATTTATGGGTTCTGGAGATCTCATGTACTCTAGCTCCTCCACAAAATTTTGGAGTTAGAGCACATCCGATGCTACCCAAAATCAACAAGATTAATATATGAGACCAGTGGCTTATGGAGTCCAATGTTGCACGAAGCGGGAGCGAAGCGGAAGCGGGAGCGCGGAAGCGTCATTTTCCAAAAATCTAGGAAGCGAAGCGTCCGCGGAAGCGTCTGCTATATATATATATTTTTTTATATTTTTTTGCATTTATACTCAAAACAAACATCCCAAATACCAAATTAATTGTAGAAGACATGAAAACATGCATATTTTTGCATAAATCAAGATAGATATGGCATCCATGATTCCATTGTAGTTACTAGTATGTACAACAATCATCTATATTCTAGCTATTACAAACATACATCAAATTTTTAAGCATATTATAAAACATAAAACATTTAAGCATATTATAAAACATAAAACATAGAGCATATTATGATTTATCTAGCAAGTGAGCAACTGTCAACATTTGTCATGTCCAAAATTCAAATAATAATGTTTACAAAATATGTCACTTGGTCACCGCCAAGCCAAAAAGGTTCAAAATTCAAATTCACAAGTCTACAAGTCTAATGAGTAATCTATGACAAAAAGTAGTAGATTGTGAATATATCTACTAATCTCTCCTCCTTCCACCACGAATAGAACGTGGTGGCGGGCCTCCACGTGGTGGCAATGAAGAAGATGGTGCCTGTGTAAGTCGTGGCACTGAAACTGATGAAGAAGAACCCCCTGCTGTTGGTGTTGAACCATGGAACCTAGGAACCAAGGGACCAGATGGGGGTGGGGGTGGTGGCATATCAACACGGTCATCATCATCCTAGAATCGCTCAAAAAATTCATGCAAAAAAAAAAAAACACCAGTTAACAAAAAAATTAAAAACATGAATTAGAGGAATGCTTTATAAGGGAAAATTGGAAAATTCATACCACAATGGACATACCTGGATAAGAGCATCCTCTAATTGCTCTAGTCGCAACACTCCATCCTCCAAATTGGGCTCCTCTGGATTCTTGTCCCAAATCAACAAGTCTTTATTAGACTTTGCATCTTCACAGTAATGGGACAACAATCGCAAGTTGTAATGAACATAAACCAAGCTCTCTGCCCGGTCTAAATTCAACCTGTTCCTTTTAACACTGTGGATGAAAGAATAAGAGCTCCAACACCTCTCTGCAGAAGAAGTGTTTACCACCTGTGATAGCACCCGCAATGCCAAACTCTGTAGAAGTGGAGTACCCCCTCCATGCATGTTCCACCACTCAAGAGCAGAAAAAGTCTCTCGATCTTGAATTGCATGCATGCTCCCAAATGGACCAGTGTTGAGCGTATAGTTGCTCACCTGTCTCCGTACCAATGCAGCCTCCTCCTCATCAGGGATTAATTTACTCAATGCAGCCATATATTTTTCGTGAACCTCTCTATCTTGGTGTGGTTTTTTCCTGCTTCCCCCCCCAGGTGCTGGTGTTGAAAGCCATGATGGATGATAGTATTTAGGTGTCAAAACATATGCTAATGCATGCAATGGAATATTTAGAATTTCCCATCGGTTTTGCACCTCTACACGAATATAATTGTACAAGGTGGTATCTCTAGGCTCAACAATGTCTTTAATCTGCCCCAACATGCTATCCATTTGCTCATACACCTCCCCAATTACTGGTCGATCTGAATCTGCAAACTTGATCATGTAATAAATTGGTTTGGTGAATTGCAAAACATATTTAACCTGTGACCAAAAGTAACTGTCAAGAACAGTGTCCTTGACTGCATTAGCACCATCTGTGTCAGTGTTAATTTCATCCCATGTTTCAGCACACACCAGATTAGTTAAAGCTTGTCTCACCCTCACTAGCCGCCTAAAGGTGAGGTAATAACTAGCAAATCTTGTCTTTGCAATTTTAAGCAATTGCAACTTGGAGTAAGTGCCATAGAAGTAGTTTACCCTTGTATGCCCTGTGATGAATTTAATGAGCTGCTTCCCTTTCCTGTAAACCTCAGCAATCCACCCACAATCTTTGTGTTTCACAATATCATGCATCAAAAGGTTCAATGTGTGAACCAGGCACCCAGACCAAAAGATGTGTGGATGAGTACGCTCAATAATTTTTCCTGCTGCCTTACAATTTGCTGCATTATCTGTGATCACTTGAACCACATTATTCAGACCAACATCTTTGATTGATTTCAATAGGAGATCTGCAATGTTTTGTGCAGTTGCACTGATGGAGGAGGAGTCATGACATGCAATAAATACTGCACCACTAGAAGAAACACCAAGAACATTTATCAAATGTTGGTTTCTAATATTTGTCCACCCATCTGATACAATGGATACCCCAGAATCCACCCACTCATGTGTAAAATGTGTCAAAGCTCTTTGAACCTTAGCTTTTTCTCTTTCTAATAACACTGTTCTAGCTTTCTCATAGTTGGGGGCCTTGTATCCTTTTGGGGCTTCATTGATGGCCTTTACCATGTCATGCCAATAGGGAGAGCGAAGCACATTGAATGGTACACCGCAAGCACAAAGAAAACGGACTATCTTTCCATCCACATCATTCCTCCCAGCAACATTAAGGAAATCCCCTATTGTTCTTCTACCTCCAGAGGTTGCAGAAGTACCATGAGGAGATGGGCAACTACCAAATTTAGAGGTTGCACTTGATTCAGAATGAGTTTTTTGTTTCTTGTTTTTTTGTTGTGCAACCATCTCTATTTGGATGTATTTTCTTCTTTCTTCAGTTGAAATGTTTGGGCAAATTTGTACCCCCACAGAACCCTTTTTTTCATCACTGTCCAGCACCCCACAAAGATGCCTCTTCAGACGGGTATATGAACCACAATATGGTTTTCCTCCATGACAACCATGAGGGCACACAAATTTGTAAGATCCACCACCCTTTCCCCCATCAAGTTTGGTCACATAGTTCCACAAGGGTGTTGATGTACCTTTCCCATCTTGTGCTTCAGTGTCCCCTTCAAGTTCATCCCCTTCCTCTTCAAACCCTTCCTCCTCATCATACATTGGGTCACTACTATTAGGACCAAGTTCATCCCCTTCCTCTTCCCTTCTATTCCTCACCCTTGCCATCATTAAAACAAGAGTGGAATGATACATAGAAGCCAAAAGAACACCATCTTGGAATATGGATATAGGTGGTGTGGAATGATACATAGAAGCCAAAAGAACACCATCTTGGAATATGGATATAGGTGGTGGACAACCTGTAAATAAAGGAGCAAGTAGAAACAATGGGAAAGAGTAGGAGAGGGAGGAGAAAAATACAATTTTTTTTTCAAAAAAACAAGGGAGTTTGGGGTTTGAACTTATCTCTTTAGCTCTTGTAGATGAAGTCCTCCAAGTTCTTGCTCCAAGCTCCTCCTCCTTCTCCTAGCTCCTTCTTCTTCACTCCTCCAAGCTCTTCTCTCTTCTCCTCTCCTTTCCTCTCTTCTCTTCTCCTCTCCTCTCTTCTCTTCTCCAACTCTCATAAACTCAAAGTGAGAAAATGAGGAATGAATGGGAGCTTTATTCTTTTCATTCCTCACCCTAAACTCACCCTAACCCACCCCCTCAATGCTAAGTTAAGTTAACTTTAAAAAAAAATTAAAAAAAATGACGTATTTTTCCTTGCCCACGCGGTTTTGGAGGAAGCGCTCCGAAGCGCTGCGTGAAGCGCACGCTTCCGGGCCCGAAGCATGGCGCTTCGGAGGCCCGAAGCGCCATCCGAAGCGCGCTTCGGGGCCCACGCTTCATAAAAACCAGGAAGCGCATTAAAAAATCAGAATCGCGCTTCGGAAATTTTGGAATCGCGCTTCCTGGGGCGCTTCCGGAACGCTTCCGTACGGGGCGCGATTCCGGCCTAGGATCCGGGGGGGGCGCTTCCTGCAACTTTGATGGAGTCAATTACTTGCTTTAGATCTGTTGTCGCATAGATTGTCACGACAACGCTCAGACTGGGGGCTATCACCCTGATCCCCGATCTCTCCGTTTAAGCCTGTCTCTCGCGGCTAAGGGGGTAGACCCTATAGGAAAATGGATGACCAACTGTGAATCAGTTGGTTTGGGAGACACGAAAGGAAACCAACACTAAATAGATTTTATCAAATTAATAGACCAGTGCCTTATGGAGTTAATGTTTAAATGATTACTTACTAAATGTTGCAGAAATGCAAACCATGTAGAGCAATCATTTAAATTCAAATAACCCGAGCGAAGATTAACTTTTATCAAATGCGAGAAAATGCTTAACGGCTTAATGATACTCTAACAATTTAAAACTTCGAAAGATAAAGTTCGATGCACAACCACTTAATTTTTAAACGCTAACCAGATATCACATTCACACAGTTAATCTTCAGATGAACATTAAATCATATTAAACACTAATTCCCACATCAAAATTTTAGCCTCAACATAAAAGATGAAACCTAAGAAATTCCCGAGCCAAGACTGAAATTGGCAAAAAATTTCCCAAAATATTTTTATATTTTTCAGATAAAATAAAATTTTAAAACTAAAAAAAAATCTAAATGATACTAAATCTAAACTATAAGAAAACAATTTCTTTATGCTTTTTTAAAGTTTTATAATTTTTATGAATTTTTTATATTTTTAAAACAAAACTTAAAATTAAAATCTAAACTAAAACTAAAGCAAAACAAAACTTGAAAATTTAAAAAAAAATCGAAAATCTATCTAAACACTAAATTCTAAACTACATAAAATCAAAAGTAAAAAACTAAGGACTAAAACTTTTTATGCTTTTTATGCTTTTATAATTTTTTATGATTTTTAAATTTTAAATTCAAAATGAAACAAAAATGAAATCTAATCTAAAACTAACGTAATCTATAGAAACTAAAGCAACCCCTTTTTTATGTTTTTTTTTTTTTTATAATTTTTTTTTTTGGATTTATAAAAAAAAGGAACAGAACTAAAATTAAATGTATCTAAAGCTAAAACTAAAAGCTAAAGCTAAAACTAAAAGCTAAGTTAAGCAAGTTCAAAACTTAATAAAAAAAAATAATTTAGAGTAACAAAACAAACTAAACGTTGTATTTTTATTTTTTTATTATATCAAAAATAAACTAAGGATCTAATCCTAAAGCGAAACTAAAACTTAAAATTAAAACCTAAAATGTATCTACGTTAAACTTTATGCAATTAAAAAACCTAAAAATTGAATTTTCTGCCTATGCATATGTACAAAAAAGTGTTGCTTTGCCTGTCGTATGGTGTTTGCAGATCGATCGTGGAGAATTTGACGGCAGCAGACGCGTTTTGCAGATGGAGGCGTGGGAAATTGAACAGCAGGCAGCGTATTGGATTATGAGGAAAATACGCAGCTTCGAGCAGCAATGGAGATTGCGTGAGGAAGAAAGGATTGACGCAGGTTTAGTGGCTTGCTGAGAAAGGCGTGTGCAGGATCAGTGGAAGAAAATCGATGGACTGTGGTTTTGAGAAACAGATTTGCCTGAGGGAAATATGCAAAATGACTGCGTAAGGGAGGAAAACACGCAGATCTGGGCATTCAACGGTGGAATGTGAGTGTGGGCTGCTGTTGTTGTGAAGATTTGCTTGATGGCAGCAGAAAGAGGAGAAAACGCAGGGCAGAAATAAAGACTGCGTGCTGGGCAAGAGGGAAAACGCAGGAAAAGGCCACGATCTTTTTTATAAATGGATTCGAGGGAGATGGACGGTGTGTGGAGCAGCAGAAGCATGGACGTAGTATGGGAGCCACACAAAAAAAAATCGGATTGCCCACAGAAAAATTTGAAATTTTTCCTGTAATAAAAATGAAACCTGTAGACAGCAAATCTGAAGAAACTGATCAGAAAACAAATGGCCGAAAAACCCTTTTAAAATTTATCAGGACTCTTGAAATTTTGGATCAACTGCTTCAGATTGTGAAAACCCCACACAATTTTTAAAATCTGTACCTGCAACTTGTAAAAACAAAAAAAACAGAAGTAAAATGTGCCAAAAATAAACTGAAAAACCCTAAAACCAGCTAAACAATTTACAGTATTTACAAATCTAAGGCTCTTTAGCAGCCAGATTTGTCAATAATCACAGTAGTATTTTCAGAATATAAGTTTAATGTGAGATACTTCAGAAAACCCTGCATGCATTCATAAAAAATTTCAAATGATAAGCTCGGGGTCAAGAACTGGCTGGGCTCTTCAAGAAAACACAATCCGGGAGTTGGCTGGTTCAGCCGAGAACTTCCCCTAACGCCCGGTAATCTAAAAAAAAGGATTTCCTGCACAGCTTAAAATCAACCATTAACATAGAGGGAGAAAACAATAGTGAAACCCAGATCAAATGGAGATACTTGCCACTATATTTCAGAATCTAAACCATCATTCAAACCCCAAAGATCAGACAAGATACCTGTGCCTAGATCAATCTTCATTAAGCTACCATCAATGGCTGAAAATAAAATTATTCAGAAAAATAAAACAATCTTACATCATTTCCAGAAGAGTAATGCCAGCAAGATTTTTAACCCCAAAGTCTTTCTTTATTGCACAAAAAATGACTACAAGAGAGCTTTCTTTAGCACCAGACTCTCAGATCTAATCTGATCTCAAATGACCCCTAGCACCCTATTTAAAGGAAAAATTCCCAACGGCTAGTTCGAGTGATCCATGTCAAAACGATCTCGACCGTTGATGAGGATCAAGATATCTCTTAATCTCATCCGTCGAATTTTTAATGCATTAAAAAATTGAAATTCTGCATTTATTTACTGAAAAATACTATTTTATTATTTTTTAAGTGTTTATTTTATTTTATTATTTATTTTTATTATTATTATTATTTTTAATTTTCAATTTTTTTAATTTTTATATATTTTTTTAATTTATTTTTTAAATGGATCCTCGAACTTAGCCTTTGGAAAAATCACCTAGGACCTAGGACTTAGGACTTATGAGGGGATTAAAACATTTTCTAACCCTCAAGACACTTTACATCATGACTTTTACAACGTCAAAGGGGAAAACCCATTTGACATAGACCCTCATAGACCACCCAGTTTTGCGACCAAATATAATCTAGCAGATCAACACACTAGGATTCTCCTAAGATTCTAATGACAAAATCCATTCCTGCTTTGGGGTTAGGCTGAAGGAAAACTCTGCCGATCATGGATCGGTGAGACAAAAAACCTTTTGGAACGTAGATTATCACTAGAAAATTAGGTCCACCTAGGCAATTTACATACATGACTCATATCTGCTAAGATTATTTACAATTCACACATGCAGACTGGGTTTACAACATAGTATGATCAAGTTGACGATGATTGTCGAATGGCACAGACATGTCGATCAAGCGCTATCCCTTTTTGCGAAGAAAAGGGGATGTACTGCTACGGGTAGTTGACACGTAGTGGTCAACAAGATCAATTGAATAACCAAATTATCGAATGAAAAATCACAGCTTAGGTGCTTTGCTAATCTATATGAAATGCAAACCTTATTATCTAGGTGAGATGCACAATCTTGGTTTATTTTAATTATATGCCTAGCTAAATGTACCCCTTAATCCTTATCTATTTTGAGACTAGTCTCAAAAGTAGGTTGTAGAGAGAATTCAAGGCGAAGCAAGCAAAGGCTTGGTTAATGATACCTCCCCTTGAAATCTAACGTACCTGATGCCTCTGGCGCTTGCAGAGACTGCGTCTCTGAGTACTACAAGGTCATCGTTTTAACCACTAGAGAGGGTTTAGCATTCGCAAGCTAAGAGATGAAGGGTGTTCTTATATCTCTATCAACCAAGCTTATGCTTGGAGGTAAATTAAATAATGCACAACTAGGCCTAGAATGTAATGCAAATTGATTCGAGTTATCTTGAGGTAAGATTGATTATGATCTTAAGTTCTTGGTTACGATTTATCTTATGACAAGGAGTACTTGACAATAAATGGAAGGCAATCTTAAACACAAGACGAAATGCTCAATTTCAATAGTGCTCAAAAGATATGCTAATGTAACCACAAGATAATTGCTGAAGTATTAGAAGCCAATAAATGCTCTTAGGAACAAATCAGTAATATGCCAAAGATAAATTTTTCATCCACAATAGATATTAACCAGTTTAACCGTGAACAATAAATCTAATGACAATGACAAATAAGTAATTAGAGCACTTATCCACTTAGAACAATTATCCAAGGTTCTTCGAGAGACAATACAATGAACGATTGCTTAAGAGTTTGACAATTAGATTATTAATGTTCTCAACACTATTAGCAAATCTCCAAGTTATGCCAACCAATTATCACAATGCCAAATTTAATGTGTAGCAATTAGATCTTAATGTGTTTGTGAGAGAACAAGAGATGCCAATATCCAAATCCAATGACATATTAGACAATATTAACCATTCAAGATGCTATTAGATCTTAGGATTCGGTGCTTGTGTGAATGAGCTTATTAAGTGCAAATTTGAAACTTCAGAGATTATGGAACTCACAAGAAAACACAAAGTTAGATCTCTTGAACAATAGAAGCAATATAGCAACTAAACCAATGGTAAGTTCACTTCAAAATCCAATGTCACCAATGCTAGTTATCCTTTCCAAAATATGCTTTTAAGCAATTCAAGAAACATTAATGAGCAACAATTAAACTTTTTAGGACAACAATAGCTAATCTTATGCCAAATATGTTAAAACAGTCCCAAAATATCACTTCTTCTTGATTAAATGTGAGCACTTTAGATGAGAATGCAAACCATGAGAAATTGCCTATGAGTGCAATAAGATGCAAAAGATGAATGCTTATGCCACCGTTATATATCAGATGTAATGACGCACTTCAGATCAGTATGACAGTCATCCAAATTAATGAAATTTTCCCAATCAATAAATGCCCAATTCATGCAAGTGAATTAGATATGTGTTAGACAACTTATGAATGATTTTTAGGCCACTTAATTAGATAATTACCACTGTTATCAAATTTTTAGATGGCTGTAAGTGAAACAGTGAGGGAGTGAGGGTTTGAAGAAGCAAACCACTTAGCCTTTAGGCCTAGAAGATGGCTAGAAGACTTGCCCAAAACTTCTCCAATGGAGTGACCACATGCAACCACCAATGTTAGCTAAAAAATCACTTGAACATTGCTGCAACCAAATGTGTTAGCATAAAATTCCAATGGAAAACCCAAATCAGAGATAGATGAGACAAAGAGGCTCGTAGAAGGGTTAAGAAGGGCCTATAGGCCAACACTATGCTAGATGAGGGCAATGGCTATGGCTCAAGGCCAAGATAGGCTTGCGTTAGGGTTGAGGAAGGCTTTAGAGGCCTGCAACACCAAAGGAAAGGGTAGCGGATGAGGAAAGGAGGTCACAGAGGAGGGCTAGAGGCTAGCCGAGGTAACGAGAGAGGCCTTAAGGCCTGCGGTAGGGCTAAGGCAGCCCTAAAAGGGTTCCGGCCTAGGGCTTGACCCCCCTAGAGACCCACGACTGGAGGCCTAATCATGGCTGCGGCCCACCCTTAAGGCTGCCGGCAAGGGTAGCGGGGCCCAAGACAAGGGTTTCTAAGGCCAAACAAGGGCAGCAACTCAATCAGAAGGGAAAGAAATGCCGCAGCTTTGTCAAGGGAGGTCAACGCATGGCCTAGAAGGCCTAAAAAAACTTATCAAACCCCTGCAAAAATTCAAATTATGCTTCAGATCTCAAAAATTGCCAAAATTCACCATGAAAATCGCAACAATGGCTAGCAGCGTCTTTCTTTGCTTGGGTGTTGAGCTTGGAGGAGAAATAGAGGGTGGATCTTGCCTTCCTAAGCCTAGACCCACATTTAAAAAACCCCAACGAAACTTTTCAGAGGCTAGAAAGTTAGAAACCCTTCCAAAATTTTAGATTTGCCTTGACGAATCACCTGCACAAATGAAAGCAAATTTTTTCGAAAACCCCAAATATATACAAAATTCAAAATAAACCCCAAATCCCAACTATTGCAAAACAAGGGTTAGAAAAAATATTTTACAATAATTATTTTACAAAACTATATATACAAAATTTTACAAATATACAATGCTTGTAAAATAAAATGTTTGAGAAAATAATTTTTTGAATAATGGCAATGGATGAATGTGACTTTTGAAAGTTAGAGTATTTGCGACAATCTTCAGCGAAGTAAGAATACCATATAAATTTCCCGGAGACCAAACAAGGTCAGCCCTTGCCCACAATCTATGAACTTGGAGCCCAAGGGCTAGTGTACCTATAGATCTCTATAATCTTTCTCAAGAAAAATCTTAGATCATATAGTGAATCAGATCACATATGATAAATCCAAAATTTACCAATAGAATGCTCCTATCATTGACGAATGAAATAACAATTTATATAGCACTGAAGCACAATATAGGATTAGCACATACCTGGCACGTACCACAGATCAATGAGACAAGGACACCATGAACTGAACCTTAAAGTCTTTTATTATGATATCAAATGTTCCCAGTAGAGCAATGGTTCACTACTAGCATTACAAATTTACATAGCCCAAAACCATAGTAATCATGACTTGAGAAGCAAACGACTTCTAATTTATAGAGAAACCCTGGAAGTGGAAAATAAGGGTTAGTTGGCTTGACTCCCGTCAAAATAATCTCGACCGTTGATAATTGCTTGGTGATCTTTTAATCTCTATTGTCAAAAATATTTATTTTTAGAAAATTTCGAATTTTTCATAAAACCCATTTTTTATAAATCCAAAAATTAAGTTTTGGATTAATTTCCTCAAATTTTGAGTTTGACTTAACCACCAAGGTCCAAGGGCTTATTTTTTCTTTAAAAATCCAGTTTTTTCTTGGTGGGGAACCTAAAAAAATTGACTTCTTTTTGACCCACGAAACTTTTGGTCTTTTTCCACTAGGAGAAAATTAATTTCTTTGAAATTAATTTTGACTCTAAATTAATTAATTTTCTGTCTTAGGATTTAATTTATAATTTTAGCCAGAAAATTTAATTAATTGACACGAGAGGATTAATTAGTTTTTCCATCCTCAAATATTTTAGCCATGGTGTCTATAAGTATGAGGGACCATGCACTAAATATTTTTTACATCAGATATTAGAAATTCAACCCTCAAAGGGGGAATACACCTATACAAATAGACCCTCAAAATAATTTCCCAATTCTGCGACACAATATGATCTAGTAGACCAAGTGTTGTAATAAAATAATTTTTCCAAATAGATTAAATTATTCCCAAGCCACTTTTACAAAGACTTGATATAACACTAGGACTGACCTAAGACCTTATCAATTAATTCCACCTTAGTTTTGGAGTTTAAGCTAGAGGAAAAACTTTGCTGATTATCCGTGTTTAGAAACATAGATAATGCAGTGAGGTTAAAAAACCTCCTAGGATGAAATTCGTCTCCAAAATCATGTTGGAATTTCTAAGTATCACTGTTAGAAATCCTTCCTGTACTTTCTGATTTATTTCTTCCTACTTGTTCTATTAATTAACAAGTTCTTTACCATGTAAATACTGAAAATAAATACAAGTACAGTCTCAACACATACAGATCATCAACTGAAGGAAGAACAAGCACACAAGTGACACCATTATTTTTGGACTAATGTCCCCCGGAAAAACACAATGCGGGGAAACCGATGCAACTATCTGAAGATTTTATTATTTAGTAGTTTCAGAAAACAATCTGGGTGCTAGAAATGGCTCACCCAACAGAGAATTCCCTCGGCAGTAGTACCTCTCAGAAGGAGAGATATCAACCCCAATCGGCCCCACAAAATCTCCCAGCATCAACCTCTAGGATCTGCATCAGCCTCTCTGGCCCAGCGTCAGCCTCTCTGGGCTTTGCGTCAACCTCTGGAGCCTCTGCGTCTCCTATGCTGGCCCTCTCAGGCTTTGCGTAGTTCCTGGCTGCCTCTGCATGGCCTCTAGCTGCTTCTGTGTGGTCTCTAGCTGGCTCTGCGTCAACCCTCTCCCGACTTCTGCGCTGATGCTCCTGGTACTATCTCCGCCTTTCTGCTACTGCATTCACTGCCCCTCAGTTGCAACTCTAATCACTCCTCCAATTTCCTCAGCAAGCCCCACCCCAGAAAATCGAATTCTTGATCAACTCAATGTGTTCACCAAGTGACCCTCAAGCCTCCTCTTATACTTTTCTCGTTGACAATTAACGGCCGAGATTAAGTCCCTAATCAACGATTAAGATTAGTTCTGTCTTGATCCATGACTTTTGGACCATTCTAACTCCGTTATATATTAATTCACATTCATATTTTATTTTTCTTAAGTTTAGAACTTTAGACTTAAGGACTCCATTAAAAATATTAATTATTTTAATTTATCCCAAATTGGTTAGATTTTGCCCAAACCATTTCTGGGTATTGGAGATCTCATGTGCTTTAGCCTCTGCACCAATTTTCGTGGCTAGAGCACATCCGATGATACCCCAAATCAACAAATCAAAGACTTACCTAGGTGTTGTTACAAAATTAAATGGTCATACTAGCATCATTTACATTCAACTTGCAGAAATTGAGTTTACAATGATACGAAACTTTGTTGGCTGATGATTCAGAACTTTGGGAAATTTTGTACACTGCTTCGTTGGAGTGACCCTCAAGCCTCCTCTTATACTTTTCTCGTTAACAATTCAATGGCCGAGATTAAGTCCCTAATCAACGACTAAGATTAGATCTGTCTTCATCCATGACTTTTGGACCATTCTAACTCCGTTTTATATTGATTCACATTCATATTTTATTTTCCCTAAGTTTAGACTTAAGGACTCCATTAAAAATATTAATTATTTTAATATCTCCCAAATTGGTTAGATTCTGCCCAAACCATTTTTGGGTATTGGAGATCTCATGTGCTTTAGCCTCTCCACCAATTTTCGTGGCTAGAGCACATCCAATGCTACCCTAAATCAACAAATCAAAGACTTACCTAGGTGTTACAAACTTAAATGGTCATACTAGCATCATTTACATTCAACTTGCAGAAATTGAGTTTACAATGATACGAAACTTTGCTGGCTGATGATTCAGAACTTTGGAAAATTTTGTACACTGCTTCCTTGGACTTGTGACAAAATGAGTGCAACAAGCGGCACATTAGTGACCAATGAAGACAAGGTTCCAACAATTTCCACGTGGCATGTGTAAGAGGTGTCGAAGTGTCAACAAACAGCCCCAAAAATGACTAGGGAGTTGTGCTCAACACATCAGAATATGTCATGTGCCTCTAACAACATGGACTGGTTTAGGAAATGTGAAAGTCCCCAAAAATCAGAATGCAACCAGCCCGTAAAGGAGGTCTATGTGATGCCACAAACTGCTTTGCTGACCAAGAATTTTAGTATAGTTACCCCTGCTGAAAGGAGGGGTAACAGCTCCAAAATTAAAATCCTCCAAAAGCAACCTGCTTGGGCAGGATTTTCAAAACTGGGACAATCCTCATGTTGTACAAGATGTAACACCTCCCAAACCTGCACTTCAAGTTATAAGGCCTTGAAAACAAATGCAACAGTAGGGGCACTCAGGAGGGTTACCCAATGCCACATTTCCTCTGGCACAAAAGAGCAACCCAAAGAAGTCCTATGATGTTCTTTGTTATAAGTGATTGAATGTATAAATTGACGTCACTTTAGTTGGGTGATGGAATTAGGATAAGATTCAAGAGGTTTTGGTTCAAAGTTGAGTGGAGGTGTGATTAGTCTTTTGACAGCATGCACTAATTAACCAAATAGCATTCACCAATATGCAGAAATAAACAAAGGGCCTTTTCAAAGGTTTGCCCTATAAAAGGATTACCAATCAGCTATTGAGATGTGTGTTCATGAACAAATAAAGATAGCAGCAACCTCTTAGAGATTAGAAATGACAGCAACGAAACAATATATCGATTAATAATGAACAACAAGGGAGTGTTTAGCCTCAACGTACAAGAGATAAGGAGGGTCTGACCTCAATGTTAATTCTTCTTTATAGAGCAAAATTGGCCTTATACAAAAGGTCTTTAAAATAGATAGAATTCAGCCATGAACGATGAAAGGAAGGTGATGAACCTTACCTAGAATAAACCCTTAACCTGCCTTATGCTAGCTAGATATTCAACTAAGCCATGGAACTTCTTCACATATCTTTTGCACCCTTTCACAACTCCTTCTAGTATTTATAGTCTTCATCCTTATCTTCAATCCTAGTTATGGCACTGTCTTGAGGAGCTCCTTCCCCTTCCTTGATGGTGCTTGAGGTGACACTTGTCAAGCTTGTAGATTAAGCTGCACCTCCCAAGAGGACAATTTCAGCCCCAATGCACGTTTTCCTCAATAGTTCTCATTAATGAGATATTTCTCCTTTGACTTGTAACTTATACTTTCTTCTTTTTGGACTATGGCTATCTTTTTTTTCTATTGAAATTTTTCTTTAGGTTTTGGCTTCTTTAACTAACGCCTACCTCATCGATATCAAACACAATTTTTTGAATATGCCATTTTTCCTTTTAAGCTCAAGCACTTCTTCATTAAGGATCGTTATTGCCTTCTAAACTTGTCGACCATGCTAATGTTGTGGAGATTGACTAGGTCAAAGTTCATTTATGCTCATCCATACTAGGGCATTCTCTTTTGGGTGCATCAAAATCTCTTCTTCATAACAATTTATCTTCTTGTTTTTGCCAAAACTAGTTCTCCTTGAATTTGGAATGCTCTATTTCTTGTTTGGTTTTATATGAATCTAATTCCTGGTTCCTTTGTTGCAGAAAGTATTCAAGGGTTAGGAAGTGGACACTTGGATTAGCTGGAGGCAGAGATAAGATTGCAATTATTAGGGCTTCAGGAAGCATTAGCCGTGTAAGCAGTCGTTTCAATGTCTCAAGGAGTGGTATTGCTGGTGAACAATTTATCAAGAAGATTCGGGAAGTACGAGGTCTTTTATTTCTCCCCAACCTTTTTTACAGGTTCTTCTTTGAGTTTCTATTTATTCTTTAGTATTTCACTTTGTATATCCATTTTCTCTTATTTAAGATTACTGCATATATTCTCAGTCATTCATGTTGAGTGGGATAGATGATTTTTCTGCACACTTCAGCAAAGATAGTCTTCTCCTTTATGTTTGATTCATACAATGTATCACTTGGTATTTGCAGCATCAAAGAGATACAAGGCTGTAATTTTACGCATTGACAGCCCCGGTGGTGATGCTCTAGCCTCAGATTTGTAAGGAATATGTAACTTAATATACCATTAATTCTGACATTTTGATGCTTGTGTTCCTGTTGTTATCCATTGTCCCTTGAGTAGTGGTCGATATGGCTTTTCTTTTTCAAACTTTAAAATCCTTTGATATTTCAAAGCATGATCATTGCTGTCTTAATTTCTTGTTATAACAAATTGCAAGCCTTGTATGTGCTACCATCAACATGATTTCTGAAATTTTTCTCTGATTCATTCTTAAAGTTGAGTTTGTATTCTTTGGAAACCTAAACAGAAGGTGTTTTGAGTCAATTTATACAGCTTCAATGGCTAACAATGTCTCCATATATGTCTGGTGCTAAGCTACATGACTGTGATGTGATAGTGGCTTGAGAAATGCTTCAACAGATTTCTGTCCTAACTTGGCATATTTAAAATACATAAAATATATGGGTTTGACAAGATAAAGTAGGGAATTCTCTATAACTTTTGAAGATATGGATGCAAACCAAAGACAACCAGAAGCACATCATACCACAAGATTGACCCAAGAGACACAAGTGTTTGACAGGTACCATTGTAGCTAAATAGGCATGAACCCATGCACATTTGAGTTCCTTATAAATGAGGTGAGAAACTCATTTATAGTTTCCAGGGCTAGGTTACCTAACCCTAGGTTTAACAACCATTGTGGGCTAATTACTAATCCAAAATGGTCTACAATAAATGACATCAAGGAAAACTAAATGACCATTGAGTTAAGATTAATGACCATAATGCCAACATCTCCCTTAAACATGACTTGGGGTCAAAGAAGGAAAATGGTAACAAAATAAGGCAATCTATTGAGACAAGATGTCAGGCACTAAAGGTGCTCATAAATGTAATGATATATATATATATATATATATATATAGCAATGTTAGTAGAACTGAACCATTGATTGAACCGGTAGACCCCCTGAATTGGGAACCGATTAGAACCAGACTAGAGCCAGTCAAAACCGGACCAGAACGAGTAAAAACTAGACCAACAAACCAATCAACCAAAAACACAAAATATTCAAATTTTAAATAAAACATATATATATATATATATATATATATATATATTCATGTGCATCCATATGAATCCAAACTATTTATACACAAACAAGCGAAAGTTCTCATTTATATAGCATGTTACAGTGCACATAACCAAAATAGCACCGGGTGCAATCCATCTATAATTTGAAACACATCAACGAATACACTCTATATGGCCTCTAGCATCGAAAAGAGTGATGCTACAACAAATACCTACATATCATCAAAATTGTTGCCTATATTGGGATATTTGTCATTAATATCAACCTCTAAGCATTAAAATAAGATAAAAATGTCTTTGGATGTCAAGTCAAGATTTTGTTTGAGTGATGGTTACATTCTTAGGAGGGTCATGATTGTTTAGTTAAATAATCAATGCCGTTAACATCAAGGTACATAGAGGGCTTGGTGCTGGTAGTTCCATATCCTCATACACGACAAAATCCAATGGAAATGTTGCAATCCCCTTGTTATTGATCTTTTTAGCAGGGTTGTGTTACCACACAATCTAGTAGGGCCATAAGGAAGGGAAATTTTAAGCGACAACTACTAGACTAAGTGGAAACAATGGGACAATAGTCCAATGTCACCTTCATCAAAGTCCCTTTTTATTTATGGACTTTCACCGATGGGAGGAGTCCCGTTAGGAAGGGAATCACTAAGAATGAATAGATCAATGATTTCGGTATAACGTGATTCCACAAGGCCCATTCAAGGAGAGACACATCAATGATAATGCTTCAAGGAAGCTAAACACTCTCGTAGAAAGGTCTATGAGGAGATCAAGACCTAGGGTTTTAGGTATGACAATAGTAATAGACATTCCTTGTTGAAAAATGTAACTAGTGTCGGTCTTCATAATTGTATTTGAGTCATGATGTAATGTATTTGTCAAAAGAAAGAAAAAGGAATTTTATTATAAAAGAAATTGACTTATTAAAGCATGGGTTTCATGCTTGGGTCAATGATTTTAAGTTCCAAGCCTCCATCGTAGGCTTCTAGGGTTTATATCAAGAGCCATTGTCCTAATATAAAAGAACCTTCTTGGGCTTTATCTATCAAAGAAGAAATTTTTTTATTATGTAAATTAGGTCTTCTAGGCCTTCTCCACCAAATCGGCCTCAACCTGGACAAGTTGGCCTAATTAGGGAGGCAAAATCCACAATAAAAGGGAAGAAACTCAACTCATTTGGAATACATTCACATCAAGTTCGATCTGTAGTAGTTGGAGACAGAAAAAAAGTGAAATTCCCAAGAAGGAAGAGAAAACCCTAGCGAATGAGGAGACATTTGTTAAGCAAGAAGTTGTTTTTCTCTCTCTTTGACTCACATGTGCGAAATTTTGAAGCTGATGGGGAGGTCGAAGTTGCCTGGCTATAGTAGGGCCAAAATTCTGAAGTTGTGGGACAAAATTTTGGATTGTTGCTGGGCTGAAGCTACTAGATAAGAAGAGACTACTGAAGTTTTTTGAATCATCTTGGAAGGTTGACTTGGCAGAGGAGGAAGGTCTTTTTGTTGGGTCTAAGGTCCCGGTCTATCTCAATTTGACTAGTGGAAGAGTTGGACTATGTTTCCCCTAGAGAGGGGTTTTAGGCTTTTAGCCCTAGCTGAGTGCCTACATCTGATGTCATTGATCTTCATATTTTTATTTGATGATTGCTTGATGAAACAAAGATAAAAGATGAATATAAAGATAATTTAATAAGACTATAAGGATATCACAAGTAATTATCAATATAAGAGAATCTTTCTACCTTTCTGATTTTCTAACATGGTATTAGAGCTAAGGTGAAGAAAGAAGGAAATAGGTTGCTTGAAGGTCTATTGAAAGAAGGGTTAAAGAGGAAGGAACAAAAGAAGGTCATTAAGTCATTAATAAAAGGATCATATAAGAAGAGAAACCTACTATCTATAGATACTATGCCAACCACAATGAAGACAAAAAACAAGCTAGATGGAGCCTCCAATTACAGGGCATGGAAGAAAAATATAGATCTTATTTTTGCTAAGCAGAAAGTTTTGGATCTTGTTCAAGGAAAAGTTAAGCAACCTATAGATGATTCAAGAAAGGAGAAGTTCAGGGAAACCGACATCTTGGTCGTCAATATAATAGTAGATGGAGTAAAGGACAATTTAATCCTATACATATCCAATATAGAGTTTGCTCAAGAAATATATGAAGCCCTCTCCAAGTTATTTACCATCAAGAACATTGGTCAAATAACTAGTCTCAAGAATGAACTAAGAACAATAAAGATGACTAAAGATGATATAGTTTCATCATATTTTGTAAGAATCTCTAGAATAAGAGATGAAATCTAAGCTATAAATGAAGTTGTACTAGAAAAATCACTCGTGATTGCTTCTCTACTAGTTGTACCAAAATCTTGGAGTGCATTTGCATAAGGAATTAACAGTTGGAAAGATACTCCAACCTTTGAGCAAATGTGGAATGCATGCAGTCAAGAAGAAGCTTGCATTTCATTAGTAAATGAAAAAAAGGAGGATGAAGAAAACAACACTTCTAATTCCTACTCTTCTCATCACAAGAAGAAGGGAACATACAAGAAGTTCAAAGGACCAAAGAAGAAGATTGACTTATCAAAGATTGAGTCCTACAATTGTCACAAAATGGGACATTACAAAAGTCAATTTCCTGAGAATCCAAGGAATAAGAAGAGAGATAGAGAACATGCAAATGTTGTTGATGAAGCTCCACCTAAGAAAAACAAGACTAAAGAATCTGAAGTCAAAGACTTATACTATTAAGTCTCCTCTTACATGTCCTTCTTAGTCTACTATTTCAAGTTTTGTAATATGTTTTGATTTTTAGAGTTTGTAGATCTAATATATCTTGTTAGAGCATTTTTTTTTGGATTGTCTAAGTTGTAGGTATCCCTTAGAAATATTGGTTTAAGAGGGAGCCTTGATACATATATTGTTCTTTGTTTCCTCTTTATGTTTGGTTTCCTCCTCACATCGTAATTTGTTTCTATTGTATACTAATAACCTTTTCTTTATATTTTCCTTGGTAGGAAAGCTTGCAAAATACACAAAGGCTATGGAGGAGACTTGAAAGGAAATACTTGAGTCATGAAAGAAGATTTGTTGCAAAGGAAGCCCTTCAAGAATTGATGTTCTACAAGGTTTGTTAAAGAACAACTCAATGTATGTCATAGACTACAAGTTTTGTTGCAAGGTTTTCTTTAAAAAAGGTATGATTATTCTTCTTTTGAAATTTGCTTTATATTATTGACATGTTTCTATCTAGGGTTCTGAATCATAAGGATTCTTGTTAGGGTGATTAATCATTAGATTGAATCTACCCTCGTTACACTATTTTTTGTTCATTTTTGTGAAACACTAACCTTTAGGGTTCACTATAAAACCCTAGCCTCTTGATGCTATGGGTATGTCAATGTTAATAATGAAACCGTAGTCTACTCAAGGGTTGTTGATAAAGCCTAGAAATCTTATTCTTTTGAAGTTTAGGGTTTTGATAATGTCATGGTCAAAACTTTAGTCCCTTGGGGTTTGCTGTTAATGTCTAGTTTATATAATGAAACCCTAGATTTTTAGGATTTGGTGAATTATGATTTATGAACAAAACTTTGTAATAACTAAATTAAGATCCTAGGAATGAAACCCTAGGTGTGTATTCGTCCGTATGATCGAAACCCTAGCCAGGTCAAAATTGTTGTATATCTAACTTCGATGTATTAATATTTGTATGTTGGGTTTACTTAGTAGATATTGATATGAAATGCTAGTGCATGATAATGAAATCCTAGATATGTATATGCGAGTATTGATATGAAATCTAGGGTTTGTAATAAAACCCTAGTAGAATCTATTATGAATTCTAGGACATAATATTGAAGCCCTAGATGTTTAGTGTTATGATTGGATTGATATATTGATTGAATTTCTTTATGTCTTGATGTTGGAGTCTAGGGTTTGTGACAAAACCCTAGCAAGTTGATGAAATCTAGAATATAAAAGATGTGATCTTTACTAAATATGAGCCTAACTTGGTTTAGGTATTTGATGTCTAAAGCTTGAATGTTTTGATGCTTCCATTAAAATAACATGATTTTGATATAGTTAACTTCATGCTTCGATTTGTATTTGGTTGTACTTGCTATTAGAGTTCTGCAGATACATAATCTTCAAGATGTTGAAGATGTTCATAATAAAGATGATGATGAGCATGATATATGAAGCTATAAGAATGATTATGATCAAAATGACCTTGATACCATGAAATCTTGAAAAGATTATAGTCTTTCCAACGCTATATAAGAAGGAAGTTGTTTTGTTGAGAGGAAGCTTAGATAGAAGAAAGGGTATATCTCCCCAGTTGAGAGGGAGGGCATATTATGACAATCATAATGAATACCTTGAAGAAAGAATGAAACCAAAGAATGAATGAAAGTACTACAGATGGATTTGTAAACAAAATACTTGTGAAGTACTAAGGCTCTATTTGGTGCTATCGAAGAAGTGAAAGAAGAAAGCTTCTGACAAAGTTGTATCTAGATAACTTGATGATGATATGAGTAGCATTAAAATGATTGAGGATCTCAAAGGTTTGTGTTTACTTGTATATATCTTTAAAGGTTTATCACTGATTGGGGTTTGATTGTTCAGGATATCTCCATAAAAAGATTGAACTTTGGAAACATGCTTGGTTTGGTGGATATATATTTGATTTAGATGAAAAGGAGAGATGAAGCATCTTGTCGCAACAAGATGCTTGGGAGGACATCTGGTTGGCCTATGTATTGATGTTTGGATCCTTAAGTAGGGAGGGTGGCATTGGTCATGGAGTTCCGACCTTGGATATGCACCTAGATCCCTGGGTTCGTGTTAGAGCTTAAAAGCCTGATGGTACCTAAAGTGGCTAAATATTGAGTACACCTTAGTCCTACCCAATTAGAGTACCCTAGTTAGGTATCTAATCTGTAGCACTACGTGTGCTGTGAACTCTTCATAGAGTATATCACTTTGAGATCTTCCATCTACCTTTGTATACATATGTAATTAAGAATATCTCTGTAGTTAAGAGGGAGTGTTGAAAAATGTAATTAGTGTATGTCTTCATAATTATATTTTAGTCATGATGTAATTATTTGTCAAAAGAAAGAAAAAATAATTTTATTATAAAAGAAATTGACTTTTTAAAGCATGGATTTCATGCTTGGGTCAATGATTTTTAGGTCAAAGCCTCCATTGTAGGCTTCTGGAGTTTATATCAAGAGTCCTTGTCCTTGTCAACATATAAAAGACCCTTCTTGGGCTTTATCCATCAAAGAAGAAATATATTTTTATGTAAATTTGGTCTTTTAGGCCTCTTTCACCAAGTCAGCCTTAACTTCGACAAGTAAGCCTAATTAGGGAGGCAGAATCCACTATAAAAGGGAAGCAACTCGACTCATTTGGAATACATTAGCTAGAGATAGAAAAGAGTGCAAAATTCTCGAGAAGGAAGAGAAAGCCCTAGCGAAGGAGAAGGAGACATTTGTCAAGCAAGAAGAAGTTGTTTCTCTCTCTCTTTGACTCACACATGCAAAACTCTGAAGCTGTTGGGGAGGTCGAAGTTGTAGGGTTGCAGTAGGGCCGGAATCTTGAAGCTGGGGGTTGAAATTCTGGATTGTTGCTGGGTTGAAACTACTAGATAAGAAGAGACTAATGAAGTTTGATGAATCATCTTGGAAGGTTGACTTGGTGGAGGAGGAAGGCCTTTCTGTTAGGTCTAAGGTCTTGTTCTATCTCAATTTGATTAGTGAAAGAGTTTGACTAGGTTTTCCCCTAGAGGGGTTTTATCCCTGACTGAGTGCCTAAATTTGGTGTCATTGATCTTCATGTTTTGATTTGATGATTGCTTAATGAAACAAAGATAAAAGAAGAATATAAAGAGAATATTAGAAGACTATAAGGATATCACAAATAATTATCGATATAAGAGATTTTTTTTTACCTTTCTGATTTTCTAACATTCCTAGGGTCAAGGTTCTAAGAGATGAGGTAGGACATCTCAAAGAAGCTCTATGTGATAATTTAACACTTTTAAAAGGCTCTTCGCTTTTTCTGAGAGACCTAAGAAAGACTTGTGCTAGACTTAGGGTTTTATGAATAATTGTGGGAAGAAATGCTTCCAAGGTATTCCCTAGGTCAAGGCAAGGAAGAAGAAAGGGATTCTTATGATTTATTCCAATGAATACTAGGCTCATACAATCCTCAAAGAAGTCCCCAAGGTGAGAGAGAAAGGCTAGGTTTTCCCTCTTAGAGTAACACCTAGGCCAAGAGACTTTATGGATGAAACTCAGGCGTATGCCCACAAAACTTGCTACATAGGTAGCCTAGATCCTGAGCTTGATCTTTGGACCCTCAAACTCCTGAAAAATTACCTTCCTAAAATTTCGCTGCAAGCCCTATATTTCTGCCTTACCTTTAGGGGACCAAAATTTAGGAGAAAAGGAGAAAGAGGATTTGATCACCAAAAATCTTGGATCGGTGTCTAGTCCTTCGGGCTATATGAAGTCCTAGATGCGTTAGATTGGCCAAATTTGTTCTCAGGGAGGTCAAAAGTTGAAGCCTTAGCTACCAACCTTCACCTATTACCTACTATTAGAATATGGAATTTCATGAAGAAAAAGAACATTTCATTAGTAGGAACATGCCTTGCATGTTATATCATGAGTAACATATGCAAGAGCCAACCAAGCAGCTTCCAAAAAATTTCCTTAACAAAATTAGGGCACAATAGCATTTACATTAGTTGTAGCAATTACATACATTAGTCGTTTTCAAGAGAAAGATTTCATTAACAAAAAAACTTATAAGATGATCATGCAATATATCTATCCATATTCAAGAAGTAGCTCCAAGACAAGATAAAAATTCAGCTCCAAATATCATAGTGCATCCTGGATAAAAAGTCAGCTCTAGTCTGGGCCCACGCAGTCTTTACGCAGAGCCAGGAGGGCCAGCGCAGAGCAGAAAAGCTGCCTGTCATGCAAAATCTAGAACTGTTGGGAACAACCGAAACTGTCAGGAACAACCAGAATAGTCGGGATAGTTGACGCGGAGGGTTAGAAAAGCTGACATAGGGTTGATGCAGAGCCTACGCAGGGCCATCAAAGAAATAGCCAGGGTTAGGCAGTCTTGTGTCGGATCAACCGGAATTTTGCCGGGTGAAGTGAGGTCAAACTCACTCAGATTTTCTGCCAGTATTTTCTCTATAAAGAATTGCTAGATGAGCATCCTAGATTTGTATTCAAATATTTCTTCTGCATAATAATAAACATTGGGTTTTTCTGGGGACTGTTGTTTCCAAAAAATAAGTGTGTCCTATGTATCTTGTTATTTGCTTTGTTTTCTGTTTCATGAGATCAAATATTTAATTAGTGTAGGTTGCAGAAGTCAATCAAGGGCACAAATGAGACTTCATAATGGGTTTCCCTTCCAAATTTGGAGCTTTGAGCATGTAATGGTGTTACCTGCCTAGGGAGGGGTGGCTAATAAACAACTCTATTCAGTGTTCCCAGCCCCTAAGGGGAAGGACAGGTCCTAGGTACATATTTCAAGTGATAGTGCTCATGTGAATGATGATGAAGCGGATAGGGACACAAGGGTCTCAAGGCGAAATGTTATGGGTTCAAGGGTGGTAATGATGAAGGGAAAAAAAGGTACTATACAAAAGAAGATGTATAAAAAGGTTGAAGATGATCTTGGCATTGAGAGTGATAGAGATAGACCTGCTTCTAGTAGTGAAGTTGATGATCATGCTTCTAGTGGATTCATTGCCCCGAGCGTTGTTGATGATATAGAGATTTATGTAATAAGTAGGCCATAGGAACAAAAAGAATAACACTTGTGTTCTTGTTCTAGTTTTCTTTTTGCATGCTCAATTTTGTTAAAGTTTTTGATGTCATGTTCATGATTTTACCATTATGTTTCATGAACATGTTTTTAGATTATGAACCAGAAGATGTGTTTAATGATTCATCATATTGACATGCAAGTTTCATTTCTATCGTATGTGTTTAATGAGAGTGTTGAATTTTACTAAATATAGTTTTTAATTTTCAAATTTTATAATATGTCAAACTTAATGCCGAATCTTATCCCTAAATTTTCACCGTCGAACTTTTGTTGAACTTCAAGGTTGTTGATCTCGAACATGAACAATGTGACTTCAAATTGGAGGACTTCAGAGGAGTAATGATATGAGCCTCCATGATATTTTGTAGTTCCTGTTGACCACTGAAGTGGCACTTGATGATTATATGAAGAATCCATGCCCAAGGATGATCCAGAGTACATTTGTATCATCAGATATCATCAGTCAACAAAGTTTTTTAACTCTACTTCTATTTTATCATTATCTTTCTTGTACCTATATTCCACACCCTGTGGGGAATTGTAATAAGTGATACTAGTAATGATGATTTTTGAGTATGTAATAGGCTTAGGATGCTAGGTCTCGATCAGCAAATGAGTACACCTTGGAGTGTTTCTTTTATTTAGTTAATTATCCTTTCTTTTTTAGAGGCGGATAATTTTCTGGGTTTTTTCACTCACTTTTTACCCCAAATCCGAGGTGACGGTTTGAATGTTGAGCTCCTAACACATATTAGTGTCTAGAGTCGATATATATTACCATACTAGATGACATAAAAAATTTCGTGGAATTTGGTTAGGTCTAGGTAGTCATTTTTTATTTTAGATTTCCCGCTGGTCAAAAATTGCAAATAAAATTGTATTTAAATTGTAATAAGTGTAGTCTAGAGAATTTGTATGGGGTATGAGTAATCAAAATTACACCTCTTATCTTCAACTTTTCACTTATGACACTTTGATGGGTTAAAAATGTGTTTTGAACCCTCAAAACCCACTTTTCCTAAGTTTAGTGGAAATCTAGCAAATAATTAAGCCAGAAATTAAATACATGGAGAAAAATAAATATCCACACATGCTAAATGTTGTGGAAATGAGGTGGAAAATTATGGGGAGTTAAAGTGAAGTTCCAAGGTGATATGGACTCCTAATGTCAAGAAAAAGACGTGCTCAAATAAAATCAAATTTCTGGCATTAAAGGAGAAAGTTGCTTATTTGGAAGTTCGAATTTGTGAAGTTAATGCACATTTGAGAGGATTTGGGAGAATATTTGGTGGATATTTTTGTGGGAAATTGTCCCCACATGGATTACCACCCATATACACTTGTCATTCTATCATAAAATTCGAATTTGGCACATAAGGGAAGAAGAACATGATGTCCACTTGTCAGAATTCGATTTTTACACTTGGCATTGGAGCTCCATTCAACAAATTTGATTTTCTCTTCGGAATTGTCACCTCATGCCACTTGTTTAATCACTTCTACATTGGGATTGGCTCCGATGCCATTTATCATTGTCATTATTTATTGGGATTTGCTCCCAACTCTCTATATAATAGAGCCATGGGCTCTCACATTGTATCTTGTAATACGAGCTATTGTGCTTGAGGAGACTTTGCGGGATTGTATTCACTACTTGCAATATAATACAACAGTCTTTGGGGTAAAGCGTGATGGTGTTCTTCTCTTTGCATGTGTGGTAAATTCTTGACTTGTTGTTATGCTTCTATTTATTTTCTCATGTCATTATTTCTTTCATGCTTGTTTCAAGTTATGTTAGTATGCAACTATCTCATATTAGCATAAGAATTAATTATTTTTTTTAAGAGAAGAAATATTCTAGTGGATAATAGATGTATTTCTAGGAATTCTTTGCACTGCACTTATTTAATTTCATGTGGATTTAATGATTTGTGATGAAGTTTTGTAGATGAATCATTATTTGGTCAAGCTTTTCAAGTGTGAGGGGAAATTCTCGGAGGAATCAGCGCATTCTTGAAAAATATTCAAGGAGAACCCGCATGTTTTGAATTCCAAAGTCTCATCTATATCTTATTTGTGCCTTGCAGGGATTATTTCAAGTTTCTTAAAGCTTTTATTTCTTGAATCAAAATATCCAACTTGGAAAAATTTATTTTTTTACGTATTGTACTTCATTTATCAATATCTGGCTATTTCAAAGAGCTAAGTCATGGCTATTCAAAGAAGAGAGCTTGCTCATACTCTTTGGCCTAGCCTCTTGTAGATTACTTTTGTAACATACTTTGTTGTCATTTTGGTCTAACATTTGAGTTATTTTTGTATCCTTCTCAACAAGGTAGTTTCCATGCTTTGATTTGTAGACTTATTCATCTTGAAAGCATTTATAATATCTGTGCTAACAATTTAGTGTTTCATTTTTCAGGGTTATTTTTTCTTTCCATTTGAAAGCATTTCACTTCATTTTAAGAAAAATACAATTTCATTTCTTAAAGAGCAAATACTTGGAAGATACTGGTTGTTTGTGTATTTCATGCTTATCTTGTGATGGTTATTGCTCATATCAATTTTTTGCTTATAAATCTTAAAGAGATAATCTATTTAACTCTAACAATTCTTCTAGAAACTCACATATTTTTAACTTAACTTTTCATTAGGGACCACCCCTCTTAGCTAACCTAGGAGATAGCTCAAACGGAGAGAGTCGGGATTAGTGTGACAACCTCTTCTTTGAGTTCCCTGCCACTAACCACACCTTGTGGGGTTGAAGGCTTTTTTCACTGACTTGTAGGTAGGTGTAGGCAGCAGGGTCAACATCTTTGGCGTCGTTGCTGGGCACAAGTCTTCTTGTACCTGGGAAATACAACTAACTTTTGGATTTTGCATGTTGGATTTTAGAGTTAGATTCTTGTTCAAGTGGCGACTCCAATGATTTCATTTTCTGCAAGGATTTCTGCTTGAAGCTTGCTTCTTGTAGATTTCTTGCTAATCTTGGACAGGAGCCTCTCTCTGGTATCCATTTTCTCTTTCAGGGTCACGCGAGCATGACATCATCAATGATTTGTTTGCCCCTTGTGATTTTACTAACATTTCAGGCTATCCTAATTTCATTCCGGATGAGGCCATTGAGGCTATTAAAGAGTTACCTAGTTTTCTAGGTAACAATGCCATCAGCACTGAAACTCATCTTAGTAATTTCCACCTTTGTGTGAGCAAATGGTGCCATGATATTAACCATGAGGATGTTAAAATGAGACTTTTCATCTTTTCATTAGATGGAAATTCAATGGATTGGTTCATAGAATTACCTGCTAACAATTTTGATTCTCTAGAATCAATCATTGATGCCTTTGAAGAAAAATATAGAGATGAAAGAATGATCAAAGCGAAAACTGATGAGAATGATAAGGATCACATCAAGGAGTTGACTTGAATGATTAATGATATGCAACTCAACCAAGTTCAACTCATTAAGACCATGGAGGCAAATCATGCACAAGCGATAAAGGCCATGGAAGTCAATCATTCTAATCAAATGGCCACTTTTCAAAATAGGTTGCACACCATGGAAGAAAAACAAGTGCAATTAATCAACACCATGGAAACAAATCATGCCAAGGAAATAAGTGTTATGAAGGCTAGTCAGACATTTTTCAGAATAGTTTGGATGAAATGGAAAGATTACATGTAGAAAATTTCCAACTTAGGTTAAATGACGAATGGGAAAAGAACAAAGAAATAAATCATAAACCTCCCGATCCACTGAAGCAATCCTCATCTCATTATGAGGAGGTTATTTACTCCATTGAAAAGTGGCTAATTGATGGAGACTTGGATAGCAAAGAAACTGAGGAGAATTGGGTTTATACTTATGAGATTGATCCATCACCCATGTCAGAGCATAAATAGAATGGGAAAAGGAAAGTCAATGAAGTCTTGGATACTTAGAATTTTCCATCATATCATCTTCAAAATTGGACAGAAAGGTCTACTTTGATCACCTCAACATCAACATCAAAATCTATTAAGAAGAAAAGAAAAAAGCGGAAAAGATTTGGTAAATCTGATGGCCATGTACAACACAGTGTTGGGATTGATCAAAGTCCTCAAATATTCAGAATTGGTGTATTCTCCATCACCACATCGATCCCTTCTTATATCTTTTTGTTGGGAAGCCAATGGCCAAGATTAAATCTTAATCAATGGTTCAAATCATTTCTGGATCAATTATTGTTAGTTTATGGAGAATTCTCACCTTGACTTAATTAATTATAATTAATTAACCAATTTTCCTAAGTTTAGACTTAGGAAACATTAAAAAATTGGTTAATAATCTAATTAAGTCATTTCTAGGTAGAATTTCTAGAAACGATTTCTGGGTTTTGGATATCTCTTGTATTCTAGCCTATCCACCAAATTTCATGACTAGAACATATCCGATGCTACAAAAACTAACATAGGCGGCATGCTACTTGGTTGATTTTTTTGTTAATCTGTTATTGTCCATAGAAGTTTGGTGCCAATTTGTGTTTTCCCTTTTGTTTTAAGGTTAACTATTTTGTAAGGCTAAAGTTTAGAAAATACCCATTCTCCAACTTCAAATTATCTCTTTGTTCTGTTTTGGTCAACTTGCTGCTTCATACAATTTCTTGTAATGTTTAGATTTACTTTTATTGCTTAAACGACCTTCTGGGTTTCTTCTAACTGATCTTTTACTGCTAAAAGTTGTCTCGGTAATGGCAAGGTCTTTCCATTTAAGAGGTTCATAACTATACAAATCTTGAAATGGAATCTTTTTTGCAAAAGTGTGGTAAGTGGTATTATACTACCATTCGACGAGATGTAACCATTGAGCCCACTTATTTTCTGTCTATTGCATAACAACATAGGTAGGCTTCTAAGCATTTATTGACAACTTCTGTTTGACCGTCCGTTTGAGGATGGTATGTTGAACTAATGTTGAGGTAGGTTTTTATATCTATGAAAATTTCCTTCTAGAAATTTCCTTTGAGTATGGCATCTCTATTGCTAACAATGACTTTGGGAAAGCCATATAGTTTGTAGACATTCTTGTAAAATATCTCAGCGATTTGTTTTGCTGAGTCTGATTTCTTCATTCCTATAAAGTGCGCATACTTTGTTTGTTACATTGGTATCAGAGCATTCCTCTGAGTATACGAACTTCGTTCGTTACACATTCACATCGATAACTTGTTCATCAAAATGACATTCATTAATGCTCCTAAGCACATCAGATTTATGAAATAACTTTTATATGCGCATTGAACCTTTCAGAATCCTATTACTTCTTAATGACACAACTGAGGGATTGCCCTCCTGTACTTCATTAACCAAATGAGAAGATTATTTCAATGACTCAAAAAATTACAAAGATGTGTCCCATATTCAAAAGCCTACGGGTTTCCTATGATATCAGGGATAGTTGGTCTAAATATTACCTCAAACAAAATATTGAGCATGTGGAATGGATGTAGATGGTTGAAAATATGATACTAATCCTGCCGTAGAATCTGCTTGTTGATTCTATATTCTCGGGACAACAATAATAGAAAAGGCTTAAAAAACATTCAATTTCATACTGTATTGATTCCTTATACCTTTGAAGCCTTGGATTCTTTGCCTCACATATATTTTATTTGGCATTGTGTTCACAACTTGCTTTAAATCTCCAAGCACCTTCAACAATTTGATCCCCAACTTTCTTGCCTATTCAAGACCTAATAACATGGCCTCATATAAAAAATAGGCCCTTGTATCAACGACATTCTTAGTATTGTCAATATTTTTTGTTTGCTAGGTTATGTGAGTCTTGAGATGATTGGCATGCCTAACTTGTGGCTTGAGTAGCCACGATCCAAGGGTCAAAGACACCTGGGGATTGCACCCGGCTTGGGCCACACTAGCCCTTAGCATGGCTGGATTTTTGCCCATAGAGTTTCTAATCAGTGAACTTTGTGAAAATTCCAATACCAGAATCCTATTGCAGCAACTAGTATTATTTCTCCTAACTGATAAATTAATTATTCAGTTTATTGCTACGACAACATCGAAATAAACACACTGCAACCTTCACAAATAAAACTACGGAAATAATAGTGCTGGAAACTAAGAAAATACTAGGTCACAATAAAATTGACATCGTTATTTTTGGACAATTGTCCTCGAAAAAGCTTAACTTGGGAAAATCTGTGCAACAATGAGGGTTTTATTATTATGCAGTAGCGAAAATCTGAGTACAATCTGGATGCCTGTAACTGGCAATCCATAGCAAGAAAATCTTGGCAGAATTATTAAAGGGAATTAACCTTCCTCCACAAGCAATCCTGACACAACATGCTTTCAGAAAACTTGGCCTCCTAGACTCTCTGCATTAGCCTCTGCGCTGCTTTGCATAGTCTCTATGATGTCAAGCCTCCAACTAGTCTCTGATGAAGTCATTTTGCTTGCCTCTGTTGAGGAAATCGTCTCTCCGACACTCTGGAACCTTCACCTGACCTCTGGAATTGAGAATGAATTTTTCTTAGCTAAATCGAACTGCCAATCTGAAGCAATTGCGCAGCTCTCTACGTTGCCTCACCTGGGAATAACTTGACCCTCTTGTTGCTGCCTCTTCGAATCTGGAAAATCTCCTCTAGACTCGTTGTCCCTACCCCTCACGCACTGCTTCAATCTTTGGCTCTCTGGAAACTGACTTCTGCTACTCTGGAAATCGATCTGCCAAGGAAATCGAATTTCTGGTGTTCTCAAGTGTGTTCTCCAAGTGCCCATTGACTTCCTCTTATACTCCATTTTTGGAGCTCCAACGACCAAGATTAAAACTTAATCGATGGCTAGGATCATCTTGGAATTGATCCGTGTGAGTTTCTAGATGATTCTCACACCCACTTAATTAATACTGATTAATTAACTAGTTTTCCTAAGTTTAGACTTAGGAAATATTAAAAAATTGGTTAATAATCTAATTAAGTTACTTCTAGTGAAACGATTTATGGGTCTTTGAGATTTCATGTATTCTAGCCTCTCCACCAAATTTCATGGCTAGAACACATCCGATGCTACAAAAATTAACACTCCCTCTTCGCAAGGAATGTGTTCCACAACACTTTGTCTCTGTATCATCTCTGTTACGCAGCTGATGTCTGGCTGATGTTTTCCGCCAACTACTATGCAACTATGATGTTGCATCTGTGCTGTTGCTGACACTTCCATACTGCTTCCAACACTGCATCTGCACTGCAAGTAGCTCTCATCTGTTGCTGCTGCAACTGCAACATATGTAACTTGAAAACATCCAAAATGTTGAATCAACTGTGTTCAGTATGATGCATCTGTCTCCTGAGTCTTGACTGCTACTAGCCTTTGCATTGTCTCTGAAGAATCTGCATTGCTGCTGACTCTGCACTATGCCACTCTACACTACTGCCAACTCTGCATTGTGCTCCTCAACATTTGACTGCAACAAGTCTGCAACTGTCACTCTGGAATTGATTGCATTAACTGCCACTGATCCATCCTGCTACTGAACACTGTGGGCCCTCGTAGCAAGGTAATGATCCATGAGGTGGACTCCTCAATGGACCCTGGCCAAATTTGTAGCTCTCTGGGGCTACAACTCCAAGTCACCCCACCTCACTCTTGGAGGTATGTGAGCAATCATAGCAAAGTCTTCCTCCAACCTGGAGGACAGCATATCTATCTTAGCATGCGCTGCTTCTTGGACTTGCTTCTCCTCCTTGTCCTTCTTTTTAAGAGGACACTGGGCACTGTAGTGGCCAAACTCGCCACACCTGAAGCACTTGACCTTAGATAGGTTCTTCTCTGTTCCCCCTGCCCCTGATTGAGGCCCTTTTATGTGAGGGCTACATTCTCCTCCTCTTTCACCACTTTTGTTCTGCTGCTACTGCTACCACTAATGGAATTCTTTAGCAACGCTCACCTCGACTCCTCTTGCTACAAATCGGCTCACATCCTGTATGAATTTGGTAGCTTGTCTCTGCCCAATAAATTTTTCATAAAAACTTTCCACTCCTCAGAGACACTATTTAGTGCCAATCTCACTAGCTCTGTTGGTTGAAGCACTGCCCCAACAGGTGACAGTTGATTTCGAACCTCCTGAATCCTAGTGAGGAAGGGATCTATGCCTTCCCCCTTCTACATCCTGATACATCTCAACTTCTCCTTCACGAACATCTTCCACTGCTCGGAAGTTCCTTGATATAGTGCGACGAGAGCACCCCACATCTCTTTGGTAGTATCCTTGCTAGCGATCTGAAACTATATGGTCCCAGACTCCATCTAGGATCAATCACTTTGTCCGTGCCATCTGTTGAAATTTCTAAGTCTATTCGTTAGAAATTTAATCTATATTCTTTTGGTTTATTTCTTCTAGTTGTTAATTCTGAACAAGTTATTTAAAACATATAAATAACGAAATAAACACAATACAGTCTCAACATCTACAGATCAACAACTGAAAGAATACAAACACACAAGTGACACCATTATTTTTGGACAACTCGTTCCCGGAAAAACCCAATGCAAGAAAACCGGTGCAACAATTATGAGGGTTTATTATTATGTAGTATATCCTTGAGTACAACTGGGTGCCAAACTGGCTCACCCGATAGAGAAAAATAATCGGCAGTAATACCTCTCTATTCAGAAACAGGTATTCAGAAAACCTGTCCCACGAAACCCTATCCAACAACCCTGAAGCATTGCGCTGGCGCTTCTGGCCTTTGCGTCAGCCTCAGAACCCTCTGCGTCAGCCCTCTGAGGCACTACATAGCCTCTGGGACCCTCTGCGTCACTCCTACTGCCCTCTGTGTGGATGACACAAGTCCTTTGGCCTCTACACTATCTCTGCTGGGCTCTGCGTGGCCTGCTCTGGCTTCTGCGTCTACTACTTTACTTTGGCATTGGTCTCTCGACACTATCTTTGCCTCTTTGTTCAGTCCTCGCTGCCCCTCGCTGCTGATCACTGATTCGACTTTACTTAGCAAACCCCGCTCTAGTCAATCGAATGACTGATCACTCTGGTGTATTCTCCAATTGACCTTCAAGCCTCCTCTTATACTTTTCCTATTGGTCCTTCAACGACCAAGATTAAATCTCTAATCAACGGCTAAGATTAGATTTGGCTTGATCCATGAATTTTGGAACCTTCTAACCCAGTTTTATATTAATACCCATTAATATGTTATTTTTCCTAAGTTTAGACTTAAGAACTTCATTAAAAATTTTAATTATTTTAATATCTCCCAAATCGGGTACAATTTGTCCAAACCATTTCTGGGTCTTGGAGACCTCATGTGCTTTAGCCTCTCCACCAATTTTCATGGCTAGAGCACATTCGATGCTACCCCAAATCAACACTCCCTCTTATCGAGGACTGTGCTCTAGTAATACACCATACTGAGCATCACTCTGATTATACGACATCGGTACTTGTGCTGATGGTAGGCCCCCCGCCCAACATCCTCTGCACTACTACATCCTATATTGCTGCCCATGGCCCTGCCACTGCCACTGCTACATCCGTACAACAACTCCCTTTGCATCTGTGTTGCTGTTGGTCCTTTCTCCCAACACTGCATCTGCACTGTAACCCCCTCTCATCATGCTGCTTCGTGCTACTGCACTGCAACTCAGTTACTGAGAAGTAAGTAACTGATCCACCGAACTACTGATATCCTTGTCAAGCTAGAAACACTCTCGATGTTGAAGCTCCCTCTACCGCTAACAAGTTCTCCCTCTACGACCTTTGTGTTGCTGCAACAACTCCCTGCGTCTCGCACCGTCGCAAACCTCTCTGTGCCATCTTGCACTGTTGCAACACTCTCTGTGCATCTCGCACTGTTGCAGCCTGCTAGCTTTGTGCTGCCCGGGGACTCTTACACTATAGCACTCTCTGCCGCTTCATCCGCATCCATCTCTACCGACATCTGCCAGTCTTGCTATTCTCTCTTCGGGGCTCCCTCTGAGGCACTGCATAGCCTCTGGGACCCTCTGTGTCACTCCTACTGCCCTCTGTGTGGATGACACAAGTCCTTTGGCCTCTACACTGTCTCTGATGGGCTCTGCATGGCCTGCTCTGGCTTCTGCGTCTACTACTTTGCTTTGGCATTGGTCTCTCGACACTATCTTTGCCTCTTTGTTCAGTCCTCGTTGCCCCTCGCTGCTGATCACTGATTCGACTTTACTTAGCAAACCCCGCTCTAGTCAATCAAATGACTGATCACTCTGGTGTATTCTCCAATTGACCTTCAAGCCTCCTCTTATACTTTTCCTATTGGTCCTTCAACGACCAAGATTAAATCTCTAATCAACGGCTAAGATTAGATTTGGTTTGATCCATGAATTTTGGAAACTTCTAACCCAGTTTTATATTAGTACCCATTAATATGTTATTTTTCCTAAGTTTAGACTAAAGAACTTCATTAAAAATTTTAATTATTTTAATATCTCCCAAATCGGGTACAATTTGTCCAAACCGTTTCTGGGCCTTGGAGACCTCATGTGCTTTAGCCTCTCCACCAATTTTCATGGCTAGAGCACATTCGATGCTACCCCAAATCAACACTCCCTCTTATCGAGGACTATGCTCTAGTAATACACCATACTGAGCATCACTCTGATTATACGACATCGGTACCTGTGCTGATGGTAGGCCCCCCGCCCAACATCCTCTGCACTACTGCATCCTATATTGCTGCCCATGGCCCTGCCACTGCCACTGCTGCATCCGTACAACAACTCCCTCTGCATCTGTGTTGCTGTTGGTCCTTTCTCCCAACACTGCATCTGCACTGTAACCCCCTCTCATCATGCTGCTTCGTGCTACTGCACTGCAACTCAGTTACTGAGAAGTAAGTAACTGATCCACCGAACTACTGATATCCTTGTCAAGCTAGAAACACTCCCGATGTTGAAGCTCCCTCTACCGCTAACAAGTTCTCCCTCTACGACCTTTGTGCTGCTGCAACAACTCCCTGCATCTTGCACCGTCGCAAACCTCTCTGTGCCATCTTGCACTGTTGCAACACTCTCTGTGCATCTCGCACTGTTGCAGCCTGCTAGCTTTGTGCTGCTCGGGGACTCTTACACTGTAGCACTCTCTGCCGCTTCATCCGCATCCATCTCTACCGACATCCGCCAGTCTTGCTATTCTCTCTTCGGGGCTCCTATAGCAAGGTATAATCCAAGAGGTTGGGTACTTCAAGGATCCTGCCCCTCATCGCCTGTAGTCCTCCTGACTACAGCTCGATGTCTCCCCACCTCTTCTCTAGAGGTATATCAGCACTCATGGCATAATCGACATCCTTCTCCGCCTTCGCTGGTGCTGCCTTAGAGTCAGATGCCTCTACCTTACTCTTCGTCTTTGGACACTGGTTCGCATAATGACTCAATTCCCCACAGTTGAAGCACTTGACCTTGGAGAGGTCCTTTTTCTTCCTCTTCTCCTGCTTTCCCATAGATGCCAGAGCTGCATCCTCTTCCTCTTCCTTCTTGATCCGGACTCCCCGTCTTGCTTAGCCTTCTGATCTCCTCTTGGTGAAGAGCCACCCACAATTCTTCCCAATCTGGAAGATCCTCCTTGCCCAATATGCTCTGGAAAAATGTCTCCCACTCCTTGGAGATTGCGTTAAGTGCGGTTCTCACCAACATCACCTCATCCGGCGTGGCCCTTATGGATGTCAGTTGGTCTTGGATCTCCTTCAACCGACCGAGGAAGTGATCTATCTGCTCCGCCTTCTGCATCTGGTATGACTGCAGCTGATTCTCAAGTAACATCTTCCTCTGCACGGAAGTATGCTAGTACAATTTCTTCAAGGCGTCCCACATTTCCTTTGCCGTCTCCTTCTCGACAATATGTTGGACCAGATGATCCTTGACCCCATCAAGGATGATGCATTTCGCCTTGGCCATTGCCTCCTCGTACTTTTCGTTATTAGCCGGGTAAACTCAGATCGCCGTTGTTCTCAAGGTGAAGGCCTTGATGCGATGTCTCTCTAGAATGGACAGGATCCTGGCCTTCCAGAACACAAAGGTGGACGTTCCGTTCAGCCTGTCCTGATCCCTCATCCCATTCATGGCCATCTCTCTGCTCTTCTTGTTGACTCCTTCGATTCTCTCTACTTCCCTGTGGAAGTTCTCTCTTCGACTCCTGCTGAGTCTCTCTACTTCCCACCTGGAAGTTCTTTGGTCGACTCCCTCTGAGCAGTGTTGCACGAAGCGTCCCCCCTGGTTCCAAGCCCCAAAGCGCGTCCCGTACGGAAGCGCCTAGGAAGCTTCGTCGAAAGCGGCGCTTCCGAATTCGGAAGCGGCGCTTCGGCTTTTTTAGCCGCTTCCTGGAATTTCCGAAGCGTCGGACGGAAGCGCCGCTTCCATGCCTCCGAAGCGCGCTTCGTACGGCGCTTCGGGCCTCAGAAGCGCGGCGCTTCGGAGGAGGAAGCGCACGCTTCACGCACGCTTCCGTACGCTTCGGGCAAACAGGCCGCGCGCAAGGGAAAAAGACACTCTTTTTTAATTTTTTTTTAAGTTATGTTAACTTAGCATTAAGGGGGTGGGTTAGGGTGAGGTTAGAGTGAGGTTAAGGTGAGGAATGAAAAGAATAAAGCCCCCATTCATTCCTCATTTTCTCACTTTGAGTTTATGAGAGTTGGAGAAGAGAAGAGAGGAGAGGAGAAGAGAAGAAAGGAGAGGAGAAGAGAGGAGAGCTTGGAGAAGTGAAGAAGGAGGAGCTAGGAGAAGGAGGAGGAGCTTGGAGCAAGAGCTTGGAGGACTTCATCTACAAGAGCTAAAGAGGTAAGTTCAAACCCCAAACTCCCTTATTTTTTTGACAATTTTTTTGTATTTTTCTCCTCGCTCTCCTACTCTTTCCCATTGTTTCTACTTGCTCCTTTATTTACAGGTTGTCCACCACCTATATCCATATTCCAAGATGGTGTTCTTTTGGCTTCTATGTATCATTCCAC
Source organism: Pinus tabuliformis (assembly GCA_031772625.1). Classification (NCBI taxonomy): domain Eukaryota; kingdom Viridiplantae; phylum Streptophyta; class Pinopsida; order Pinales; family Pinaceae; genus Pinus; species Pinus tabuliformis. The sequence continues at coordinate 1,528,723,453 of CM062820.1, read as the reverse complement.
TCTTGGTTTTAATGATGGCAAAGGTGAATAGGAATAGAAGGGAAGAAACATAAGAGGATAGTGGTGATGGTCCCAATATGAGTGACCCAATGTATGATGAGGAGGAAGGGTTTGAAGAGGAAGGGGATGAACCTGAAGGGGACACTGAAACACAAGATGGGAAAGCTAGATCAAAACCCTTGTGGAACTATGTGACCAAACTTGATGGGGGAAAGGGTGGTGGATCTTACAAATTTGTGTGCCCTCATGGTTGTCATGGAGGAAAACCATACTGTGGTTCATATACCCGTCTGAGGAGGCATCTTTGTGGGGTGCTGGACAGTGATGAAAAAAAGGGTCCTGTGGGGGTACAAATTTGCCCAAACATTTCAACTGAAGAAAGAATAAAATACATCCAAATAGAGATGGCTGCACAACAAAAAAACAAGAAACAAAAAACTCATTCTGAATCAAGTGCAACCTCTAAATTTGGTAGTTGCTCATCTCCTCATGGTACTTCTGCAAGCTCTGGAGGTAGAAGAACAATAGGGAATTTCCTTAATGTTGCTGGGATGGATGACGTGGATGGAAAGATAGTCCGTTTTCTTTGTGCTTGCGGTGTACCATTCAATGTGCTTCGCTCTCCCTATTGGCATGAAATGGTAAAGGCCATCAATGAAGCCCCAAAAGGATACAAGGCCCCCAACTATGAGAAAGCTAGAACAGTGTTATTAGAAAGAGAAAAAGATAAGGTTCAAAGAGCTTTGACACGTTTTACAAATGAGTGGGTAGATTCTGGGGTATCCATTGTATCAGATGGGGGGGACAAATATTAGAAACCAACATTTGATAAATGTTCTTGGTGTTTCTTCTAGTGGTGCAGTATTTATTGCATGTCATGACTCCTCCTCCATCACTGTATCTGCACAAAACATTGCAGATCTCCTATTGAAATCAATCAAAGATGTTGGTCCGAATAATGTGGTTCAAGTGATCACAGATAATGCAGCAAATTGTAAGGCAACAGGAAAAATTATTGAGCGTACTCATCCACACATCTTTTGGTCTGGGTGCCTGGTTCACACATTGAACCTTTTGATGCATGATATTGTGAAACACAAAGAATGTGGGTGGATTGCTAAGGTTTACAGGAGAGGGAAGCAACTCATTAAATTCATCATAGGGCATACAAGGTTAAACTCCTTCTATGGTACTTACTCCAAGTTGTAATTGCTTGAAATTGCAAAGACAAGATTTGCTAGTTATTACCTCACCTTTAGGCGGCTAGTGAAGGTGAGACAAGCTTTAACTAATCTGGTGTGTGCTGAAACATGGGATGAAATTAACACTGACATAGATGGTGCTAATGCAGTCAAGGACACTGTTCTTGACAGTTACTTTTGGGGACAGGTTAAATATGTTTTGCAATTCACTAAACCAATTTATTACATGATCAAGTTTGCAGATTCAGATCGACTAGTAATTGGGGAGGTGTATGAGCAAATGGATAGCATGTTGGGGCAGATTAAAGACATTGTTGAGCCTAGAGATACCACTTTGTACAATTATATTCGTGTAGAGGTGGAAAACCGATGGGAAATGCTAAATGTTCCATTGCATGCATTAGCATATGTTTTGACACCTAAATACTATCATCCATCATGGCTTTCAACACCAGCACCTGGGGGGGGGAGCAGGAGAAAACCACACCAAGATCAAGAGGTTCACAAAAAATATATGGTTGCATTGAGTAAATTAATCCCTGATGAGGAGGCTGCATTGGTACGGAGACAAGTGAGCAACTATACGCTCAACACTGGGCCATTTGGGAGCATGCATGCAATTAAAGATCGAGAGACTTTTTCTGCTCTTGAGTGGTGGAACATGCATGGAGGGGGTACTCCACTTCTACAGAGTTTGGCATTGCGGGTGTTATCACAGGTGGTAAACACTTCTTCTGCAGAGAGGTGTTGGAGCTCTTATTCTTTCATCCACAGTGTTAAAAGGAACAAGTTGAATTTAGACCGGGCAGAGAGATTCGTTTATGTTCATTACAACTTGCGATTGTTGTTCCATTACTGTGAAGATGCAAAGTCTAATAAAGACTTGTTGATTTGGGACAAGAATCCAGAGGAGCCCAATTTGGAGGATGGAGTGTTGCGATTAGAGCAATTAGAGGATGCTCTTATCCAGGTATGTCCATTGTGGTATGAATTTTCCAATTTTCCCTTATAAAGCATTTCTCTAATTCATGTTTTTAATTTTTTTTTTAACTAGTGTTTTTTTTTTTGCATGAATTTTTGAGCGATTCTAGGATGATGATGACCGTGTTGATATGCCACCCCCACCCCCATCTGGTCCCTTGGTTCCTAGGTTCCATGGTTCAAGACCAACAGCAGGGGGTTCTTCTTCATCAGTTTCAGTGCCACGACTTCCACAGGCACCATCTTCTTCATTGCCACCACGTGGAGGCCCGCCACCACATTCTATTCGTGGTGGAAGGAGGAGAGATTAGTAGATATATTCACAATCTACTACTTTTTGTCATAGATTACTCATTAGACTTGTAGACTTGTGAATTTGAATTTTGAACCTTTTTGGCTTGGCGGTGACCGAGTGACATATTTTGTAAACATTATTATTTGAATTTTGGACATGACAAATGTTGACAGTTGCTCACTTGCTAGATAAATCATAATATGCTCTACGTTTTATGTTTTATAATATGCTTAAATGTTTTATGTTTTATAATATGCTTAAAAATTTGATGTATGTTTGTAATAGCTAGAATATAAATGATTGTTGTACATACTAGTAACTACAATGGAATCATGGATGCCATATCTATCTTGATTTATGCAAAAATATGCATGTTTTCATGTCTTCTACAATTAATTTGGTATTTGGGATGTTTGTTTTGAGAGTATAAATATATAAATATAATATATATATATATATATATATATATATATATATAGCAGACGCTTCGCTTCCTAGATTTTTGGAAAATGACGCTTAGGCGTCCCCGCTTCCAAAAAACGCTTCCGCTCCTGTGTCCCGCTTCGTGCAACATTGCCTCTGAGTCTTGATTTGCCTTCTGGAAATCCTCCTGCCAATCGTCAAGTTGCACCTCTACGATCTTCTGTGCACCTCCAACACTTATCCGGATTCTTTGGCTAGAAATCCGCTTCGGTAGCAACTCCCTCTACCTTGGTTTTGCCCTGTTAGGTACTGTTCTGCCCACAGTACCCCACTAGCTTCGGTCTCGTAAACTGCCCACAACTTCCTATGCCCCAACAACTGAAGGACTGAGCCTCTAGGCTCTACGCAATCTTGACACTGCAAAAATGCTCCCTCAGCCAACTGCGTCAACTCTCCTGGTCTCTTCGTGGCTCTTCATGAGGCTTTTTCTGCCCTCCTCAGCCTCTGCGCTGGCCTCTCTGTGGCACGGACTGACGACGTAGTCCCTTTGCATCAACCCTTCTTCTGCTGCTTTCTGCAAGGATCAACTTTTGTCACTCAAGATCACTGATTCTGCTGCAAATGCTTTGCTTCAGCTGATGCCTTCAGCTCTCCTGTGATCTGCAACCATGCTTCGATACCATGTTGAAATTTCTAAGCATATCCCTTAGAAATTTAATCTATATTCTTCTAGTTTATTTCTTCTACTTGTTGATTCTGAACAAGTTATTTAGAACACATAAATAATGAAATAAACACAATATAGTCTTGACTCTTAACATCTATAGATCAACCGCTGAAAGAAAACAAACACACAAGTGACATTGTTATATTTGGACAACTCGTCCCTGGAAAAACCCAATGTGGGAAAACCGGTGCAACAATTCTGAGGGTTTATTATTACGGAGTATATCCTTGAGTACAACTGGGTGCCAAACTGGCTCACCCGACAGAGAAAAATAACTGACAGTAATACTTCTCTATTCGGAAACAGGTATTCAAAAACCTTGTCCCACGAAACCCTCTCCAGCAACTTTGCAGCACAATGCTGGCCCTTCTAACCTCTGCGTCAACCTCAAGACTCTGCGTTAGCGCTATGAGGCATTGCACAACCTTTGGGACCCTCTGTGTCACTCCTGCTACCCTCTGCTTGGATGACATAGGCCCTCTGGCCTTTGCGCTGTCTCTACTGGGCTCTGCATGGCCTGTTTTGATTTCTGCGTCTACCTCTTTGCTTCTGCGCTGGTTTTTCGGCATTATCTTTGCCTCTCTGTCCAATACTCACTGCCCCTTGCTGTTGATCACTGATTCGACTTTGCTTAGCAACTCTGCCTTAGGAAATTGAATGACTGATCACTCTGGTGTATTCTCCAACTAACCCTCAAGCCTCCTCTTATACTTTTCTTGTTGGTCCTTCAACGACCGAGCTTACATCTCTAATCAACGACTAAGATTAGATTTGGCTTGATCCATGTTATTTGGAACCTTCTAACCCAGTTTTATATTAATACCCATTAATATTTTATTTTCCTAAGTTTAGACTTATGAACTCCATTAAAAATATTAATTATTTTAATATCTCTTAAACTGGGAAGAATCTGCCCAAACCATTTCTAGGTCTTGGAGATCTCATGTGCTTTAGCCTCTCCACCAATTTTCATGGCTAGAGCACATCCAATGCTACCCCAAATCAACACCATCTGCTTCTTGTATTCTTTCAGTTGATCCGCATCCTAGGGAACTTCCACAACATTGTCTATCTAGAGAGCTTCAGGACGTATTCATCCAACAGGAAGGACATCCTGGCTTTCCAAATGACATAGTTGGAGGAGCCATCCAACCTATCTTGATCTCTAAGCCTTGTGACCATCTCTGAACTATCTAGAGAGCTTCAGGATGTATTCATCCAACAAGAAGGACATCCTGGCTTTCCAAATGACATAGTTGGAGGAGCCATCCAACCTATCTTGATCTCTAAGCCTTGTGACCATCTCTGAATTTGTCGAAAGCTCCCTCTTTCCCTGTGCTTGGTTGTTGCTTTGCTATTCACACTCCTTTCTGGAATGTGTGGCTCTGCTAGCTACTATTGCCAATCTGCAACTGGAGATTCGAATTTTCGAGACTCGAAGTTCCTTGCGGAAAATTTTCCCTTTGTTGTGTGTGCTTTTCTCTTCCATCGGACACGGATTCTTCTTTTCCAACCTGCAGCAAAACCCTCTGTGTCCAACTAGGAATCTGCTCAGTGATAATCTGAGCTACTACTGCTCCCTCTGCCTGCTGGAATCACTCAAACTGGAAAGTCGAATTTTCTGCTTTTTTGCACTGAAAAACGAACTCTCCCAAGCAACTCGGCCTCCTTGGCAATGGACTGCGCTACCTCTAGGAATTTCGGCCTGCCGTTCTCACTGAACAACGAAATTCCTCCCTTCACTTTTGAGCTTCCTGACTGATCAAATATGCTCTGATACCATGTGAAAATTGCAATATCGGAATCCTATTGCAACATTTGGTATTATTTCTCCTAACTGATAAATTAATTATTCATTTTATTGCTATGACAACATTGAAATAAACACATTGCAACCTTCACAAACAAATTGCGGAAATAATAGCGCTAGAAACCGAGAAAATACTAGCACACACAATAAAATTGACACCGTTATTTTTGGACAATTTGTGAAAATTCCTGAATCTAACACATCAGAAGCTCCTACTACAATTTCTGGTTTACTATCTCCCATTTGTTCTTTACATTAACAAGTTATTTAATCTCATAAACATCAAAGTAAACACAAATGCAACCTCCACAGCTATACAAATCATGCACTGAAGTAAATTGAAACAATAACACAAGGGACATTGTTATTTTTGGAAAATCTTCCTCGGAAAAACCCAATGCGGGGAAACCGGTGCAACATATATGAGGGTTTTATTATTAAGCAAATTTCGTGAATACTACTAGGGTGCAAGAATTGGCTCACCCAACAGCGAATGTCCTCGGCAGTAGTACCATATCCAGAGACAGATATTCCTACAAATTAGCAATTGGATGATCAACCCCACAGTGACTTTGACTGTTCCTTGTGCTGGACAGCGAAAGCTACTCCAAGCATTACTTTGGAACTATGTCACCCTCTCTCGGCTGATCTGCTCTCAGTCTGGCCCATAGAATTTCCCCAGCGCTGCCTTTGAAGCCCAACGTTAGCCTCTACGACCCTCTACACTAACTGCGTCAGCCTCTATGGCCTTTTGCGTCTTCTACGTCAGCTTCTGTTGCCTTTGCGTCAACCCTTCTAGGGCTTGCGCTACCTCTTTGCTATGTATTCTTCAGCGTCAGATAAAAATCCCTTGCTGAACTGCCCCTCGCTACAACTGATCACTAACTTGATTTCCTCAGCAAACCTCGCCCCAGAAAATCGAATTCTTGATCTCTCTTGGTGTATCTCCAACTGACCCTCAAGCCTCCTCTTATACATTTCCTGTTGACGAATCAATTGCCGAGATTAAGTCTCTAATCAAAGGCTAAGATTATAACTGGCTTGATCCTCGTCACTTAGAACTTTCTCACCCATATTTGATTAATACACATTAAATTTTTTATTTTCCTAAGTTTAGACTTAGGAACCTATTAAAAATATTAATTATTTTAATTACTCCTCATTTGGGTGGAATTTCTCCAAACGATTTCTGGGTCTTGGAGATCTCATGTGCCTTAGCCTCTCCACCAATTTTCATGGCTAGAGCAGATCCGATGCTAACCAAAATCAACACTCGCTCTTAGCAAGGAATGTGTTGTAGCAATGCTTCACCATAGAAGCATCACACTGATCCTCCACATCGGTCCTTTGTGTTGATGCTTGGTCTGTTGCCCCACATCCATTGCACTGCGGCTTCCTGTATTGCTTCCCATGACAATGTCAGTGCCACGGCTACATTTGTAGTGTAAATCCCTCTCAACATGCTGCATCATGCCACCCATAACACTGCCACTACTAACTGTTGCACTGCAACTCAGTTATCAAGAAGTAGCTGACTTTACCCAAAAACTGACATCTTGGTCAGTTTGGATGCCTTGTGATGTTGAATCTACCTCTGCTGCTAATCTGTGCTGACCCTCTGCTGCTGCAAGCTGCTCGGTGCCTCTCGCACTGCTGCAACATCCACTGCACTGCCTCAGACTTTGGCACTCTAGCAATGCCACTATTGCTCCATCACACTTTTCTCCATCTGACGCCTGTCAACATGCTACTGTCCTTAAGGGCGCTCGTAGCCGTATGTGATCCAGGAGTTTGGGCACCTCAAGGATCCTGCCCCTCTTTTGTAGTCCTCTTGACTACATCTCAATGTCTCCCCACCTCTTCTCTAGAGGCGCATGAGCACTCATGGCACAGTCATCATCAGTCTTGACATCCTTCTCCGCCTTTGCTGGAGAAGCCTTTGAGTCGGAAGCTTCTCCCTTACCTTTCTTCTTGAAGCACTGAGAGGCATAATGTCCCAGCTCCCCACAGTTGAAGCACTTGACCTTGGAGATATCTTTCTTCTTCCTCTTTTGAATCCCTTGCTGTCCCACAGATGCTAGAGTTGCATTCTCCTCCTTCTCTTTCTTGATTCAAAATCCCTTACCACTACTCCCCGCCTTGGTCAATCTCCTGATTTCTTCCCGTCGAAGAGCTGCCCACATCTCCTACCACCTGGGGAGAGTCGCTCTGCCCAAAATGCTTTGGACAAATGTTTCCCAGTCCTTGGAGATTGCGTTCAGAGAAGTCCTGACCATGAACTTTGGATCTAGTGTAGACCCCACAGAAGTAAGCTGGTCGTGAATTCCTTGCAACCTGAGAAGGAACAAATCTATCTCCTCTCCTTTTTGCATTTGACATGACCTCGACTGATTTTCCAATAACATCTTCCGCTGCCAGAAGAGCCCTAGTATAAGGTGGTTAGTGTTTGCCACATCTCCCTTTCTATGTTCTTCTCAGCAATATGTGGTATGACATGATCCTTGACCCCGTCTATGATCATGCATTTTGTTTTCACCTAGGCCTCCTCATACTTCTCATTTGCATTAGGGTCAACTGGGACAGCTACGGTTTTCAAGGCATAGTCCTTGATGGGATGTTTATCCAGGATCATCGCCTTCCAGATGACAAAATTGGAAGCCCTGTACAATCTGTCCTGATTCCTCAATCCATTTACTGCCATCTCTGCTCCTTTTCTCTTGACTCCCTTTGAGTCTTGATTTCCCTCTCGGAAATCTTCCGGCCAACTGTCGAAACACTCCTCTTCGATCCTCCTTTGCTGCTACAACCCGGATCTAGATTTCTTGGCTAGAAATCTGTCGAGGTAATGCTTCTCTCTACCTTGGTTTAGTCTCCTTAGAGATTGTTCTGTACTCACAGAAATAACGTCCCACTAGCTCCACAAATCAAAAACTGCTCAGCTCCCTTAGCCCCAACAACTGAAGAATCTAAGCCCTTCTATCTCTGCGCAGTCACAATGAGAGCTGGATCAGTGCCTCCTGGCCACTGCGTCAGTCCTTCCTGGCTCAGAAAGATGACTTGGCACTGCGTAAGCCAAATCTGCCTCCCTCTACCTCTGTGCTGGCCTGGATAGCTGACGCAGCTACTGCGTGGGCTCCTCCCAACTACTGCGTCTTCCTCTCTTGTCTCATAATGCTGATGTAGGCACTGCATGAGCCTCTACGTCACTCTCTGTATTGCGTCACTCCTCCTCTTGCCTCTTCAGCTCTGGAATAGTGCTGTCTCTCTGGACAACTGCTTCTTGTTGGAAACACTGAGATGGGGGGTGAATCAGTATTCCTTTTCAATTGTTATTTTTACCAGTTAAATCATTTATACTTAGAACACAAAATGAACAATAGGAATAAATGCTTTTATTAATATAATCTTTGCAATAAATCAGGTACAATATATATATGGCTCCAACCTTTGATGAAGACACCGATCTTTAATCTCACAGGCTCCAACCTGTTGCCAAGCACCAACTTGGTCTTTTGTGAGGCTCCAACCTCTAGGTCACAAGGCATCAACCTTGTGTTTAGGAGCACCAACTCCAAGGACACCAATCCTTCCAATTCTAAGGCACCAACCCCAAGGGCTCCAAACCTATCTTATCAAGGCACCTAGCTTGTTTGTTCGAGGCTCCAACCTTCAGGGCACCAACCCTCTGGGCTCCAACACACTGCTATATTTTGTCTAGATATGTTTGATAGTAATTCTCTGCTTCCAAAATCTTCTTCACTGACTTCTATCAATCTACAGCTTCACTGCTACATTAATGACAACCTTGTCTCATAGAAGGTATCACCATTGCTCTTCATTATACCCAAGCAAAATGTCCAAGTCACATCATGATGACTAATACATCATGGTCTTCAATAGTCTCCACACAACTTCAATGTGTCTATAATGAATTGCACTGAACTCTGCACAAAAACAACTCTCTGTTTCAAGCCTCTGTTCTCACTGTCACGATAAATTCTTCAGGAGTGACTGCTTCAGGAGTAACTACTTTAGGAGTGACTTCTTTAGAGGAGTGACTGTCGCGGTTTCATATTGTGTGTTCAATTAAAGACAACCCTGTTCATACTTAGATAATCTTCTTAGATCTGCAGAGCATCCTTTTGAACTGTTATCTGAATCACTCAACAAACATAGGTTCGAGCTAATAAATAACCCAGGCAACAGAATGTTCGACCTTCGGCTTCCTTCTTTTTCCATTGGTCCTTTTGGCTTCCTTCTTCTTCCGCTGGTCCTTTCAGCTTCCTTCTTCGCTTGCTCGACCTTTGGTTTTCTTTCTACTGTTCCTTCGGCTTCCTTTGTCTCTTCAAGTTCACGAGTTGTGAACTTCCTTATGCTCTATTTTTGTGCCCGAGATAGATACTTAAAACTGAATTGTTTTAAATCATTGTTATACGAGTTTCACCAATGACCAAAGGACACGTCTATTGGAGGGATTCCGACTTGTATATTAAAAATATATATCGGAGAGTCTTTTATCCATAGACTTGATTATTCACAGAAAACCATATAAGAGCTGCTATACCCACATGGAGGTCCCACATGCCACGTCATTACCTTTAATCGCAATCGCAACTTCATGAAAAATCGGAGTTATTCCTTTAATCCCGCAAACGAACGTTGGTCCCACCTGAATGCACAAGACCGGACCCCAAATAAAATTAAACCCGTGTCCATAAACTTCTCGGGTCCACTCAGTCCCAAGTCTTATCGGATTAATTCTCCACCGTTGATCTCATCATTAATCCGACAGTTGTTGATCCACCCGATCAACAAACCCAATCGCCGATCCTCCACCGTTTGATCAAGGCGCGCTAGATCCAATGGTTCACAACGATATCTGCTCTCAGTTTACCCCACAAAATCTCCCCAGCGCTACCTTTGAAGCCCAGCATCAACCTCTATAGCCCTCTACACTGCCTAGGTCAGCTTCTACGGCTTCTGCGTCAGCCTCTATGACCTTCTGTGTCCTCTGCGTCAACTCCTGTTGCCTCTACGACCTTCTGCGTCCTCTGCGTCAGCTCCTGCAACTGATCACTAACTCGATTTCCTCAGCAAACTTCGTCCGCAGAAAATCGAATTCTTGATCTCTCTTGGTGTATCTCCAACTGACCCTCAAGCCTCCTCTTTTACTTTTCCTGTTGACAAATCAACGGTCGAGATTAAGTCCCTAATCAACGACTAAGATTAGAACTAGCTTGATCCTCGTCACTTAGAACTTTCTCACCCATATTTTATTAATACACATTAATATTTTTATTTTCCTAAGTTTAGACTTAGGAACCCATTAAAAATATTAATTATTTTAATAATTCCTCATCCGGGTGGAATTTCTCCAAACGATTTTTGGGTCTTGGAGATCTCATGTGCCTTAGCCTCTCCACCAATTTTAATGGCTAGAGCACATCCGATGCTCCCAAAATCAACACAATTGTCCCCCAAAAATCCCAACTTGGGAAGACCAGTGCAGTAGTGAGGGTTTTATTATTTTGCAGTGGTGAAAATCTAAGTACAATCTAGATGCCCAAAATTAACAATCCACAGCAAGAAAATTTGGCCAAAATTATTGAAGGGAATTAACCTTCCTCCACAAGCAATCTCGACACAGCTTGCCTTCAGAAAACTCGAACTCTAAGATCCTTTGCATTAGCCTCTATGCTGTGTCTATGACATCAAGCCTCCAACCAGTCTCTGATGAAGTAGTTTTGCCTGCCTCTGCTGAGGAAATCGTCTCTCCAACACTCTAGAATCTCTACTCGGTGTTTGGAACTGAGAACGAATTTTTCTCAGCTAAATCGAATTGGCAATCAGAAGCATCTGCGCAGTCCACTGCGTTGCCTCACTGTGAATAGCTCGTTCCTCTTGCTGCTGCCTTTCCGGATCTAAAAAATCTCCTCCAGACTCACTATCCCTGCCCCTCATTCATTGCTTCCTCTCCTGTAGATCACTGCTGCTACTCTGGAAATCGATCTACCAAGGAAATCGAATTTTTGGTGTCCTCAAGTGTGTTCTCTAAGTGCCCAGTGACTTCCTCTTATAATCCACTGTTGGAGCTCCAACGACCAAGATTAAAACTTAATCGTTGGCTAGGATCATCTAGGAATCGGTCCGTGTGAGTTTGTTGATCCGTGTGAGTTTCTAGATTATTCTCAGCTTCACTTAATTAATACTGATTAATTAACGAGTTTCCTAAGTTTAGATTTAAGAAATATTAAAAAATTTGTTAATAATCTAATTAAGTCACTTCTTGGTGAAATTTCCAGAAACAATTTCTAGGTCTTGGAGATCTCATGTATTCTAGCCTCTCCACCTAATTTCATGGCTAGAACACATCCAATTTTACCAAAACTAAAATATTTTTGCTCATGGAGTTTTGAACCGGTGACCTTCACATCACAGAGTGCCTTAATAGAACACCCTGTCATCATCTGCTCTATGCCTGTGCGCTTAGTATTGTCAAATTTTAGCTAGAATGAATATGGGGACATTTTATCTTAGAGGGATGTGAAAATAACCCGCACACCTGTATCTGATCAAGAACACACACCTTCAATGTTCATTGCCCACAGGTCTCTGAAAATTTATATTCTGTTCGCTCAAGTGGTACTTGTTTACCTTTCAAATATGACTCATAATTCAGAACACAAAACATAAATTTTAGTCAAAGCTGTGTTTATGGATTAAGCAGGTTGTTGAACCTGAAAAATGTTTGAGACAGTTTATAGTTGAGAACTTATAAGCAGAACATGATTTCTTAAATCCGCAAGTTAGTATTTATTTAAGTTCCAGTTGGTGGATCTAAATAGGTTCCTCCCCACATCCCTCACCACCTAAAATATATTGGGGAAAACATTTTCTGGTAAACTTTGTGATTGTAGGTAATTGGGTTTCATATTCTTACATTCACTGGATTTGTGCTTTGTAGTTGGGTGAAATTGAGTTTGGTTTCATATTCTTAGATTAATAATTATACTGCAAGTTACAATTTATCATCAGGTGATTTGAACTCCTATGTCCTGAATCAGGAAATATTTATGGATTTTTTTCTGTAAACAAGTTGATTAATGATGACTTAAGAGATTTGTAATGCATAGCTTATGTTTCTCATTACTTTTTCCCACAACTTTTGTGCACAGAATGTGGAGGGAAATCAGGTTATTAGCTGCTGAAAAGCCTGTGGTTGCATCCATGGGTGATGTGGCTGCAAGTGGAGGCTATTACATGGCAATGGGAGCGGGAGTCATTGTTTCAGAGAGTCTTACATTGACTGGCTCGATTGGGGTTGTGACAGGTGAACATAATCTCTTAAGTTTCTATCCCAGTGATATATCATTAGTTTCAGTTTGAGAAGGGCATTTATAGATATTGACTAATATACCTATGAGATAGATCCACGATCTTCAGTTTCAATTAGTGTTTGCTTTCATTTTTGGTAAACCCCCCAAACCTTATCGAGGTACTTAACTGGATGGTGCTTGAAGATGAAAGCTTATAGGTCGATTCTAGTTCAAATGCTATGTTTCAAGATGAACTTTTTTATTAGACGAATACTGGAGATGTTGGACTGATATTGTTGTCTCCACTGATAGCAACCGTTACAATGAATTTTAATGTTCTAATTCTTTACCACCAAGATTTCATCTTCGTGACAATGAGAAGTGTCATTTTCTGATTTCAAAATATATAGGATTAATTTAAATCTTTTCAGTTCAGGGCATCCCTGTTACATCTGTATTATATTTGTTGACTTTTTTTCACATCTACTTGTATACTTGTGTGAAAAATTTAGTTTTTTTAAACCAAAAATATTTATTTTTCTTTCCTCAACAATTTGTAAATGAATCATACAAAAAATTCTGGGGAAAGTTCTGTTATATGTCACTTGAAGAGTTTTTTCCAACTTGTTTTCATTTGTTTACTGGTGGCATTCTGTTGTGTTGCATCATAGATTAGATTGCATTTAGTATCAATTTTGTTATATATGTAAAACAAGGGTGGCAATGAACACCCTATGCACATGCTTCCAAACAAGTTGATTTGTGTGTGCAGGTAACAGGTCTATGAGCCCAGGAATTGTTGGGGTTCTCATGAACTCCACGTTCGAGTATTTGGATCATGCAGTCTAAGGTGAGCACATGTGCCCGAGTTGGAGCCAGATGTTACCCACCAAAATGGGTATACCCCTTTTCTCCTATTTTGGATAGCTAGCCAGCCAACAACCCTACTTTTTAGCTTGATGATGATGATATGCCAGCTCCTCCACCATCTGCACAATCATTGCATCTTTAGTGTATGGAATGGAAGAAAAGCTCCCTAATGACTAGTTGCTTTCACTAGACTTCATGTTGTGATTGTGAGGTGGTTCAACAACCCATGCCTTGGGAACCTAACCCGTAGGTACCCAGGCCATTAGAGAAGTATATTGGCACTCACAGTTGAAGCATTGAGAGCCTTGGGCCTCTGAGTAGCAATAGCACATCACACATGACCTTGGGCACCTGCTACACCCAAGACATTTTGCCACCTTACACTAGATTTGATGATTCCTCAGGTTGCACACCTGGACCCAACATGCCCCCAAGCTAGCTTGAGCACCATACGAGGTACGACAACTAATTCAGGGTCCAAAGAGGATGGTCTCACCTTCAGAGACTTGAGAGGGCTAGTGGCACCTGGAAATCCCTCAACGTTGGAGCAAAGATGGACACTATGAGCAGTTGGAGACTCATGGAGACCTATTTTTGGTGCCCCAGCTGGATTTTGGGACCACATAGAGCTATTGAGATCCATTTCAGGGCGAACCTTGAAATCATGATTTTTAGTTGCTACTACATCACACTTGGCACCTTGTAGCACCAATGCATGACATTTGGAGCCTCTTTCATGGATGATGTCATCTTTAAAATCCTCACGACTCACACGTGTGGGATTTTTCTTAGCATTTATGTCAAAAGCTAGTGGGTTGGCTTGTAACCCAAGACATTTTTGTGATTTTACTTACTATTAGGGGCTTGTAGGCTAATAATTAGATCTCATCCTCGTCATATAAATAGAGAAGAGGATCTTTATCGTACATCATCATTTCTTGGACTATTTCGACCCTCGGATAGATTTCAACCTTCTTGTTTCTTGGTGAAAATGTGATCTATAGAACATTCTTGTTCATTGGAGGTCTTCACTTGACTTTGGAGAAGTTGTCTTGGATCAATAAAGGATTTTTGATGCATATTGTCTTGCAAGTGAGCTTGTTTATTGAAAAGTTCTGATTTTATGTCGAATGTATGGAATAAATTGATGATCTAGGGCTTTTGTATTATGCCCTAATTTGTTGAAAATCAATTGCATAGAAAGTAGGTCTCATTATTGTATGCATTACTCATGTATGATATATGAATGGAAATCCCCTTGATGTATCTTGATTATAGTTCTCCCAAGTGATCTGATCCCTCGCAAAGGCATTACTCAGGGTTTGTGTTAGAGCATCAAACATCGTTACTCCTTTGCAAGGTATAGCTTATCATAAGAACCATAGATTTCATCCACCCAAGGACTAGGCACTGGCTTTGTCTAGTTGCTGATCAAGTCATCTTTTATTAATAAATTTGAATTTTATCTCTTTCTCTAATTCAACACTGGTAAGGCTCTATGCAAACCAATTAGGGCTTAGAGCGAATTAGCTAGGAAGAGGAATTTTGGGTCTTGGAAAGTCTCAACATCAAGGGTTGTAGTGGTTGCGACAAAATCATTCCCCATGGTGGCCATTCTTTCCATTTTTATACATAATTTCTCTTGCCCTAGGATAAAACCCTAGTTTTGTTAAAGCTTCAACTTGAGGGCTTGTTGAAGGTTTCATGTACCTTTACTTGGCTTATACTCATTATTGGGAACCTTTTCTTTGTGCCTTGACCTCGGGACATTCCATTTTCCATACTACTTATCAAACTTTAGGCCTAGCGTGCCCTAATTTGACCTCTCTAAGGAAAGTGAATTGCCTCTTCTTCATTGTTGGAGCCTTATACCTAAGTTGTGCCTTTCCCTTAGAAACCATTTTGTCACCTCATGCCTTTAAGATTAGAATCTCTTTGGTGGCCTATATATCGGTACTCCTCCCATTGGTGAAAATACATAAAGAGCAAGGGGTAGTAGCTTTTGTGACAGTGGACTTCTACCTTATTGTTGTCACTTGGACTAGTGATTGCCTTGTTGGGTACCCCTCCACAAGGCCTTCTAGATTTTACAGCAACAATACTACAATTAAAGTGTTATGTTGGTCATGGCACTTTGTATGGCTCTTATCATGCTAGTGTGTGGACAAGTAACTGGTTGCTAGTCTTACCATCTATGAGCTATTTTTTGTTTATTGAGCTTGTATACTTCTCATCAGTGTTAGTCAAAGTCAACCAAGGCGGTCGGGTTCCACTTGTTATTAGTGTTGTATTTCTTCTTATCATGTATGTTTAGCACTATAGTGTAGTGAAAAGATGTGAATTCCAAATATAGAGTAAGGTTTTATTGGCATAGATTTTGTGTTTAGGTCCTAGCCTTGGTTTGGTTCGAGTTCTAATGATTGACTTTCTATGTGCAAAACTTGTGAATGGAGTGCTTGGCATATTCTCACATCTTATTACTCATATTCCTACTATACATTTTGTTGTTGTATTTGTTTGTGTGAAGTATTGGTCAGTTAGTATTGTTCTGCAAGAGCAACATTTTCTTGTTACACACATTAGGCCTAATGACTTCCACATGTTTATGTGTCACAAGCTTCGGATATAATGACCTACATAAGGATGGAAACAATTTGTGATAAACCGTATGATGGAACTGTAACTAAATGCCATTGGTGCTAGCCCATTTAATCTTGTGTATTCTCATTGCAACATCTAGATTTGGCCATGTTGACCACTACGTGTCAACTACCCATAGCAGTACACCCCTTTTTTCGCAAAAGGGATAGCGCTTGATCGATGTGTTTGTGCCATTCGACAGTCATCGTCGACCTGATCATGTTATGTTGTAAACCCAGTCTGCATGTGTAAATTGTAAATAATCTAAGCAGATCTGAGTCATGTATGTAAATTGCCTAGGTGGACCTAATTTTCTAGTGATAATCTATGTTCAGGAAGGTTTTTTGTCTCACCGATCCATGATCGGCAGAGTTTTCCTTCAGCCTGACCCCAAAGCTGGAATGAATTTTGTCAGTAGAATCTTAGGGGAATCCTAGTGCGTTGATTTGCTAAATTATATTTGGTCGCAGCACTGGGTGGTCTATGAGGGTCTATGTCAAATGGGTTTTCCCCCTTTGAGATGTAAAAGTGTAAAAGTCATGATGTAAAGTGCCTCGACGGTTAGAAAATGTTTTTAATCCCCTCATGAGTCCTAAGTCCTAGGCCCTAGGTGATTTTTTCAAAGGCTAAGTTCGAGGATCCATTTAAAAATAAAAATAAAAAAATAAAAAAATAAAAGAACAATATCAATATATATATATATATATATATATTAAATTAAAAAAAAATTAAAAAAATAGATAAAAATAATAATAAAATAAAATAATTAAAATAAAAAATAAAATAAAATAATAACAAGTCAAATTTTTGAGTAAATAAATGCAAAATTTCAATTTTTTAATATATTAAAATGCATTTAAAAATTCGACGGATGAGATTAAAAGGGATTTTGATTCTCATTGACAGTCGAGATCATTTTGACATGGATCACTCGAACTAGCCGTTGGGAATTTTTCCTTTAAATAGGGTGTTAGGGGTCATTTGAGATCAGATTGGATCTGAGAGTCTGGTGCTAAAGAAAGCTCTCTTGTAGTCATTTTTGTGCAATAAAGAAAGACTTTGGGGTTGAAATCTTGCTGGTGTTACTCTTCTGAAAGTGCTGTAAGATGATTTATTTTTCTGCATAATTTTATTTTCAGCCATTGATAGTAGCTTGATGAAGATTGATCTAGGCACAGGTATCTTGTCTGATCTTTGGAGTTTGAATGATAGTTTAGATTCTGAAATATGATGGCAGGTATCTCCATTTGATCTGGATTTCATTATTGTTTTCTCCCTCTATGTTAATGGTTGTTTTAAGTTGTGCAAGAAATCTTAGTTTTGAGTTTACCGAGCGTTAGGGGAAGTTCTCAGCTGAACCAGCCAACTCCCGGATTGCGTTTTCTGAAAGAGCCCAGCGAGTTTTAATCCCGAGCTTATCATCTGAAATTTTTTATGAATGCATACAGGGTTTTCTAAAGTATCTCACATTAAAATTAAATTCTGATAATATTACTATGATTATTGACAAATCTGGCTGCTTAAGAGTCGAAAAGTTGTAAATGCTGTAATTATTTAGCTGATTTAGGGTTTTAGTTTTGTTTTCTGCACATATTATTTCTGGGTTTTCTGTTTTTGCCATTGCAAGCTGCAAGTACAGGCTTTGAGAATTTTTCAGGGTTTCCATCAGGCAATTTGAAGCGGGAAGGGTTTAAAGATTTCGGTTTCTCTGCCACTCAAGGAAATTTTTTATTTTCTGACAGAAAAGCTCAAAATTTTTTTATGCTATCCGGATCTGCAAACCTTTCCGCGAGCTGGCTGGTCATTTTCTGCCACTACTATCCAGATCTGTGTCCTTCCCACACTGCTCCAGAGCTTGCAAAAACAAAATTTAAATCCCTTCTTCTGTTGCCAGATCTGCACGCAGTCTTTATCAGGCTTATCCACTCTAGCAGCCTTTTCTCTCTCTGCGTTTTCCTCTTCTGCTGCCCACGTTTACAAGATCTCTTCTACGGTTCCTTCACGCTGCTGCGATCCATTGATCCCATTCAAATTTTTTACGTTGCCATCAACCATCAAACGCATGCTGCACCCATCGTTCTCCCTTTCGCTGCTCAGCCCCTCTCCACACCTGCAAAGCATATAAAAAAAACGCGGCCATCTCACGCAGCCTTCAATGCTGCCCTTCACGCAACCACTTTTCCTTCAGTTCTGCTCCAGCCGCCGCAAGCCTGCACATTTGCAACAACAAAAATAAAACACAAAAAAATAAATCGATTTTGATCTTCATGCTCGCCGTCCATCCAGATCTGCAAAACGCCCATCGCACTTGCCATTCCCTCATCCGTACGGCCTGCACATTGAAAAACAACAGCAAAAAACAAAAATTTCGATTTGGTAGGTTATCGTAAGTTTTCCCTTGTCCTTTTTTTTTACATGCGTTGATTAATTTTAAGTTAGGGTAGCGTATTATTTAGAGTTTAGCTTTTATTTTATTTCTCCTAAACTTTGCCTAGCGTTCTATAAATTTTCATTACTTTTCGTTTTATTTAGATTTTAATTTCTATTCCTTTTATTTAGATTTTAATTTCTAATATTAGATTATTGCTAGTTTAGATTTTTATTTGATTTTAAATTTAGGTCTGAGTTTTATTATTTAGATTTAATTTTCATTTTTGTTATATTAGGTGTTAGTTCTTTTTTTTAGCTTAGCTTTTTTAGTTTTAAGTTTTAGTTTAAATTTAGATTCACTTTTGTTTAAATTTTAATTTTAAAAAAATAATATCAAAAAGTTTGAAAATAAAAAATAAAAAAAAAATCGATTTTCATTTTTAGTTGTTAGTTTAGTTTTGTTTCATTTTTTTTTTAATAAATCAAAAATCATAAAAAATAAAAAAGTGATAAATGTTTTAAAAAATAAAAGAACTCCTTTTCATTTTTTTTGGGGATTTTAATTTAGAATAGATTTTAGCTTTATTCTCTTTTTTTGTTTTTTAAAGAAAAAGAGAAAAATAGAAAAATAGAAAAAGAAGAGTTCTTTTAGGATTTAGTTTTAATAATTTTAAATTTGATTTAGTTTAGTTTTTTCTTAGAATAGTTTTGTTATATTTATTTATTTATTTTCATTTCATGAAAAAAAAAAGATTTTCTTTTCAGACTTTAGTTTAGATTAGATTTTATTTAGGATTTTAGTTTTGTTTAATTTTTAGATTTAAAATTTTATTAAAAATATAAAAGAATATATAAAAATTAAAAAAAAAAAAAAAGCTAATTAAATATTGGAAATTCTTTTTAAAGTTTTTTCTTTTTTGTGGTGAAATTAAATGTGCTTAAAATGTTTATATCTGAACATTAACTATTTGAAATTTGGTCAGCATTTAAATTATGGTTGTTTAAAGCATTCATTTTTTAGAAATTTAATTGTTGGATCATTATTAAGGCGTTGTGCGTTTGTTGAATATTTTACATCGCTTGGGTTAATTGATGGTAAATGATTGTTAATGAGTTCATATTTCTGCAAGCATTTGATAAATAATCATTCAGTCATTAACTCCATAAGGCACTGGTACATTAATTTCTAAACCATTCAAGTGCTAAATTGCCTTGTTGTGTCTCCCTACCCAACTGGTTCACAGTTGGTTTTCATTCATCCAATAGGGTCTACCCCCCTTCGCCTCGGGACACTGGCTTAAACGGAGGGATCGGGGATTAGGGTGACAGCCCCCTATCTGAGCGTTGTCGTGACAATCTGTGTGACAACATTTTTTGGCGCCATTGCCGGGAATACTTTATTCTCGGTGTTTCAACGAATTTTTATCATTCATCGTTCATCTTTCTATCATTTGTTTGAGCTGGCAACGACAACATTTTTTGGTGCCGTTGCCAGGGATAGAGTTTTTCTGTCCCTGGCGTTTCAGCGACATTCATCTTCTCATTTCTCATCATTCTTTCATCTCTCATTTGTGCTGGCAGAGACAACATTTTTTGGCATCATTTGGATCTTTTCATCACCTTATTTTTCGTCATATTAGCAACTACTCTTCGGTTCATTTCTTGTTCAGGTGGCAACTCCATTTCTTTTCATTTATTTCTCCCAGACTAAGTCACCAGATTCATCCTAAACCCCCTGCGAATCCTGAATCCGGCGAATCCGACACGATTCGGTCTGGATTCGTGTCCAAATCACAGGACACGTCGTGTTTGAGGGCGTGTCGCGATTTTAGGACACGTGTCCGGTTTCCAAGACTCGCTAAGCTCAGTGTGGGAATGAAAAGGGCGTGTTTGCTCATTAACATTGTCATTTGGCAAGTGATTTGTGCTGTTGGAGCAAGGAGTAAAGCATTTTGGCAGCTTCATGATCAAGTCTAGGCCCTAGTATTGATATGCTATTCATGGTAATGTTAAATTCTTAAAGTAAAAGTGACATTCTCCTTAATCTTCATTTTGATCCTTTTACTTAAATTTTTAACATTACCATGAAATGACTCAAGATGTTTGAGAGTGGTTCCGGCCTCGTTGGATTTCATATGGAGAACGTAGAATTTTAGATTTCATTCAAAATCCAGCAGACTTATCAGTTTTTCAGGATTTTAGGATTGGGGGATTGCAATGTTTCCATTGAATTTTGTCATGTATTAGGGTATGGAACTCGTATTTAATCAAGAGCACCAAACCAAGAGCTTTTGAATATGTCGCTCCCGCTCCCCGCTTTCGCTCCCGCTCCCAAGTAACACTGTTCCTGATGATATGGGTCTGGACACCACTGTTGAGTTGG
Source organism: Pinus tabuliformis (assembly GCA_031772625.1). Classification (NCBI taxonomy): domain Eukaryota; kingdom Viridiplantae; phylum Streptophyta; class Pinopsida; order Pinales; family Pinaceae; genus Pinus; species Pinus tabuliformis. The sequence continues at coordinate 1,528,702,436 of CM062820.1, read as the reverse complement.
CATCAGCCAACATGGATCTCAATGATCTAGTGCTAGAGCCTGTTAGATTTGATGACTTAGAGGGGTCAACCTCCATACCCGCAGATGCAGAGGCGACTATGGATACAGCGGAGTAGGAGGATGTAGAGGAGAGCAGTGGGGACCATGATGGTGGGGACAGTGATGTTGATTCTGATGCTGATTGATGCCTTGAGGCTTGTATACCTGTAGTTGTTTTATATTTTCTATTTCTATTTGCCATTGGCATTGCACCAACACTACCTATGTAACACATTTTGATTTGATGACTTAATGAGAAAACTACAGTTGTCAGTGTGTTTATCTTACTATCTTGTAGTTGTAAGTTGTCTTTCAGTTATGAATTATGAATCATGATTTAAATTTTTAATAGATTTATCATTTATGTGACCAGTACCACTGACATTTATTTGAATTTTGTATGTACTATGCATGCTAATAGCTATAGATGAAGATCTATGTTTGAAATCAATAAATTTGTATCATTAATTAAAATTTGTGTAAGAAATATGATAATATCTAATTTTTAATATATATGTATATTTTTTAATATATATATATATATATATATATATATATATTTTTTTTTTAATAAAATAATATATAACGTGTCCTGTTCCAAGGGGTCAGTGTGTCTGAATCCGACACCACGAATCTTGAATCCTACGTGTCCCGAATCCCCGTGTCAGGTGACTTAGCTCCCAGACAAAGAAGCCTCTCGTATTAGCTTGTTTGTTGCTTTTTGGATCCTAGAATTAGATTCATTGTTCAAGGGGCGACTCCACTTCTTTCATCTCTTGATTTTCTTAAGCAGAGATCTCTTTCTATCATCCATTTGGTCCCTCGTTATTCATCATGGATTATTCGTTTAAACCATGTCATTTTATTGATGATCTCCATGATATTCCGGAAGTGGCCATTTCTAAATTACCTTTGTTCTCGAGTGGTGATTCAGTCGCTGTTAAAAGGCATCTAGGCTTGTTTACTCGTATAATGATCATATATTGTAGACCCCCTCAGTATAATCATGAAGATGTCAAAATGCGTCTTTTTGTCTTTTCTTTAAAGGGTGATGCTTTGAATTGGTTTAGCAATTGTTCTAAGAATTCTTTCACTTCTTTACAAGACATTGTCAATGCTTTTAAAGATAGATATGGTAATCCAGATAGCTCGCCTTGTGCCCCTAAAATTGTGCAACAGAATGAAAGTAATCTTATGAAAGGTTCAGCTGTTGGTGAAAGATTCCAAGACAATTCTTCATATCAGAATGTGCCATCCACCTTTACCATTGCAGATCAAATCCATGATACTGGAAAAGCAGGGACAAATTGTAAAAACAGTGTTGACAATGAAAAGGAAGATTAGAAACAAATTATACAAGAACTAATGCTGCTGGTAAAAAAATATGGAGATTAATCAAACTAATTACACCAATGATGTGAGAACTTTATGCACCCACCTGGAAAAACGTAATAGGGAGATGGAGATTAATCAAAAATCAGCATGCTAAGGAAATTGAGGCAATGAAGAATAATCATGACACAAAAATTAGTTTTATGCAAAGCAAGTTATCAGGCTTCGAGGAAAATATGACGACCATGAAAGCTAATCATGATAGGGAAATTAATTCTATGCAAAACAAGTTATTAACTATGGATGAAGAAATGACTATCATGACATTCGATCATAATAATCAGTTGGCTACCATGCAAGCAAATCATAAGGAAGAGATAAACTCTATGCAGTATTGCTTGATGAACTTAAAGGAAAAGAACGATAAAGTAATAAAAGATATGGAAGAATACCATGCCAGGCAAATCAGTGCTATGAAGGTTGAACACTCTAGTTAGATAGATGCCATTAAAATACAGGTTCAGAAATTTCAACAATGGTTAGAGGATAAAAAAAACCAGGGAACGTCAATAAATCAAGAGCCTCCTTATCTGTTACAACAAGCTCCATCATATTATGAGGTCCTTTGTTCCATTGAAAAGTGGATAATTGAAGATGACCTGGATAAAAGGGAAATTAATAATCAGATTGATGTTCACACGGTTAATCCACCAGTCATAGAAGATCAATTTATAACTCACGGCACTTGTGAGATTGATCCATCATCCTTGACAGGTTAGATGCAGAATGAAGAAAGACATGTCACACATATCTTACATACTTCCTCTGAAAGCTTTGAAGTAGAAAATTCCATGTCATCAGTGATACAGCCTGCCACGAAGAAAACGTGCAAGAGAAAGAAAATGAGAAAAAGATTTGATGCATCAGACGACCGCGAGCAGCTTGACTTTCGGATAGGAAAAAGTCCTACCATATGCAGAATTGGACATGGCACATCTGACAAGCAGTCGACAGATTTGCCTGAAAGCAGGCAAATGCTCAGTATACACTATATTGAACACATCTGATGCCATGTGGCATCCTCTGTATTTCTAACCCTACTCCTTGTTTTTTTCAGCATTTTATTTCTATTTTAGGATTAGATCTACTTTTCTTGTTACTAGATAATTAATAAATGAAGAGCTTATATCTTTCACGTACTTAATGATTATATGATATTTTTTGGATGGACGCTACTTATATTTTGTTTTGTGTTGCATGGATGTAGATTCTGGATTCTCACATTCCTACAATGCAGCAACGTGTCCCCAGGTAGAGCCAGATGTTGACCACTAAGTGTCAACTACCCATAGTAGTACACCCTCTTTTCCGCAAAAAGGATAGCGCTTGATGGACGTGTTCCTGCCATTCGACAGTCATCGTCGACCTGATCATGTTATGTCGTAAACCCAGTCTGCATGTGTAAATTGTAAATAATATGAGCATATCTGAGTCATGTATGGAAATTGCCTAGGTGGACCTAATTTTCTAGTGATAATCTACGTTCCAGAATGTTTTTTGTCTCACCGATCCATGATCGGCGGAGTTTTCCTTCAACCTGACCCCAAAGCCGAAATGAATTTTGTCATTAGAATCTTAGGGGAATCCTAGTGCGTTGATCTGCTAAATTATATTTGGTCACAGAACTGGGTGGTCTATGAGGGTCTATGTCAAATAGGTTTTCCCCCTTTGAGATGTAAAATTATCAAAGTCATGATGTAAAGTGTCTTGAGGGTTAGAAAATGTTCTTAATCCCCTCATGAATCCTAAGTCGTAGGCCCTAGGTGATTTTAGGACTTTAGTTTAGATTAGATTTAAAATATATATATATATATATATATATATATATATATATATATATATATATATATATTTTATTAGGACTTTAGTTTAGATTAGATTTTATTTAGGATTTTAGTTTTGTTTAATTTTTAGATTTAAAATTTTATTAAAAATATAAAAAAATATATAAAAATTAAAAATTAAAAAAAAGCTAATTAAAAATTGGAAATTCTTTATAAAGTTTTTTCTCTGTTGTGGTGAAATTAAATGTGCTTAAAATGTTTATATCTAGACATTAACTATTTGAAATCTGGTCAGCATTTAAATTTCGTGGTTGTTTAAAGCATTCATTCTTTAGAAATTTAATTGCTGGATAATTATTAAAGCGTTGTGCGTTTGTTTAATATCTTACATCACTTGAGTTAATTGATGGTAAATGATTGTTAATGAGTTCATATTTCTGCAAGCATTTGATAAATAATCATTTAGTCATTAACTCCATAAGGCACTGGTACATTAATTTCTAAACCATTCAAGTGCTAAATTGCCTTGCTGTGTCTCTCAACCAAACTGGTCCATAGTTGGTTTTCATTCATGCAATAGGGTCTACCCCCCTTAGCCTCGGGAGACCGGCTTAAACGGAGGGATCGGGGATCAGGGTGACAGCCCCCGGTCTGAGCGTTGTCATGACATTCTGTGCGACAATAGGCCAAATTGTGAATAATTTGGTGCATATTGAGTCCTATGTGACGGATTTCAAAGCGCAATGATCAATTTCTTTTAGTTCTCTAGGGTCCTCAGCTGCCCCAAGGTTCCAAAAGTTGCCAAAAGAATATTAGAGCAAATTATACTTTAGCAGGGTATCCACACAAAGAAGGTAATCTTGTTCTAGATTTCAAGCGATTATATGAAATTGGTTTCCTATTGTTAAATTATGGTATGTTCTATGATTAGAGTAGTTTACCTCTTTTCTTTTTATTAGCCATAGATTAACAATCACATATACATTAAGTAAAGTGCAGATAGAACATTAAACGATCAATAGAAAACAAGCCAAGACAAGAGACACAAGATGTGGCGGCTAGCGAGGGACAAACCCCAATGCGGGGAAACCCTTTGATCAAATCTTCTTTTATCTTCAATAGTTCAACAGAGAGAAATAGTACAAAATTAGAATTTTGTAATTTTATATCAAGAGCAACAAACCCTAGATCAACAAAGTCAAACTTGGTCAAACGAGTTGAAATTGACCTCCAATATGCTTGGTCAATTTCTAGTCAACTAGCCCTCGAACAGCCTAAAGAAACAGCCCTTGAACAACCCCAAAAACAGTCAAACCGTTGTTGACCGAAGTCAACCTGCTGCCCAAAACTAGGGCAGTCAACGCTAGTCAAACCTGTGGATGGATTGCCTCAATTTTTGTGCCAAAATCTGCGGCCTGCCCAGGAGAGGTAGTGACACCAAAATTGCACCCTTGATGAGTCATCGTTTGGTCAATGCAGGTCAAAGAGACCTTCAACAACTTCTATGCCCTCCTTTCAACGTCCTCCTTGCCCTAATGCGTCCTCCTTCCCACGTGTGAGCTGCTCGTATAACCCAAAGCTAAGGAGAGAGAGAAGAATGAGTGAGATGAGATGATGAGAAAATGAATCAACCTCCCTTGTATTTATATGATTCATTGGGCATGTGTGCCACACATTTAACTGTTGGTTGACCTTGATAATTTGTCAAGTAAATACAAATAAATTGATATATTCATAAATACTTGTCGGAATCGGATGATCTTTAGATTAATCCTACACCTCTCGACAAGAGGAATCTAGGAAAAATATGAGATACCATAAATGAGGTGACCCACATGGAGTTTGGCCCTAGTTGCCAATTTTAACACTCCCTCTCAACTAGGGAGAACTCCATCTGCAATCCGTCTGACCGTCGCTACAATCCCAACCATCAAATGCACTGCCTTGCACTGCTTGGCCCTGCTTTGCTCTACTCTACTTTGCTCGAACTATGAAGAAGAAGAAATGATCGAGGATGTATCATACCATCCTCCACTAAACCGAAGGCAGTCTCAAAGTGTGTCAAACCACTCTCATTGATCCTAGATCAGTATCATTGATCCCAGATCAATGGAGGTCATCTTAGCATAGGGAGTACGGTAGATACAATGATGCGTCCATCGATAGTACTACTAATGGTCCCTGTTGTTGCGCGGATTGACACAACAACGCTCAGACCGGGGGCTGTCACTCTGATCCCCGATCCCTCCGTTTAAGCCTGTCTCCCGCGGCTAAGGGGGGTAGTCCCTGTGAGATGATGAGACCAACTGTCGACCAGTTGGTTGGGAGACACGAGATACGATATAAAAAGCACTTAAATGATTTGATTAATTGAGCAGACCAGTGCCTTAAGAGATTATTGTTAAAATGATTACTTGTTAGATATAGAAAAATAAACCGTGAACAGCAATCATTTGTCATCAAAAGGTATTAGCGAAATCACATAACCAAACGATATCCAGCGACTGAGAATTTTAAAAAAAGATAAATGCTTTAAACCACCACGAGAATCCTAGACCATTAACTAGATATCATATTCGGCGTTCGCATCTTGACTTGAAAAATTCAGATCTTAAGATATAACATGAAAAACAACTGAAACTGGCAAAAATGATTTTCCAAATTTTTTATGTGATAAAATGAAACCTAAAAACCCTAAACCTTGATAAAAACTGCATAAAGCAAAAAATTTGAAACCCTAGATCAGAGAAAATTGAAACCCTAAGACAACTAATTAATTTACAGATTTGGCCCCTTAACAGCCAGATTCAGCAATAAGAACGGAAATATTTTAACGAAACGAAAATTTCAGATTTGTCACTGTGAAGAACTTCAGAAAATTTCTCATGCAAATCAAATAAATAAACCGAATGATAGACCCAGGATCAAATCCAATTGGGCTCAGCAAAAAATGCTTGCAGGAGTTGGCTGGTTCAGCCGAGAACTTCCCCGAACGCCCACAAAATTCCTTCAGAAAATGTTTTCTGCACAGCTCAAAACAACCGTCAACAAAGAGGGCAAAAATGCTGCTAGATCTCAAACATTAATGGAGATACCTGCCATTACTTCAGAAACCCTAACAGCACCCAAACCCCAGCAAGTGAACAAGATACCTGTGCTCACAATACTCTATAAGAAGCTAATATTAATGGCTGAAAATAACATATGCAAAAAATGAAATGATCTCACAGCATTTCAAGAGAGTAACACCAGCAAGATATGGACCCCAAAGTCTTCCTTTATTAACCAGAAACAGATTTACAAGAGAGCTTCTTCAGTATCTGACTCACAGATCGAATGAATCTGAAATGACCAGCTAAGACCCTATATAAAGGAAATGATCCCAACGGCTAGTTCGAATGATCCATGTAGAAATGATCTCGACCGTTGATGAAGATCAAGACATTTCTTGATCTCATCCGTCGATTTATTCAATTAATTTTTTATTATTATTTTTTAAATTTCTTATTATTTATTTTATTATTATTTTTTAAACTTTTAAATTTTTAAATTTTTTTTATTATTTTTTATTTATTTCATTTTTTTAAATTTTTAAATTTTTTTATTATTTATTATTTTTTTATTATTTTTAAAATTTTAAAATTTTTAATTTTTTTTTATTATTTATTATTTTATTATTATTTTTTAAACTTTTAAATTTTTTTTATTATTTTTTATTTATTTCATTTTTTTAAATTTTTAAATTTTTTTATTATTTATTATTTTATTATTATTTTTTAAATTTTTAAATTTTTTTTTTATTATTTTTTATTTATTTCATTTTTTTAAATTTTTTATTTATTTTATTATTTTATTTCATTTTTTAAATGGATCATCGAACTAAACCTTTGGAAACATCACCCAGGACCTAGGACTTAGGACTCACGAGGGGATTTAAAACATTTTTCGACCCTCAAGACACATTACATCATGACTTTTACAACTTACATCTCAAGGGGACAAGCCCACTTAACACAGACCCTCATAAATCACCCAGTTCTGCGACACAACTATAATCTAGCATATTAACACACTAGGATTCTCCTAAAGTTCTAATGACAAAATCCATCCCGGCTTTGGGGTCAGGTTTGAAGGAAAACTCTGCCGATCCATGGATCGGTGAGACGAAAAACCTTCCGGGACATAGATTATCATAGAAAGTTAGGTCCACCTAGGCAATTTTACATACATGACTCTGATCTGCTTAGATTATTTACAATTCATATATGCAGACTGGGTTTACAATTGAAATGATCAAGCTGCTGATGACTGTAGGCTGGCACGGACACGTCGTTCAGGTGCTACCCCTTTCTGCCAAGAAAAGAGGGTGCACTGCATGGGAGGTTGACCAGTAGAGGTCAACATCTGGCTCTACTTGGGGACACATTGCTGCTTGCAGGAATGTGAGAATCCAGAATCTGCATCCATACAACACAAAAATAAGTAGCGTCCATCCAAAATCATCATATACATTAAGCACAATAAAGATACAAGCTCTTCATTTATTAACTATCTAAAGCAGAAACGAAAATGCGGAAAAAACGAGTAGGGTTAGAAATACGATACAAAGGATGCCCTACGGCATCAGATGTGTTCAATATAGTGCATACTGAGCATTTGCCTGCTTTCAGGCAAATCTGTCGGCTGCTTGTCGGATGTGCCATGTCCCATTTTGCATATAGTAGGACTCTTTCCTATCCGAAAATCAAGCTTCTTGCGGCCGTCTGACGCGTCAAATCTTCTTCTCATTTTCTTTCTCTTGCGCTTTTTCTTTCTGGCTGGTTGAATTACTGATGACCTGGTACTTTCTGTTTTAAAGCTATCAGATGAAGTATGTAAGATATGCGTGCTATGTCTTTCTTCATCTTGCATCTGATCTTTATCATTCTTAAGTCTGTATGGATCACCTTCAATCAACCATCTTTCAATCGAATCAATAACCTCCTTATAATAAGATGGAGCTTGTTGCAGCAAATGAGAAGGCTCCTGATTTGTTGGTGTCACCTGGTTTCTTTCATCTTCCAATTGCTGAAACCTTTGAACCTGTATTCTAATGGCATCCATCTGTCTAAAGTGTTCAACCTTTATAGCACTGATTTGTCTGGCATGGTGCTCGTGCATGTCTTTTATTACTTTAACATTTCCTTCCTTTATGTTCACCAAGCAATGCTGTATGGAATTTATTTCTTCTCTGTGATTTGCTTGCATGTCAGCCAACTGATTGTTATGATTGAACGTCATGATAGTCATTTCCTCATCCATAGTTAATAACTTGTTTTGCATAGAGTCAATTTCCCTATCATGATCAACTTTCATGGTCACCATATTTTCCTCTAAGACTGACATCTTGCTTTGCATGATTCTAATTTCTGTTTCATATTTAGTTTTCATGGCCTCAATTTCTTTAGCATGCTGATTTTGCGTGACCTCAATCTCCCTATTACGTTTTTCCAGGTGGGTGCATAAAGTTTTCACATCATTGACATAATTAGTTTGATTGATTTCCATATTTCTCACCAGCATCATTAGATCTCGTAAAATTTGCTTTTGCTCTTCCCTTTCATTGTCATTTGTCCCTGATTTTTCACTATCATGAACTTGATCTGCAATATTTCCGGTGGATGACACATTCTGACATGATGAATCGTCTTGGGATCTTTCAGCTGGACCTCTTATCAAATTACTTTCATTCTGTTGCACAATTTTAGAGGCAGAAGGCAAGCTGTTTGGACTATCATATCTATCTTTAAAAGCATTGAGAATGTCTTGTAAAGAAGTGAAAAAATCATTAGGAAAATTATTAAACCAATTCAAGGCATCACCCTCTAAAGAATGGACAAATAGACGCATCTTGAAATCTTCATGATTATATTGAGGAAATCTACAATATAAGATCATTACACAAGTAAACCTGTTTAAATGTTGTTCAACAGTGACCAAATCACCACCCGAGAACTTAAATAATTTACCAACGGCCTCTTTCGGAAGATCATGGAGATTATCAGTAAAATGACATGGTTTAAATGAATAATCCATGATGAACAATGAAGGATCAAATGGATGATAGAAAGAGATTTCTGCTCAAGAAAATTAAGAGATGAGAGAAGTGGAGTCGCCACTTGAACAATGAATCTGATTCTAGGATCCAAAAAGTAACCACAAGCAGATATGAGGAAAGCTTCTTGTCTGGGAAAAATGAGAAAGTGGAGTCGCCACCCAAACAAAAAACAGACCGAAGAGATGCTACTGATATGGCGAAAAATAAAGCAATAAAAGATCCAAATGATAACCCAAAAGGTTGAATTTGCCAGCTCAAAATGAGAGATGAGAAAGATGATAAGGTGAATGTCGATGAAACTCCAGGAACAGAAAAACTCTGTCCCCGGCAACGGCGCCAAAAAATGTTGGCGTTGCCGGCTCAAATGAATGATAAAAAGATGAACGATGAATGATGAAAAGTCGTTGAAACACCAAGGACAGAAAAACTCTATCCCCGGCAACGGCGCCAAAAAATGTTGGCGTTGCCGGGCCAGATGAAGAGATAAGAAATGAGAAAAATGATTTGTCGTTTGAAACACCGAGAAAAAGCAGTCCCCGGAAACGGCGCCAAAAAATGTTGTCGCGCAGATTGACACAACAACGCTCAGACCGGGGGCTGTCACTCTGATCCCCGATCCCTCCGTTTAAGCCTGTCTCCCGCGGCTAAGGGGGGTAGTCCCTGTGAGATGATGAGACCAACTGTCGACCAGTTGGTTGGGAGACACGAGATACGATATAAAAAGCACTAAAATGATTTGATTAATTGAGCAGACCAGTGCCTTAAGAGATTATTGTTAAAATGATTACTTGTTAGATATAGAAAAATAAACCGTGAACAACAATCATTTGTCATCAAAAGGTATTAGCGAAATCACATAACCAAACGATATCCAGCGACTGAGAATTTTAAAAAAAGATAAATGCTTTAAACCACCACGAGAATCCTAGACCATTAACTAGATATCATATTCGCATCTTGACTTGAAAAATTCAGATCTTAAGATATAACATGAAAAACAACTGAAACTGGCAAAAATGATTTTCCAAATTTTTTATGTGATAAAATGAAACCTAAAAACCCTAAACCTTGATAAAAACTGCATAAAGCAAAAAATTTGAAACCCTAGATCAGAGAAAATTGAAACCCTAAGACAACTAATTAATTTACAGATTTGGCCCCTTAACAGCCAGATTCAGCAATAAGAACGGAAATATTTTAACGAAACGAAAATTTCAAATTTGTCACTGTGAAGAACTTCAGAAAATTTCTCATGCAAATCAAATAAATAAACCGAATGATAGACCCAGGATCAAATCCAATTGGGCTCAGCAAAAAATGCTTGCGGGAGTTGGCTGGTTCAGCCGAGAACTTCCCCGAACGCCCACAAAATTCCTTCAGAAAATGTTTTCTGCACAGCTCAAAACAACCGTCAACAAAGAGGGCAAAAATGCTGCTAGATCTCAAACATTAATGGAGATACCTGCCATTACTTCAGAAACCCTAACAGCACCCAAACCCCAGCGAGTGAACAAGGTACCTGTGCTCACAATACTCTATAAGAAGCTAATATTAATGGCTGAAAATAACATATGCAAAAAATGAAATGATCTCACAGCATTCCAAGAGAGTAACACCAGCAAGATATGGACCCCAAAGTCTTCCTTTATTAACCAGAAACAGATTTACAAGAGAGCTTCTTCAGTATCTGACTCACAGATCGAATGAATCTGAAATGACCAGCTAAGACCCTATATAAAGGAAATGATCCCAACGGCTAGTTCGAATGATCCATGTAGAAATGATCTCGACCGTTGATGAAGATCAAGACATCTCTTGATCTCATCCGTCGATTTATTCAATTAATTTTTTATTATTATTTTTTAAATTTCTTATTATTTATTTTATTATTATTTTTTAAACTTTTAAATTTTTAAATTTTTTTTATTATTTTTTATTTATTTCATTTTTTTAAATTTTTAAATTTTTTTATTATTTATTATTTTTTTATTATTTTTAAAATTTTAAAATTTTTAATTTTTTTTTATTATTTTTTAAACTTTTAAATTTTTTTTATTATTTTTTATTTATTTCATTTTTTTAAATTTTTAAATTTTTTTATTATTTATTATTTTATTATTATTTTTTAAATTTTAAATTTTTTTTTTTTTATTATTTTTTATTTATTTCATTTTTTTAAATTTTTTATTTATTTTATTATTTTATTTCATTTTTTAAATGGATCATCGAACTAAACCTTTGGAAACATCACCCAGGACCTAGGACTTAGGACTCACGAGGGGATTTAAAACATTTTTCGACCCTCAAGACGCATTACATCATGACTTTTACAACTTACATCTCAAGGGGACAAGCCCACTTAACACAGACCCTCATAAATCACCCAGTTCTGCGACACAACTATAATCTAGCATATTAACACACTAGGATTCTCCTAAAGTTCTAATGACAAAATCCATCCCGGCTTTGGGGTCAGGTTTGAAGGAAAACTCTGCCGATCCATGGATCGGTGAGACGAAAAACCTTCCGGGACATAGATTATCATAGAAAGTTAGGTCCACCTAGGCAATTTTACATACATGACTCTGATCTGCTTAGATTATTTACAATTCATACATGCAGACTGGGTTTACAATTGAAATGATCAAGCTGCTGATGACTGTAGGCTGGCACAGACACGTCGTTCAGGTGCTACCCCTTTCTGCCAAGAAAAGAGGGTGTACTGCATGGGAGGTTGACCAGTAGAGGTCAACAGTCCCTAACCCCATTTCCCTACTCATTGATCAGATGAGAGGTACTTCCCATGAGTCCTAGACTACATGGGTAGGATGCCTTGACAGGAGAACTAATCATCCTATCCACAGGAGAACGAATCATCCTGCCCAACAGTCGCCACAGGAGAACTAATCATCCTGGCCCATAGGAGAACTAATCATCCTGTTCCATAGTCGCCACGGAGAACTAATCATCTTGGCCCACAGGACAACAAATCATCTTGTTCCACAGTCGCCACGGAGAACTAATCATCTTGGCCCGCAGGAGAACTAATCATCTTGTCTTACAATCGCCACGGGGTGTCACAGGGGAAGGATGAACCATTCACCTTGTACATAGTGCACCACCAGGGGATGGTGAGTCACCCTGTGGTCACATGTCGCTCCAAGAAGTACCCCACGCCCCCTGGAGCTCCCAGAGCTCAATACATCATACTCGACCCTCATAAGAGGGTCTCTGAACGACACCAAGTCGTTCTTGGAAAGTCAAGAATTTGACTTTTCCCAGGGGCTTCGTCAAAATGTCGGTGACCTGTTCATCGATACCGATATGTTGGAGCCTTATTGCTCCCCGCTACACTATATCCCGAATATAGTGGTACCTGATATCAATATGCTTGGAGTGATCATGAAATACGGGATTCTCTGATAAACGAATCCCGCTCTGGTTGTCACACAGGATCACGGTGGTATCCAATGTAAATCCAAACAGCTCACTAAAGAGCTTTCGCAACCAGATCGCCTCATAAGAGGCCATACTAACTGTAATATACTTTGCCTTGGCAGTGCTCAAAGACACCAACTTCTGCTTCCTGCTCATCCAGGATATCGAGGCAGATCTTAAAGAGAAACAACACCTAGAAGTGCTTTTTTGGTCCACCACACTGCCTACCCAATCAACATCGTTATATCCATATAGTCTCACATCTCCGTCAATGTATCTCAACCCATGAGTGATTGTGCCACGAAGATATCTCAACAGATTCTTGGCACCAATCCAATGTGAGTGATGAGGCTCAACCATATGTTGACTGAACGTGTTAACTGCAAAACATATATCTGGACGAGAGTTCACCAAGAACATCAATGCTTCGATGAGTTGACGATACTCAGTAGCATTTCGTAAAACGGGTCCAGCAGCACTACCGCTTAACTTCTTAAAGTCAAGCTCCATTGGGGTAGTCACGGCTTGCAGTCCACCATACTGAATCTCTCCAATATATTCACCACATATTTTCCTTGAGATAGGAAGATCTCCCCTAGCTTCTGCCAGACTTCTAGTACTAGGAAATAGTGCATTAGTCCTAGGTCCTTCATCTCAAATTTAGAAGCCAACTCCCTCTTACATTTGTGAATGAGAGGGTCTGCACCTGTTAGAAAGAGGTTGTCAACGTACAACACCAGTATGAGAGGATTGTCATCTTCGACTTTAAAATAAATGCTAGGGTCGGCTTCACTCCTAGTGAATCCCAACTTCATCAACTAGCCATTGATCTTCTCATACCACGCTCGGGGTGCTTGCTTCAGCCCATAGAGGGCCTTCTTCAACCTGCACACATGAGATTCTCGATCTTGAATCTCAAATCCTTTGGGTTGCTCCACATAGACCTCCTCTTTGATCGAACCATGCAAGAACGTGGTTTTGACATCCATCTAATGTAGGTTTCATCCTTCCGAAGCAGCAAGGGCTATGATCGACCAGATGGTGGTATATCGGGCAACAGGTGCAAATATCTCGTCATAGTCTATACCTTCCTTCTGAGAGAAGCCACGAGCGACAAAACGAGCCTTATACTTTTCCGCACTTCCATCAACTACATGCTTTATCTTGTAAAGCCATTTCGAAGTGACAACTATTTTGTCTTGGGGTCTAGGGACCACATCCCAAACATCGTTTTTCATGATGGAATCATATTCCTCAGTCATAACATCCTTCCATACTTGACTGCTTGACAGCTTTTACGAATGACGAAGGCTCATTTTGGATGATTGTGCTTATGATGGTCAAGTATTCTTGATACTTGGTCGGCGTCTTACTTTCCCGGAAGGTTCCCCTGGGTGCAACGTGCCCTTCAGCGTCATCAAGTGCCCCCTTAAGCCATGAAGGCCTCTTCCTAGAAGAGGAAGGCTCTTGCAGAGGGGGATGAATAGGATCCATAGGTTCTTCCACATCGGGCATCTTCTCATCTTCCTTTTCCTTGGGTTCCCTGGTGTCAACTTCTTTAGATCCCCTTTGAGTAGGAAGATTGTCGACTTTGCTAAGAGCCATATCTCCATCAAAGGTGACATCATGGCTAATTTCGATTTCCCTTTGACCAACCACATAGATTCTATAGCCCTTAGTGTTTTTGCTATAGCCCACGAAGATTCCTTTCTTTCCAGATGCACCCAATTTGTTCCTCTTCTCCTTCGGCACATGAAAATATACCAACTTCCAAAAATTCTAAAATGAGATACGTCAGGTTTCTTACCAGTGAACATCTCTTCAGGAGTCTTGGAACCCAATGCTTGATGACAACATCAGTTTTGCACATATACAACGGTATTTGCAGCTTCGGCCCATAGAAACTTCGGAAGTCTTTGATCGTGAAGCAAAACACGGACAACTTCCACAATTGTATGATTCTTCCTTTCTGCCACACCATTCTGCTCAGGAGTATATGGTGTTGTAGTCTCCCTCTTAATGCCAGCTTCTCTGCAAAAGTCATATAACTCGTTGGATTCATACTCAGTCCCATTATCAGTCCTTAAGATCTTGATCTTCTTTTTGGTTTGATTCTCGATCAAGGCTTTGAAGTGAGTAAACCAAGTGAACACTTCATCCTTCTTTTTCAAGAAATATATCCAGGTCTTCCGAGAATACTCATCTGTAAAAGTGAGGTAATATAAATATCCTCCCAAAGTGTTCACAGGTAACATACCAGATATGTTTGAGTGAACCAACTGCAATATATCGGAGGTTCTGCTTTGGCTTGAGGGGAATGGTCCCCTTTTGAGCTTCCCTTCGACACATCCAGGACATACACCTTCTTGCTCTACTTGGAACTCGGGCATCCCTGTCACCATTTGTCTTGCATTGGGTAGAGCTTTATAATGAAGGTGAGCAAACCTCCGATGCTATAGTTCGGATTGAGGTGATGTGTCACAAGACATGACATCCAGCGGACTTCCTCCCACCTGATATAATGAATCGACTCGATACCCAAGAGTGAAAGCTTCCTTAAAATTCTTTTTCCATACACGTACCTTGCCATCAATGAAGGTTACCTTGTAGCCTTTTTCCTCCATTGCTGAAACGGAAACCGGGTTCTTTTTAAGATCAGGTACATATAGGACTTCTTGCAAATGAATTGTATTACCCTGATTCAATTGAAGAGTGATATTCCCTACGCCTTTCATGGGATATTTTGCGTTGTCCCCAAGAACAATTTCCAGGTTGGTCTCCTTTTCTATCAGATTGGAGAGAGTTTCCTTGCAGCTGGTGAAGTGCCTTGAGGCACCACTATCAATAAGCCAATTCCCCAGCGAGTCCGGGGGAGCAGTAGTAGAGAGGGCTGTTGGTAGACAATATTCATCTTGCTTATTGTTAACAACATTAGATTCACCTGGAGTTTCTTGCCTTCTTGAAGGGTTGTCCTCTTCCTTGATTTCCGACATTTCTTTTACCTTTGCCATAGGACCCGCCATTCCTTTGATGGGCTTGAGAGTGATTTTGGTCATCGTCATGGTGTGAGTCCCTTTTATCAGGGCACTCCCTCACATAGTGGCCCATTTTGTTGCAATTGTAACATCGAACTTTTCTTCCACCCTTTGGTCTAGCCTTTCCTTTGGATTTAGCCTCGGAATTGTTTCTTCTTTTAGCATGAGAAGAAAAGGCAAAGGGATGGCCTTTAAGTGCGGGCATTTCTTGCTCTTCCATCCTTGTCTCTTCTTGAATACATCTAGCCATCAATTCCTCAAATCCTGGGATGACATTATTGTTGAGAAGAGTAGTCCTGAATATATACCATTTAGGTGGCAGTCCTCCAAGAGTTGTGATAGTCATTTCCTTGTCAGGAACTACTTCCCCAATAGATAGGAGATCATTCTTGATCTCGGTGATCCTTAAGAAATATGCTTGCATACTCTCATCTTTGCCCTTCTTAATTTCCTTCAGCTTATTTCTAAGGAACAGAACTTGATTTGCATCATTAACTTTAAATAAACTCACCAGTCTATCGTAGATTTCCTTGGAGGTTGTCAGCTCGGAAACATAGGCCACCAGGCGCTTGTCGATAGAGTCCCAGATGATCTTCCTTGCTTTGACTTCTCCCTTGGACCACTTGCTTTTGGCAGCAGCGGATGCATTTGATGGAGGCGCAACAATATTGCCTCTCACATGGTTCAGCACTTACTGATCTTCTAAAGTCAGATCGAGAGACATCTTCCATCTGTGATAGTCAGACTTCTCACGGAGCTTGTCTTCGGTGGGGAAGAGTGTTGAGGACCCCATGAAGTTTTTAGGATAGCCTTGCCAACCTTCTCTTCGGTGATTGCTCTTGCTCTTGCTCTTGCTTGGGCTTTGTCTTCACCTCAACTCTGATGCCATATTAAATTATGGTATGTTCTGTGCTTAGAGCAGTTTACTTCTTTTTTTCTTATTAGCCATAGATTAGCAATCACATACACATTAAGTAAAGTGCAGATAGAACATTAAACGATTGACAGAAAACAAGCCAAGACAAGGGTCACAAGATGTGGCAGCTAGCCAGGGACAAACCCCAATGTGGGGAAACCCTTTGATCAAATCTTCTTTTATCTTCAATAGTTCAGCAGAGAGAAATAGTACAAAATCAGAATTCTATAATTTTATATCAGCAGCAGCAAACCTTAGATCAACAAAGTCAAACATGGTCAAATGAGTTGAAATTGACCTCCAATATGCTTGGTCAATTCCAGTCAACTAGCCCTCGAACAACCTGAAGAAACAACCCTTGAACAACCTCAAAAACATAGTCAAACTGTTGTTGATTGAAGTCAACTTGCTGCCCAAAACTAGGGCAGTCAATGCTAGTCAAACCTGTGGATGGATTGCCTTGATTGTTGTGCCAAAATCTGCAGCCTGCCTAGGAGAGGCAGCCACACCAAAACCGCACTGTTGATAAGTCAACGTTTGGTCAACGTAGGTCAAAGAGACCTTCAACAACTTCTGTGTCCTCCTTTCAGCGTCCTCCTTGCCCTAATGCGTCCTCCTTCTTCCCACGTGTGATCTGCTCCTTGTATAACCCAAAGCTAAGGAGAGAGAGAAGAATGAGTGAGATGAGATGATGAGAAAATGAATCAACCTCTCTTGTATTTATATGATTCATTGTGCATGTGTGCCACACATTTAACTGCTAGCCGACCTTGACAATTTGTCAAGTAAATACAAATAAATTCATATCTCCATAAATACTTGTCGGAATTGGATGATCTTTAGATCAATCCTACACCTCTCAACAAGAGGAATCTAGGAAAAATATCATCTACCATAAATAAGGTGACCCACATGGAATTTGTCCCTAGTTTCCAATTTTAACACCTATCTATGGAAAGACATAGAGCCATCACATAGTGGATATGGTAAACCCTAGATAGGAATGAATCATATGAGCTCATTGAGTAAAAACGATCGAAAATACATGTTTTAGCCTAGCTTCAAAAGCAATGAGGTCATTACTTTGTGTTAAAATTTCAAACTGGAGCCCTATTGCAATGACTGTAGATTATTTTGCTAATTGTTAATTTTATTTAACAATTTATTTGTTGTTTGCTACAACAAATACTGAATAAATCAAACTACAATCTACACAAATAAAACTATGGAAGAATAAATGCTGGAAGAAATGCTTGCACACACATAAAAATAACACATTTATTTTTGGAAAAAAGTCCCTGGAAAAACCGAACTTGGGAAAACCGGTGTAGCAGTTAAGGGTTTTATTATGATGTAGCAGTGAAATAATCTGAGTACAATCTGTGTTGAGAAATCTAGGGCATCAGTAGTTAGGTGATTTCTCTTGAATTAGTAACTGCTTGTGAGTGATTTTTACTTCTTTAGATTAGGATCTTATTTACTTAGGTTATTAGTGTTCTTCTTCATCAAACAGCTACCAATGCATGAACATAAATAGACAAGAGACACATAATGTAGGCTATGAGCCAGGGCCAAAACCTCTCACTCTTTGAGAGGAAAATCCGCACAAATTCTTCTTATAGAGATTCCAATTGACGAATACCAAGACCAAGACCCTTGACCTATTAGCCACTCCAAGACCAAGACAATAGTTCTCTTGACTGTCTTTTGCTCTTTTCTTCTTCTTGACTCCTCTTCCGCTTCAACCTTCTTAGCACCGAGACATAGTTACCATCGAGACCTTGTCATTGACATGACATAGAGATCTTATTTCTGTGATGGCATTAAGTCGTTATCGTTGTTGATTTCTGGTAGAATTGGATGAGCTCTAAGCATCAAAATTTGCAGAGAGGCTAGGACACATGTATTCCAGAATACCCAGAAATCGTTTTGGAAAATTCCACCAGGAGACAGTTTTATCAAAATAATAATTATTTTTAATGGATGCCTAAGTCTAAACTTAGGAAATTAAAATAATTAAAGGGTATTAATTAAACTAGGAGTGAAACTTCTAGAAGAAGACGAGGATCAAATCAAAATGATTTGAGCCATTGATTAGAATCTAATCTGGGCCGTTGATTACTCAAAGAGAAGATTATAAGATGGACTTCAATGGGCATTTGGAAAATACATCGGGCGAGAGATAAGAGATCAATTTTCTCAAGAGAGCAGCGCAACAATTGTCGGAGAAGGTGATCGAGGAGATTTCTTGCAGTGAGGGGCAGGGATAATTTTTCGGAGGAAGTTTTCCTGATCCGGAGAGTGCAAGGCAGAGAGGGAAGAGAGTAGTTTGGAGAGGCAGCGCTGGGCCACGCAGAGGCAGTGTAGAGCTACGTTGTGGCAACAAAGAGCTTCAGAGGGAGTCTGTATTTCTACTGGGGAATAATCAGGATCTAGTGCCAGAGCCGGGGTGTGAGACTAGGAGGCCAGAGGGCCAAAGTTTCTAGTGAGCGGAGGATTGAGAGGAGGTGCAGCACAGTACCAACAGTAGTGACGTAGTATCTGTGTGGGCGTGACGTAGTACTGCGCAAAGACAATGCTGAGGCTCATCTCCAGTGCAAATCAGTGTCGGATTTCCCAGTGACAGGGTGAGATGATCTCACTATCTTTTTGCCCAGCTAGATCTCTATATAGGATTGCCAGTTTGGGCATTCGAAGAATTGTACTCAGAAATTACAGCATAATAATACAAACCCTCAGATGTTGCACCAATTTTCCCACATTGGGTTTTTTCGGGGAAATTTGTCCAAAAACAACGATGCCACTTGTGTGTGCTATTTATTTCTCTCTCAATTTTTGTTTCCGCATATTATTTAAGCTATGAAGGTTGCAGTTGTATTTATTTCGATGTTTACCATATAACACTGTAAATAACTTGATTTAGTAGGAGAAATATAATCAGTTGCTGCAGTAGCGATTCAGGGATTCTGAATTTTCACATGGTATCAGAGCGCAAGTGAAGCAAGAGAGAAGACCAGAAGAGCCGAGTGTTGAAGAGGAGAGAGATCGAAGTGCTGCATAGGCAGCTGATCGAATCCCCAGAGGGATTGCATAGTCCAGGCAAGGAGGGCAAGATTCTTAAGGAAGATTTGTCTTTGAGTGAGTTGACAGACATGTAAGATTTCCAGATTGTCAGTGGTAGAGGGAGAAACCCAACATAAGCGTTAGTGCAGAGTAGTCATCAGGTTAGACGCAGTTTTCTGCAGCAGTTGCTGGGGCAAAAAAAACATCAGAAGAAGGAAGGAGACACTTTTTGAGGGAATTTCTTCCTCAAAGAATTCCTAGCCAAGGAGTTTGATTTCTCAATTGCTGAGAAGCAATAGAGAGGAGCTAATCTACTAACTCCAGTGGGGAGTTGGTAGGCCAGCCTAGCAGCAACGCAAAGGAGAGAGGAGGCAGTTCGACATTTTTGTAGAAATTTTTGATTTCCCACCCCGGGTTTCAGTTTCTCCTTATTTCTCCCATGTAGTTAAATGCCCTTTCTCATAACCATACATTTACCAAGCTGAAAAAATAAATATTGCTGAAAACACAAATTTTGGAAATTTTACAGAATGATGGAAATTGCAGAAATAAAAATCAGCAGTAATAAACAGCCATTAAAACACATTTAAACACTGAGATTTTTGGTCAACTTGACCTTGGAAAACCCCCTACAACTCTTGGGGAAAACCAGTTTGAGAGCTCTTCTTTATTTCTGAAAATTGCCTTTTTACAGTGAGAAATATTCAGCAAAAAATCAGCAAGCAAATTTACAACTTATCTCTTTTCCCATGCCTCATAGCAAACTAGAAATTACAGCAAACAGGCCAGCAATAAATGCTGTATGACCTCCTCGATTTTCGTGCCCACTTTCAGCATTAAATGCTACTGTATGGCCAGCATTAAATGTGATGTACGGACTGCAATAAATGCGCTGTATGGCCCTCGTTTTGCATGCAGAAAAATCAGCAAACTGCTCGATTTTTGTGCAAACCACTCCTCGAAAATCGTGCCAAAGTTTGTCTTTCACTGTGTGCTGAATCAGCTGTACAAATCTGCTCAACTGCTGCCTTGGAATGTGTGCCAAGCTGCTGTCTCCTTCTCCTCCCTGCTCAGAAATCTCTCTTGCTCTCCTTCTCCCAATCTACTTATGAAAGAATGAATGACCTTTTCTTCATTTTCCTCCTTTAATCTAACCTCAAGTGACGTTTGGGTGATCCAAGTGACTTTTGGGTGATCCCTAAATCCAATGGCTGAAATAGATTGAGATCTAAGGTTGAGATTAAATGCTCATTTAAATCTCACTCTTTATTTTTTAATTCACCCCACTTTACTAAAGACCCACTTAGTCATTTATTTCCAAAGTAACTTTTCCTTTCTAATTTTTCATTGACTTTATAAAAGTCACTTTAAAATTAGACTTAATAACTTTATCACTTAAAGTCACTTTTAAATTAGATTTAACTTTATAAAAATTATAAAGTTACTTTAGGAGAAAAATTAAATTCTTTTGGACACTTTTCCCTAGGCCAAAGATCAAAGCCTAAGGGAACCACCTGTCCTCCGGTACCAAATTTCAACACTCCCTCTTACCGAGGAAGGTGTTCCTCACCACACCCATCTTGTCTCTGAAGTAGACATGCTTGCCCCGTGGTAAGGCTTTGGTAAGAAGATCTGCAACCTGCTCATCAGTGGAAATATACTCAAGCTTCACAGCGCCCTTCTGAACATAGTCTCTGATGAAATGATATCTGATCCCGATATGCTTTGACCTATCATGAAAAACTGGATTCTCCATGAGTTTAATGCAACTCTGATTATCACAGTAAATCATTGAAGGTCTCAACGGCTGACCAAATAAGCCAAACAACATCTTGCGAAGCGAGATAGCCTCACAACTAGCTAGACTGGCTGCCATATACTCTGCTTCCGCTGAACTCAGTGCTACTGACTGTTGTTTCAGCCTGAACCATGACACTACTGCTGAACCCAACCCAAAACAACACCCTGAAGTGCTCTTCCTATTAGAAGCACAACCTGCCCAATCAGAATCAGTGTATCCTGCCAATCTCACTCCATCTCCCTGCCTGTAGTCCAGACCATAATCCACTGTCCCCTGCAAGTATTGCAAAATGTGTTTTGCAGCCACCCAGTGAACCTTCGTAGGCTCACACATAAACTGACTCATCGTGTTGACTGCAAAACAGATATCTAGTCTAGTGTTGACCAAATACATCAAGGAACCAATCAACTGCCTGTACAATGTGGGATCCACCAACTTGGAATCCGAAGCATGAAGATTCTTCTAGTTGGTGATCATCGGTGTCGACATGGGTCTACAATCCTCCATGTGGAATCTGCTAAGGATGTCCACAATATACTTCCCCTGCCCCAGGAAGAAATGCCCCTCCTCCTGCCACACCTCCAAGCCCAAAAAGTAATGCATCAAGCCGATGTCCTTCATCTCAAACTCCGTCACAAGATCTCTCTTGCAGTGCTCTATGAGTTTCTCTGCACCTGTAATGACCAAGCCATCCACATACAACACCAGAATGAGAGGCTCCTCACCAATCACAATAAAGTAAAGGTTCAGATCTGCCTCACTCTTTGTGAAACCCATCCCCTGCAAATATGTATCTATCGTGGAGTACCAAGCTCTGGGAGCTTGCTTCAGGCCATAAAGGGCCTTCTTCAGTCTGCACACATGGGACTCCTTCCCATGCACCTCAAAGCCCTGTGGCTGCTCAATATACACCTCCTCCTGTATGAAGCCATTGAGAAATGCGGTCTTCACATCTATCTAGTGGATCTTCCAACCCATCTCTGCTGCTATCGATATAATGGAGCGGATTGAAGTATATCGAGCCACGGGAGCGAAGGTTTCCTCATAATCAACTCCCTCTACCTGGGAGAACCCTCTAGCCACAAACCTTGCTTTGAATTTCTCAATGCTGCCATTTGCAGCATGCTTTACCTTGTAAAGCCATTTGGAAGTAACCACGGATTTGCCCTCACGCCTCGGCACCACCTCCCAAACATCATTCTTCATGATAGAAGAATACTCCTCCTCCATGGCCTCTCTCCAAACCTGCTGGCTAGCTGCCTACTCATAGCTAGAAGGCTCAGAGTCAAGGATGCATATAGCTATAAAACCTCTCAGGTGGTCTACTCTCTCTGACCGGCCTCTTTGGCTCAGCAACAGATGTGGCATCTCTCAAGGTGTCCTGAAGCCACTTGGGCTTTCTCTTCCCTGAGCATGCTTCTCCCATAAGAGAATGAAACTCCTCCTCCTCATCACCATCAGTAGCCTGAACTCCTGACTGTCTGTCTGCTGTTCTCTTGCCTGCACCTGAACCTGTAGAAGCTGAGGTACCGTGTGAACTGTCCATCAGTGGACTCCCTAGTGAACTACTCTGTGAACTGCTCTGCATGCTGCCCGGAGCACCACCCCTCTGGCTCGGCGAGCCACTGCTCACTGACGGACCTGACATCCTCATAGATGTACCTCCGGATCCTCCTGATCCCTGCCCACTGGATCCCTGCGACTGACTCAACTGCTGCTGAGGGTCTGGCTGATCCAGATACTCTAACTCCCGTGACCTCCTAAAGGCCCTGTCCTCCTCGAACTTCACATCTCGTCTGACAACAACTCTCCTTTGTGCAGGAATGTAAATCCGAAAGGCCTTTGAGGTCTCATTGTAGCCCACAAAGATACCCTTCTCTGTGGTGGGCTCTAGTTTGGTCCTCTTCTCCTTGGGTATATAGGAGTATGTAATGCATCCAAAGATATGAAGATGACCAATATCAGGCTTCTTCCCAGAGAAAGCCTCCTCCGGAGTCATGTGCCCCAAGGCATCATGCGGACTCCTGTTCTGCAAGTAAACAGCTGTGTTGCAGGCCTCTGCCCACAAGAACAATGGCAACCCCTGATCATGTAACATGGCTTTGGCAGCCCCTATGATGGATCTGTTCTTCCTCTCCGCAACCCCGTTCTGCTGGGGGTTGTAAGGAACAGTGAACTCCCTCCTAATGCCTGCCTCCGCACAATAATCAATAAACTCTCCAAGGGTGTACTCTCTTCCATTGTCCGACCTCAGGGACTTGATCTTCCGACCTGTCTGTGTCTCCACAAGAGCTCTGAACTCCTGAAACCGCTTGAAGACCTCACTCTTGGTCTTCAAGAAATAAATCCAGGTCCTCCTGGAGTGATCATCAATGAATAAAACATAGTACTCATATCCACTCAAGGCAACATGAGACATCCGACCGCTCACATCAGAATGAATCAAATCAAGTATCCCAGTCGCTCTGCTGTCACTGCTGGGAGAAGGGGATTTGGCAAACTTGCCCATCGCACAACCTCGGCAAGTATCAAAGTGATTAGTACTGAAATCTGGCACACCTGTAGTGATCTCCCGCAATGTCCTCAAGGCTCCATGATACATATGTCCCATTCTGCGGTGCCAAATCTCAGACAGCTCAGAACTGCTAGCTCTGCTGTTGGTACTACTGCTCAATGCCAAAAGGGGCTGGAATGCAAACTTGTACACCTTTGCATGGCGTACACCTATCACTCTAGCTGAATCAGCTGGAGTGCCCCTGGGATACATCAACACCTGTCCTCCCCTAAACAGTACCTCATATCCTCTGTCCTCCAAAGATGAGACGGATATGAGGTTCTTCCTCATCCCTGGCACATAAAGAACATCTGACACTTTCAAGGGAGGTTTGGACTCTCTCTGAAATGTCAGTGTCCCCACCCCGACTGCTCTAACAACTTTGTCATCACTGAGTACTACCTCAATATCAGTGCCACTCTCTGAAAGCTCTGAGAAGTACTCACGGACTCCTGTCTTATGACGTGAAGCCCCACTGTCCACATACCAAATACCTGAAGATGCTCCACTAATCGAGGGAAAAGCATGCTCCCTCTGAACCTGTGTGGCAGGTGATCTTGCACTAGAGGACTCACGTAGTGAACGCAAACTCTCGGTCAAAACGACCTGCAAAGTCCTCAATCTCTGTTGAAGCTGCCACGTCCTGGTTCTTCCCCTTCTTCTTCTTCTTCTCCGGACACACAACTGCATAGTGTCCCATGTTTTGACAATTCCAACACTTCACCTTGGAATAGTCCTTCTGTGTGTTCCCCTGTTTACCTTTACCTTTGCCTTTGCCCCCACCACTGCTTGTGGAAGCCTGCTTCTTCCCTTTGCCTTTCTTTCCTCCTGCCACCAGTGCTACATCCTCATCTTGCTCAACTGGCTTGGCTGCCCCAAGCTGACCTTTCCTGATCTCTGTCTGAATGCAATCATCCCAAAACCTCTCCCATGTGGGAAGGGTCTCACGTGCACAAACCCCATCGGCAAAGTTCAACCATGAACGGGGGAGGCCATTCACTGCAATCCGCACCAACTCAGTGGGTGGAATGGCCTCTCCAATCGCTGCCAACTCATCTCTCACATTATTAATCTTTGTGAGATATCCAGCTGCACTATCATTACCCATCTTAATGTTCTTCAGCTTCTCCTTCAGGACCTTCTTCCGGTTCTCATTGGTACTCTGGTAGAGATTGGACAATGCTGTCCACATCTCATGGGCATTGCTCTTTCTTCTCACATGAGGAATGCAATGGTCTTTGATTCTGTCTAGAATCAACCTCTTACCCTTATTGTTCTTCTTATTATATTCAGCCAACTGAGTAGCATCAGTAGGCACAACAACAGGGTTCTGTGTGGTATGCACCATGATATCCCAGACTTCTGCCTCTTCAAAGATACTCTGCATTCTCTCCTTCCAAACGCTGTAATTTGTATGCCCATCCAGCCTATCCGCCACCCTCAATTCCAATGACATCCTGCTGTCCTAAAACTGAAAAATAGCACTGCTGTAGTAAAGATAAAACTGCTGTTTATGAAAAAATCAGCTTGTTGGAATTTTCTGAATGAAAAATCAGCAGCTGTAATTTTTTCTTTTGCTGTCCCAAACTGCCCTTCAGCACTCAAGCTCCGATACCATGTAGAAATTTCTATTTTCCCACCCCGGTTTTCAGTTTCTCCTTATTTCTCCCATGTAGTTAAATGCTCTTTCCCATAACCATAAATTTAACAAGATGAAAAAATAAATATTGCTGAAAACATAAATTCTGGAAATTTTACAGAATGCTGGAAATTGCAGAAATAAAAATCAGCAGTAATAAACAGCCATTAAAACACATTTAAACACTGAGATTTTTGGTCAACTTGACCCTGGAAAAACCCCCTACAATTCTTGGGGAAAACCAGTTTGAGAGATCTTCTTTATTTCTGAAAATTGCCTTTTTACAGTGAGAAATATTCAACAAAAAATCAGCAAGCAAATTTACAACTTATCTCTTTTCCCATGCCTCACAGCAAACTAGAAATTACAGCAAACAGGATAGCAATAAATGTTGTACGGCCTCCTCGATTTTCGTGCCCACTTTTAGCATTAAATGCTGCTTTACGGCCAGCATTAAATGCGCTGTACGGACTGCAATAAATGCGCTGTACGGCCCTCGTTTTGCGTGCAGAAAAATCAGCAAACTGCTCTTCGATTTTTTTGCAAACCACTCGAAAATCATGTCAAAATCTGCCTTTCACTGTGTGCTGAATCAGCTGTACAAATCTGCTCAACTGCTGCCTTGGAATGTGTGCCAAGCTGCTGTCTCCTTCTTCTCCCTGCTCAGAAATCTCTCTTGCTCTCTTGCTCTCTTTCTCCCAATCTACTCATGAAAGAATGGATGACCTTTTCCTCCCTTAATCTAACCCCAAGTGACTTTTGGGTGATCCAAGTGATTTTTGGGTGAGCCTTAAATCCAATGACTGAAATAGATTGAGATCTAAGGTTGAGATTAAATGCTCATTTAAATCTCACTTTTTATTTTTTAATTCACCCCACTTTAATAAAGACCCACTTAGTCATTTATTTCCAAAGTCACTTTTCCTTTCTAATTTTTCATTGACTTTATAAAAGTCACTTTAAAATTAGACTTAATAACTTTATCACTTAAAGTCACTTTTAAATTAGATTTAACTTTATAAAAATTATAAAGTTACTTTAGGAGAAAAATTAAATTCTTTTGGACACTTTTACCTAGGCCAAAGATCAAAGCCTAAGGGAACCACCTGTCCTTCGGTACCAAATTTCAACAATTTTGATTGGCAAAAATCGTTGCTAATGGGTTGAGAGATCAAGATTGATTGGACGAAGCATCCAACTATGTGTTCTAGAAGGCTAGGATCTCCTGCCTTTTAGATAAGCATGATCTCAAAACCTATGACGATAGTGTGGTAGCTGAACCTGCTGATGCAGATCCACTCAAAAAGTACAAGGCTGATGTGAAAATTCCTTAACCTAACACATCAGAAACACCTACTGCAATTTCTGGTTTACTATCCCCTACTTGTTCTTTACATTAACAAGTTATTTATTTGCATAAACATCGAACTAAACACAAATGCAACCTTCACAGATATACAGATCATGCACTGAAGTAAACAGGAACAATAACAAAAGGGACACTGCTATTTTTGGACAATCGTCCCCGAAAAAACCCAATGTGGGAAAAATGGTGCAACAGATATGAGGGTTTTATTATTGAGCATATTTCTTGAATACAACTAGGGTGCCAGAATGGCTTACCCAACAGAGAATGTCCTTGGCAGTAGTACACCACTTTCCAGAGACGGATATTCCGACAAATCAACAACTGAATGATCAACCCCACAGTGATTCTGGTTGTTCCTTGTGCTGGACAGCGAAAGCTACTCCAAGCACTGCTTAGGAACTGCGTCACTCTTCAGGAACTGCGTCACCCTCTCCCGACTGATCTGCTCTCAGTCTGCCCCACAGAATCTTCTCAACGTTGCTGTTGAAGCCCTTTGTGGCCTTTGCGTCAGCCTCTAGGGCTTCTGCGTCAGTCTCTACGACCATCTGTGTCCTCTACGCCGCCTCCTTCAGCCTCTGCGTCAGCCTTTCTTGGACCTGCGCTGTCTGTCCCAACAGTTCACTACCTCTCTGCTATGTATTCTTCAACCTTGGATGAAAATCCCTTGTTGAGCTGCCCCTGATCACTAATTTGATTTCCTCAGCAAACCTTGCCCCAAAAAATCGAATTCTTGATCTCTCTCTATGTGTCTCCAACTAACCCTTAACCCTTGTCTTATAATTTTCCAGTTGATGATTCAATGGCCGAGATTAAAGCCTGTTGACCCTGCCGCCTACACCTACCTACAAGTTAGTGATAAAAGCCTTCAACCCCACAAGGTGTGGTTGGTGGCAGAGAACTCAGAGAAGGGGTTGTCACACTAATCCCGACTCTCTTCGTTTGAGCTATCTCCTAGGTTAGCTAAGGGGGGTGGTCCCTAATGAAAAGTTAATTTAAAAAGGATGTGAGTTTCCAGGAGAATTGATAGAGTTAAATAGATTATCTCTTTAAGGTTTATAAGCAAACAATTGATATGAGCAATAACCATCATAAGATAAACATCAACTACATAAACAACTAGTGTCTTCCAAGTATCTGCTCTTTAAGAAATGAAATTGTATTTTGCTTAAAATCAAGTGAAATGCTTTCAAATGAAAAGCCAAAATAACCCTAAAAAGTGAAACACTAAATTGTTAGCACAAGATATTATAAATCCTTTCAAGATGAATAAGTCTACAAATTAAAGCATGGAAACTATCTTGCTCAAAGGATACAAAAATAACTCAAATGTTAGACCAAGATGACAACATGCAATTAAGTTTGCAAGCCAAGCCTCTCCAAAAGGTGGAGAGATAGGGATACTAATGGGTAAAACCCACGCTCCCGGAATCAGAAAATTTATTAGTTGTTACAAGAAGGAAAAGACAATGTGCATATTTTCTGAAGAAGAAGAAGAGAAGATAAGCCTCCTCTATGGCCATGACCAAGGGAGAGCGAGAGATGACCAAAATGAACTCGGCCTTCCTTAAGAAGAACACGGCCTTATCCAAGATGAATCTGGCTTAAAGATGGAAGTAATCACTAAATTTGAGCCCTAAGGTCCTGCATGCAAACTTGTAAGTAATTTCCGATGATGAATCCCACAAGTAGTTGCAAGAGAACAGGTTAAAAAAAATTCTACAACAACAAATGTTAGCTCAAAATAACTACAAAGTATGTTACAAAAATAATCTACAAGAGGCTAGGCCAAAGAGTATGAACAAGCTCTCCTTTTTGACTAGCCATGACTTAGCTCTTTGAAATAGCTAAATATTGATAAATGAAGTACAATACATAAAAAATAATTTTTTCCAAGTTTGATATTTTGATGCAAAAAGTAAAAACTTTAAGAAACTTGAAAGAATCCCTGCAAGACACAAATAAGATATAGATGAGACTTTGGAATTCAAAATATGCGGGTTCTCCTTAAATATTTTTTAAGAATGGGTTGATTCCTCTGAGAATTTCCCCACGTTTGTAAAGCTTGACCAACTAATGATTCATTTACAAAACTTCACCACAAATCATTAAATCGACATGAAATTAAATAAGTGCAATGGAAAGAATTCCTAGAGATACATCTATTATCCACTAGAATATTTATTTTCCTAAAGCAAATAATTAATTCTTATGTTAATATGAGATAGCTGCATACTGACATAACTTGAAACAAGCATGAAAGAAATAAGACATGAGAAAATAAATAGAAGCATAACAAGAAGTCAAGAATTTACCATACATGCAAGGAGAAGAACACCATCACGCTTTACCCCAAAGACTGTTGTATTATATTGCAAGTAGTGAATACAATCTTGTAGAGTCTCCTCAAGCACAATAGCTCATATTACATGATACAATGTGAGAGCCCATGGCTCTATTATATAGAGAGTTGGGAGAAAATCCCACTGAAGAATGACAATGAAAAATGGCATTTGAGCCAATCCCAATGTAGAAGTGATTAAACAAGTGGCATGAGGTGACAATCCCAAAGAGAAATTCGAATTTGTTGAATGGAGTTCCAATGCCAAGTGCAAAAATTGCATTCTGGCAAGTGGACATCATTTTTTCTTCCTTTATGTGCCAAATTCGAATTTTATGATAAGATGACAAGTGTATATGGATGGTAACCCATGTGGGGACAATTTCCCACAAAAATCTCTACCAAATATTCTCCCAAATCCCCTCCCAAATTTGCATTAATTTCACAAATTCAAATTTCCAAGTAAGCAACTTTCTCCAAAAATTCTAGAAATCCGATTTTATTTGAGCACATGTCCTTTCCTTGATTTTAGGAGTCTACATCACCTTGGGACTTCACTTTAACTTCCCCATAATTTTCCACCTCATTTCCACAACATTTAGCGTGTGTGGATATTTATTTTTCTCCATTTATTTAATTTCTGGCTTAATTAATTGCCAGATTTCCCACTAAACTTAGGAAAAGTGGGTTTTGAGGGTTAAAAACACATTTTTAACACCTAAAGTGTGTCATATTAGAAAGTTGAGGGTGAGAGGTGTAAATTTCATTACTCAGACCCCATACAACTTCTCTAGACATCACTTATTACATTATAAATACAATTTTATTTGCAATTTTTGACCTGCGGAAAATCTAAAAAATTAAAAAATGACTACCTAGACCTAACCAAATTCCATGATTTTTTTTTTGACTCTAGACATTAAGATGTGTTAGGGGCTCAACCTTCAAACCGTCACCTCGGCTTTGGGGTAGAAAATGAATGAAAGAATCCAAAAAATTATCCGCCTCTGAAAAAGAAGGGATAATTAACCAGATAAAAAAACACTCCAAGGTGTACTAGTTTACTGATCGAGTCCCAACACCCTAGGCCTGTTACATACTCAAAACTCATCATTACTAGTATCACTTATTACAATTCCCAGTTGGGTGTGGAATCTTGGTACAAGAAAGATGATGAGAAAATAGAAGTAAAGTTAAAAAACTCTGTTGACTGATGATATTTGATGGTACAAATGTCTTCTGGATCATCCTTGGGCATGGAGTCTTCATATAATCATTGGGTGCCACTCAAGTGGTCAACAAGTTCTTAATCAACAACTAAGATTAGAATTGGCTTGATCCTCATCACTTAGAGCTTTCTCACCCATATTATGTTAATACACATTAATATTTTTATTTTCATAAGTTTAGACTTAGGGACTGATTAAAAATATGAACTATTTTAATATCTCCTCGTCTGGGTGGAATTTCTCCAAACAATTTTTGGGTCTTGGAGATCTCATATGTCGTAGCCTCTCCACCAAATTTCATGGCTAGAGAACATCTCATGATACCAAAAATCAACACTCCCTCTTAGTGAGGAATGTGCTCTAGCAATGCGAAGCATCACATTGGTCCTCCGCATCGGTCCTCTGTGCTGATGCTTGGCCTACCGCCCCACATCCACTGCACTGCTGCTTCCTGTACTGCTGCCACTGTCACTGCTACATTTGTACTGCAGTGCCCTCTCAACACGCTGCATCATGCTGCCACTGCTAACTGCTGCATCGCACCTCAGTTACTGTTGGAATTTCTAACTCTATCCATTAGAAATTCTTCCTATACTATTTGATTTATTTCTTCCTACTTGTTCATTTACTTAACAAGTTATTTACCATGTAAATACTGAAAATAAATACAAGTACAGTATCAACACATACAGATCATCAACTGAAAGAAATAAGAACACAAGTGACACAGTTATTTTTGAATTAATGTCCCTGGAAAAACCCAATGTAGGAAAACCGGTGTAGCTATCAGAGGGTTTTATTATTAAGAAGTTTCAGAATACAATCTGGGTGCCAGAAATGGCTCACCCAACAGAGAATGTCCTCGATAGTAGTACCTCTCAGTCGGAGACAGATATCAGCTCCAATTTGCCACACGAAATCTCCCAACATCAGTCTTTAGGGTCTGCGTCAGCGTCTCTGGCCCAGCGTTAGCCTATTTGGCCTAGCGTCAGCCTCTTAGGGCTCTGCGTCAGCCTCTGGAGTCTCTATGTCTCCCACACTGGCCCTCCTCAGGATCTATGTGGCCTCTAGCTAGCTCTGCATCAACCCTCTCTCGGCTTCTGCGTTGATGCTCCCGGTACTATCTCTGCGTCTCTGTTACTGTATTCATTGCCCCTTAGCTGTAACTCTGATCACTCCTTTGATTTCCTCATCAAACCTTGCCCTAGAAAATTAAATTCTTGATCAACTCAGTGTGTTCTCCAACTGACCCTCAAGCCTCTTCTTATACTTTTCTCGTTGACAATTCAACAACCGAGATTAAGTCCCTAATCAACTGCTAAGATTAGATCTGGTTGATCCATGACTTTTCGACCATTCTAACTCAGTTTTATATTAATTCACATTAATATTTTATTTTCCCTAAGTTTAGACTTAGGAACTCCATTAAAAATACTAATTATTTTAATATCTCCCAAACTGGTTAGATTTTGCCCAAACCATTTTTGGGTCTTGGAAATCTCATGTGCTTTAGCCTCTCCACCAATTTGCGTGGCTAGAGGACATCCGACGCTACCCGAAATCAGCACTCCCTCTTAGCGAAGACTGTGCTCTAGTAATACTCCTCACTGAGTATCACCTTGATCATCCAGCATCGGTCCCTGTGCTGATGCTAGGCATGCTGCCGGACATCCTTTGCACTGCTGCATCATGTACTGCTACCCATGGCCCTCACACTGCCACTGCTGCATCCGTACGATAGCTCCTCTCGTCATGTTGCATCGTGCTGCCCATAGCACTGCCACTGTTAACTGTTGCACTGCAACTCAGTTACTGAGAAGTAAGTAACTAATCCTCCCAATTCTGACATCTCTTTCAGGCTAGAAACACTCTCGATGCTGAAGCTCCCTTTGTCGTTGACAAGTGTTCCCTCTTTGACCTCTACACTACTGCAACAACTCTATGGCTCTCGCATTGTTGCCTCACGTTGTCCTGGGACTCCTGCACTGTAGCCCTCTCTGTCGCTCCATTCGCATATGTCTCTACCAACATCCGCCAGTCCTGCTACTCCTCTTCGGGGCTCTCATAGCAAGGTATAATCCAAGAGGTTGGGTACCTCGAGTATCTTGCCTCTCATCACCTGTGGTTCGTCTGACTATAGCTCGATGTCTCCCCACCTCTTCTCCCGAGGTGTATGAGCACTCATGGCACACTCGTCATCAGTCTCCACTTCCTCCTCTGCCTTAGCCGGCGCAGCCTTGGTCTTAGAAGCCTCTCCCTTGCTATTCTTCCTAGGATACTGGTTCGCATAGTGACCTAGTTCCCCACAGTGGAAGCACTTGACCTTGGAGAGGTCCTTCTTCTTACGTTTCTCCTTCTTTCCCGCAGATGCGAGAGCCGCATCTTCTTGCTCCTCCTTCTTGATTCTATCCCTTTTTCTGCTACTCCCCACCTTGGACACTCCTCTCATCTCTTCTTGACGAAGCGCCGTCCACTGTTCCTCCCAATCTGGAAGTCTCGTCTTCCCCTGTATGCTCTGGACAAATACCTCCCAATCCTCGGAGACTGCGTTCAATGTGGTCCTCCCCTATGGAAGTTAGCTAATCATGGGTCTCCTTCAATGCACCGAGGAAGGCATCTATCTGCTCTCCTTTTTGCATCTGATATGACCACAACTGGTTTTCAAGTAACATCCTCCTCTGCACAGAAGTATGCTGGTACAATTTCTTCAAGGCCTCCCACATCTCATTTCCCATCTCCTTCTCAACAATGTGTGGCACCACATGATCCTTGACACCATCAAGGTTGATGCACTTTGCCCTGGCCATTGCCTCCTCGTACTTGTCATTTTCAGCTGGGTCAACCAGGATCGCTATCGTTTCACTGCGAAGTGTTTGATGTGATACCTGTCTAGAATGGACAAGATTAGACTACGAAGTTTGAAGCTCCGTCCAGTCTATCCTGATCTCTTAGCCCATTCACTGCCATTTCGCTGCTCCTCTTTTGACTCTTTCAAGTCTCTCAACTTCCCTTCTGGAAGTTCTCGGTGTGACTCCCTCTAAGCCTCGATTTCACTCCTGGAAACCCCTCTACCAATGTCGAGATGCCCCACTTCGATCGTTAGTGCAACTGCACCACTGATCCGGATTTCTTGGCTAGAAATTATCGGCAGCAACTCCCTCCTCCTTGGTTTTGCCCTGTTAGGTACTGTTCTAACCACAGTACCCCACCAGCTTCGCTCCACAACTTACCCATAGCCTCCTATGTTTTAGCCTAAGTTGCACGAAACGAGGAAATGGGTATGAGTTTCCGAAATGGGAAGCGATACGAAACGCGACCTTCCCAAATTTTGGAGACGGGGAAACGCGAATATATATATATATTAGGACATTTAAGAAATATGTGCAATCATAAAGCATATATGATACATTCTAATTTATTACATTATGATAAAATTGTCAATTGTTAATGCATAAACTATAAGTCTCTAAATTTACATCACATTTACTCATGAATGATCACATAATGAAAATAGAAATATCGAAAATCAACCACGAGAAATTTCTAATTTCTTGTCTCATGCCTGATTGGGAGTCTCCTCCTACATAGTCGAACGACCTTAGTGCTCTTGATTAAATACAAGTTTCATACCCCAGTACCCTACATGCTCTTCATTATTGGGAGTCTCCGCTGCATAGAGGGCTTGGTTCTCTTGATTCAATACAGGTTCCATACCCTAGTACATGATAAAATCCAATGGAAACATTGCAATCCCCCCAATCCTGAAATCCTAAAAAACAGATAAGTCTGCTAGATTTTGAGTGAGATCTAAAATTCTACTTTCTCCATATGAAATCCAATGAGGGCGAAACCACTCTCAAACATCCTGAGTCATTTCATGGTAATGTTAAAAATTTAAGTAAAATGATGGAAATGAAAAATAAAGGAGAATATCACTTTTACTTTAAGAATTTAACTTACCATGAACTGCATATCAACACTAGGGAAAAAGTTCACTTTTATAACTTTAGACAGGCATCTAGAAGCAACTAGAAGTCACTAGGATAACCTAAAAATAAATTAGAAAACAAATTAATTTTAAAAAAAAGAGTAAAAAGCTGAAATGTGAGTCGTACGGCCCTGAAATGCGTTTCAGGCTGTACTGGCCACGTTTCAGTTTTGTGAAACGTGGCAGTACGGCCTGAAATCCATTTCAGCGTTTCGTACCCGTTTCCATACGAAAACGCCCCCTTGCCCTACGTTTCCTGCAACATAGGTTTCAGCAATCTGAAGGTTAGAGCCTCTAGGCTTTGCGCAATCCCAGCACCAGAAAAATCCGCACCAACTGGCCATGGGTGTCAATCCTTCTTGACTGAGAAAGATGACCAGGCACTGCGTAGGTCAGGTCTGCTCCTCTCTGCCACTGCATTGATCCTCTTCCTGGCTCGAACTGATGACGCAGGCACTGCGTCATCCTTTCCTTGCTGCTTTCTGCTAGGAACAGTTTTTGTCACTTGGGACAACTATTTCTGCTACTGCTTGCTCTGCTCGGCTAATGCCCTCACTTATCCTGTGATCTACAACCACGCTCTGATACCATGTTGGAATTTCTAAGGCTATCCGTCAGAAATTCTTCTTGTACTATCTGATTTATTTCTTCCTACTTGTTCATTTACTTAACAAGTTATTTACTATGTAAATATTGAAAATAAATACAAGTACAATATCAACACATACAAATCGTCAACTGAAAGAAACAAGAACAGAAGTGACATAGTTATTTTTGGACTAATGTTCCCAGAAAAACCCAATGCAGGAAAATCGGTGCAGCTATCTGAGGGTTTTATTATTAAGCAATTTCAGAATACAATCTGGGTGCCAGAAATGGCTCACCCAACAGAGGATGCCCTTGGCAGTAGTACCTCTCAGTCGGAAACAAATATTAGCACCAATTTGCCCCACAAAATCTCCCAGCTTTATTCTCTAAGGTCCGCGTCAGCTTCTCTGGCCTAGCGTCAGCCTATTTGGCCCAGCGTCAGCCTCTCAGGGCTCTGCGTTAGCCTCTGCGTCTCCCACACTGGCCCTCCTCAGGCTCTGCGCAACTCTTGGTTGCCTCTGTGTGGCCTCTGGTTGCCTCTCCGTCGCCTCTAGTTGGCTCTGCGTCAACCCTCTCTCGGCTTCTGCGCTGATGCTCCCGGTACTATCTCTACTGCTCTGCTACTGTATTCAGTGCCCCTTAGCTGCAACTCTAATCTCTCCTTCGATTTCCTCAACAAGCCCTGCCCCAGAAAATCGAATTCTTGATCAACTTAGTGTGTTCTCCAACTGACCCTCAAACCTCTTCTTATACTTTTCTTGTTGATAATTCAACGACCGAGATTAAGTCCCTAATCAATGGCTAAGATTAAATCTGGCTTGATCCATGAATTTTGGACCATTCTAACTCAGTTTTATATTAATTCACATTAATATTTTATTTTCCTTAATTTTAAACTTAGGGACTCCATTAAAAATATTAATTATTTTAATATCTCCCAAACTGGTTAGATTCTACTCAAACCATTTCTGGGTCTTGGAGATCTCATGTGCTTTAGCCTCTCCACCAATTTTCGTGGCTAGAGCACATTCGACGCTACCCCAAATCAACAGTTGCCTAGAAGTAAGTCACTGACTTCACCCAAACACTAGCATCTTGGTCAGTCTGGAAGCCTCGTCACGCTGAAGCCACCTCTGCTGCTATCTGGTTCTCCCTCTACTACCATTGCGCTACTGCAACTTCCACTGTGCTGCTACAGTCTTCTACACTCAAGCACTGCCTTGTTGACCCATCATACCTTGCTCCACCCGACACCTATCATGATGCTACTGTCGTTAAGGGCTCTTGTAGCCGTATGTGATCCAAGAGTTTGGGCACCTCAAGGATACTGCCCCTCTTCTTGTGTAGTCATCTCGACCACAGCTCTATGTCTCCCCACCTCTTCTCTAGAGGCACATGAGCACTCATGACACAATCGTCATCAATCTCGACATCCTTCTCCGCCTTTGTGGAGAGCTGGGGCATTATGTCTCTCAGTGCCCCAGGAAGAAAGGCAAGGGCTTCTAAACCCCCTGCTGTCCCGTAGATGCTAGAGCTACATCCTCCTCCTCCTCTTTCTTGATTCAAACTCCCTTACCGCTACTCCATGCCTTAGTTAACCTCCTGATCTTTTCGTGTTGAAGAGTTGCCCACATTGCCTCCCAACTAGGGAGAGTCGCTCTGCCCAAATGCTTTGGAAAAACGTCTCCTAGTCCTTGGAGACTGTATTCAGAGTAGTCCTGACCATAAACTCTGGATTTGGTATAGAGCCCACGGAAGTAAGTTGGTCACGAATTCCTTGCAACTTGAGAAGGAACAGATCTATCTCCTTTGCTTTCTTCATCTGATATGACCTCAATTGATTCTCTATTAACATCTTCCGCTGCATGGAAGAGCCCTGGTATAAGGTGGTCAGCATCTGCCACATCTCCCTTGCTGTGTTATTCTCAGCACTATGTGGTATGACATGATCCTTGACCCCGTCTAGAATCATGCATTTCGCCTTTGCCTCAGCCTCCTCATACTTCTCATTTGCATTAGGGTCAACTGGGACAAAAACTATTTTCAAGGCATAGTCCTTGATGCGATGTTTTTCCAAGATTGCTAGGATCCTGGTGTTCCAAATAACAAAATTTGAAGCCTCGTCCAATTTGCCCTGATCCCTCAATCCGTTCACTACCATCTCTGCTCCTCCTCTAGACTCCCTCTAAGTCCTGATCTCCCTCTCGGAAATCCTCTGGCCAACTGTCAAATCACTCACCTCCAATCCTCCTTTGCCGCTGCAACCTACATCTATATTTCTTGGCTACAAATCTGTTGAGGTAGTGCTTCCCTCTGCCTTGGTTCAGTCTCCTTAGACATTGTTCTGCACTCACAGAAACAACGTCCCACCAACTCCACAAATCAAAATCTGCTCAGCTCCTTGTTGAAACTTCTAAGTATTACCTGTTAGAAATTTTATCTATATTCTCTAGTTTATTTCTCCTACTTGTTAGCTACGAACAAGTTATTTAAAAATATAAATATCGAAATAAACACAATACAGTCTCAACCATCTACAGATCAATAGTTGAAAGAAATAGCAAACACACAGGCGACACCGTTATTTTTGGACAACTTGTCCCTGAAAAAACCCAACTTGGGAAAACCGGTGCAGCAATTCTGAGGGTTATTTTATTATGCAGTCTATTTGAGTACAACTGGGTGCCAAACTCGCTCACCTGAGAAAGAAAATAATCTGGCAGTAATACCTCTCTATTCAGAAGCAGATATTCAGAAAATCTTACCCACGAAATCCTCTCTAGCACAACTGAAGCACTACATCAACCCTCTTGGCCTCTGCGTCAGCCTAAAAACTCCTTGTGTTAGCTCTCTAAGGCTCTGTGTAGCCTCTATGGCTCTCTGCATTAGCCCAACAGCCTCTGCGTGGATGACGTAGGCCCTCATGGCCTCTGCACAGTCTCTGCTAGCCTCTGCGTGGCTCCCTTTAGCTTTTGTGTCTGCCTCTCTGCCACTTCGCTATTTTTCCGACACTATCTCTGCCTATTTGTCTCGCACTCATTGCCCCTCGCTGCAAACTGATCACTGATTCAAATTTTCTTAGCAAACCCTGCTCTAGATAATCGAATCACTGATCACTCTGGTGTGTTCTCCAACTAACCCTCAAGCCTCCTCTTATACTTTTCCTGTTGGTCCTTCAATGACCAAGATTACATCTCTAATCAATGGCTAAGATTAGATTTGGCTTGATCCATGTCTTTTAGAACCTTCTAACCCATTTTGATATTAATACCCATTAATATTTTATTTTTTCCTAAGTTTAGACTTAGGAACTCCATAAAAAATATTAACTATTTTAATATCTCCTAAACTGGGTAGAAACTGGCCAAACCATTTCTGGGTCTTGGTGATCTCATGTGATTTAGCCTCTCCACCAATTTTCATGGCTAGAGCACATTCGATGCTACCCCAAATCACACTCCCTCTTAGCGAGCACTGTCCTCTAGTAATACTCCACACAGAGTATCACTATAATTATATGGCACCGGTCCTTGTGCTAATGCTAGGCCTACCCGCCCAACATCCTCTACATTGCTGCATCCCGTACAACTGCCCATGGCCCTGTCACTGCCACTGCTGCCCATGGCCCTGCCACTGCCATTGTTGCATCCTATACTACTGCCCATGGCCCTGCCGCTACCACTGCTGCATCCGTACGACAACTCCCTCTGCATTCGTATTGTTGTTGGTCCTTTCTCCCAACACTGCATCTGCACTGCAACCCCCTCTCATCATGTTGCATCGTGATACTGCTAACTACTACTGCATTGCCACTCGGTTATTGAGAACTAAGTAACTGATCCACCCAACTACTGACATCCCTGTCACGCTAGAAACACTCCCGATGCTGAAGCTCTCTTTGTCCCTATCATGTGCTCCCTCTACTGCCTATGCGCTACTGCAACAACTCCCTGCCTCTCGCACCATTGCAAACCTCTCTGTGCCATCCTGCACTGTTGCAACCTCCTATGTGCCTCTCGCACCATTGCAAACCTGTCTATGCCATCCTACACTGTTGCAACCTCCTTTGTGCCTCTCGCACTGCTGCAGCCTGCTAGCTCTGTGTTGCCCGGAACTACTGCACTGTAGCACTCTACCGCTTCATCCACATTTGTTTCTACCGACATCCCCCAGTCCTGCTACCCTCTCTTCGGGGCTCGCATAGCAAGGTATAAAACAAGAGTTTGGGTACCTCAAGAGTCCTACCCCTCATCGCCTGTAGTCCTCTTGACTACAGCTCGACGTCTCCCCACCTCTTCTTTAGAGGTACATGAGCACTCACGGCACAATCGTCATCCTCCTCTACCTCCTTTTCCACCTTCACTAGCGTTGCCTTGGAGTTAGACACCTCTGTCTTATTCTTCTTCCTCGGACACTGGTTCGCATAATCACCGAGTTCCCCACAATTGAAGCACTTAATCTTGGAGAGGTCCTTTTTCTTCCTCTTCTCTTGCTTCCCCACAGATGCTAGAGTTGCATCCTCTTCCTCTTCCTTCTTGATCCTGACTCCTTTGTTGCTACCTCCCATCTTGGACAACTGTCTGATTTCTTCTTGACGAAGGGCCACCCACAATTCTTCCCAATTTGGAAGAGTTTCCCTGCCCAGAATGCTCTGGACGAATGTCTCCCACTCGGAGACTGCGTTTAGATCGGTCCTCACCATCAACTCCTGATCTGGCGTGGCCCCTATGGAAGTTAGTTGGTCCCGTATCTCCTTCAATCTGCCGAGGAAGTGATCTATCTGCTTCCCCTTCTGCATCTGGTATGATCGCAGCTGATTATGAAGTAAGATCTTCCTCTACACGGAAGTATGCTGGTACAATGTCTTCAAGGCGTCCCACATTTCCTTTGCCATCTCCTTCTCGGCAATATGTTGAACCACATGATCCTTGACCCCATCAAGGATGATGCATTTCATCTTGGCCATTGCCTCCTCGTACTTTTCATTGTTAGCTGGGTCAACTAGGATAGCCATAGTTCTCAAAGCGAAGGCCTTGATGCGATGTCTATTTAGAATGGACAAGATCCTGGCCTTCCAGACAACAAAGTTAGACGCCTCGTCCAGCATGTCCTGATCCCTCAATCCGTTCATGGCCATCTCTCCGTTCTCTCTTTCAACTCCTCCGTGACTCTACTTCTCGTTTGGAAGTTCTCTGCTAGACTCCCTCTGAGTCTCGATTTCCCTCCTGGAAATCCACTTGCCAATTGTCGAGTCGCACCTCTCCGATCTCCTATGCACCTGCAACACTGATCTGGATTTGTTGGCTAGAAATCTGCTTAGGTAGCGACTCCCTCTACATTGGTTTTGCTCCGTTAGGTATTGTTTTGTCTTGGCAGCAACAACACCCCACCAGCTTCACTCCTCGCAAACTGCCCACAACTTCCTAAGCCCCAGCAATCGAAGGACTGAGCCTCTAGGCTCTACGCAATCCCGACACTAGCTCAAATTCTCCCCAAGCCAACTGCGTCAACCCTCCTGGTCTCTTCGTGGCTCTTTGTTAGCCTTTTTTTGCCCTCAGCCTCTGCGTTGACCTTTGTCTGGCCCGAATTGATGACACAATCCCTTTGCATCAACCCTTCTTTGCTGCTTTCTGCTAGGAACAACTTCTGTCACTCGGGACAGCTGCTTTTGCTGCAAATGCTCTGCTTCAGGTGGTGCCTTCAACTCTTCTGTGATCTAGAACCATGCTCTGATACCATGTTGAAATTTCTAAGTATTACCCATTAGAAATTTTGTTTGTATTCTCTGGTTTAGTTCTCCTACTTGTTAATTACGAACAAGTTATTTAAACATAAAAATATCGAAATAAACAGAATACAGTTTCAACCATCTATAGATCAACAACTAAAAGAAATAGCAAACACACAAATGACACCGTTATTTTTGGATAACTCGTCCCCGGAAAAATTGAACTTGAGAAAATTGGTGCAACAATTCTGAGGGTTATTTTATTATGCATTTATCTGAGTACAACTGTGAGTGCCAAACTAGCTCACCCGACAGAGAAAATAATCCGGTAGTAATACCTCTCTATTCGGAAGCAGATATTCATGAAATCTTCCGCACGAAACCCTCTCCAGCACAACTGAAGCACTGCGACTGCCCACCTGGCCTCTGGGTCAGCGCTCTAAGGCTTTGTGCAGCCTCTCTGGCTCTCTCCGTCAGCCCAGTAGCCTTTGCGTGGATGATATACAAATCATGCACTGAAGTAAACAGAAACAATAACACAAGGGACACCATTATAATTGGACAATCGTACCCAGAAAAACCCAATGTGGGAAAACCGGTGCAGTAGATATGAGGGTTTTGTTATTAATCAGATTTCTTGAATACAACTAGGGTGCCAGAATGGCTCACCCAACAGAGAATGTCCTTGACAGTAGTACCTCTATTTGGAGATAGATATTCCAGCAAATCAACAACCTGATGATCAACCCCACAGTGATTTTGACCTTTCCTTGTGTTGGACAGCGGACGCTGATCCAAGCACTGCTCGAGAATTGCATCACTCTTCAGGAATTGCGCCACCCTCTCCCAGTTGATCTTTTCTTAGTCTGCCCCACAGAATCTTACTGGCGCTGCCCTTGAAGTCCTCTTCGTCCTCTGCGTCAGCCTCTATGGCTTCTGTGTCAGCCTCTATGGCTTCTGCGTTAGCCTCTACGACCCTTTGCGTCCTCTGCGCTGCCTCCTTCGACCTCTGCGCCAGACCTTCTTGGGCGTGCGCTGTCTCTCCTAGCAGTTCACCGCGTCTCTGCTATGTATTCTTCAGCGTTGGATGAAAATCCCTTGCTGAACTACCCCTCACTGCAACTGATCACTAACTCGATTTCCTCATGAAACCTCGCCCCAGAAAATCGAATTCTTGATCTCTCTCGGTGTTTCTCCAATTGACCCGCAAGCCTCCTCTTATACTTTTCCTGATGGCAATTCAATGACAGAGATTAAGTCCCTAATCAACGGCTAAGATTAGAACTGGCTTAATCCTCGTCACTTAGAACTTTCTCACCCATATTATATTAATACACATTAATATTTTTATTTTCGTATGTTTAGACTTAGGGACCCATTAAAAATATTAATTATTTTTATATCTCCTCATCTAGGTGGAATTTCTCCAAATTATTTTTGAGTCATGGAGATCTCATGTGCCTTAGCCTCTCAACCAAATTTCATGGTTAGAGCACATTCGATTGTACCAAATATCAACAGCTGAAATGGCGAAGGCCAAGCTGTTGATCCTCGATGGAGTGAGAGATCATGTTGTATGTCACATTGCTAGCAAAGGGACTTCCAAGGAGATGTGGGATGCCTTGGCTACATTATATCAAGGATCTTCCAAGCAACAGAAGATGTACTTGGAGGAGAAAAGATTATGAAGGTACTGAGATCTGCGAGGATACAGAAGGGGGAACGCATTGATCCATTCCTATCAAAGCTTTAGGAAGTCCGAGATCAGTTGGCAGCTGTAGGATCATCACCTCAGGCTACAGAGATAGTGGGGTTGGCCCTAAATTCAGTCTCAAAAGAATGGAAAGGATTTGTTCAAAGTATCCCGGGCAGAGAGAAATTGCTAGATTGGGAAGGGATGTGGGCTGCTCTTCAACAGGAAGAGATGAGGCGAGACTTAGTCAAGTGCAAACTTGATAGCAGCAACAACAGTGGGACGAAGCCCAATGAGGAGGAAGAGAATGCAGCCCTTGAATCAAAAGGGCAGTAGGAGCAGTGAAGGTGGAAGAAGGATTTCTCAAAGACTGAGCAGCCCAGAGCAGAGTTGGCAGCAATGCAGAGTCAGTAGCAATGTAGAGGCTTTAGAGGGTCATCGCAAAGACTAACAGTGGTCAAAACTTTAGCAACAAATGCATCACAATGAACACAACTGGTTCAGTATTTTGGATTTTTTTCCGTTGCATTTGTTGCAGAAGGCAACAACAGTAGTTGGAGCAGAGTTGTAGTGCAGATGCAGTTGGTAGCAGCATGTAGAGTCAGTAGCAGCACGGATGCAGCATTTGCGCAGTAGTTGGTGGGCAATGATGTCGGACATCAGCAACGCAGAGGGAGATGTTACAGAGTCAGGGTGATGCTTCAACATGTTGCATTACTAGAGCACATTCCTCGCTAAGAGGGAGTGTTGATTTCTGGTAGTATCGGATGTGCTCTAAGCCTTAAAATTTGCCGGGAGGCTAGGACACATGTATTCCAGAATACCCAGAAATCGTTTTGGGAAATTACACCCGTAGACAATTTTATTAAAGTAGTTAATTATTTTTAATGGATGCTTAAGTCTAAACATAGGAAATTAAAATAATTAAAAGGTATTAATTAAACTGGGGGTGAAACTTCTAGAAGAAGACGAGGATCAAGTTAAAATGATCTAAGCCATTGATTAGAATCTAATCTGGGCCGTTGATTACTCAAAGAGAAGATTATAAGATGGACTTCAATGGGCATTTGGAAAATATATTGGGTGAGAGATTAGAGATCGATTTTCTCAAGAGAGCAGCGCAACAATTGTTGGAGAAGGTGATCGAAGAGATTTCTTTCAGTGAGGGGCAGGGATAATTTTTCGGAGGAAGTTTTTCGGATCCAGAGAGTGCAAGGCAGAGAGGGCAGAGAGTAGTTCGGAGAGGCAGCTCTAGGCCACGCGAAGGCAGCATAGAGCTACATTGTGGCAACAAAGAGCATCAGAGAGAGTTTGTATTTCTACTAGGGAATAGTCGGGATCTAGTGTTGAAGCTGGGGTGTGAGATTGGGAGGCCAGAGGGCCGAAGTTTCCAGTGAGCGGAGGATCGAGAGGAGGTGCACCGTAGTACCAACAGCAGTGACGCAGTATCTACATGGGTGTGACATAGTACTATGCAAAGACAATGCTGAGGCTCATCTCTAGCGCAGATCTGTGTCGGATTTCCCAGTGACAGGGTGAGATCATCTCACTATCTTTTTGCCCAGTTATATCTCTGTATAGGATTGCTAGTTTGGGTATTCGAAGAATTGTACTCAGAAATTACTGCATAATAATACAAACCCTTGGCTGCTGCACTGATTTTCCCACATTGGGTTTTTCTAGGGACATTTGTCCAAAAATAACGGTGTCACTTGTCTATGCTATTTCTTTCTTGCTCAGTAGGAGAAATATAATCAGTGGCGCAATAGTGATTCGGGGATCCTGAATTTTCATAATCGATTCCTTCATACTGTGGTGGTATTGAGTCTTTCTCACTGTGGAGGCATTGAAACAAAGTTACAATGATAGCATCAAAATGAACTGTGGATATACTCAGATCATCTCTTATCTGAGCACACTGAGATGGTCACCAAACTGTGATAACAACAAATTGTGGTGGCATTGAGACTGTATTTCTGAACTGTCATGACACTGAGATAGAGGGACCTTCTTTGTGATAATACTGAACCTTGATCATTGTAATAGCACCGATCCATACTGTGATATGTGACCGAAATTGTGTCTAACTTC
Organism: Pinus tabuliformis; assembly: GCA_031772625.1. Lineage (NCBI taxonomy): Eukaryota > Viridiplantae > Streptophyta > Pinopsida > Pinales > Pinaceae > Pinus > Pinus tabuliformis. Next base: position 1,528,657,654 of record CM062820.1, on the reverse strand, counting down.
TCTGCTCCAATCCGCACTGTGATCTCTCCAATTAGACCGAGATTCTGTGTACCTTTATCCGAGCTTCTTTCCTGAAATGATATCTGAACTAGTCATTGCAACTATCCACCCGAATTTCAGAGAGTTATCTGAACTACGTCTTTGTCGAATTGGCTAAGGAGCCTATTTATAGTAGCATGTCTGACATGAATCATATGAACAATTGTGTCTCTATTTTGGTCAAGCCGACATGAGATCTTCATTTTATCTTGAGGCCAACTTGAAGAGGGATAGCTTGTGCTTGTCTTGGAGGGCTACTTGATAATCCTACAGACTCATATACATTTGTAACATGCCCAAGAAGGATTCTTCATACATGCCCTAGACATTTTTTTTACTTTTATGCCAAATCCTAAAGGCTCTCAATGGGAGCCTTAACTAAAATAAAATCTCTTGCTTACGAAACCCATGAAGCAAGCATTACAATAATAATTTTATTTTTCTTCTTTACATCTTTTACATAAAATCACAATTACTTGTCATTATGAAGATTGAACCTAGTTACACTTTTCAACACTACATCTTAACTAGGGAGGTATTCATGATGGTACTTGGTCATTCTCAATCTGAAGAATTTCTCATAAGAAGACTCAGATTGGTAACCCATCTGTATAGCATCATATCAACCAACATTGTCACATGGCAAGGCCTTGACTAACAACTCTATCTCTCCATAAGATCTGAGCTCAATGTTGGAAAGACCAATGATTTATAGACACCCTTATCATTGTCTCTCTTGGAACATACCCAACCCAGGTTCTCAGGGTGTGTTCCATTAGGACTATTCTTATCTTGGATTCCCAATCATCAAAGAATATTGGTCCTCTATGACTACTCTTATCTTGGATGCTCTATTTCATCCTCAAAGATCATCGGGTGCCAAATGATTACCCAATCCTCCATCCTACGTTCCCAAGTGAAGACCAAAATGATGTGTCTGTCTCTCCCTTTCAATTAGGGAGGACATATTGCTTCCAAGTTTCTATCAAGCAAGAAAAATTGTTTTTAGACTCCCTCTTAGCTAGGACCTACAACAGCTCCTTAGGTGGAGATAATGGGACAACCAGCTGCTTAAAGAGCTCCTTCCTTCGATGTCATGAATTTCTTCTTTGTCACGGAGTCTTCATCTTTTGGGACTTCTTCATAGGGGACAGACTATCCATCACTTTCATCCACGAGTCATCATTCCTTTCATCAGAAAGTGATCCATCAGTCTAGACTCTACAGTTGGCCTTGCTTCATGTCATGCTGCCTTCTTTATGTTTTGTTCTTCGGAAGGATTCATAGTTCTTTCCTTGGTAGTCCTGCATAAGCCCATCCATATATTTGTTCAAAAATAAGAAATGAGCACTTAAATCAAAATTACCTTTGTGATGGTCTTTCATCATGACATCTTCCTGTTGGCATCAACATCCTGCATACAAGTTGACACATTTCCCAAAGATATATATTGTCAAGGGTCTCCATCTTTTTTCGACTTCCATCAGAGTCTTCATACCTTTTCAGGAGATATCATAGTCAAACCTTTCAGTTCTTGAATGTTGATTGCCTTCTTCCATGGTTGCATAGTCTACGATCTCTTCCTTCCTTTCTTCTCAACTTACAATTCTAATTGTTGTTAACCACCTCATATTCCATATGAGGACATATTATGTTGATTTCATCTAGTTTGACCATGCCTTCCTACATCCTTTTAGAGGAGGAGATCCTTTTTTTCTTTTCTTTTTGATCATGCTCTCAAGATAGAGTAGCGATCCATGTTACCTGCAACCATACGACATGACTTTATAATATCGAATACAAGCATACATACCTCTTTTACCTTTAGGTCATTTGGGCTTCCTTAGCATCTTCCTTGGTTGAAAAGAGCTTCAATCCCTTGATCTGTTTCATTTCTTATGTCATCATACCATCATTCCTTGAAATCCATAGATTGGAATTCCTAATGAAACCCTTTGCTTCCTCTCTAGATCAGTGAACCTTTTGATGAATATTCCATTAGAGAATCTTTCAAATCGTGAATATCCCTTATCCACTATATTTTTCATTTTTACTGATGTATGATGAGACTTGTTCTAGGTGACTTCTTCCTTTTTCCTGTAAGTGTCATTTATGCTTTCAATGAGGTTCCTAAGAGCTATATCCTTCAAAGACGTCTGTCATAGATTTTATTCCAGACATCCTTCATGTTTCCTATGGTGATGTCACGAGCTCTTTCTTCTAATGCTTTTCCTCTTCCTTGGATTTTTTTTTCAACTTCCTTCACTTCTTTGGTGATATGGGCTTCTTCTATCTTTCTTGTTATTGCCCTTCTTGAGCTTAGGACAATCTTTCCTGTAATTCTTATAGCATTGAATCTTAGCTATGTTCTTCTTTCTAAGGACCAAAATTTTCAAACTTCCCTTTCCTTCCGACAAATGTTTGAACTCCTTTTGCCCACAACCTCGTGAAAATTTGGAAGAATCCTACTGCTGCAACTGATTAAGTTTTTTCTATTTGTTAAATATACTGAACAAATTATTTACTGTGTTCTACAGTAAATATTGAAACTAATACACTCCAACCTTCACAAATACAATACTGTGGAAGAAAAATAATGTTGGAAGAATAGAATCACACACACATAAATGTTAAAATCTGGGTACAAGAGGACAAGTGGTTCCTTAAGGCTTTGATCTTTGGCCTAAGGAAAATTGTACAAATTTATTTGTACTTTTCTCTAAAGTGACTTTATAAGTGGCAAAGTCAATTTAATTTAAAAGTGACTTAATAAGTGGTAAAGTTACATTCTAATTTAAAGGTGACTTTATTAAAGTCAATGAAGAATTAGAAAGTGAAAAAGTGACTATGGAAATAAAAGGCTAAGTGAGTCTTTATTTAAGTGGGTGAGTTAAGAAATAGAAAGTGAGAATTAAATGCACATTTATTTTCATCCCTAGATCTAAATGAATCTCAGCCATCAGATCTTAGGGTAACCCAAAAGGTCATTTAGAGAGTAAAAGGAGAAGAGAAGAGAAAAAGATCAATTCATTCTTTCATGAGCATTTGAGAGAAAGTGAAGAGAAAGCAAGGAGAAAATTTCTGAGTAGTGAGGAAGTGAAGGAGAGCAGCAAGAAGACGTTTCAGCAAATCTGGACAACAACATTTATTGGCATGCATCCCAAGGAAAAATCGTACAACAGGAGAAAGGCACAAAAATAGAGGAAAAGGGACAGCAGCAAGGGCACAAATTTTGAGGCAGGTTTTGGGCACAATTTTCTTGGCATCCGTATTGCTGAAATCTGTACAGTTCGTACAGAAGCTTATGGACACGATTTTTGAGGCAAACCGTACAACATTTAATGCTATTTTATCGCTGGTAAAATTTATGTTTTGGCAGTTTATTGATTGGCACGATTTTGGAGGCGGAGTTCAAGCATGGAAATTGAAATAAGTTGTGATTTGTGGTTGCTGGAATTTTTACTATGTATTTCAGTTTTTCTGTAAAAGCATTTTCAGAAATAAAGAAGAGCTCTCAAACTGGTCTTCCCCGAAAGTTGTAGGGGGCTTTTACAGGGTCACATTGACAAAAAATCACTTTATTATTTTCTGTGTGACTGTCATAATTTTGCTGTGTTTTATTTCTGCAATTTCAGTAGTTGTGAAATCTCTAAATTTGTGTTTTCAGAAACTATTGTCATTTCCAGATTTTAGAATTTTTATCATGCTTGGATTTAAAACTAAATGCATGGAGTGATATAAAAGACTGATAACTGGAGTGGGGGTTGAAATTTTTCATGGTATTAGAGCTTGGTTGCTTGAAAAGTGCAGTTTGGGACAACGAAGTGAAAATTACACAGGCTGATTTTTACACAAAAACAAAAACCTTTACCACAGATTTCAAAAGTTCAGTTTGGTAGGACAGTGAAACATGTCTTTGGGTTTGAGAGTTGAAGATAGGTTGGATGGGCAGAACAACTACAGTGCATGGAAAGAGAGAATCCAGAGTATTTTGAGGAAGCAGAAGTCTAGGGCATTATGGTAATTACCACGCAGAACCCAATAGCAGTACCTGCTGACTCTGTATAGTTGGCAGAGTTTAACAAAAAGAATGCCAAGGCAAAAAAACTGATTCTAGAAGGAGTCAAAGATCATGTCATTCCTCATGTGAGAGGAAAGACTTATGCACATGAGATGTGGACAACCTTGACCAGTGTTTACCAGAGCTCAAATGAAAATAGAAAAATGGTCTTAAAGGAGAAACTGAAAGCCATTAAAATGGCTAAGACTGACAGTGCTACAACATGCCTCACAAAGATCACTTCAGTGAGAGATGAGTTGGCAGCCGTAGGTGAGATCATTGCATCCACTGAGTTGGTGAGGATTGCTTTGAATGGTCTTCCCAAGACTTGGGAGAATTTTGTGGATGGCATTGTTGCACGGGAAAACCTTCCCGGATGGGAGAGGTTGTGGGATGATTGCATTCATAATGAGATCAGAAAGAACCATCTTGGGGCAGCCAAACAGGTGGAGGAGGATGACAATGTGGCATTGTTAGCAAGAGGTAAGAAGGGTAGAGCAAAGAAGCAAGCTTCCAACAGTGGAGGCAAAGGCAAAGGTAAAGGCAAGCAGCAGAACAAGGAGAAGGACTATTCCAAAGTCAAATGTTGGAATTGTCAAAAGTTGGGACACTATGCTGTTGTGTGTCTGGAGAAGAAGAACAAGAAAGGGAGATACAAACCCATGGCAGCTTCTGTAGAAATAGAGAGCTTCTCAGAGATCTTTGATCAGGAGTTTAGGTTCATAGCTTGTGAGGCCACTAGTGCAGGATCACCTGCCATACAGGTTCAAAGGGAATGTGCACTCTCCACTACTAGCAGAGCATCTTCTAGCATTTGATATGTTGATAGTGGCGCTTTTAGCCACATGAAAGGAGTCAGAGAGTACTTCTCAGAGCTTTCAGAGGATGATACTGATATGGAGGTAGTACTTGGTGATGACATGGTTAGAGCAGTTGGTGTAGGGACATTGACATTTGATAGGGAATCCAAACCTCCCTTGAAAGTGTTAGATGTTCTATATGTGCCTGGAATGAAGAAGAACCTCATATCCATCTCAGCACTTGAGGACAGAGAATATGATGTGTTGTTCAGGAGAGGGCATGTGCTGATATATCCTAGGGGAACTCCAGCTTCTTCAGCTAGAGTGATTGGTGTGCGCCATGCCAAGGTGTACAAGTTCTCATTCCGGCCCCTAATGGCATTTAGTAACAGCACTCGAGATAGGACCGACAACAGATCTAGCAGTTCAGAGTTGTGTGAGATTTGGCACCGCAGGATGGGGCACATGTATCATGGGGCCTTGTGTACATTGCGAGAGATCACCATTGGTGTGCTAGATTTCAGTTCTAATCACCTTGATGCATGCAGAGGATGTGCTATGGGGAAGTTTGCTAGATCCCCTTTTCCCAGCAGTGCCAGTGACAGCAGAGCGACCAGGATCCTTGACTTGATTCATACCGATGTGAATGGTCGAATGTCTCATGTATCCTTGAGTGGCTATGAGTACTATGTTTTATTCATTGATGACCACTCCAGGAAGACCTGGATTTATTTCTTGAAGACCAAGAGTGAGGTCTTCAAGCGGTTTCAAGAGTTCAAAGCTCTTGTGGAAACCCAGACAGGTAGGAAGATCAAGGTCCTCAGGTCGGACAATGGAGGGGAGTATACCCTTGCTGAGTTTGTTGATTTTTGTGCTAAGGCAGGTATTAGGAGGGAGTTCACAGTTCCTTACAACCCCCAGCAGAATGGAGTTGCGGAGAGGAAGAAGAGATCCATTGTAGGGGCTGCCAAAGCCATGCTTTATGATCAGGGGTTACCTTTATTTTTGTGGGCAAAGGCTTGCAACACTATTGTGTACTTGCAGAATAGGAGTCCACATCATGCCTTGGGGAATGTGACTCCGGAGGAGGCTTTTTCTGGGAAGAAACCTGATGTTGGGCACTTTCATATCTTTGGGTGCCTTACATATTCTTATGTCCCCAAGGAGAACAGGACCAAGCTAGAGCCCACTGCATAAAAGGGCAACTTTGTGGGTTATAGCGAGACCTCGAAAGCTTATCGGATTTATATTCCTATGCAAAGGAAAGTGGTTGTCAAGCGGGATGTGAAGTTCGAGGAGGAGAGAGCTTTCAGGAGGTCATGGGAGTTAGAGTATCCAGAGTCGCCAGACCCTCAGGAGCAGTTGATTCATTCACAGGGATCCAATGGTCAGGGATCAGGAGGTACATCGGTCACAGTGTTAGGTCCATAAGTGAGTAGTGGCTCTCAAAGTCAGGTGGGTGGTTCTTTGGGCAACATGCAGGGCAGTCCGCACAACAGTTCACAGGGTAGTCCACTAATGGACAGTTCACACTGTACTTCAACATCTACAAGCACAAATTCATGCATGAGGTCAGTTGGAAAGCCTTCAGGAGTTCAGGCTTTTGATGATGATGAGGATTCTTTCACTCCGATGGGAGAAGTATGCTCAGGGAAGAAGAAGCCCAAGTGGCTTCAAGATACCTTGCGTGAGACCGCATCAGTTGCTGGGCCAAAGAGACAGGTCAGAGAGAGTAAACCACCTAAGCGGTTTTGTAGTTACATGGCATTGTAACAAGCATTGTTGACTCTGAGCCTTCTAGTTATGAGGAGGCAGCTGGCTAGCAGGTCTGGAGAGAGGCCATAGTGGAGGAGTATTCTTCTATTATGAAGAATGATGTTTGGGAGGTAGTGTCGAGGCCTGAAGGTAAATCAATTGTTATTTCCAGATGGCTTTAGAAGATAAAGCATGTTGCAGATGGCAACATCGAGAAGTTCAAGGCTCGATTTGTGGTGAGAGCGTTCTCACAGGTAGAGGGAGTTGACTATGAGGAGACCTTTGCTCCCGTAGCTCGGTATACATCTATTCGCTCCAATATATAGATTGGAGTAGAAATGGGTTGGAAGATCCACCAGATGGATGTGAAGACCGCATTTCTCAATGGCTTCATTCAGGAGGAGGTTTATATTGAGAAACCGCAGGGCTTTGAGGTGCATGGGAAGGAGTCCCATGTATGTAGATTGAAAAACACTCTATGGCCTGAAGCAAGCTCTTAGAGCTTGGTACTCGAGGATACTTGCAGTAGTTGGGTTTCACAAAGAGTGAGGCTGATCCGAACCTATACTTCATTATGGTTGGTGAGGAGCCTCTCATTCTGGTGTTGTATGTTAATGACTTGATCATCACTGGTGCAGAGAGACTCATTGAGGGCTGCAAGAGAGATCTTGCTTCAGAGTTTGAGATGAAGGATATCGGCTTAATGCATTATTTTCTGGGATTGGAGGTGTGGTAGGAGGGGCATTTCTTCCTGGGACAAGGGAAGTACATTGTGGATATTCTTAGCAGATTTCACATGGAGGACTGCAAACCCATGTCTACACCTATGATCACTAAATGGAAGAAGCTTCACGCTTCTGATTCCGAGTTGGTGGATCCTACTCTATACAGACCATTGTTTTAAGATCCGGCCGGCTCGGAATTGACTCAGCCGAGTTGGTCTGAGCCAGGAAAAAATTTCAACCCGACAGAAAATTTGGTTCTGTGGCTAAGTTATGATTGACCCGACCAAGTCATAACATGACTTGGCCGGGTCAGTCATAACTCGGCCGACTCGGCCGGATCCGTAACTACTCGACCGGGTAGCTGACAGTGGCCAGTGAACCATAAAAACACGCCTTTTCTTTTATTTTTTATTTTTATTTTTTCGAAGTGTGGGGGACTCCGAAGGGGTTTATGAATTAGTTTGCTGGTCTTTGGGGTCCATTCCCCTCTCCCAAACCCTAGTATTTGATCATGCTAAGGCTATGCTATTCATGGTAATGTTAAATTCTTAAAGTAAAAGTGACATTCTACTTAATCTTCATTTTCATCCTTTTACTTAAATTTTTAACATTACCATGAAATGACTTAGGATGTTTGAGAGTGGTTCCGGCCTCATTGGATTTCATATGGAGAAAGTAGAATTTTAGATTTCATTCAAAATCCAGCAGACTTATCGGTTTTTTCAGGATTTCAGGATTGGGGGATTGCAATGTTTCCATTGAATTTTGTCATGTATTAGGGTATGGAACTCGTATTTTAATCAAGAGCACCAATCCCTCTATGTACCTTGATGTTAGTGACATTGGTTGTTGAACTCCTCTGGGATTCGCTCCCGAGTCGGGAGCTTCCGAAAATGTTACTCCCACTCCTGTTTTCGCTCCTGCTCCCCGCTTTCGCTCCCGCTAACAAGTAACACTGAGCCAGATGACGTTGGCAACTCTAGCAGTAGCCAGTAGTATTAGTCACAAACTTTTGTTGTAGAGGTCATTTCTAGCCTCCTTGGTTATGTGTTTTTGTTTTGATCTCTATATCATCATTGTGTATGTATTGGACAGTGCACTGGGTGCCATTTTAATATAATGGATATATTCGTGACCCTACTTTGATCATATGTTGTCTTCTATCTATATTCTAATGCTGTGTGTTTGGAAACATGAACGAAAATCTTTAAATTTATGTGTTTTTATAAAAAATAAATATTTAATATATTTTTTACAACAACTGAGTCGATACAGAGTTTGAGCCAGCCGAGTCGATACCGAGTCGGAGTCGGAGTTGGAGTCGACCCTCGGCCGAGTTGGAGTTTTAAAACATTGATAAAAAGACAACTGTTTGGTAAATTGATGTATTTGGTCAACACTCGACCAGATATATGTTTTGCAGCTAACACTATGAGTCAGTTCATGTGTGACCCAGGAGAGTGCACTGGGTGGCTGCAAAACACATTCTTCGTTACTTGTAGGGGACTGTGGATTTTGGTCTGGATTATAGACAGGGTGATGGAGTGAGACTGGCAGGGTACACAGATTTAGATTGGGCAGGTTGTGCTTCAGATAGGAAGAGTACTTTCGGGTGTTGTTTTGGGTTGGGTTCGACAGTTATGTCGTGGATCAGCCGAAAACAACAGTCAGTTGCATTGAGCTTAGCTGAGGCAGAGTATATGGCTGCTAGTTTGGTTAGTTGTAAGGCTAATATGGCTTCGCAAGATGTTGTTTGGTCTATTTGCTCAAACATTGAGACCTTCAGTAATTTACTGTGATAATCAGAGTTGCATAAAACTCATGGAGAATCTAGTTTTTCATGACATGTCAAAGCATATTGAGATCAAGTATCACTTCATTAGAGGCTATGTCCAAAAGGGAGCTGTCAAGCTTGAGTACATTTCCACAAATGAGCCGGACATTTTTACCAAAACCTTACCACAGGACAAGCATGTCTACTCCAGAGATAAGATGGGAGTGGTGAGGAACACTTTCCTCGGTAAGAGGGAATGTTAAAATTTGGGTACCAAAGGACAATTGGTTCCCTAAGGCTTTGATCTTTGGCCTAGGGAAAAGTGTCCAAACTTATTTGTACTTTTCTCCTAAAGTGACTTTATAAGTGGTAAAGTCAATTTAATTTAAAAGTGACTTTATAAGTGGTAAAGTTACATTCTAATTCAAAGGTGACTATCAAAGTCAATGAAGAATTAGAAAGTGAAAAAGTGATTACGGAAATAAACGGCTAAGTGGGTCTTTATTTAAGTGGGTGAGTTAAAAAATAGAAAGTGAGAATTAAATGTGCATTTATTGTCATCCCTAGATCTAAATGAATCTCAACCATTAGATCTTTAGGGTAACCCAAAAGGTTATTTAGAGAGTAAAAGGAGAAGAGAAGAGAAAAAGATCAATTCATTTTTTCATGAACATTTGAGAGAAATAGAAGAGAGAGCAAGGAGAAAATTTCTGAGTAGTGAGGAAGTGAAGGAGAGCATCAAGAAGACATTTCAGCAAGTTTGGGTAAAAACTTTTATTGGCACGCATCCCAAGGCAAAACCGTACAACAGGAGAAAGACACAAAAATCGAGGAAGAGGGATAGTAGCAAGGGCATGAATTTCGAGGCAGGTTTTGGGCACGATTTTCGAGGCAGTTGTATTGTTGAAATCTGTACGGTTCGTACAATACATACAGCAGGTTCTGGGCACGATTTTCGAGGTAGGCCATATACCATTTAATGTTGGAAAAATTTCTGTTTTGGTAGTTTTCTGATTGGCACAATTTTTGAGGCGGTGTTCAAGCACGAAAATCGAGATAAGTTGTAATTTGTGGTTGGAATTTTTACTGTGTATTTCAATTTCTCTATAAAAACATTTTTCAAAATAAAGAAGAGCTCTCAAACTGGTTTTCCCCAGGAGTATAGGGGGGTTTTTCTAGGGCCACATTGACCAAAAATCACTGTGTTATTTTCTGTGTAACTCGCATAATTTTTCTGTGTTTTATTTCTGCAATTTCAGTAGTTGTGAAATATCTAAATTTGTGTTTTCAGAAAATATTGTCATTTCCAGAGTTTAGAATTTCTATCATGCTTGGATTTAAAACTGAATGCATGGAGTGATAAGGAAAGCTGATAACTAGAGTGGGGGTTGAAATTCTTCAATAAATAAAACTGTTATTTTTTGACCAATCTCCCTAGAAAACTCCAACTTGGGAAAACCGGTGCAGCAGTTGAGGGTTTTATTATTATATAGTAGTAAATCTGAGTACAAATCTATGGAAGCTCAAATCTAGCTTTCCATACAGAGAAATAACTGACAGGAGATCTAGTGAGAAAAAAAAATCTCACTCCCATTGGTGATCTAACACTGATCTTGGCTCAAGATGAGCTACCCCTTGCTGTCTCTGCGATGCCTCTACGTCAACCTACATAGATCTGCGTCCCACAACCAAGACAAACGTCTCTCTTGCTTAACTGATCAACTGCTATCTGGAAAATGGACTCTCTTGGCCTTCGGGCTCCCACTCTGGCTTCTGGCACTAAATCACTGCTTCTCTCTAGCAAAATATGACTTCCCTTCTGAAGCATTGCGTTGCCTCTCTACTCTGCGCCGCCTCCTTGTGGATTTCACTGTCTCTCTGCTATGCACTCATCGGATTGGAAAACCTCCCTCCGGCCTAACTATCCCTACCCCTTTGTCACTACTTTGATCTTACTGAATCACCTCCAGCAACTCACAATTGTTGCTCTGGAAATCGATTTCCCAGCAAAATCGAATTTCTGGTGGCTCCAAGTGTGTTCTCCAACCCCCATCGAATTTCTTTTTATAATCTCTTGTTGAGACATCAACGACCAAGATTAAAATATAATCGATGGCTAAGATTAACTAAAACTCAATCCACATCTTCTTCTAGAAGATTCTCACCACGACTTAATTAATAGCTTTTAATTAATCAGCTTTCCTAAGTTTAGACTTAGGCACCATTAAAAAAAGATTAATTATTTTAATTAAGTCGTCTCTAGGTGGAATTTCCAAAAACGATTTCTGGGTTTTGGAGAATACATGTATTCTAACCTCTCCATCAAATTTCATGGCTAGAACACAACCGATGCTACAAAAACTAATATTGTCTTCTTCTATCTTGCATAGATACCACAGGTTGTTGAATGGGATAGATTTCTTGTCCTCATAGGCATTTGTTACCTTGTTCATTAGTTGGTGCATTTAGAATAATGGAGATCATTTCCTTATCTGAAATCATCTCTCCCAGATCTTTATGAAGATGACCCTTTACCCTTTGATACCTTCAATTTGTTTAGACCCGATTTACGTGATATGACCTTCTTTATCGCATCTTCATAGAGTAGTTCTACCAGCTTATCATATATCTCTTTTGATGTCTCCAATCCTGCTATATGGGGAACGAGATCATCTTTGACAGATTCCATAAGAATCTCTTGAGCCCTTAGATCATTTTTTATGTATTCAGATAGTGCTTGACCTTTGGATGGTTTGGAGACTTTTCCATTGATATGATCAAGGACTTCATTTTTCTTCGAATACTATTTCTACCCTCCTTTTCCATGCAAGGAAGTTTGATGACCCAACCAGCTTATATATCTCCTTGTAAAATGAAGTCAGTTTACCATATTTAGATTATAGAATAAAAGATACTTACTTGTCAAGTGAAGATGAAATCTTCAACTTTGATCCCTTTGATGATGATTGTTGAAGATGTATTAGTGCCCCTTTTGGATGTTCTTCTTCCAAATGAAATCCTTGCTTCAATAAAGAGAAGATTGCCCTTTTTATGACAACACCTTTTGATCAAGCCTTTTATGGTGAATAGCCTTCAGGATACTTCAATTTTAAATTGATTGAGATTGGATCCTAGGAATGCTTCCTTGATTGAGCTAGGGCTTTTGCTTTATTTAAGATGATGATGTAATCTTGATCTTAAAGTGCTATTCTTGGATGAATAAACTTCAAGCTACCTTCACTCGTAAATCTCTTCAACTTGATTAGATGTAGTGTCTTTGTGGTCTCTTGAGATGGCTTGAGGGTTCCACCATCTTCTTTGTAGACTTCTTCTTCGATCTAGGGTTATGATGCTTCCTTGAAGATCTTGTCTTCAAGATGATCTTTGCTTTGATTCCTTCCTCGAAATTTTATCCTTGAGTATCCCTTGGTAAGATGCCCTTCCTTAACTATCACCTTAGCTCTGATACCATGTTGAGAAATCTAGGGCATATGTGATTTCTCTTCAATTTGTAAGTGCTTGTGAGTGATTTTTACTTCTTTAGATTAGGATCTTCTTAACATAGGTTATTAGTGTTTTTCTTCATCAAACATCTACCAATGCTTGAACATAAATAAACGAGACATAATAACATATGCTATTAGTCAGGGCCAAAATCTTTCACTCTTTGAGAGGAAAACACACACAAATTCTTCTTATAGAGATTTCAATTGACGAATACCAGGACCGAGGCCCTTGACCTATTAGCCACTCCAAGACCAAGACACTAGTTCTCTTGATTGCCTTTTGCTCTTTACTTCTTCTTGACTCCTCTTCTGCTTCGACCTTCTTAGCACTGAGACATAGTTACTACTGAGACCTTGTCACTGACATGACACAAAGATATTATTTTTGTGATGGCATTGAGTCCTTATCAATTCCTTCATACTGTGGTGGTATTGAGCCTTTCTCACTGTGGAGGCACCAAAACAAAGTTACAATGATAGCATCAGAACAAACTATGGCTATACTGAGATCATCTCCTATCCGATCACATTGAGATGGTCACCAAACTGTGGTGGCATTGAGACTGTATTTCTGAACTGTTATAACACCAAGAAAGAGAGACCTTCTTTGTGATAATACCGAACCTTGATCACTGTAATAACACTGATCCATACTATGATATGTGATCAAAATTGTGTGTAACTTCTCTGCTCTAATCCGCACTGTGATCTCTGCAATTAGATCAATATTCTATGTAATTTTATTCGAGCTTCTTTCCTGAAATGATATTCGAACTAGTCACTGCAACTATCCACCTAAATTTCAGAGAGTTATCCGAACTACGTCTCTGTGGAATAGGTTGAGGTGCCTATTTATAGTAGTTTGTCCGACATGAATCATATGAACAATTGTGTTTCTATTTTGGTGAAGCCAACATGAGATCTTCATTTTATCTTGAGGCCGACTTGAAGAGTGATAGCTTGTGCTTGTCTTGGAGGGCTACTTGACAATCCCACAGACTTGTATACATTTGTAACATGCCCAAGAAGGGTTCTTGATACATTACATTGACTTTTTTTTTTTTACTTTTATGACGAATCCTAAAGGCTCTCAATGAGAGCCTTAACTAAAATCAAATGTCTTGCTCATGAAACACATGAAGTAAGCATTACAATAATAATTTTATTTTTCTTCTTTGCATCGTTTACATAAAATCACAATTACATGTCATTATGAAGACCGAACCTAGTTACACTTTTCAACAATTTGGATGCCAAATACTGGAAATCCTACAGAGAAAATATTGGTAAAAATTCTAGTGAGGAATTTCCTCACCCCACAAGCAAACCCCGACACAACTTGCCTTCAGAAACTTGGCCCCCTGACCCTTTGCGTCAGCAATTGCGTTGCTCTGCGTAGTCTGCTTGACGTCAAGCCTCTGATTGGTCTCAAATGAAGTTTTTCTGACCACTGTTGGCTGGAAAAATGCTTCTCCGGCTCACTGGGACTCCTTCCTGACCTTGGAACTGAAGACGTCTTTCCCTCTCAGCAAATTGAACTTCCCTCTAGAAGCTACTGCGCAGCCCCTGCGCCAACTTCTTTGTGGCTCTTTTGCCTCTTTGCAAATGCACTCACCGGATTTGGAAATCTTCCTCTGGCTTCGTTGTCTCTACCCCTCTCTCACTGCTTCGATCTCTAGCTCTCTCTCCGACAATTGACTGCTGCTACTCTGGAAATCGATCTGCTCAGAAATCGAACTACTGAAGTGTCTTCTCCATCACCACATTGACCTCCTCTTATAATCCTTTGTTGGAGCACCAATGACGAAGATTGAAACTCAATCAATGGCTAAGATCATCTACAAATCGATCTGTGTGAGATTCTAGATGATTCTCGCCTTGACTTAATTAATACTGATTAATTAACCATATTCCCTAAGTTTAGACTTAGGAAATATTTATAAACTGGTTAATAATCTAATTAAGTCATTTCTAGGCAGAATTTCCAGAAACGATTTATGGGTTTTGGAGATATCTATTGATTTTTGATAGCATCGGATGTGCTCTAGCCTTGAAATTTGGTGGAGAGGCTAAGGCACATGAGATCTCCAAGACCCAGAAATCGTTTGGAGAAATTCCACCCGGATGAGGAGTTATTAAAATAATTAATATTTTTAATGGGTTCCCAAGTCTAAACTTAGGAAAATTAAAATATTAATGGGTATTAATAAAGATAAGGGTGAGAAGCTTCTAAAAGATGAGGATCAAGTCTATTTTAATCATAGCCGTTGATTAGAGACTTAATCTTCGTCGTTGATTCATCAACATGTAAAGTATAAGAGAAGACTTGAGGATCATTTGGAGATACACTGACAGATACTCAGCATCTCAAGGAAAATCGATTCTCAAAGAGAAGGAGATCTATTTTAGAGGGAGAGTTGCAGGGTGGAGGAAGAGGAGGGCATTAACAACAGCCAGTTATTGAGGAGGAAGTGACACAGGGACATAGAGAGACAACGCAGAGGGAGATGCAGTCTAGGGAAGACGCAACCATCACGCAGGGCTGATGCAGAGGGACGTAGAGCCACGCTGAGCCACGCAGAGTGACGCAGAAGTGGGAGAAGGGTCTCCAAGGTGTCAGAAAGTTTCCAGGGGAAAGTCTCAGGTGTTTTCTCTCATTTTCTCTGTAAAACCATTCCTTGTAAAAGTGATTGTTACTGAAGATTAATAAAACCCTCATTTGTTGCACCGATTTTCCCACATTGGGTTTTTTCGGGGACAATTGTCCAAAATCAATTGTGTTGATGTGATTGGTTCTTGTGTATGGATTTTCTCTATGTCATTATGTAATAATTGCAGTAGAATTTATTTTAATTTTTGCTGAAGGGATTTCGTAAATAACTTATTGTGAAGAATAAGTAGGTGAGATAAATCAGTAGCTGTAGTAGAATTTTAGATTAGAAATTTTCACAATATCATGTATTGTAGCCTCTCCACAAAATTTCGTGGCTAGAACATATCTGATGCTACAAAAACTAACACTCTGCAACATTCATGGACCGTGTTTAGGGTCTCCTACATATGATGTTGATAATGATCAAGTTGTCAAGTGGGCCTTGGTTCTAATCTCGATAATGTATTTTCTGACATTATTGATGTTGCAGTAGATCTCAACCCTGTTGTAAATAGGGATTGATCGATGAATTTCTCCATTAGAAAGGGTTTCATTTAGGGATCACTATGGACAACAATAGGAGCAATGATAGAAGACACCTTAACTAGCCACGACATTGTTGCTTGCAGTCATCTGGTACCAAGGGTGTTTCGGCCATGGACAATTATTTCATGATTGTTTGAGTAGAGGGCACATGATTCCAAGAGGGCCAAGTATTTTTCTTATTCAAGCATGAATTCTTGTTGGGATAATTGATCCACCTTATATGGGGATCCATTATGTTTCATTGTACATGTGGCAAAGCCACTTTATTTTTTATTTTTTTATTAGTTAGTTTTTAGAAGTCGCATTAGACTTAGACTTTGTAGGCTAGGTTCTTCGTAAAAATAATATTATTTTATTGTAAAGAATGTTAAAACCTCCTCCATGTAAAGAGAGGCACTTCCTTATTTTGAAACATGATTCAATAGTATTAGTTTTTGTAGCACCAGAGGTGTTCTAGTCTCAAAACTTTGTGGAGAGGCTAGAATACAAAAGTTATCCATAACTCATAAATCGTTTCTGGAAATTCCATCTAGAAGTGTCTCAATTAGATTATTAATCTATTTTTTAATGTTTCCTAAGTCTAAACTTAGGAAAGATGGTTAATTAATCAGTATTAATTGAGATAAGGTGTGAATCATCTAGAAACTCACATGGATCAACAAGGAAATAATCTGGGCCCTTGATTAAATTTTAATCTTGGCCGTTGGTGTTCCAACGGAGGATTATAAGAAGAAGTTGATGGGTAGATGGAGAACACGCTTGAGATACTTGAGGAGTTTGATTTCCTTGGCAGTTCAATTTTCGACAATAGTCGCTGGAAAGCCAGAGAAGGAAGCAGAGACAGTGAGGGGTAGGGACAGTGAGTCCTGAGGAAAGTATTTTCGCAGATCCGGAGAGTCAACTACAAGAGGGCCAAGTTTCCTCAGTGAGGCTATGCAGAGGCTTAAGAGGCAGAGTTCGACTTGGCCAGACAAAGGGTCGATTCAGTTGCTGGAGCCGGGAAGAGTTCCAGAAGGTGCCAACGAGTCATTCTCAAAGGCTCGATTGGGCAGACGACTTGATCAGTTGCAGTTCCAGGCAGAGTGTTCTAGTGCCTATGTTAGTGTGACACAGAGGTTGACATAGGGGTTTCGTGGAGCCCATTCAAAGCCAGTTTCAGAGTTGGATCAATGTCGAGTGTTGATTTTGGGTAGCATCAAATGTGCTCTAGTTCCGAAATTTTGTGTAGGGGCTAGAATACATGATATCTCCAGAACCCAATAATCGTTTGGAAAAATTCTACTCGAATGAGGAGTTATTAAAATAATTAATATTTTTAATGGGTTCCTAAGTCTAAACTTAGGAAAATAAAAATATTAATGGGTATTAATAAGAATATGGGTGAGAAACTTCTAAGTGACGAGGATCAAGTCTGTTTTAATCTTAGTCGTTGATTGGGGACTTAATCTCGACTGTTGATTCATCAACAGGAAAAGTATAAGAGGAGGTTTGAGGGTCAGTTGGAGATACACTTGAGAGATCAATCAATTTGATTTTTTTGGGGGCGAGGTTTGTTGAAAAAATCGAACAAGTGATCCGTTGCAACCAATATGGAAAAAGTCAAAGTCAGGATTAAATCGGCAAGGGTCCAAAAGTTGAAAAACTCGTTAAAGTCGGGAGTTTTTTGAAAAAGTCGGCAAAATTAAAAAAACACAAAAATATTCATTTTTAATTTTAATTTTTTAACATCTAGAGTATCCACAACATCAAATAAATTTATTTCCACATAAACATGTAAGGAAAGCTAATATATAATATGTATATGTAGTCTAGTGCGACATCACATATCGAAATAGTGAATCAACTCCTAAATCTTGAGTCTTGTATGAGTCTCAACTCTTAAGAGTCAAAATATCAACAAAAAATATAATAAATGTATATCATGAGTCATCTACATGTCATAAAGTAATCAGTCACCGAGATCCTATTCCCCTTTTACGGGAATAGGGAATGGCTTTGCCTTTTCCTCTAGAGGAAGAAGGTCCAGCCCCGGGAAGTACAAATGGAGTCATTCGTCCTCTAGAAACCGATAAAAGAGGTGGCCTCTGTCCTATGCTGCTGCTGCCCATCCTAGATGGTGTCACCTCCTCCTCATCATCCTCATCCAGCTCTGCCTCCTGACCCTGATGTTGCTCCTCCTCCTCTACCTTTGGCTCTCCCTCCCTTGCAACTGCTACCTCCTCTGGATCCACATCTAACCAATCCGGGATTGAGTCCATGGTCGGCCTCTCAGTCTCGACCCTCCATGCAACAGTGGTATCAATATTGTCCAATGAGATGGCTTCCACATCAGGAGGTTTCTGAAGTTGTCTCACCCACAATCGAAGATTGTAGTAGATGTAGACCATGTCATTGAGGCGTTGGGACTCCAATCTGTATTAGGGTCATAGATTGTAAATTAGTACTTAGAAAATTTAAATATTAAAAATAATCAAATGAATTCAAAAAATTTAATTTGAAATTTTTTTACCTGTTGCGCTTTTTGCTGTAAATTTTGTCAAATACACTCCGGTTGCGCTCACACATAGAGGAACTGTGTTAATTTTAGGTATGTTCTATTCTTAGAGCAATTTATTTCAATTCTCACAGTTAGCTCCATATCTTTTCCAGATTAGCGATCACATCAGCATTAAAGTAAACTGCAGATAGAACATAAACATAAATTGCAGAAGACAAGCCAAGACAAGAGGATACAAGATGTGGCGCTAGCCAGGGACAAACCCCAATGTCGGGAAACCTTTGATCAATTCTTCTTATATGTTCTTCAATAGTTCAACAAAGAGAGAGAGAGATAGTATGTTTACAACAGAATTCAACACTTTGACTTATCTAGATAAGAGCATAGATCATCTCTAAGTAGATGATACATGAGATCAATTGAAGACATGTTGCTTCAACTAATTCTCCAAGGTGACTCCTTCACCTATCGTTGTGCTGCATTTCATCATCAAGCTGCACCTCACCGCGCTGCACCATGCTGCACCCATCATCACTATGTTGCATCTCATCACGCTTCATTAATCATGACTGTACCCATCACTGTACTACATTATGTGCCATTGTTGCACCATGTTGCCATCCTGACCTATGTGTTGGCTGCACCTTGCTTGCTTGTTGTCCTTAGCATGCTTGTTGTTGCATGCTAGTTGTCCCTTGCATGCTAGCTGTAACATTGCATGGTTGGTGTATTTGCTGCTAAGTACCATACAATTGTCCCAATGTTAGTTAGCTATCCCTTGCATGCTGCTCTCCTTCGGAGACAGATGCTTCGGCTGATTCGGCAGTTCCTGATAGTTCTGGCAGTTCCGGCTGTTCCTGGCAGTTCCGGTTGTTCCCGGAAGTTTTGGCATTTCCAGCAGTTCCGACATTTCTGGCATTTCTGACATTTTCAGATTTTCCGACATTTTTGGATTTTTCGGCTTTTCCGGCATTTCCGGTTTTTCTGGCATTTCCGACAGTGCCGTATTTTCCGGCAGTTCTGGCTTTTCCGACAGTTCTGACTTTTCTGGCTTTTCTGGCAGTTCTGGCTTTTCCGGCAGTTTCGGCTTTTCCGACAGTTCTGGCTTTCTGCCCTCTGGATCAGGGCAACGTTATTCCTTAAGATCTCTCCTCCTACTAAAACCCAAAGATAAGTAGAAAGAGGAAGAGATCCCAAGTGTGTTGAAATGACTTAAAGGCCACCTCTATTCATACTAAAACGTTGAGAACATGTGGGGTTTATTTGGTTATTGGCCGACCTTGACGAATTGTCTTATAACACAAATAAATTCAGAACTCCATGAATACTTATCGAAATAAGATGATCTTTTAATTAATCCTACACCTCTCGATGAGAGGGATCCAAGAAAAATATCAGCTGCCATAAATAAGATGACCCACATGGAGTTTTGCCCTAGTTGCCATTTTTAACACTCCCTCTCAACTAGGGAGAACTCCATCCATTGATCCATATGTCTGACTGTACTATCTCTGCCATCAGTGCCCTGCACTGCTCTGCTCTGCTTTGATCTGCTGAGCTCTGCTTTGATCTGCTGAGCTCTGCTCTGCTAAACCATGAAGAAGAAGAATTGATCGAGAATGTCTCATACCATTCTCTACTGACCCGAAGTCAGTTTCATCTGAAGAGAGTGTGTCACATCACTCTTACTGACTCGAAGTCAGTTTTATTGATCCCAGATCAATATTACAAGAGTGTCTCAAACCACTCATACTGATCCTAGATCAGTTTCATTGATCCCAGATCAATGTCACAAGAGAGTGTCTAAAACCACTCATACTGATTCCAGATCAGTTTCATTGATCCCAGATCAATGTCACAAGAGAGTGTCTCAAACCACTCATACTGATCCCAGATGAGTTTCATTGATCCCAGATCAATGTCACAAGAGAGTGTCTCAAACCACTCATACTGATCTCAGATCAGTTTCATTGATCCTAGATCAATGTCACATGAGAGTGTCTCAAACCACTCATACTGATTCCAGATCAGTGTCATTGATCCCAGATCAACGTCACAAGAGAGTGTCTCAAACCACTTGTTGACCACTACCGATCAACTCCCCATGCAGTACACCCCCTCTTTTCTTGGCAGAAAGGGGTAGCACCTGAACGACGTGTCCGTGCCAGCCTACAGTCATCAGCAGCTTGATCATTTTAATTGTAAACCCAGTCTGCATGTATAAATTTGTAAATAATCTTAGCAGATATGAGTTGTTTATGTAAAATTGCCTAGGTGGACCTAATTTTCTAATGATAATCTACATCCCGGAAGGTTTTTCGTCTCACCGATCCATGATCGGCAGAGTTTTCCTTCAGCCTAATCCCAAAGCCGGGATTGATTTTGTCATTCGAATTTTAGGAGAATCCTAGTGTGTTAATCTGCTAGATTATAGTTGTGTCGCAGAACTGGGTGGTTTATGAGGGTCTATGTTAAGTGGGTTTGTCCCCTTAAGATGTAAATTGTAAAAGCCATGATGTAATGTGTCTTGAGGGTTGAAAAATGTTTTAAATCCCCTCATGAGTCCTAAGTCCTAGGAGATTTTTTCCAAAGGCTAAGTTCGAGGATCCATTTTAAAATGAATTAAAAAATTAAAAAATAAATAAAAATAATAAAATAAATAAAAATTAAAAAAATGAAATAAATAAAAAATAATAAAAAATTATAAAATAAGGCAAAACCCTAAATAATAAAATAATAATATTTTAAGTGAATGCATGCAAAATATTATTTTTTAATAATTCGACGGATGAGATTAAGAGATGTCTTGATCTCCATCGACGGTCGAGATCATTTCGACATGGATCACTCGAACTAGCTGTTGGGATCATTTCCTTTATATAGGGTGCTAGGGGTCATTTCAGATCAATTGGATCTGTGAGTCTTGTACTGAAAAAGCTCTCTTGTAAACTGTTTCTGGTTAATAAAAGAAGACTTTGGGGTCTAAATCTTGCTGGTGTTACTCTCTGGAAGTGCTGTGAGCTAATTTAGTTTCTGCATATTTTATTTTCAGCCATTAATAATAGCTTATTGTAGAGTATTGTGAGCACAGGTATCTTGTTCACTTGCTAAGGTTTGAGTGCTGTTAGGGTTTCTGAAGTAATGGCATGTATCTCCATTACTTTTTGAGATCTAGCAGCATTTTTGCCCTCTTTACTGATGGTTGTTTTGAGGTGTGCAGAAAACCCTTACTGAAGAAGATTGGTGGGCGTTTGGGGAAGTTCTCGGCTGAACCAACCAACTCCCGCAAGCATTTTTTGTTGAGCCCAGTTGGATTTGATCCTGGGTCTATCATTCAGTTTATTTTTCTAATTTGCATGAGAGATTTTCTGAAGTGCTTCATAGTGAAAATCTGAAATTTTTGTTTCTTTAAAATATTTCTGTTCTTATTGCTAAATCTGGCTGTTAAGGGGCCAAAATCTGTAAATTAATCAAGCTGATCTAGGGTTTCAAATTTTTTTAATTAGGGTTTTATTTTCTTTTAATTGCAGTTGCCCAGGATCGGCCCACAGGCAATTCCTTCAAAGCTTTTGATGCAGGCTTCATTGTTAAATCTAAATGCAATAAATTTTTATGTGTATACAGCGTGATTTCGCAGTGACATGAGCCAGCAGACAGAACTCAGAACGCTGCCGAAACAGATCCTTTGAAAACGACAGTACAAGAAAACACATCAATGTATTTGGCATGAAACAATATTGAAGAGTCCAGTTGTGAATATTTCTTTGGAGGTATCGGTTTAATCAGAAGCACGTGCTGGGCATCGTATGTACTATGCAAAACATTCAAAAAACTGTGCGTTTCAAAAATCGATTTGCTCCAGGTTATTGATTCAAAACTGCCATCGATCACGCCATTAAAAACTGTTATGCAAATCCTTTTTACGCATTACCTTGGAGAAGGTCATATTCGCATCTTTAAATCAGCCTGCTGCGCCATCATTTGTGAGAGTTTTCTCGGCCCGTGAGGAAACGCGTTTTCCTTCCAGAGTTTGTGCACAGCGTGAAGGAATTTTGTGGGTATTTTGCATGGGAATACCAGCGCCGGCCTGTCAGCAAAAAGACAAGAACAAATCAAGAAATCTGAGCACGAATCGATCTATTCATCGAGTTTCTCTTGGCCCGCATTTTCTCTTTAAAATTCGCGCAGGTACTTTCACTTTTTTTTTGGGTTTTACGCATCAGTTAGGGTATCGTTCTCCTTTATTTAATCGTTTTAAATTTTTATGCGCCTTCGTTTACTCAGAAAACAAAAATCGTATTACAGTTTTATTTTCATTACGTCAAATTTGAAGTTAGGACTTTGCATTTTTATGTTTTAGATTTTTGTTTTAATTAGATTTTAATTTGTTTTATTTAGATTTGTTTTATAAATTTTTTATTTTGTTTTAGAATATGATATAAAAAAAAGAGGGTCGATTTTCATTTAGTTGAGTCCTTTTTAGTTTGACTTAGTTTTTTTTATTTTTTTTTATTTTTTAGGATTTATTTTATTTAGATTGTAAATTAGTTTTAATTTTTTCTTTTTTAAAAAAAAAAAGAAGAGAAAATAAATATTTTTTTAGAGTTTTAGTTTTATTTTTTTAGTTAAGTTTCATTTTACATTCCTAAAAAAAAAAAATTCGAAAAGTATAAAAGCATCGCGAATATTTTTTGCCAGTTTCAGTCTTGCCTCGGAAATTACCTTGGTCTCACCTTTATGCTAAGGTTGAAAATTTTAATGTGGGAATTGGTGTTTAATCTGATTCAAATTTTCATCTGAAGATTAGCTGCATATATGTGGTTGTTTAAGGCATTTACTCTCTTAAGTTGTTGAGCTTTTGAGCCTTTTATGATTATCTTATATATGGGGAAATTTTAAGCTTTTTTATGATAAATGATTGCTTCTCAGGGTCTATATTGCTGCAGTATCTGATAATTAATCAATTAAACATCAATCTCTTAAGGCACTGGTCTGCTAAATTAATTAAATCCTTTTAGTGCTTATCTCATCGTGTCTCGTGTCTCCCAACCAACTGGTCGACAGTTGGTCTCATCATCTCACAGGGTCTACCCCCCTTAGCCGCGGGAGACAGCGTTAAACGGAGGGATCGGGGATCAGAGTGACAGCCCCCGGTCTGAGCGTTGTCGTGTCAATCTGCGCGACAACACCACTCATACTGATCCCAAATCAGTTTCATTGATCCCAGATCAATGGAGATCATCCTAGCATAGGGAGTACGGTAGATACAGCGATGCGTCCATCGATAGTACTACTATGGTCCCTATCCTCATTTCCCTGCTCATTGATCAGATGAGAGGTACTTCCTACGAGTCCTAGACTGCATAGGTAGGATGCCTCGACAGGAGAACTAATCATCCTATCCACAGGAGAACGAATCACCCTATCAGTGGATGCCACGGAGAACTAATCATCCTGGCCAACAGGAGAACTGATCATCCTGTTCCACAGTCGCCACGGAGAACAAATCATCCTAGCCCACGTGAGAACGAATCATCCTGTTCCATAGTCGCCACGGAGAACAAATCATCCTGGCCCACAGGAGAACTAATCATCCTGTTCCACAGTTGCCACGGGAGAACTAATCATCCTGTTCCACAGTTGCCACGGGAGAACTAATCATCTCGGCCCACAAAAGAACTAATCACCCTGTTCATAGCGCACCACCAGGGGAGGGTGAGTCGCCCTGTGGTCGTATGTTGCTCTAGTAAGTACCCCAAGCCCCACAGATCTCCCAGAGCTCAATGCATGCAACATGCAGGACCCTTATGAGAAGGTCTCTCAACGACTCCAAGTCGTTCGGGAAAGTCACAGATTTGACCTTTCCCCGGGGCTTTGACAAAATGTCTGCGACTTGTACATCAGTCTCAATGCGATGGAGCCTCCTCGCTCATCGACTTACCATATCGCAGATAAGGCAATATCTGATGTCTATCTGCTGGAGCAATCATCGAATACAGGATTCCTCAATAATCGAATCCCCCCTCTGGTTGTCACAGAGAATCACAGTGGTATTCATCATGTGTACAAATAGCTCACTTAAGAGCTTCTGCAACCATGCAACTTCACACGAGATCATACTCGTAGCTATGTATTCGGTCTCGGTGGTGCTTATAGCAACCGACTTCTGCTTCCTTCTCATCCATGATATCAAAGCAGAATCCAAAGAGAACCAGCACTGGGAAGTGCTCTAGTGATCCTCCACACTCCCTGCCCAACCAGCATTCGAATAATCATGAAGTTTCATATTTCCGGCAGTGTATCTCAATCCATGAGAGATTGTGCCTCGAAGATATCTCAGAAGATTCTTGGCACCAATCCAGTGAAACTCAACCAAATATGAGCTCACCATGCTAACTGCAAAACATATGTCCGGATGGAAGTTCACCAAGAACATCAACGCAAATGAGTTTATGAAACTCAGAGGCATTTCCCAAATCTGGTCCGACATCACTACCATATAACTTCTGAAAGTTAAGATCCTCGAGGTAGTCACAGGCTTGTAGTTTATCATTCCACATTCGGAATTCAACTCCCTCTTACTTCTGCAAATGAGAGGGTCTGCACCTGTCAAAAATAGGTCGTCCTCATAAGGTGCCGGTATGAGAGGTCTATCACCCACAACCTTCGGGTAATGGTTTGGATCGATTTCACTCCTAGTGAATCTCAGCTTCATCAGACAGCTATCAATCCTCTCATACTATGCCCGAGGTGTTTTGCTTCAAGCCATAGAGGGCTTTCTTCCACTTGTATATATGAGATTCCCGATCATGAATCTCAAACTCCTCGGGTTGTTCCAAACCTGTGGACCTGCTGCATAAGGGGAATGGTCCCCTTATAAGATTTTCCTTCGGTACATCTCAGACATATACCTTCATGCTCTACTTGAATCTAGACATCCCTATCACCATTTGACTCACATCAAATAGGGCCCCATAGGTAGACCTCCGGTGTTATAGATGTGATATGTCAATTGACATGATCCCCAATGGACCATCTTGCAACTTGATACAAATTGCCAACCCTGAACCCATGAGAAAAAGCATCTTTGAAAATTATATTTTTTAACATGTACCTTTCCATTGATGAATGCACCCTGAAACCTTTGATTTCCATTTCTGAGATGGACACCAGGTTCTTCTTGCGATCTGGTACATAAAAGAGATTCTGTAAATGAATCGAGTTACCCTTATTCAATTGAGAGTTAACATTCCCTACACTCTTTCCGAGATAGGTGGCATCAACTCCAAGTATAATCCCACGATTGTTTCCATCTCTGCCAAATTAGAGAGTGCACCCGTCTATCTGATGAAGTGCCTTGAAGCACTACAATCTATAAGCCAGATTCCCAAAGAATCTGAAGGATAGGGCCAATACAATATAACGCTTCTTTATCTTGTCAGAAGCAACATTTGATTCTTCATACCTGGGGTTCCTTGCTTTCTATGAAGAGTCGGCCATTTCCTTGATGACCAGCATTACCTGTCATTCCTTTGATCATTGAAGGTGTCCCTAGAATGATTGTTATCATCATCAAGTAATGTGTCCCTACCATTCGGACACTCCTTCGCATATAGCCGAACTAGTTATCTGCCTTTCCTTCCACCCTGAGATCCGGTCTTCCAATGAAGTGATCTTTAGGTAGGCCATATTCTGCTGTACCCAATGTTGCACGAAGTGGGGACGAAACAGGGACGTTTTTTGGAAGCGGGGATGCGGAAGCGTCATTTTCCAAAAATCTTGGAAGCAAAGCATCTTGTAAGCGTCTACTATATATATATATATTTTATTTTTTATTTTTTTGCATTTATATTTAAAAAACATCCAAATACCAAATTAGTTGTAGAAGACATGAGAACATGCATATTTTTACATAAATCAAGATAGATATGGCATCCATTATACATCAATGATTAATCATTCCAGCATCAACCATCTACAATCTAGATTCCTCTTCTCTTGTCTAGCCTTTGCCTCTACTTCAATTCAATAGGGATTTTAGTCAACATTGCCTAATTTTGATCAAACAACTGAATCCAAGCCTTATAATATGGTAGAGAAAGCCTAACATGCCTGATCAATGATTTTGACTTGAGTGAAGGGTACATAATTGCTAAGGCCATGACAAAGGAATTCAACAATCAATAACACCAACACTAGGGGGGTACATATAGGGCTTGTTGCTCTTGATTAAATGCCAATCACATGCCCTCATACATGATATAATCCAATGAAACGCCACAATCTCATTGATCCTGAAAACTGTTAAGTCTGCTGAATTTTGAATGGGATATGAAATTCTATTTTCTCCATATGAAGTCCGATGAGGTTGGAACCACTCTCAAACATCCTGAGTCATTTCATGGTAATGTTAAAAATTTAAATAAAAGGATGGAAATGAAAGATAAAGGAGAATGTCACTTTTACTTTAATAATTTAACATTACCATTAGGGAGCGCCTTGGGAGTATTCGGAAAGTGTAGTTCCTCACAGAACAGTTCGAAATTTCCAAAAACAAAAAAAGCCCCACGGAACCGTCCACCTTCTCTCGGATCCGCTCGCGATCTGCAGTGGATACATGCCCGAACCTCCATAGATTCTCCCCCGATCCTTTCTGGATCCGTGGATCAGGCAGTAGGATCCGCGGATCAAGGCCCCACGAATCCATTTTTGCAGGAACCGCCAAAAAAAAGACGACCCACGGATCCGATTTTTCGATCCGTGGTTCCACCGAAGTATCGGTGGTGGATCTGTATCGGACGCGGATCTACCTTTGGATCCTTGGGGGGCAGGGACGGTTCCTGCAACACTGGCTGCGCCATTCTGATAATATTCTTTGCTTCGACTTCACCCTTGGTGAATTTGAAGAGGGATGAGGAATCCACTGATCCTTTTGTC
This sequence comes from Pinus tabuliformis, assembly GCA_031772625.1. Classification (NCBI taxonomy): domain Eukaryota; kingdom Viridiplantae; phylum Streptophyta; class Pinopsida; order Pinales; family Pinaceae; genus Pinus; species Pinus tabuliformis. The sequence goes on along the minus strand of CM062820.1, from coordinate 1,528,630,362 downwards.
CTTTCCCAACTGTCTTCGGTGATTGCTCTTTCACTCTTTCTTGGGCATTGTCTTCACCTCAGCTCTAATACCATGTTAATTTTAGGTATGTTCTATGCTTAGAGCAATTTATTTCAATTTTCACAGTTAGCTCCATATCTTTTCTAGATTAACAATCACATCAGCATTAAAGTAAACTGCAAATAGAACATAAACATAAATCGCAAAAGACAAGCCAAGACAAGAGGACACAAGATGTGGCGCTAGCTAGGGACAATCCCCAATGTGGGAAAACCCTTGATCAATTATTCTTATATATTCTTCAATAGTTCAGCACAGAGAGAGAGAGAGATAGTACGTTTACAACAGAAGTCAACACTTTGACTTATCTAGATAAGAGCCTAGATCATCTCTAAGAAGATGATACATCAGATTAGTTGAAGACATGTTGCTTCAACTAATTCTCCAAGGTTCTCCTTCACCTATCGTTGTGCTGCATTTCATCATCGTGCTGCACCTCACCGCGCTGCACCATGCTGCACCCATCATAACTATGCTGCATCTCATCACGCTTCACTAATCATGACTGTACCCATCATTGTACTTCATTATGTGCCATTGCCGCACCATGTTGACTTCCTGACCTATGTGTTGGTTGTCCCTTGGTTGCTTGTTGTCCCTAGCATGCTTGTTGTTGCATGCTAGTTGTCCCTTGCATGGTATCTGTAACATTGCATGCTTGGTGTATTTGCTGCTAAGTACCATACAATTGTCCCAATGTTAGTTAGTTGTCCCTTGCATGCTCCTCTCCTTTGGAGACAGATGCTCCGATTGTTACAGAAGTTCCCGACAGTTCTGCCTGTTCTCGGCAGTTCCGGTTGTTTTCGGCAGTTCCGTCTTTTCCGGCATTTTCGGCTTTTCCGACAGTTCCGTCTTTTCCAGCAGTTCCGGCTTTTTTGGCAGTTCCAGTTTTTCCGGTATTTCTAGCTTTTCCAACAGTTCCGACTTTTCCGGCAGTTCCAGCTTTCTGCCCTCTGGATCAGGGCAACGTTATTCCTTAGGATCTCTCCTCCTACTAAAACCCAAAGACAAGTAGAGAGAGGAAGAGATCCCAAGTGTGTTGAAATGACTTGAAGGCCACCTCTATTTATACTAAAACTTTGAGCACATGTGGGGTTTATTTGGTTGCTGGCTGACCTTGACAAATTGTCTTATAACGCAAATAAATTCATAACTCGATGAATACTTATCGGAATCGGATGATCTTTAGATCAATCCTACACCTCTCGATGAGAGGGATCCAAGAAAAATATCAGCGGCCATAAATAAGATGACCCACATGGAGTTTGGCCCTAATTGCCAATTTTAACAAACTGCATGTTTGGTTGAGCACTCAAACGACAAGATTTTGGAGATGGGGTACTCTACCACCATAGCTTGTCCACCAAGCATGTACAAGTTGAAAGTTGAAAGAAAAATGAGAAACATAAAAAAAACATTGAAATTCTAAACTTGAAAGTTTGAAACAAACTAAAGCTTACATGGCATTTTGCTCATCCTATTCTTAATAGCCGTGTAAAACCAAATGTGCCACCCCCCATCCTATATACCTCCATTTCTTTAGAAATACCTTCACTTTCTTGCCCAGATGACACCATCCTATCGACACAAGTGAAGAATCCATCCATCACCTCAACATCAAATCTAAAACCACAAGCGTAAGAAAATGCGGGGTTGAGGTAGATACCTGCAGCATGAATGGGGCAATGGAGGGTATTGTTCCATCGCTCATCAATCACTCTCCATATGACCTGCAGTTTCTCTAAGCCCTCGTCTCCTTTATCTTCATAATAAGCACAAATGGCTTCTTTGGCCCTATCCATGGCCTCATACAAATAGCCCATTGTGGGCTTGTCTCCATCAACCAACTGAAGAACCCTTACCAAAGGTTCTAAAATGGCACACACTCTGCATATGAAACTAGTCTGCATATGCCCTCTCCCTCTAGTTTGCTGCTAATAGATAAAGCACACCATCCGGTGAAAGAAGCATGCTCTTCACATCCCACAGAATTCAATAGAGACTGAAGAGATATGAAAGTAGTGGCAAATCATGTAATGGCAGGATGCACCAACTCTTTGTTTTTGGTTAATTTTCTCATTAAGCTAAGCACAGATGCATGATTATATATAAATTTTGTTATGCTCCTGGATGATTCAACAATATCCTTCACAATAGGAATCTTACCTATATCCTCCAACATCAAGTTAATGCAATGAGTAGCACAAGGTGTCCAAAACAAAATAGGATACCTCTCCATAAGCAACTTGCCAGCTGCAACATAATTTGCAGCGTTTTCCATTATGACTTGGACAACATTTCTTGGGCCTACTTCTTGAATGAAGAGGTCCAACAACTCACATAATAAACGTGCATCTTTAATGTTTGCAGATGCATCAATAGATTTCATAAACATTGTCTCCTTGGGACAACTAACCAAGAAGTTAAGAAGGGTCCTACCCTTCTGGTCAGTCCAACCATCTAGCATGATTGTGCATCTAATTTGTTCCCATGATGCCCTAAACTCCTCCAGTCTAGAAGTGCAATTAGTGTTTTCATCTTGAATAAGAGGTCCTCTCAATTCTGTAAAGGTGGGGGCTTTGTACCCTGGGCCAACGACAACAACAGCATCAAACATAGGTTGGTAGAATGGGTTTGTCTTGGCAATGTTGAAAGGAACATCACTCCATAAAAGACACTTACTGACCAACCTGTCAGCTTCTGCCTTTTCATTTCTTTTAAGTGTTGATTTGATGCCAGGTTGCGCACCAGGTGTGGTTCTAGGAACAAAAAAAGATGAGATGTATGAGGGGTTGGGACATATGGGTGAGGAAGGTAATGTTGAAGAAGCACTGCCACTCTCAATTCCCCCCACTCTTGAGGCCCCTAGAAGTTGGATTTTTAGTGCTGCCTTGGTGTCTTTTCCCTCCTCTTTATCCATCAACGATTGAATGACCCGTCGGATGATTTCTGGAGATGTATTTGGGCAAAGGTCAACATTTTTCCCCCAATGGAATTTTAATCTGTTGATAACTCTTGACATATGCTTGCCACACATCTTAAAAGTCAAATACATTCTATTGATCCCCCCAGATTCGGGTATAGTATCAGGTTCACCATATTCCCACGTAGCATCCAAAAGCCTTGGAATTTTGTTATAAACTTTGAACTTGAATTTAAACCTGGGCATAAAAAAAAATTGAAACAAATTAAAAATTTCCCATCACATAAGAAGCATACACAAATTGAATTGTTGATTTTAGATTTTAATTGCCTCTTCTCAATCACTTGAAAACACTCAGATTCAGTAAACAAGAGTTTGAATTTTCGTCATTTTATTATTGAAAGTTGAAGTTTTGCTTCAATCTAGATTCTAAACAATGTTTCCCTTTCAAAATTCTAGGTAAAAATAAGATATAAACAAACTAATAGAATTATAGAAAGATTTAAGAAGCCATTTGTGTAAAAAAGACTAAGATTGAAATTAAAATACATATCTGGTAATAGCAATTCGGCACTTCGAATCTCTCACATTGAGTAGTGGACAAATCTCCAAATCCCCACCACAAAACTAGCAAATTTCCTCCTCTAGGGCAATGGCAATCAACTACTCTCTCCACAGGGATGAATGGGGGCAAAAACAACAGAGAAATATGTCTTTTTCGGCCTTTTCGGCCTCTTATCCACGGCTTGGGAGAGACGACTGACTTTTTCTGTCGACTCTTGATAAAATCGGGAGTATTTCAATTTAATCGTGATTTTTTCGAGAGGGAAAAAGTCTACAAAAAATCGGCCAATTAAATCGTTTTGCTGAAAAATCGCTTTTTTGGGATTTAATCCCGATTTTTTGCCGACTTTTTCCACATTGGTTGCAACAGAGGGGCAGGGATATTTGAAGTTGGAGAATCTTTTCCAGGACCTCGAATACATAACAGAGAGAGGTAGAGTGACGCCAGAGGAGGCAACAGTGCAACACAGACCCAGGGAGACTGACGCTGGGCCAAGAAGGGCCCATGCATTTCCAGCGCTAGGGTAGAACCACCCTCCAGCAGAAATTCGAATTCAGCTGGGGAGCAGCAAGATCAACCGAGAAGGATAACGTCAGAGCTCGACAGAGGAGGCAGCGCAATGATGACACAGTGTCCGAGTATGCTCCACGCAGGCCCACGCAGCTACTACGAAGGGGCAACCCAATTGTAGCCGGGGACAGCCAGTCTTGTCGCCGGAATAGAGAGATTTTGCCAGGTGAAGTGAGGTAATCTCACTCAGGTTTTTGCCAGTATATTTTATCTCTGTAATTGGATAGTTGAGAGGGCATCCAGAGTTGTATTCAGAACCACTGCTTAATAAGAGAAAACCCTCAGCGCTACTGCACCGGTTTTCCCGCATTAGGTTTTTCTGGGGGACGTTTGTCCAAAAATAACGGTGTCCCTTGTGTATTTGTCTCGTTCTATTTTCAGTTTATGATCTGTATGTATGTGTAGTCTGCAATAGTGTTTTCATCTTAAATTAATTAAATAACTTGTTGAATGTAAAAACAAGTAGGAGATGAAAAACTAGTGATTGCTATAGGATTTCTGATGTGTAGACTCAGAAATTTTTACATGGTATCAGAGCATTGCAGATCATAGGAGATTGAAGACACCAACTGGGAGATCCAGAGAATTTGTTGTGGAGAAGTAGCTGTCCCGAGTGACAGCGTTGTTTTAGAGGCAAAGGAGCAGTTGCAAGAGTGACACAGAGCCAGAGGAGTGACGCAGAGGCTCACACAATTCCTGCGTCAGCATTCCGAGCCTATAGAGGGTGACTCAATACTCGAGAGGAGCTCATGCAGTGATTGCGTCAGCGCTTTGGGCCAGCGCAGAGCCTGAGAGGCTCAATTCAGTCAGTTTCCATGGCTGGAGAAGCAGTGAAGATTCGATCGGTGGAGCTGGTGGGACGCTGTTACTGTTGGTGTAGAACAGTGTCTGTGGAGACAAAGATGAGGTAGAGGGAGTCACTGCCTTGACAGATTTATAGCCAAAGAAATCTAGATCCGGGTTGCAACAGAGGGTGAGCACAGATTAGCAGCAGAGGTAGCTTGAGCATCAAGAGGCATCCAGACTTACCAACATGTCAGTTTTTGGGTGTTTTTCGGTTGCTTACTTCTTAGTAACTGAGTTGCAATGCAACAGTTAGTAGTGGTAGTGTTATGGGCAGCATGATGCAGCATTTTGAGAGGGAGTTGCAGTACAAATGTAGCAGTGATAGTGGCAGAGTCATGGGCAGCAGTGCAGTGGATGAAGGGTAGCAGGCCAAGCATCAGCAACACAGAGGACCAATGCAGTGGATCTGTCCAATATTTCTATTGAGAAGTATTGCTAGAGCACATTTGTCGCTAAGAGGGAGTGTTGATTTTGGGTAGAGCATTGGATGTGCTCTAGCTCTAAAATTTTGTGGAGGGGCTAGAATACATGAGATCTCTAGAACCCAAAAATCGTTTGGAGAAATTCCACCGGATGAGGAGTTATTAAAATAATTAATATTTTTAATGCTTCCTAAGTCTAAACATAGGAAAATAAAAATATTAATGGGTATTAATAAGAGTATGGGTGAGAAGCTTCTAAGAGATGAGGATCAAGTCTGTTTTAATCTTAGCCGTTGAGTAGAGACTATCTCGGTCGTTGATTCATCAACAGGAAAAGTATAAGAGAAGACTTGAGCATCATTTGGAGATACACTTGAGAGATCAGTCTGTTAGATTTTTTTGGGGCAAGTTTTACTGAGAAAATTGAACTAGTGATCTGTGGCAGTAGAGGGGCAAGGATAGTTGAGGTTGGAGGATCTTCTCCAGGATCTCGAATACACAGCACAGAGAGGTTGAGAGATGCCAGAGGAGGCAGCGTAGACCCAGGGAGACTGACGCTGGGCCAGGAAGGGCCCACGCATTTCCAACGCTGGGGTAGAGCCACCCTCCAGAAGAAATCCAAATTTAGTCGGGGAGCAACAGGATTAGCCGAGAAGGCTGACGTTAGAGCTCCAGGAGGCAGAGGAGGCAACGCAGCGCTGACCCAGTGTCCCAATGTGCTCCATGCAGCTACTGTGAAGGGGCATCGTAGACCCAGTGTCCCAGTGTGCTCCACGTAGCTACTGTGAAGGGGCATCGTAGACCCAGTGTCCCAGTGGAGCTACTGTGAAGGGGCAACGCAGTTGTAGCCGGGGACAGCCAGTGCTGTTGCTGAAACAGAGATATTTTGCTGGGTGAAGTGAGGTAATCTCACTTAGGTTTCTGCCAGTATATTTTATCTCTGTTATTGGATAGCCGAGAGGGCATTTAGAGTTGTATTAAGAACTACTGCATAATAAGAGAAAACTCTCAGATCTGCTACACTAGTTTTCCCGCATTGGGTTTTTCCAGGGACGTTTGTCCAAAAATAACGGTGTCCCTTGAGTATTTGTCTCGTTCTATTTTCAGTTCATGATTTGTATGTATGTGTAGTCTGCAATAGTGTTTTCGTTGCTGTTTAATTAAATAACTTGTTGAATATAAAAACAAGTAGGAGATGAAAAACCAGTGGTTCTTATAGGATTTTGATGTGTAGACTTAGAAATTTTCACATCGAGTGAGACAAAATTTGTCTCACTAATATTTGTGGCCAGTTTCTCCTATAGTGGATTGCCAGTGTGTGCATCCATTTATACTCGGAATTTCTCTCTGCTGCATAGTAATAAAAACCCTCAGCTACTACACCAGTTTTCCCAAGTTGGGTTTTTCCGGGGACATTTGTCCAAAAATAACTGTCATAATTTTGTGTGCGCTAGAGTATTTCTAAGTTTCCAACGCTATTATTTTCCGCAGTTTTATTTGTGAAGATTGCAGTGTGATTATTTGATATTTGCCTTAGCAAATAAATTGTTAAATTAATTAACAATTAGAAGAATTAATTCCAGTTGCTGCAATAGGATTTCAGACTTGAAATTATCTCAGATAGTGGGAGTATTCATCTCTTAAGAGGCTTAGTAAAAATTTTGTTAGTGCCTTTGGTTTGTTATGTGATGCATGTTTCAACAATGAATGCTTTCTTTTCTTGGTTTTTTTCTGTAGTATTTTAAAGGGTTAATTTGTGGGTGATTCAAGATCATCACAAAGCTTAGTGTGATTGATCCATTGAGGGGAAAACAGTCACATGGAAGGAGGAGAGATCAGAGTGTTAGATGTCATTTTTTCCTTTGTCGGCGTGAAGTAATCATCGAGCCCCTTAGTAAATGTTTGTGCTTTTTCATGCCATAGTTGATCCTTGGGATGAGGGAAATTGCATTGAGGAGTCCTCTCTATTGAGTTCTTGACCTTGTTGTCTACCCTGATTAGTTGAGAAGCTGCCCATCTCTCCAGATACTAGTTTCTCCTCCCCAATACACCATTCCAAGAAACAGTCATAAGGAGGGTCAACCATCATTCTTCTTGATATCCTCGTCTTAACATTCCCTTATCTCTATCACTCTTGAACATTGGCATTGGTCTTCATATCCCTCCATTGCTACTATTTCCCTCTTTTCCCTTAAAAACCCAATCCAGTCATTGGGGTTTTTGGTGATCTCACTTTGTTCATTATTGTTTATGCCCCAGTGAGTTTTAGGGAAGCCTCCTTGAAGCCAAAGCAGAGCCAGTCTAAAGAGGCAAGTTAGGTCGCTAAGGTGACAATGGGTGACCTATCAAGGTTCTTCTTGGATTGTGTGGTGTGGGTTGGATCTTTCATCACTTTAATGCACTATTTGAGTGGTAACAGGTCCCATATGCCTAAAAAAATGGTAGGGCCTAGTCTTCCCTCAATAGTCAATCATTAAAATCTAAAATGTTATTGTTTATTTATTGTTTAGGGTTAGATTAGGCTTTTAACAACTATATACCAATTTTCGACCATAGTTAGGCAGCAGGCTAGATGTTGAGGGTTTTTTAGCATGTGCATGGTTAAAAATGGATCTTATCATCATATTTTGTATTGTTAATTTGTTTTACATCCCTTCTACGGCTGTTATATGCCATTTAATTTTCAGATTTTAATTCTTATTTTCAGCCCTTGTTTTCATTGGTAAATAATTGCTCACGGGATTTTTTGTTTCCTACTGTTATAATTTGTCCTATTGCTGAAATTCACCGTGTTTTATGCAAGTCTTGCAACAGTCAAAGTTTTTACTTCTTTATAGTGTTTGGATTTCCTCCTTTCACTGATATTGGCTTGCTAAACCTTTCAAAATTGTCCTAAAATCTTATTCACTCAAGCGTGGAAATTGCTCCAAATAAACCATCTTGTCTTTACCTTGAGTGTTATATCTCAATGGTGGTATTGTGAGTAGCTAATGTAGGTACACTTAGACTTGATTTCCTCTTGCCTTTGGAAACCTTGAAGTTACAAGAGAAGTATCCTTTGTGTAGGATCTGTCTTTCACTAAGGAGAGGAAGTGATTGCCTAGGTGACAGTGGTAACACTTACATGTTACACTTGTATTAGCGCATTGTGAAAGGCTTTGCACTAAGGTGTTAGGTTTGTGATAACAGGTCTCATATGCACCACTAAACACACAACCAGAAATAGCAGTGGAAACTGAACAAGAGATAATGGAAGATCAAGCCTATAGGAGGGAGGGTACTTTGCAAGCCATATTGAGGGGGCATCCTCCGTAGCCAAGATTATACTATACTAAAGGTTTGCTACCGTCCATATGGTGAAATTTATATAGAGCAAGGTATAGGGGAACATACATACTTTTGTGATGAGACATGGATCTTATTACTTCTAAGCCTAATACCAAACATCCGCAAACCCCTTGATTAATGTACGTGGCGTAATTATACAATATGGCCTTTGCTAACATCCTTGGCTTTTGTTACATACTTAGTAAGGTACATAACACCAAGATCTTAAAAGGAGTGATACCGAACATCTTTAAGAAGCCATCTCTATACAATTTTTTCAGCTGAAGAGTATTTGTTTCTCACATGGAATGCTAAATACGTTTCTCCTTTTCTTTTATGATAGTTTCTCAAAATAAATATCCAAGGAACAGAAAATGTTACAACCTGATTTACATCAGCAAAACACCAACTGTTCGTGTTTGCCATTAAGCTTATTGTATTATGGTCTTATATATTTTATTTTCTCTGTCGTAGGAAAATTCAACTTGAACAAGCTGTATGACAGGGTTGGCTTCAATAAAGAGGTAATCTCAAGAGGCAGATTTGCAGAGTTGGATGTTGAACAGCGCCCATTCAGGTGAATCAAAAACATCTATTTTCTTTTAGATACTGATCTTTTGAAATGTTCTGCTTGTGCAGGATGTCTGATTTTGGTCCCACAGAGTCCAGACCATGGCTTCTTATAATATTCGTTGATGAATTACTGACTATTTGTATTCCACATTTTATTATTCTTTATTCCTTCTATTATTTTAATAAAGCTGCATGAACTTCCAACTAGACATCAATAACATAGTACGAAATAGATTGTGCAAACAGTTATTAGGCCATTTCATGGCTCTGTGAATTTTTTCCTATGCCAAAATTTTATAACTAAGGTCAATATTTTGTACAACTAATTGTGTGAATCATCTTAAGTACTGCAGATGATGGACAGTTTGAGAGTTCACATTTAATAGATTTCATTGGATTACCACTTTTCTTATATGACCTGAATATTTTTTGACATGCCACCTTGAATCTAGTATCCTTGTGGAATGGCTCTGTTGCTGCAAAATCTAGCAGGCCTTGTGAGGGGATTCACAAGGCGAGAACCAGACTCTATGGTGACAATGAGGAAGAATTGTCATTCTCACCTCAACAATCTTCCTCTTGCTGTTTAGTGGAATTTCACTACAAGGGAGGGCTCTCTGTATTCACCTATTTATTCTAATTAGAGTGCTCAAGGCGATACAAATGGCCTAGGGAAAGATACCTTAAAGCAGAAATAGGCTCAACTGCTCTTTATAAAAGAACAAGTACATTAACCCTAGACTAGCTAAATTAGGGCAGAAACTTAGATTCCATGAGTGAAAATTCCATACATTATACATGTGACATAAAATAGAGAAATATACCATGAAGAAGCACTTACAAGTATAGTGAATATATCCAATCATCAAAGAGAGACAAAAATCGAAGCTCCGAGACTAAAAAGATTTCCAAATGTCAAATACATCAATGCAACCAATTCGCCCTTCAATAGCTCTAGCGAAATTCCAGAAGAAATAAAGCTCCAACTTGAAGTGATGATGAGAAGAGACGAGGCCTCTCATCTATTTATACCATCCTCTAAGGTTTTGATTTGCCTAATTAGGCCTATTGATGCCACAACTAATAAAATAATGTACAAAATAACATTACTTGGTGACAAACCCACCAAGATAGCTCCCAAACATCAAAATAAGCCTCTCAAGAGGGCCAAAATGATAGATACAATAGGTCAAAGGGCCATTGAAAGGCCTAGGGGAGTCCAATATGTGCCAAAATGAGTGGAAGGGCTCCAAATATAGTGATAAAGGGGGTGCCCCCTTGATCTCCGAGTAGATGACCTGTGGTGCTCCCAAGTGGCCGTGGGGCACAAAACATCCTCATGGGTCTCCAAATTGATCGAATTAGCATGTATCCCATCTGTAATGGTTAGAAGAATGATGCAAGCCCCTCCTTCTGTCTCCTGTGGTGAGACAAAACCTTATCTGGGCCTTGGAGCAGCTAACAAGTGTATGGTGCAAGAGTGTAGCCGGTTGGCCAATGTTGATTAATCTAGGGCATCAATATTTAGTTGATTTCTCTACTTATGATAATTGCTTGTGATAGAATTTTTACTTTTTGATTATGATCTTCGCTTCTTGAGTTATTATTGTGTTCTTTTCATCAAGACAATTACCAAATCATGAACAATAAAGAGACAAGAGACATAGTATATAGGCTTGTCAGCGAGGGCCAAAACCTCTCACTCTTTGAGAGGAAAACCCAAACGAAATTCTTCTTACAGATCTTCAATTGATGAATACCAAGACAACCATGACTACGACCCTTCACACGAGAGTCCTCCCAAGACCAAGTCACTAGCCTCCTCTCCAATGCTGCTCTTCCTCTTCTCCTTCTCGGCTTTCTTCAGAATTTCAGCCTCTTCTTGTAGGTCTGCAATCCCTCTTCTTGATAACAGAAACCCTAGATCAGATTTGTTCCTTGAATAGTCTCTTCAAGACGGAGATTCTTTCTCTATCTTACTCGGCTTGCTTCAGTGAAGATTTCCACCCAAACAAGAATACTTCTAGATGACTGCAATCTTCGATCCTCCCTTGCCAACTTCAGATCTGCAATCTTCGCACGTGTGAGGATATACTTAGCCCAAAAGAGTCCTGTTGACCACTACGTGTCAACTACCCATAACAGTACACCCCCTCTTTTCGCAAAAGGGATAGTACTTAATCGACATGTCTGTGCCATTCGACAGTGATCGTCGACCCGATCATGTTATGTTGTAAACCTAGTCTACATGTGTAAATTGTAAATAATCTTAGCAGATTTGAGTCATGTATGTAAATTGCCTAGGCAAACCTAATTTTCTAGTGATGATCTACGTTTTGGAAGGTTTTTTGTCTCACCGATCCATGATCGGCAGAGTTTTCCTTCAGCCTAACCCCAAAGCCGGAATGAATTTTGTCATTAGAATCTTAGGGGAATCCTAGTGTGCTTCGAGCCTATGTAAAAGTAATTTGGACATAATTCTAACTATTTGGTTAGGTTATTACGAATTGCTTGATCTGCTAGATTATATTTGTGTCACAGAACTGGGTGGTCTATGAGGGTCTATGTCAACTGGGTTTTCACCCTGGGTGGTCTTGAGGGTTAGAAATTGTTTTATCCCCTCATAAGTCCTAGGTCCTAGGTGATTTTTTCAAAGTCTAAGTTCGAGGATGCAATAAAAATAATAAAAAAATAATAAAAATTAAAAATTAAAATAAATATAAAAATAATAAAATATATAAATAATAAATAATAAATTAAAAAATTAAAAGATAAAATATAATAAAAAAAATATTAAAATTAAAATTAAAAAATAAACTAAAATAAGTCAAAATTTTGAGAAAATAAATGCAAAATTTTAATTTTTAATATATTAAAATGCATTTAAAATTTCGATGGATGAGATTGAAAGGGATTTTGATCCTCATCGACAGTTGAGATTAGTTTGACATGGATCACTGGAACTAGCCATTGGGAAATTTTCCTTTAAATAGGGTGTTAAGGGTCATTTGAGATCATTCGATCTTAAAGTCGTGTGCTAAAGAAAGCTCTTGTAGTAATTTTTTGTGCAATAAAGAAAGACTTTGGGGTTGAAAATCTTGCTGGTGTTACTCTTCTGGAAATGCTATAAGATGTTTTATTTTTCTACATAATTTTATTTTCAGCCATTGATGATAGCTTGATGAAGATTGATTTAGGCACAAGAATCTTGTCTGATCTCTGGGGTTTGAATGATAGTTTAATTTTTGAATATAATGGCAGGTATCTCCATTTGATCTGAACTTCACTGTTGTTTTCTCCCTCTATGTTAATGGTTGATTTAAGCTGTGCAGGATATCCTTAATTTTGAGTTTACCGGGCGTTAGGGAAAGTTCTCGGCTGAACCAGCCAACTCTCGGATTGCGTATTCTGAAAGAGCCCAGCCAGTTTTCGATCTCGGGCTTATCATTTGATTTTTTTTTTTTTAATGAATGCATGAAAGGTTTTCTGAAGCATCTCACATTAAATTTAAAATTCTGAAAATATTTCTGTGGCATATTGACAAATTTAGCTATTTAGAGCCTCTGAGCTATAATTACTGTAATTATTTAGTTGGTTTTGAGGTTTTTAGTTTTGTTCCTTGCACATTTTATTTCTGGGTGTTCGGTTTTTGTTGTTGCAGGTTGCAGGTTGGAAGAAAGCGTTTTGTTCGAAGCCAGATCTAGGCCATGGAGGGTAAGATCTGGTCTCAGGATCAGCTCTAATAGGAATATTTGCTTCAAAACCACTTTCTTGCAAGGGCACAGTTCTGCTGTTTGGGGTTTCATTTGCGTTGCAGGGAAAAATTTCGAAAATTTTTATTATTGTGAAGTGGGTAAGACCCTTGCTGCTTCGCCATCTCCATATCTATTACCATTTGTATCGATCCATTTGCTTCTTGGTTCCAAAGCCTTATACGTTGTCCAACTGCTCCAAGCTTCCCACTATCAAACGCAGCTCTTACTTGCAAATAAAATCAGAAAACACACTGCCCACACCTCTACCCTCAGCTCCCCTCCACGCAGCCAGCGTTTCCACAGTCCATTGTTGCCTCACTCATCCTTGCTCTGCGTCCCACCATCGAATTCACACAATCTTTCCACATAGCTCCCTCCTTCGCCGCCGTCCAAGCTGCTGCGTCCATCTTCCGTTTGCTACCACTCCCCACGCAGGTCCCTCACTCGCCGTTGTATCTGCACGCTGGTATTCCTTTTGCCGTAGCCACACATTGCCCATTCCGCCCTGATTCTTCCTCACTGGTGAACAACTCCCTCTGCTATCATATTCCTTCACCTTATACACATATCTATTTTCACTGCTACTCGACCCTTCATCTGCCTTCCTCTGCTTAGATACTCCCGCTCCGCGCATTCTTGTCCAAACCTGCAACATATTCACGCACTCCATCGCTGCCCACACAGTCTCATTCCACGTCCAATCTGCCAATCAATCCTCCAGCAAACCCACAGGTTGAAAAAAACCTTCCACACTGTTCTCCTTTCCACCGTTAGGCTTTCATTAAGCTGCTTCACGTAGTCTCTTCTCACTGCCGTCAATCCGCAATAGCGAAAGAAAAACAAAACAAAAAAATTCGATTTTGGTAAGTCGTATGAGTTGAGGTTAGCGTATTAGCGTTCCATCGATTGTAGAGGTTTAGCGTAGGTGGTATTTTAGGTTTTAGTTTTAGTTTTAGTTTCATTTTTAGTTTAGATGCTTTTGTTTATTTTGATAAATTAAAAATAAAGTTTTTCTAGATTTGATTTAAGTTTTTAGATCTAAGTTTAGTTTAGGACTTTGATTTTTTTTTTATTATTATTAGATTTTCATTTTGTTATATACTTAGATTTTGATTTTATTCCTAGTTTAGCTTAGCGTTTGATTTAGAATTAGACATTTTTTTAGTTTAGTTTTGTTTCATTTAAAAAAAATAAAAACTTCATAAATGGTTTAAAAAGGTTTAAAAAGGTTTTTTTTTGGGATCTTAGTTTAGAATAGATTTTAGCTTTATCTTGATTTTTTAATTTTAGAATTTAAAAAATAAAAAAGTTCTTTTAGGATTTAGTTTTAATAATTTTAAGTTTCATTTACATTAGTTTTTTGCTTAGTTTTGTTTTGTTTTATTTAAAAAAATATAAAAATATTTGAAAATTAAAAATTTTGAAAAAGCTTAACAAAAAATTGAAAATTCATTTTTTGGCGTCTTTCGTGGTATCTATGTTCCACTTTTATATAGTTAAATGCACTTAAATGTTTAGTTAAAGTTAGCTATATGAAAGTGGTAATTGGTTAGCATTTAAATTTTATGGTTGTTTAATGCATTCAATCTTTAGAAATTTAATTGCTGGATCATTATTAAAGCGTTGAGTTTATTGAATAGCTTGTATCGCCTATGATATTTGATGATAAATGATTATTTTACAAGGTTCATATTTTTGCAACATTTAATAAATAATCATTTAATCATTGACTCCATAAGGCACTGCTACATTAATTTCTAAAATCGATCAGGTTTTAAATTTCCTTGTTGTGTCTACCAACCCAACTGGTCCACAGTTGGTCTTCCTTTATCCCATAGGGTCTACCCCCCTTAGCCTTGGGAGACGGCTTAAACGGAGAGATCAGGGATCAGGGTGACAGCCCCAGGTCTGAGCGTTGTTGCGCTGCCCAAACAATCTGTGTGACAACGTTTTTTGGCACCGTTACCGAGGATAGCGTTTTTTCTGTCCTTGGTCCTTTCCTTTCGAGCTTTTCCGTGTTTCACTTCCTGTCCGGGTGGCGACTCCACTTCATATATCATCTGCAAGAGTGTATACTAGAAGACATCCAAGCAGTTTGTGCAATCCTGCCCTGATCCTGAAAGGGCTTTTAGGGTACGATTACACAAACTCTCTTCTCGTATACTACTTGTTAACCTCAGACAAGAAGCCCTCTCTGATGTCCACTTGCTTTTTACTAGCCCGATTGGGCACAACATCATGGATATATATGCCCCTTGCGATTTTTCTAACATTCAATGTTATCCCAATGATCTTCCAACACTTGGGATAGATAAGTTGGCTAGCTTTCATGGAGATAATGCGATTAGTGCTAATTCACATCTGAAAGCTTTTAGTATATGGATGGCTAAGTACGCAAAGTCTGCTGATTTCAATCATGAAGATGTAGAATGACTCTTTTTATTATAACCTTGGAGGGCGATGCTCATGATTGGTTTTCAGAAAAGCCTCGGAATTCATTTAAGTCCTTACAATCGATCATTAATGCCTTTAAGGAAAAGTATGGAGATAAGATAGAAGGAAGACACCTCGTGAAAACTATTAGCATAATAAAAAAGAGAGAATGAAACCGTTGAAGAATTTAACAAAAGGTTTAACGATATTAATAAAGAATTACCTCAAGAATATAAACCTACCGACAAATCTCTTCGAGATTTTTACATTGATGCCTTTAGCCCTAAGCCCTCTTATGAATTAAGGCGTGCTAAACTTAATGATTATAGAGATTGCCAAGCCTTAGCAATAGAGCTTGAAAAGGACAAGGCATCATCTAGGAAGTCTGAGATACCAGGTTTCGATAGGGTTGCTATGAAAGTAAAAGAACCTAAAGAAAAAGTAGTTCAAGAGTCTGATAGCGAGCTTGTTCAGAAATTGCTCCAAAAGATCGAAAGCATGGAAATTAATCATAATAAGGAGATAGCTACTTTGTAGAATAGGTTGGTCCAAATGGAAAGAGCACAAACGCAAAATTTCCAACCTAGAAATAATAATAATAGAAATAACAATTGGCAAAAGAAGGGTCAATATAGTGAGCAGAGACCTCGTAATCCGCTTACTAATTTGGTCGATAATGCTCTACCTTACTGTCGAGTTTGTGATGCTCTCCATGAAGAGGCTACTTGTCCCATCGTTAGAAGAATTTTAGATAATGGAATGTTTGGGGCAGGTGATCAAATAAATGTAGTGGGTAACAACTTTCCTTTGTCTATGGATGATTGGATCGAGGTCAAGGAGAATAGTCATGATGTTATGAATCTGTCGTCAGCTTTTAGTATAAAAAGCCTTGAAAATGAAGATGACATTTTGGCTAAGTTATACGGTGAAAAACACTCTCCAGAGCAAATCATGGTAATTGCTAGAGATAAAGGTTTAACCTATCAGAGAAGGGATAAAGATCAGAGTGGGAATCAAATTCCCCCTCGAACTTTTAACCCTGGTTTAAACTCTTGATTAGATGTCGATTTGGGAAGTTGGTTTAACAATGCAAAAATCTGGGTTCCTGTCTCCAAGATTGCTAAAATCCCTTCCCAAAGAGATAAATTACTAAAAACTATTCAAGGTCCTCAAGTAAATATTTCTCAATAGAAGACCCAGGAAGTTGACTATCACGATTCTCCCATATATTTGCAAAGTTTAGACGCGGATAACAAAGATCACCAGCGTTTCTTTATCACTCTGTTGGTTAATGGATATAAATTGAATAATTGCATGTTGGATTCTGGTGCATCAGCTTGTGTCATGACTAAAAGGGTCATGGAACAGCTTAACTTAAGAGTTTCTAGACCCTACTATAATATATGTGCCATGGATTCTAAGAAGATCGAAGTGCATGGTTTGATCAAAGATTTACAAGTTCATCTATCAGTTTACCCAGACATCATGATTGTTATGGATATTGTTGTTGTTGATGTGCCTGATGCTTGGGGGATGCTTTTATCTGAAAAGTGGGCCTCTAATCGAGGAGGAAGCATTCAAATGAATTGGTCATATGCTATGATTCCTTCTCCTAGAGGTGATGGTTTTGTAAGTCTTAATAGAGAGCCCGAAAGAGATTTTCATGTTGAAGATCCTAAGAGACCTCACAACGAGATAATTAAAGAACAATTTGACATTGGGAATTACGCTATCATGTCTAATTTCATAATTCCTCCTGATGATAAGATTAAGGATCTCAATGATAAAGTTTGGTACATGTATTTGATGGTGCATCGTCTAGGCATGGTAAAGGTGCAGGAATAGCGCTTAAATCTTCCCTTGATCACATTTTCAAGTTTACCTATCGATTGGAGTTTGAAGCAACCAACAATGTCACTGAATATGAGGCTTTACTGTTGGGTCTTGAATTAGCAAAATCTTTGAGAATTAAGTTGCTTAGCATTAAGGGGGATTCTGATTTAATTATCATGCAGCTTAAAAATAAGTTTACATTTAAAAATCAAAGATTAAGGAATTATCGAAATGTTGTATGGGATACTATGGAACACTTTGATGCCCTTGACTTTGAAGCTATCCCAAGAGAGCATAATAGTTTGGTGGATGAACTTGCCGTAGCTGCTACTACCTTCCAGTTATCTGATGAGATAATTAAGGATAAGATCAAAATGGAAGTTATATTTAGACCATCTGTTCCAGATAACTCAGAGCATTGGCAAGTCTTTGATGATGAAAAGAAAGTGATTCGTTTTCTTGATAGTCTGGATGAGTTTGAAGATTTCCAGATAGATTATGAGGAGGATGGATTTGGTAATCATGAACATATCATAAATCCTACTCCTAGGAATGTGGTTGCCTTAGAGTAACACTTTGATCGTCATGATGCCACGAAGCTGAGGGAGGAAAATAAAATGGACCTAGGCGAATATCTCAAGATAAACATTGGTACTCCTGTGAACCCACCTATTGTTTAAATTGGTAAAGGTACTAGTGTGGAAGAAAGAAAAAAGTTAACTAATTTACTTCGTGAGTATCGAGATGTTTTAGCATTCCCTTATGATGAATTAAAAGGCTATAGGGAAGATGTCATGGAACATACTATCCCCTTAAAAGATGAAAATGCTAAACCCTTTCGCCAAAAGCTTAGGCAGATTAATCCTAAGTTAGCCCCTTTGGTTCAGAAAGAGCTTTCAAAAATGCTTGCGATAGGAATTATCGCTCAAATAAGGCATTCGACATGGTGTTCCAATTTGGTGATTGTTAGGAAAAAGAATGGTAGGATAAGGCTTTGTGTCGATTTTCGAAATCTTAATCTAGCATGTAAAAAGATAATTACCCTTTGCCAAACATGGAGACTTTGTTGCAAAGAGTAACTGGTTCTGGTATGATGTCATTGCTTTCTGGGTATAATCAGGTGTGGGTTAAAAAGGAAGATCGTCACAAAACCACATTCACCACATCATGGGATACTTTTGAATACATTAGAATGTCGTTTGGATTAACCAACACTGGGGCTACATTTCAAAGGGCTATGGATTATGCCTTCAAGGGGTTAATTGGGAAATTTATTGAAATTTACCAAGATGATCTTACTGTATTTTCTAAAGATGGTATTAGTCATATAAATCATCTTAGGCAGGTTTTCGATAAATGTAGAGAATTCGGGATTTCTTTGAATCCAGCTAAGTTTGTTTTTGGAGTAACAGAAGGGAAATTACTTGGCCATATCACTTCTAAAGATGGAATCAAGATTGATCCTGAAAGAATTGAAGCAATCCAAAAGATTCCTCTTCCTCATAATCTTAAATCCCTTCAGTCCTTCCTTGGGAAATTTTTTTTTCTTAGAAGGTTTATTCCAAATTACGCAGAAGTAGCTAAGCCTATTCAAAGTCTTCTAAAGAAAGATGTAAAATTTGTTTGGCAAGAAGACGGCAAAAAGGCTTTTTAGGAAATCAAATGCGCTATTGCAAGAGCCCCTGTCTTAGTTAGTCCTGATTACTCCAAGGATTTCATGATTTTTTCTTTCTCTTCCAAAGATACCATTGCTGGTGTCCTGTTACAAAAGAATAGAGATGGTCACGAGCAGCGTATTGCTTTCATGAGTAAAGCGCTTCAAAATTCCTAATTAAAGTACAATACCATGGAAAAGCAAACCTATGCCCTGGTCAAGTCTCTTAAGCATTTCAAAACTTATGTGGGTTATTCTAAAATCATTGCTTTCATCCCACATTTTGTTGTTAAAGATATATTAACTCAAACCGATTGCTTAGGGACTCACTCCAGGTGGGTTACTAAAATACCAAAATATGATTTGGAGATCGGACTCGCTAAGCTAGTCAAAGGCCAAGGTTTGGCTCAAATGTTGACCAAAGGTAACGAAAAGACTCTTGGTTTGTTTTGTCTTAGTGATCTATCTTCGCTTGAGTTGCAAAGATTAGGAGAGCATGAGTGGTACAAGGACATTGTTTATTACTTGATGAATCTTACATGTCCTAACCCTTTAGTTGCTCATAAGAGAAGGGCTCTTAGATTAAAAGCCACTAAGTATTGCCTCATGAAGGATGGCCTTGGATGGAGAAATCCTGAGGGCATAGTGCTTAGGTGTGCTGATGAAATTGAGTCCAAGAAATTAATTTCTGAGTTTCATTCAAGATTTTGTGGTGGTCATTATGTTGCTAGAACTACCACCCACAAACTTCTGAGAGCTGGTTATTATTTGCCTTCAATTTTTTCTGATGTGCATAAGTTTGTTAGAACTTGTCAAGCCTGTCAACTGTTCACTGGGAAACAGAAGCTTGCTGCCTTGCCCCTACAACCTGTCTTTGTGGAGGTACCTTTTCATCATTGGGGTCTGGACTTCATCGGGAAGTTCCATGAAAATTCTAGCAATGGCTACTCATGGATTTTGATCGCTACTGATTATTTCACTAAATGGGTTGAAGCCATTCCTGCTAAGAATGCCACTGAAAAGGTTATTATGGATTTCATTGAAAATAATATCATTACTAGATTTGGTGTCCCTGCTAAGATCACTACTAACAATGCCAAAGCTTTTAGTTCCTCAGAGTTTTTGTCTTTCTGTTTCAAATATGGCATTGTCTTATCTCATTCATCAAATTACTATCCTCAAGGTAATGGTCTGGCTGAATCAAGTAACAAGAATCTCATAACCATTATCAAGAAGATAGTAGGAGATAATAAGAAATCATGGGATAGCAAAATCAAGTATGCTTTATGGGTAGATAGGATCACTAAAAAGAAAGCTACTGGTAAATCTCCCTTTGAATTGGTTTATGGCTTGGATGTAACCTTGCGTGTGCACCTGAAATTACCAGCTTATCAGCTCCTTCAGCATTTTTCTACTAATAGAGATGTTGTTCAAAATAGGATAGATCAGATTGTGGAGTTAGATGAAGCTTGTAGGACAGCGTTTGATGCTATATGTAAAAATCAATCTAACATTAAGAAAATCTTTGATAAATCCTCTCGATCTAGATCTTTGTAGGTTGGAGATATGGTACTTCTTTGGGATCGCAAGAATGAAAAACCAGGAAAACATAAGAAGTTCGACAGTTTGTGGGGACCGTACATCATCTGAGACATTGCTGGACCAAACTCATTCCACTTGAGCAGATTGGATGGCGAACCACTTGATTTACCTGCAAATGGCCAAATGCTCAAGCTGTTCTTCAAAGATGATATCTGATGCCATGGGGCATCCTCTGTATTGTATTTCTAACCTTACTCCTTGTCATTTCAACATTTTATTTATGTTTTAGGATTAGATTTAGTTTTCATGTTACTATATAGTTAATAAATGAAAGCTTATATCTTTCCTGTGCTTAATGTTATATGATGATTTTTGGATGGACGCTACATATTTTTGGTTGTGTGTTGCGTGGATGCAGATTTTGGATTCTCACATTCATACAGTGCAACAACGTGTCCCCAAGTAGAGCCAGATGTTGACCACTATGTGTCAACTACCCATAGCAGTACACCCCATTTTTTCGCAAAAGGGATAGTGCTTAATCGACATGTTCGTGCCTTTCGACAGTCATCGTCGACCCGATCATGTTATGTTGTAAACCTAGTCTACATGTGTAAATTGTAAATAATCTTAGCAGATCTAAGTCATGTATGTAAACTGCCTAGGCAAACCTAATTTTCTAGTGATGATCTACGTTCTGGAAGGTTTTTTGTCTCACTGATCCATGATCGGCAGAGTTTTCCTTCAGCCTAACCCCAAAGCTGGAATGAATTTTTGTCATTAGAATCTTAGGGGAATCCTAGTGTGTTTCAAGTCTATGTAAAAGTAATTTGGAAATAATTCTAACTATTTGGTTAGGTTATTACAAATTGCTTGATCTGCTAGATTATATTTTTGTCGCAGAACTGGGTGGTCTATGAGGGTCTATGTCAACTGGGTTCCCCCTTGAGATGTAAAGTGTTTTGAGGGTTAGAAAATGTTTTATCCCCTCATAAGTCCTAGGTCCTAGGTGATTTTTCCAAAGGCTAAGTTCGAGGATCCAATAAAAATAATAAAAAAATCATAAAAATTAAAAATTAAAAATTAAAAAAATATATAAAAATAATAAAAAATATAAATAATAATAAAAAATTAAAAAAAAATTAAAAGATCAAAAAATAATAAAAAAATGATTAAAATTAAAATTAAAAAATAAAATAAAATAATAAAATAAGTCAAAATTTTGAGAAAATAAATGCAAAATTTTAATTTTTAATATATTAAATTGCATTTAAAATTTCGACGGTTGAGATCAAAAGGGATTTTGATCCTCATCGACGGTTGAGATTAGTTTGACATGGATCACTCGAACTAGCTGTTGGGAAATTTTCCTTTAAATAGGGTGTTAGGGATCATTTGAGATCTTTCGATCTTAGAGTCGTGTGCTAAAGAAAGCTCTCTTGTAGTCATTTTTTGTGCAATAAAAAAAGACTTTGGGGTTGAAAATCTTGATGGTGTTACTCTTTTGGAAATGCTGTAAGATGTTTTATTTTCTGCATAATTTTATTTTCAACCATTGATGATAGCTTGATGAAGATTGATTTAGGCATACGTATCTTGTCTGATCTCTGGGGTTTGAATGATAGTTTAATTTCTGAATATAATGGCAAGTATCTCCATTTGATCAGAATTTCACTGTTGTTTTCTCCCTCTATGTTAATGGTTGATTTAAACTATGCAGGATATCCTTAATTTTGAGTTTACCGGGCGTTAGGGGAAGTTCTCGGCTGAACCAGCCAACTCTTGGATTGTGTTTTCTGAAAGGGCCCAGCCAGTTTTTGATCCCGGGCTTATCATTTGATTTTTTTTTTTTATGAATGCATGAAGGGTTTTCTGAAGCATCTCACATTAAATTTAAAATTCTGAAAATATTTCTGTGGCATATTGACAAATCTGGCTATTTAGAGCCTCTAAGATGTAATTACAGTAATTATTTACTTGGTTTTTAGTTTTGTTCCTTGCACATTTTATTTCTGGGTGTTCGGTTTTTGTTGTTGCAGGTTGCAGTTTGGAAGAAAGCATTTTGTCCGAAGCTAGATCTAGGCTTTGGAGGGTAAGATCTGGCCTCAGGATCAGCTCTAGCAGGAATATTTGCTTCAGAACCACTTTCTTGCAAGGGCACAGTTCTGCTGTTTGGGGTTTCATTTGCATTGCAGGAAAAAATTTCGAAAATTTTTATTATTGTGAAGTGGGTAAGATCCTTGCTACTTTGCCATCTCCATATCCATTACCATGTATCAATCCATTTGCTTCCTGGTTCCAAAGCCTTATACGCTGTCCAACTGCTCCAAGCTTCACACTGTCAAACATAGCTCTTACCTGCAAAATCAGAAACCACATTGCCCACACCTTTTCCCTCAGCTCCCCTCCATGCAGCCAGCATTTCCACAGTCCATTGTTGCCTCACTCATCCTTGCTCTGTGTCCCACCATCGAATTCACACAATCTTTCCACGCAGCTCCCTCTTCTGCCGTCGTCCAAGCTGCTGCGTCCATCTTTCGTTTGCTACTACTCCCCACGCAGCTCCCTCACTCGCCGATGTATCTGCACGTTGGTCTTCCTTCTACCGCAACCACACATTGCCTATTCCGCCCTGATTCTTCCTCGCTGGTGAACAACTCCCTTGCTATCGTATTCCTTCACCTTATACGCATATCTATTTTCACTGTTGCTCGACCCTTCATCTGCCTTCCTCTGCTCAGATACTCCCGCTCCGCAAATTCCTATCCAAACCTGCAACATATTCACGCACTCCATCGCTGCCCACACAGTCTCATTCCACGTCCAATCTGCCAGTCAATCCTCCAGCAAACCCACAGGTTGAAAAAAAACTTTCCACACTGCTCTCCTTTCCACCGTCAGGCTTTCATCAAGCTGCTTCACATAGTCTCTTCTCACCGCCATCAATCTGCAAAAAAAAAAAAAAAAAATCGATTTTTGGTAAGTCGTATGAGTTGAGGTTAGCTTATCAGCGTTCCATCGATTGTAGAAGTTTAGTGTAGGTGGTATTTTGGGTTTTAGTTTTAGTTTTAGTTTCATTTTTAGTTTAGATGCTTTTGTTTATTTTGATAAATAAAAAGTAAAGTTTTTCTAGATTTGATTTATGTTTTTAGATTTAAGTTTAGTTTAGGACTTTGATTGTTTTCTTATTATTATTAGATTTTCATTTTGTTATATACTTAGATTTTGATTTTAGTCCTAGTTTAGCTTAGGGTTTGATTTTAGAATTAGACATTTTTTTAGTTTAGTTTTGTTTCATTTTAAAAAAATATAAAAAAAAAATCATAAATGGTTTAAAAATAAAAAGGTTCCTTTCCTTTTTTTGGGATCTTAGTTTAGAATAGATTTTAGCTTTATTTTGATTTTTTAATTTTAGAATTTAAAAAATAAAAGAGTTCTTTTAGGATTTAGTTTTAATAATTTTAAGTTTCATTTACTTTAGGTTTTTGCTTAGTTTAGTTTTGTTTTATTTAAAAAATATAAAAATATTTGAAAATTAAAAATTTTGAAAAAGCTTAACAAAAAATTGAAAATTCATTTTTTGGCGTATTTCGTGGTATCTATGTTCCACTTTTCTATAATTAGATGCACTTAAATGTTTATTTAAAGTTAGCTATATGAAAGTGGTATTTGGTTAGCATTTAAATTTTATGGTTGTTTAATGCATTCAATCTTTAGAAATTTAATTGCTGGATCATTATTAAAGCGTTGAGTTTATTGAATAGCTTGTATCACTTGTGATATTTGATGATAAATGATTGTTTTACAAGGTTCATATTTCTGCAACATTTAATAAATAATCATTTAATCATTGACTCCATAAGGCACTGGTACATTAATTTTCTAAAATCAATCAGGTTCTAAATTGCCTTCTGTGTCTCCCAACCCAATTGGTCCACAGTTGGTCTTCCTTTATCCCATAGGGTCTCCCCCCCTTGGTCTCAGGAGACGGCTTAAACGGAGAGATCGGGGATTAGGGCGACAACCCCCGGTTTGAGCGTTGTCGCGCTACCCAGACAATCTGCGTGACAACAAATCCTTAATGATGCCTCTCTCCTTTGCTAACCTTCCTTCATTCCTCACTGGCTTAGATGCTCTTTCTAAGATGAATTGCGCACTTGTTATGAGAGACTTCCTTCACTGAATTGCTTGCCTTCAAATGAGGCTGAGCACTAGTATATATAGTTGTTTGTCCATGGTAGTTAGGCCGACATGATCTCTTGGAGTAGGTCGACTTCACCTTTCTAGAATCATTCCTTTGTTGTAGGCTGACTTGAGTGAGGGCTAGTGACAAGGTCTTGGAGGGTTACTTACAAGGACAAGTATGATTCTTTACAATGTGTAACATGCCTGTAGGTTTTAACCCCATATAGAAATTACCTGCATACGAATTCTAAAACACAGAAAATAAAACAATGCGAGAACATAACACATAAAATACATATACACAGAGATTTTCCCCTAGATCCCAAAACCGGGACTACCAGCTTGATTTTTCATTATGTTCCTTTCAATGTTACAATACATATTTATACATGCCGAAGCATCCAATACCATGGACCGAAAACCATCGTGTCCAAAACCATGGACCGAAAATCATAGGTAGGTCTGCCCAAACTAATATAGGGTCGAAAAAATTATTTCCCAGGGCACTGCCCCGAACCCCGTAGAAGGGGGCTACCCCCCCTCTCAAACTCCCCAGACAATGCCTTCATTACATGACAATGACTCTTTAGACTTTTATGACTAGATGACAATATTCTTAAGGGATCTCAATGGGAGCCTCAACTAAAAATAAAATCTCTTTCTCATGAAACCAATGATGCAAGCATTACAGTGATTTTATTTTTCTTCTTTACATCTCTTACATAAAAGTACATGTCATTATGAAGACTGAACCTAGTTACACTTTTCAACACTCCCTGTTAACTAGGGAGGTATTCATAATGGTACTTGGTCATTCTCAATTTGAAGAATATCTCATAATAAGAATTAGATTGGTAACCCATTTGTATAGCATCATATCAACCAACATTGTCACATAACAAGACCTTGACTAACAACTCTATCTCTCCACAAGCTCTTAGCTCAATGCTAGTGAGACCAATGATTTATAGACACTCTCATCATTGTCTCTCTTGGAAGATACCCCACTCGGGTTCTCACAGTTTGTTCCATCAAGACTACTCTTAACTTCGATGCCCACTCCTTAAAGAATATCGGTCCTCTACGACTACTCTTATCTTGGATGCCCTATCTCATCCTCAAAGAGCATCAGATGCCAAACGATTACCCAATCCTCCATTCTGTATTTCCAGGTGAAGACCAAAATGATGTGTCTATCTCTCCATCTTAATTAGGGAGGACATATATATTCCAATAAAGGAATGTACTCGTGAAAATTTTTGAATTTAACACATCAAAAACCCCTACTTCAATATCTCGCTTATTATCTCCTACTTGTTCTTTACATTAACAAGTTATTTATATGCATAAATATCGAAATAAACACAATTGCGGCCTTCACAAACATACAGATCAACAACTGAAATAAACTGAGACAACACAAGGGACACCGTTATTTTTGGACAATCGTCCCTGGAAAAACCCAACGCGGGAAAACTGATGCAGCATATATGAGGGTTTTATTATTATGCAGATTTTTTAATACAACTAGGGTGCCTTGTGCCAGAAATGGCTCACCCTTCAGAGATTGTCCTTGGCAGTAATACCTTTCTCTGGAGACAGATATTCTGGCTAATCAGCAACCGGATGATTGGCCCACAGTGAATTTGACTGTTCCTCAGTTGGATAGCGAAAGCTGCTCCAAGCTATCTTCTGGAATTGCATCACCTTCTAGGGACTGTGTCACCCTCCTATGGCTCTGCGTCGCTGATCAACTCTCAGTTTGGCCCACGAAATCACCTCAGCGCAGCCTCTTCAGCCCAGCGTCAGCGATGCAGCCCTCTGCGCTGCCTACGTCAGCGTCTTGGCCCTCTGCGTCCTCTGAATTGGCCTCCTCAGCCTCTGCGTCAACCCTTGCTACCTCTGTGTCAACCTTCCTAGGCTTTGTGCTATCTCTCTGGCACTTTCTCTGCCTCTCTGATATGTATTCTCAACCTCTTGCAGAACTACCCCTTGCTGCAACAGATCACTAACTCGATTTCTCAGCAAACCTTGCCCTAGGAAATCGAATTGACTGATCAACTTGGTGTATCTCCAACTAATCCTCAAGCCTCTTCTTATACTTTTCTTGTTGATGATTCAATGTGTTAGTGTTCCTACATAGTTAACAGCCATACGTTTTGTTCCAGACATCCTTCATGTTGCCTATGTCACAAGATCTTCTAATGTTGATTTGGGGTAGCATCAGATGTGCTCTAGCCACGAAATTTGGTGGAGAGGTTGGGGCACATGAGATCTCCAATACTCAGAAAGAGTTTGGACAAATTCTAAACAGTTCAGGAGATATTAAAATAATAAATATTTTTAATGGAGTTCCTAGGTATAAACTTAGGGAAAATAAAATATTAATGTGGATTAATATGAAACTGTGTTAGAATGGTCCAAAAGACATGGATCAAGCCATATCTAATCTTAGTTGTTGATTAGGGACTTAATCTCGTTCGTTGATTTGTCAACGAGAAAAGTATAAGAGGAGGCTTGAGGGTCACTTGGAGAACATTGTCAGTTCAATTTCTGGAGCGGGGTTTACTGAGAAATTGAACCAGTGGTTTAGAGAGCAGTTAGGAGGCAGCGAGTACGGAATAGAGAGAGACGGGAGATCAATGCAGAGGCAGAAGAGGCAGACGTAGAAGGCCAAAGAGGCTACGCAGAGCCCCAGTGGGCTGACGCAGAGGGTTTCAGGCTGATGCAGAGGTCAGTAGAGCCCATGTTGGATTTAGAAGAAGTGCTGGAAATTTGTCTATCTGTGGGTAAGCCAGTTTGGCACCCTGTTGTACTAGAAAATTGCTGAATAATAAAATCCTCCCTTGCTGCACCGGTTTTCCCACATTGGGTTTTTCCGGGGACATTAGTCCAAAATCACTATGTCAAATGTGTGCATATGTTTGTTTCTATATTACGGTGTGATATCTGCAGCAATATTTATTTTAATGTTTGTTGAAGTAATTTCATGAATAAATTATGATGAAATAAGTAGGAAAAGTAAATCAATCGCTGCAGTGATAGAATTCTCACATGGTATCAAAGCAAGTAATCAGAGACAGAAAGGGAAAATCAGTTATGGGTCGAGACCACGATGCAGAGGCATCCACCTTAGGGGAGTCACGCAGATTCTCAGAAGATTGTACAAGAGAGAGAGATTTCGATTTCTCTATGTTGGCTTCTAGGTTGGAAGAAGAAGTGGCGTGCATGACTAGTGCTGCATCATTAGAAGTATGGTATATAGACAGTGGAGCCTCGTGGCATATAATGGGAATTAGGGAGTGTTTCTCAGAATATCGAGAACAGAAGATTAACTTTCAGATCACCATGGGGAACAAGGTAAAGTGTACTCTAGTAGGGAAGGGTACCATAATTTTTCAGACAAAATCGGGAGAGCGGTTTTGTGCCACAAATGTGCTGCATGTACCAGGATTGGGGATGGAATTCCTTTCCGTGTCACAACTACAAAGTAAGGGCTATGACATCTACTTCATCAAGGAAAAGGTATACGCCAAACACCTGAGCTGGAAAAAGAAGGTGCAGATCGGGATCAAAAGTAATCGGTTGTATAGAATACAACTAGAATCACCAATGGCACTAATAGGCAGTGATGGGAACAAGGACTTGAACGAACTATGGCATAGAAGGGTCACTTGCACCATGGAGCTCTGAGAATTCTCAGGAGCACTTTGACAGGAGTTCCTGATCTGAGTACAGAATGAGATGATGTATGTAGGGGATGCGCTCTAGGAAAGTATGCCAAGGCGGCATTTCCTAGGAGCAAACCTAGGGCCAAGAGTGTACTAGGATTGATACACTCAAATATCTGTGGACCTATGTTCGTCAAAGTTCTCAGCGTTGCCGATTATTTCCTTGTCTTCATTGATGACAACTCGAGGAAAACTTGGATTCATTTTCTGGAAACCAAGGATGAGGTTTTCTGTCGATTCAAGGAGTTCAAGGCTCTAGTGGAGAATCTGACTAGTAAGAAAATAAAAGTCTTGCGCTCAGATAATGGTGGAGAATATGTCGATAAGGACTTCACTGATTATTGCGCTAAGGAGGGCATCAAAAGAGAGTGGACAACTCCCTACAATCTGGAGCAGAATGGGGTGGCAGAAAGGAAAAACAAGACTATTGTAGAAGCAGCTAGGGCCATGTTGTATGATCAGGATATGCCAAAATTCTTGTGGGCAGAAGCATGCAACACAACTGTCTACGTTCAGAATAGGACTCCTCATCGGGCATTGGGCAAGATTACTCCAGAGAAATTCTTCACTGGGAAGACGCCTGAAGTCAGTCATTTCAAGATATTTGGGAGTTTAGCATATTGCCGCATACCCGAAGAAAAGAGGAAGAAGCTGGATCAAACTGCAGAAAAGGGGTATCTGGTGGGATATAGCGAGAACACTAAGGCATACAGAATCTATCTTCTAGGGAGCAGGAAGGTAGTAGTACGACGAGATGTAAAGTTCACAAAGGACAGAGTTATCTGAAGATCTCGCGAAATGCCTTCCGAGGAGCAGTCGAAAGAGGATCTGTTGGTCATGCCTCTTCAACCAATGGAAGTCAAGAATTCTTCCTTAGGTTGGGAAAATTCTCAGGATGAGGAGGAGGAGCAAACAGAAGCACCTACTGGCAGAGGAAGAACCAGTAGGGAACTTCGTCAGATTCTGCATGATGCAGAGAACTTCATCGGAGACCCAAGGAACAGTAAGAGGGACCGAAAATAGCCAGACAAGTATCAGGCATTAGTAACTCAGGATGGGGAGCCTGCCAATTTCAAGGATGCAACTCAACATCATGTCTGGCTAGATGCGATGGTGGAGGAGTATAACTCCATAATGGTGAACGATGTCTGGGAGGTGGTGTCAAGGCCTTAAGACAGCTCTGTGGTAGGTTCAAGATGGATCTACAAGATCAAATATGTTGCGGACGACAATGTTGAAAAATACAAGGCCAGGTTTGTGGCTAAGGGGTATGCTCAAAAGGAAGGGATTGACTATGAGGAAACCTTCGCCCCGGTAGCCAAGTATACATCTATTAGGACTGTGATATCTCTTGCAGCCCAGATGGGATGGGAGATCCATCAGATGGATGTCAAGACGACATTTCTGAACGAGTTAATAGAAGAAGAGGTATACATTGAACAACTAGAGGGCTTTGAAACTCATGAGAAGAAGTCTCATGTATGCAGACTGAAGAAAGCCTTGTATGGGCTGAAGCAGGCACCGAGAGCATGGTATGGTCGAATAGATGGCTACTTGCAGAAGATGGGGTTTGTCAAGAGTGACGCGGATCTGAATCTCTACTATCTGGTCGTAGAAATTTGGCCACTTATCTTAGTATTATATGTGGATGATCTCTTCTTGATAGGATCATCCCGTTTCTTTGAGGATTGTAAAAAGAATCTAGCCACAGAATTCGATATGAAGGATCTGAGATGAATGCACTACTTCCTAGGGTTGGAAGTTTGGCAGTAGAAAGGAGAAATGTTCCTTGGGCAAGGGAGGTGTGTTACAGAAAGCTTGAAAAGGTTTGGGATGGGAGACTATAGAACTATGGCTACGCCAATGATCACCAATTGGAAGAATATTGATGCATCAGAAGACAAGGATGTTGATCCCACTCTATACCGACAACTCATAGGGTCCTTGATGTATCTGGTCAATACCAGGCCAAATATTTGCTACGTTGTCAACACCCTCAGTCAGTTCATGGTGGAACCAACGAGGGCACATTGGGCAACAACCAAACACATTCTCAGGTATTTACAGGGAACAATTGATTACGGGCTCTTATACAACAAGGGGAAGGATATGAGGTTGAGTGGATTTTACTGATGCAGATTGGGCAGGAAGTTCAGTAGATCGGAAAAGTACCTCTAGGTACTGTTTCAACATTGGATTAGCAATGATCTCCTGGTATAGTAGGAAATAGAAGGTCATGGCTCTCAGCTCGTCTGAGGCAAAATATATGGCAGCAAGTACAGCTTCGTGTGAGGCCATATGGCTTAGAAAATTGCTGGTAAACGTATTTAGAAGAAATATGGAGGCAACTAGGATCATGTGTCATAATTATAGTTGCATCAAACTCTCTAAGAATCCAATATTCCATGATAGGTCGAATCATATTGATATCCGGTGTCACTTTGTCAGAGACTGTGTCCAAGGAGGAGTTGTACAGTTGAGCTACACTCCTACAGGAGAACAAGTGGCATATATCCTCACCAAGGCCCTTGGAAAGTCAAAGTTTGACTACTGCAAGGAAAAGATGGGGATGGTAAAGAACCCCTTTCAGAAGTAGTGTGTTAGAAACACGAATGAAGAGGGAGTTGCAGTGCAGATGCAGTGTTGGGAGAAAAGACCAGTAGTAGCACAGATGCAGAGGGAGTTGTAGTGCGGATGCAGTGTTGGGAGAAAGGATCAGCAGTAGCACGGATGCAGAGGGAGTTGTTATACAGATGTAGTAGTGACAATAGCAGAGTCATGGGTAGTAGTACAGGATGCAGCGGTGCAGAGGATGTTGGGCAAGGAGGCTTAACATTAGCACAGGGACCGATGTC
Source organism: Pinus tabuliformis (assembly GCA_031772625.1). NCBI lineage: Eukaryota > Viridiplantae > Streptophyta > Pinopsida > Pinales > Pinaceae > Pinus > Pinus tabuliformis. The sequence goes on along the minus strand of CM062820.1, from coordinate 1,528,599,088 downwards.
GGATGATCGGTCTAATACTCAGTGAGGAGTATTACTAGAGCACATTCCTCGCTAAGAGGGAGTGTTGATTTAGAGTAGCATCGGATGTGCTCTAGCCACGAAATTTGGTGGAGAGGTTGGGGCACATGAGATCTCCAATACCCAGAAAGGGTTTGAGTAGATTCTAAACAGTTCAAGAGATATTAATTATTTATTTTTAATGGAGTCCCTAAGTCTAAACTTAGGGAAAATAAAATATTAATGTGTATTAATATGAAACTGTGTTAGAATGGTCCAAAAGCCATGGATCAAGCCAGATCTAATCGTAGTTGTTGATTAGGGACTTAATCTTGGTCATTGATTTGTCAATGAGAAAAGTATAAGAGAAGGTTGGAGGGTCACTTGGAGAACATAATGAGGGAGACCAGTCAGTTCAATTTCTAGAGCATGGTTTGCTGAGAAATTGAACCAGTGGTCTGGAGAGCAGTCGGATGCAGCAAGTACGAAACAGAGAGAGACGGGAGATCAACGCAGAGGTAGAAGAGGTAGATGTAGGGCCACTGGAAGCCACGCAGAAACTGCGCAGAGCCAGCAAGGCTTGTGTCATGCACGTAGAGGCTGCAGGAGTGATGCAAAAGGCCAGAGAGGCTACACAGAGCCTCAGTAGGCTGACACAGAGGGTTTCAGGCTGACGCAGAGGCAGTAGGGCCCACGCTAGATTCAAAATAAGTGCTAGAAATTTGTCTATTTGTGGGTAAGCCAGTTTGGCACCCTATTGTACTAGAAAATTGTTGAATAATAAGATCCTCCCTTGCTGCACCGGTTTTCCCACATTGGGTTTTTTCGAGGACATTAGTCCAAAATAACTATGTCAAATCTGTGCATATGTTTGTTTGTGTATTATGGTGTGATATCTGCAGTAGTATTTATTTAATGTTTGTTGAAGTAATTTCATGAATAACTTATGATGAAATAAGTAGGAAAAGTAAATCAGTTGTTGCAGTGATAGAATCATCTAATGCTTCTACCATGATGACATACTCTAATATGATGAATCCAATCTTATCTTCAATGCTTCCCATCTATAATTTACACAATAGAAGAGTACCTTTTAGTGAAGGAGGTTATCTCAATCATAGTAGAGATCTCTCACTACCTTAGGCTTCTTTGTCTTAGGTTCTTCCACTTCTTCGGTAATATGGGCTTCTTCCTTATTTCTCTTGATGTTGGTCCCTTTTAGGACAATCTCTTCTATAGTGCCCATATTCTTGACATCCATACCACCGAACCTTAGCCATGTTCTTCTTTTTCTTCTGAGGACCAAATTTACCAAACTTTCCCTTTCTTTTTGTCATAGCAGCATATGCTTGATTTTGCTCATTTGATCCTACATCAGTTTTTTCGTTTAGTCCGGTTTCTTCAATCTTGCACAATGACCACAGATCCTAGAAAGGGGTGGATTCTTTCTTCTGATAGATACTTGAAGTGAGGTTGCCCCATTCCTCCGACAGTGCATTTAACACTGCAGTGGTCATTTCTTTGTCAGACATTATTTCACCTAGATCTTGAAGTTGATCTCTTATTTCTGAAATCCTCATGAAATATGAGGTTATTCCCTCTTCCTTTGAGATCTTCAATTTTTAGAGTTCTTGCCTTAGAGAGATAACTTCTCCTGTAGTACTTACATAAAACAACTCTATCAATTTGTCATATATATCTTTTGAAGTGTCTAATTTTGATACATATGGGATGAGAGAGTCCTTGATGGATTCTATGAGAATCCTTTGGGCCCTCACTTCCCCTTTCATGTATTTAACAAGTGATTGAGTATCTTCTTTGGGAGGTTGGGTTATTGACCCCTTGATGTGATCCATGACTTCATTCTCAATAAGGTTTAGATCAGTTCTTTTTCTTCCATGCAAGAAAATTTGAAGCCCCAACTAGTTTTTTGCTCTCCTTGCAAAAATACATTTTGATAGACTCAAATGAAGTCATACACTTGCTTGAGTAGATGTTGCTTTCTCCACTTGCTTCCTCCTCAATCTTGATAGAGATATAGATAGTAGAAGATTACTTCTTGATATATTCTTTTCTACAAGAGTAATCCTTGATCCTTTTTGAGAGAGAGATCACATTGATAGAGAGCTTACTTCACAAATCCTTTTTGAAGATTATGATAATGTTCTTTGATCTGGCCCTGCCTTAGTCTTTGAAAACACTGCCACTCATTAGATGATGGATGAGTGATGATCTCGGAAATGATTCTAGGGTTTTGGTATGATATAGATCTTGAACTTTTGCTTTTGGTATTCTTTGTCTTGCTTTGATCCCTTTCTTGAAACTCGTTCCTTGTGTGTTTCCTTGAATAGATGCCCCTCGACTTTAGCACCTTAGCTCTGATACCATGATTAATCTAGGGCATCAATAGTTAGTTGATTTCTCTACTTATGATAATTTATTGTGATAGACTTTTTACTTCTTGATTATGATCTTCGTTTTTTCAGTTCTTATTGTGTTCTTTTCATCAAGACAATTACCAAATCATGAACAATAAAGAGACAAGAGACACAGTATATAGGCTTGTCAGCAAAGGTGTTAAAATTGGCAACTAGGGCCAAATTCCATGTGGGTCACCTTATTCATGGCTGATTATATTTTTCCTAGATTCCTCTTGTCGAGAGGTGTAGGATTGATCTAAAGATCATCCAATTCCGATAAGTATTTATGGAGATATGAATTTATTTTGATTATTGACAAATTATCAAAGTCGGCCAACAACTTATGTAGGCTCAGACGCCCAACAGACACATCTATTCACCTTCAACGTTTGGATATAAATACAATATGACTCCTCCTCATTTGGTCACTCACTACTCATCATATCTCTCTCTCTCCTACGCAGAAAAAGAGTCTCTTCTCTCTCCTGCGCAGGAAGGCTCTCTCTCTCTCCCGAGCCGAAACAGGTCGTTTAAAGCCTTGGACTAGTGCATGGCGAAGTCTTGGACTGGTGCGCGGCGAAGTCTTGGACTGGTGCATGGCGAAGTCTTGAACTGGTACGTGGCGAAGTGCACCAGGCGAAGTCTTGGACTGGTACGCGGCGAAGTCTTGAACTGGTACGCGGCAAAGTCTTGAACTGGTGCGCGGCGAAGTCTTAGATTGGTGCGCGGCAAAGTCTTGGACTGGTGCACAACGAAGTCTTGGACTGGTGCACGGCGAAGTCTTGGACTGATGCGCGGCGAAATCTTGCACTGGTGCATGGCGAAGTCTTGGACTGGTGCACGGTGAACGACTCACCGGTGGAGACTTGACGAGTTTGATCTAGGGTTTGCTGCTGCTGATATAAATTAGATCTTTGTACTATTTCTCTCTGCTGAATTATTGAAGATAAAAGAAGATTTGATCAAAGGGTTTCCCCATATTGGGGTTTGTCCCTGGCTAGCCGCCACATCTTGTGTCTCTTGTCTTGGCTTGTTTTCTGTTGATCGTTTAAATGTTCTATCTGCACTTTACTTAATGTACATGTGATTGCTAATCTGTGGATAATAATAAGAAAGATAAGTAAACTGCTCTTAGCCTAGAACATACCATAACTTAACATGGTATCAGAGCTGAGGTGAAGACAAAGCCCAAGCAAGAGCAAGAGCAATCACCGAAGAGAAGGTTGGCAAGGCTATCTAGATTTTGAAAGAAATCATGGAGTCCTCAACACACTTCCTTGCTGAAGACAAACTCCGTGAGAAGTCTGACTATCACAGATGGAAAATGTCTCTCGATCTAACATTAGAAGAAACAAGGATGGAAGAGCAAGAAATACCCATACTTAAAGGTCATCCTGCTGCCTTTTCTTCTCATACTAAAAGAAGAAACAATTCTGGGGCTAAATTCAAAGGAAAGGCTGGACCAAAGGGTGGAAGAAAAGGACGATGTTACAATTGCAATAAAACGGGTCACTATGCAAGGGAGTGCCTTGATAAAAGGGACTCACTCTGGGACGATGATCAAAATCCCTCTCAAAGCAATCAAAGGAATGGCAAGTCAAATGGTAGAGGTAAAAGAAGTGTCGGAAATCAAGGAAGAGGACAACCATTCAAGCAACAATAAGCAAGATGAATATTATCTACTAGCTGCTCTATCTACTACTGTTGCTCTATCTACTACTGTTCTTGGAGACAATTCAAACTATCCCGTGAAAGGCGTAGGAAATGTCACTCTTCAACTAAATCAGGGTAATACCATCCACTTACAAGATGTATTATATGTACCTGATCTCAAGAAGAACCTAGTGTCCATTTCGGCAATGGAAGACAAAGGCTACAATGTGGCTTTCACTGATGGCAAGGTACATGTATGGAAAAAGAAATTTAAAGATGCTTTTACTCTTGGGTTTCGAGTTGATTCATTATATCAGGTCGGAGGAAGTCCGTTGGGTGTCATGACTTGTGACACATCTCTTCAGTGTGAATTATGGCATCAGAGGTTTTCTCACCTTCATTATAAAGCTCTACCTGATGTTGTTAAGTTATGGTATGTTCTATGCTTATAACAGTTTACTTCTTTTTCTTATTATATTCCACCGATTAGCAATCACATGTACATAAAGTAAAGTGCAGATAGAACATTAAACGATCGACAGAAAACAAGCCAAGACAAGAGACACAAGATGTGGCGGCTAGCCAGGGACAAACCCCACAATGTGTGAGGAGATCAAATCTTCTTTTATCTTCAATAATTCAGCAGAGAGAAACAGTACAATAAATCTGATTCATATCAGCAGTAGCATACCCTAGATCAGCAGCATCAGCATTAGTGGCTTCATTATCAAACTAGGGCAGACCATATCTCACAAACCGACAGCCGGATTGACTTCATTCCACCACCAAAAGTTTCGGCTTCCAGAGGAGGTTTAGATGAACCTATAGCGCAGTTCAGATGAGGAGATCTTCTAGGCCACGCAAGTCAATCTTTACTTCTGCAGTTGCAGCTTCAGCAGTTTCCGGCTTCAAACTAGGGCAGTCGATATCTTGCAAACCGTTCGTCGGATTGACTTCATTCCACCACCAAAAGTTGCGGCTTTCAAAGGAGGTTCAGATGAACCTACAACGCAGTTCCAAAGAGTAGATCTTCTAGGCCACGCAAGTCAATCTTTACTTCTGCAGTTGCAGCTTCAAATTCAACAGCTTCCGGCTTCACATGTGTGAGAGAGAGAGACCCATTTCAGCGCAGTAGAGAAGAGACTCGTATCTGCGCAGTAGAGAGAGAGAGATGTGATGAGATGAGTGAGTTCAAATGAGGAAAAGTCCTCTTATATTTATACACAACGTTGGTGGGTGAATAGATGCAACTGTTGGGCTTCTGAGCCTACATGAGTTGTAGGTCGGCTTGATAATAATTCCATAATCAAAATAAATTCATATCTCCATGAATACTTATCGGAATTAGATGATCTTTATATCAATCCTACACCTCTCGACGAGAGGAATCTAATAAAAATATTATCAGCCATGAATAAGATGACCCACATGAAGTTTTGCCCTGGTTGCCAATTTTAACACTCCCTCTCAACCATGGAGAACTTCATCTGCAATCTGTCTATCGGTTGTTACTCTTCATCCATCAAATGCACTACCTTGTACACCCTGAACCTTGCCCTGCTCTGCTCTATTCTGCCTGTTCTGCTTTGTCTTGTTCTGCCCTGCACTGATCTATACTGTTTTGTTCTGTTCTGCTCTGCTCTTGCATTGTTCTGCTCTGCTCTTGCATTGTTCTGTTCTACTTTGCTTTTGTCCAATTATGAAGAAGAAGAAATGATCGAGGATGTATCATACTGACTCAAAGTCAGTCTCAGAGTATGTACCACTAGTCCCAGACCAGTCTCAACCAACCCAAAGTCAGCGTCATAGCGAGTACAACTCCAATGGTCCCAGACCAATATCATCCTCCACTGACTCAAAGTCAGTCTCAGAGTATGTACCACTGATCCCAGACCAGTCTCAACCGACCCGAAGTCAGCGTCATAGTATGGTACAACTCCTACCACTGGTTCCAGACCAGTATCATTGATCCAGATCAATGGAGGTCATCCTAGCGTAGGGAGTACGGTAGTTGCAACGATGCGTCCATCGGTACTACTATGGTCCCTAACTTCATTTCCCTGCTCCTTGATCAGATGAGAGGTACTTCCCATGAGTCCCAGACTGCATGGGTAGGATGCCTCGACAGGAGAACTAATCAATCCTGTCCTCACAGGAGAACACATCAATCCTGCTACAATTGCCATGGAGAACACATCAATCCAGGCCTCACAGGAGAACACATCAATCTTGCTACAATTGCCATGGAGAACACATCAATCCAGGCTGCCATGGAGAACACATCAATCCAGGCCTCACAGGAGAACACGTCAATCCTGCTACAATTGCCATGGAGAACACATCAATCCAGGCCTCACAGGAGAACTAATCATCCTGCTACACAGGAGAGCGAATCATCCTGTTCCACAAGAGAGCGAATCATCTTGTCCCACAAGAGAGCGAATCATCTTGTTCCAGTGTGCACCACTAGGGGAGGGTGAGTCACCCTGTGGTCATATGTTGCTCCAGTAGGAACCGCAAGCCCTCAGAGCTCCCAGAGCTCAATGTATGCAACATGCAGGACCCTTGTACAAGGGTTTCTTGCCGACTCCAAGTCGTTTGGGAAAATCACAGATTAGATCTTTCCTCCGGGCTTTGACAAGGTGTATCAACCTGTACATCATCTTAATGTGATGGAGCTTCCTTGCTCATCGACTTACCATATCCCAGATGATGTCTATCTTCTGGAGCAATTGACAAATACGGGATTCCTCAATAATCGAATCCCACCTCTGGTTGTTACAGAGAATCACAGTGGTATCCAATGTAAATCCAAACAGCTCACTGAAGAGCTTTCGCAAGCAGACTGCCTCACATGAGGTTATGCTAGCAACAATATATCCTGCTTCGGCGGTGCTCAAAGCCACCGACTTCTGCTTCCTACTCATCCAGGATATCGAAGCAGATCCACCACACTGCCTGCCCAATCAACATCAGTATATCCAAGTAGTCTCATATCTCCGGCAGTGTATCTTAATCCATGAGAGATTGTGTCCTTAAGACATCTCAGAAGATTCCTGGCATCAATCCAGTGAGGCTCAACCAAATATGAGCTCACAATGCTAACTGCAAAACATATGTTTGGACGGAGGTTCACCAAGAACATCAATGCGAATGAGTTTTTGAAACTCAGAGGCATTTCCCAAGTCTGGTCCGACATCACTACCATATAACTTCTAAAAGTTAAGATCCTCGAGGTAGTCACAGGCTTGCAGTCCATCATACAGAATCTTTCAAATATATTTACCACATATTTTCCTTGAGATAGGAAAATTTCCCTTGGCTTCTGCCACACTTCAAGTCCTTGGTCCTTCATTTCAAATTCAGAGGTCAACTCCCTCTTACATTTGTGAATGAGAGGGTCTGCACCTTTTAGAAAGAGGTCATCCACATACAACACCAGTATGAGAGGCTTGTCATCTTCAACCTTAAAGTAAAGGTTAGGATCGGCTTCACTCCTAGTGAATCCCAGCTTCATCAAGTAGCTATCGATCCTCTCATACCATGCTCGGGGTGCTTGCTTCAGCCCATAGAGAGCTTTCTTCAACCTGCATACATGAGGTTTTCGATCATAAATCTCAAATCCTTCGGGTTGCTCCACGTAGACTTCTTCTTTGATCGAGCCATGCAAGAACGCAGTCTTGACATCCATTTGATGTAGGTTCCATCCTTGTGAAGCGACAAGGGCTATGATCGAGCGGATGGTCGTATATCTGGCAACAGGTGCAAATATCTCATCATAGTCTATACCTTCCTTTTGGGAGAAACCTCGAGCAACAAAACGAGCCTTATACTTTTCCGTGCTTCCATCTGCTGCATGCTTTATCTTGTAAATCCATTTGGAAGTAACAACAGTCTTGTCCTGGGGTCTGGGAACTACTTCCCAAACATCATTCTTTATGATAGACTCATATTCTTCGGTCATAGCATCCTTCCATACTTGATGCTTGACGGCATCTGAGAATGACGAAGGTTCATTTTGTATGATCGTGCTCATGATGGTCAGGTATCCCTGATACCTGTTAAGTTTCTTACTTTGATGGAAGGTTCCTCAGGGTGCAGCATGTCCTTCAGCATCATCAAGTATCCCCCTAAGCCATGAAGGCCTCTTCCTAGAAGAGGAAGGCTCATGTGGATGAGGATCAATCGGATCCATGGGTTCTTCTACATCAGGCATTGGTTCATCATCCTTTTCTTTCGGTTCCCTGGTGTCGGCTTCTTGAGAGCTCCTCAAAGTCGGAAGATTGATCACCTTGTTGAGAGCCATATCTTCATCAAAGGTGACATCATGACTAATTATGACTTCCCTTTGACCGGCTACATAGATTCTATAGCCTTTAGTATTTTCACCATAGCCCACGAAAATTCCCTTCTTTCCAGATGCTCCCAATTTATTTCTTTTCTCTTTCGGCACATGAAAGTATACAGGGCTTCCCAAAAATTTTAAAATGAGAAACATCAGGTTTCTTACCGGTGAATTTTTCTTCAGGAGTCGTGGAACCCAATGCTTGATGAGGGCATCGATTTTGTACATATACGACAGTTTTTGCAGCTTCAGCCCATAGAAACTTAGGAAGACTTTGATCATGTAGCATGGCCCGGACAGCTTCCATAATTGTGCGGTTCTTCCTTTCTGCCACACCATTTTGTTCAGGAGTATATGGTGTAGTAGTCTCCCTCTTGATGCCAGCCTCTGATATGTCTGAGTGAACTAGTTGTAATATATCGGAGGTCTTGCTTTGACTTGAAGGGAGTGGTCCTCTTTTGAGCTTTCCTTCGGCACATCCAGGACATTCACCTTCTTTCTCTACTTGGAATTCAGGCATCCCTGTTACCATCTGTCTTACATCGGGTAGAGCTTTGTAATGAAGGTGGGCAAACCTCCGATGCCAAAGTTCGGACTGAAGCGTTGTGTCACAAGACATGACACCTAGTGGACTTCCACCGACTTGATATAAAGAATCAACTCGAAACCCAAGAGTGAAAGCATCTTTAACATTATTTTCCATATACGTACCTTACCTTATAGCCTTTGTCTTCCATTGCCGAGATGGATACCAGGTTCTTTTTGAGATCAGGTACATATAATACATCTTGTAAGTGAATCGTATTACCTTGATTCAGTTTAAGGGAAACATTGCCTACACCTTTCACTGGGTATTTCATGTCATCTCCAAGGACAATTTCCTGGTTAGTTTCTTTCTCTACCAGATTATAGAGTACTTCTTTGTAACCAGTGAAGTGTCTTGAGGCACCACTATCAATGAGCCAAATTCCCATTGAGTCCGAAGGAGCGGAGGTAGATAGAGCAGCTGGTAGATAATATTCAGCCTGCTTATCGTCAACAATGTTAGATTCATACCTGGAATTTCTAGCCTTATTGAATGGTTGCCCTCTTCCTTGATTTCCTGCATTCCTTTTTCTTTTGTTGTTGAATTTTCCATTCCTTTGATTACCATGAGAGGGATTTTGATCATCGTCACGGTGAGAGTCCTTTCTTCTCATTGCATGAGAAGAAAAGGCAGCAGGAGGACCTTTAGGCATGGGCATTTCTTGCACTTCTTCCCTTGTTTCTTCTTGAATGCATCTAGCCATTAATTCCTCGAAACCAGGAATTACATTATAGTTCAAAAGAGTAGTCCTGAACACATACCATTCAAATGACAATCCTCCAAGAGTTGTGAGTGCCATTTCTCTGTCAGTGATAGTTTCCCCAATAGATAGGAGATCATTCTTGATCTCGGTGATTCTTAAGAAGTATGCTTGCATACTTTCATCTTTACCCTTCTTGATTTCCCTCAGCTTATTTCTAAGAAACAAAACTTGATTCGCATCATTAACTTTAAATAAACTCACCAGTGTATCGTAGATTTCCTTGGAGGTGTCAGGCCACCAAGTGCTTGTCGATAGAGTCCCGGATAATCTTCTATTGTTTTGACTTCTCCATTTTTTCATTTGTTCCAGGCAGCAGCGGATGCATTTGATGGAGGCTCAACAATATTGCCTCTTACATGGTCCAACACTCCTTGATCTTCAAGGGTTAGATCGATAGACATCTTCCATCCGTGATAGTCAGCTTTCTCACGGAGCTTGTCTTCGGCAGGAAGGAGTGTTGAGGACCCCATAGTTCTTTTAGGATAGCCTTGCCAATCTTCTCTTCAATGATTGCTCTTGCTCTTGCTCGGGCTTTGTCTTCACCTCAACTCTGATACCATGTTAAGTTATGGTATGTTCTATGCTTATAACAGTTTACTTCTTTTTCTTATTATATTCCACCGATTAGCAATCACATGTACATAAAGTAAAGTGCAGATAGAACATTAAACGATCGACAGAAAACAAGCCAAGACAAGAGACACAAGATGTGGCGGCTAGCCAGGGACAAACCCCACAATGTGTGGGGAAACCCTTTGATCAAATCTTCTTTTATCTTCAATAATTCAACAGAGAGAAATAGTACAATAAATCTGATTCATATCAGCAGTAGCAAACCCTAGATCAGCAGCATCAGCATTAGTGGCTTCATTATCAAACTAGGGCAGACCATATCTCACAAACCGACATTCGGATTGACTTCATTCCACCACCAAAAGTTTCGGCTTCCAGAGGAGGTTCAGATGAACCTATAGCGCAGTTCAGATGAGGAGATCTTCTAGGCCACGCAAGTCAATCTTTACTTCTGCAGTTGCAGCTTTAGCAGTTTCCGGCTTCAAACTAGGGCAGTTGATATCTTGCAAACCGTTCGTCGGATTGACTTCATTCCACCACCAAAAGTTGCGGCTTTCAAAGGAGGTTCAGATGAACCTACAGCGCAGTTCCAAAGAGGAGATCTTTTAGGCCACGCAAGTCAATCTTTATTTCTGCAGTTGCAGCTTCAAATTCAACAGCTTCCGGCTTCACATGTGTGAGGGAGAGAGACCCATTTTAGCACAGTAGAGAAGAGACTCATATCTGCACAGTAGCGAGAGAGAGATGTGATGAGATGAGTGAGTTCAAATGAGGAAAAGTCCTCTTATATTTATACACAACGTTGGTGGGTGAATAGATGCGACTATTGGGCTTCTGAGCCTACATGAGTTGTAGGTCAGCTTGATAATAATTCCATAATCAAAATAAATTCATATCTCCATGAATACTTATCGGAATTGGATGATCTTTATATCAATCCTACACCTCTCGAGGAGAGGAATCTAATAAAAATATTATCAGCCATGAATAAGATGACCCACATGAAGTTTTGCTCTGGTTGCCAATTTTAACAGATGTAAGAAAAATGGTAACTGGGATGCCCGAATTCAGATTAGAGCAAGAAGGTGTATGTCCAGGATGTGCCGAAGGGAAGCTCAAAAGGGGACCATTCCCCTCGAGCCAAAGCAAGACCTCCGATATATTGCAGTTGGTTCACTCAGACATATCCGGTATGATGCCTGTGAACTCCTTGGGAGGATATTTATGTTGCCTCACTTTTACAGATGATTATTCTTGCAAGACTTGTGTTGTTGCATAGATTGTCCAAGCAGCGCGACAACACTCAGACCGGGGGCTGTCACCCTGATCCCCAATCCCTCCGTTTAAGCTGTCTCCTTGAATTAAGCTAAGGGGGGTAGACGCTATGGGATAAATGAAGACCAACTGGGAATCAGTTGGCTTGGGAGACACAACAAGGGAAAACCGACACTTGATCGATTTTAAATTTGATTAGATCTTTAAATGCTTAAGACCAATGCCTTATGGAGTCGATGAAAACCAAGTAATTAATTAGTTGCTGCTGCTTATGAAGTAATTTAATGATCGCTTGAAAATATTTACAAAATATCAAACAAGTGACGAGCATTATATAATCCAAGTAATGATTATTTTTACCAGATGCAAGATATTCAAAAGATGCACAAAATTTTAGCAATTAAATTTCAAAAGATCAAATACTTCAAGAAACCACGAAATTTTAAATGCTAACCAGCTCACAAAATGATTCACCACTTTTCAATAGCTAATCCTTAAATAAACAATTAAGCGCATTTAACTATAGAGAAGTGGAACATGGATACCACAAAAGACACCAAAATGAATTTTCAATTTTTAGTTAATCTTTTCAAATTTTTTTAAATTTTTATATATTTTTATATATTTATAAAATTCTAAGTTTAAAATCAAAATAAAACAAAACTAAAATCTAAATAAAATTAAAATCTAATCTAAACTAAGACCCAAAAAAACAATAAAAAAGGCAATTTTTTATTTTAAAACATTTTACGAATTTTTTATTGATTTTTAAAATTTTTTATTATTGTTAAAATCAACAAAAAGAAAATCTAAATAAAATAGAAAATAAGCAAAGGTATAACTAAGTAAAAATGAAACTTAAACTAAACCTAACTTAAAAATCAAAATCTAATGCTAATTTTATAAAATTCAAAACTAAAAAAAATAAAAATCGAATTTTCCTTTTTCTTTATTTTACTACCCACCCTAACTTAAATAATAAACATGTACATTATACAAATAAGCGAAAAATGGAAACATTGTTTTGTTGAACGCAGGTTTGGACGGCGGCCATAGGGAGATGAAGAGCATGTCGAGGGTTTGAAGCAGCGTGGATACACGCAGATGGTAGATTTGCTGAGGAGAGATGAAGGGTGAATGGCCAGCATGGAGGAGAGAGAATCGATGGGGAAGAGAGATGCAGGAGAAAGGAGTCTACAGATAAGGAATGCAAGCAAATCGTGAAGGGAAGATTTAAAGAGCAGACAACACTTGCAAAATGAGAGGAGGCAGCGAGGCTGAGGCATAAGAAAAATTAAAATTGCACAGTAAACAGCATGAAACCCCACAAACGAACAAATTTTAAAATTTTGAATCAGCTGCTTCAGATTTGTCGAATGAAAAAAACCCACAAAATTTTCCAGATCTTGAAACGAATACCCCTGCAAGAGCTGACTCTAAGGCCAGATCTTACCCTCCAAGGCCTAGATTTGGCTTCAAACAAAAAGTCTCCTCTTCAGATCTCCAACCTGCAACAACAAAACAGAATATCCAGAAACAAAATGTGCAAGAAACTAAACTAAAAACCTAAAACCAGCTAAATAATTACAATATTCACAGTTTAAAGGCTCTAAATAGCTAGATTTGTCGGTATGCCATAGATATATTTTTAGAATTATAAATTTTAGATGAGGTGCTTCAAAAAACCCTTCATGCATCTGCAACAGAAATTATAATGATAAGTCCATGATCAAGACTCGCTGGGCTCTTCAGAAAATGCAATCCGAGAGTTGGCTGGTTCAGTCGAGCAACTTCCTCGAATGCCCGTTAATCTCAAAAAAGGGGTTTCCTGTACAGCTTAATTCAACCATTAACGAAGAAGGAGAAAACAATAATAAAATCCAAATGTAATGGAGATATCTGCCGTCATATTCAGAAATTTAACTACCATTCAAACCCTAGCGACTAAGCAAGATACCTGTGTTTAAAGTCACTCTTCCTCAAGTTATCATCAATTGCTGAAAATAAATTTATGCAGAAAAATAAAACATCTTACAACATTTACAGAAGAGTAACACCAGCAAGATTTCAACCCCAAAGTCTTTCTTTATTGCACATGAAAAATGACTACAAGAGAGCTTTCTTTAGCACACGACTCTCAAATCGAATAATCTCAAATGACCTCTAACACCCTATTTAAAGGAAAAAATCCCAACGATTAGTTCGAGTGATCCATGTCAAATTAATCTCGACCGTCGATGAGGATCAAAATTCCTTTTAATCTCATCCGTCGAAATTTTAAATGCATTTTATATTTAAAAAAATTATAACTTTCCGTTTATTTTATCAAAACTTTGAATTATTATTATTTTATTATTATTTACATTTTTTCTTATTTTTCTTATTTTTTATTGTTTTATTATTTTATTATTTTTAAGTTTTTAATTTTTTTAATTTTTGGACCCTCGAACTTAGCCTTTGGAATAAAACACCTAGGACCTAGGACCCATGAGGGGATTAATTATCTTCTAACCCGTAAGATACTTAACATCATGACTTTAATAATTTTACATCTCAAGGGGGAGAACCCATTTGACAAAGACCCTCATGGACTACCCAGTTCTGCGACACAAACATAATCTGGTAGATCAAGCAATTTGCAATAACCTAACCAGATAGTTCGAATTATTTCAAATTACTTTTACATAGACGCGACCTAGCACACTAGGATTCCCCTAAGATTCTAGTGAAAAAATTAATTCCGGCTTTAGGTTTATGCTGAAGGAAAACTTTGCCGATCATGGATCGGTGAGACAAAAAACCTTTCAGAACGTATATTATCATTAGAAAATTAGGTTTGCCTAGGCAGATACATACATGACATAGATTTGCTAAGATTATTTACAATTTTACACCTGCAAATTGGGTTTACAAAATCACATGATCAGGCTGATGATGATAGTCGAATGGCACGGACACGTCGATCAAGTGCTACCCCTTTTGCGAAAAATGGGGGTGTACTGCTATGGGTAGTTGACACGTAGCGGTCAACAACTTGGATATATTTCTTGAAAAAGAAGAATGAAGTGTTCTCCTGGTTTCAACACTTAAAAGTCTTGATCGAGAATCAAACCGAAAAGAAGATCAAGATCCTAAGGACTAATAATGGGACTGAATATGAATCCAATGAGTTTCATGACTGTTGCAAAGAGGCTGGCATTAAGAGGGAGACCACTACACCCTATACTCTTGAACAGAATGGTGTGGCAGAAGGAAGAACCGTACGATCGTGGAAGCTGTCCGTGCTATGCTCATGATCAAAGACTTCAGAAGTTTCTATGGGCTGAAGTTGCGAACACCGCTGTATATGTACAAAACCGATGCCCTCATCAAGCATTGGGTTCCAAAACTCCTGAAGAAATGTTCACCGGTAAGAAACCTGACATATCTCATTTTAGAATTTTTGGAAGCCCGGTATATTTTCATGTGCCGAAAGAGAAAATGAATAAATTGGGTGCATTGGAAAGAAAGGAATCTTTGTGGGTTATAGTGAAAATACTAAGGGCTATAGAATCTATATAGCTGGTCAAAGGGAAGTCGAGATTAGTCATGATGTCACCTTTGACGAAGATATGGCCTTTAGCAAGGTGGACAATCTTCCTACTTTGAGGAGCACTCAAGAAGCTGACACCAGAGAACTGAAAGAAAAAGAAGAGGAGACAATGCCCGATGTGGAAGAACCTTGGATCCTATTGATCCTCCAACGCCTGAGCCCTCGTCTTCAAGGAAGAGGCCTTCATGGCTTAAGGGGACACTTGATGATGCTGAAGGACACAACACTCGAGGAACCTTCTGTGAAAGTAAGAAACCGAACAAGTATTAGGGATACTTGATCATCATGAGCACAATCATCCAAAATGAGCCTTCATCATTCACAGATGCCGTCAAGCAGCAAGTATGGAAGGATGCTATGATCGAAGAATATGAGTCTGTTATGAAGAACGATGTCTGGGATGTAGTCCCTAGACTCCAGGGCAAGGCAGTTGTCACTTCAAAATGGCTTTACAAGATAAAGCATGCAGTTGATGGAAGTGCAGAAAAGTATAAGGCTCGTTTTGTCGCTCGTTGCTTCTCCCAGAAGGAAGGTATAGACTACGGCGAGATATTTGCACCTGTTGCCCGATATACCACCATCCGCTCGATCATAGCCCTTGCTGCTTTGCAAGGATGGAACCTACATCAAATGGATGTCAAGACTGCGTGCTTATATGGCTCGATCAAGGAAGAGGTCTATGTGGAGCAACCCGAAGGATTTGAGATTCATGATCGAGAATCTCATGTGTGCAGGTTGAAGAAGGCCCTCTATGGGGTAAAGCAAGCACCCCGAGCATGGTATGAGAGGATCGATAGCTACTTGATGAAGCTGGGATTCACTGGGAGTGAAGCCGACCCCAACCTTTACTTTAAGGTTATAGATGACAAGCCTCTCATACTGGTGCTATATGTTGACGACCTCTTTCTAACAGGTGCAGACCCTCTCATTCACAAATGTAAGAGGGAGCTGGCTTCTGAGATCGAGATGAAAGACCTAGGGCTTATGCACTATTTCTTAGGACTGGAGGTTTGGCAGAAACCAGGGGATATTTTCCTATCTCAAGGAAAATATGTGGTGAAGATATTGGAGAGGTTCGGCATGGTGGATTGCAAGCCCGTAACCACCCCGATGGAGCTTGACTTCAAGAAGTTAAGCGGTAGTGTTGCTGGACCTGTTTTACGAAATACCACCGAGTATCATCAACTCATCGGAGCATTGATGTTCCTAGTGAACTCCCGTCTAGATATATGCTTTGCAGTCAACACGTTGAGTCAACACATGGTTGAACCTCACTACATACATTGGATTGGTGCCAAGAATCTGCTGAGATATCTTCGTGGCACAATTACTTATGGGTTAAGATACACTGCTTGAAATGTGAGACTACTTGGATATATTGATGCTGATTGGGCAAGCAATGTGTTGGACCATAAGAGCACTTCCGGGTGCTGTTTCTCCTTGGGATCTGCTTCGATATCCTGGATGAGCAGGAAGCAGATGTTTATGGCTTTGAGCACCGCCGAGGTAGAGTACATTGCTGCTAGCATGGCCTCCTGTGGGGCAGTCTGGTTACGAAAGCTCTTCAGTGAGTTGTTTGAATCTACATTGGATACCACCGTGATCTTATGTGACAACCAGAGCGGGATTCATTTATCAGAGAATCTCGTATTCCATGATCGCTCCAAGCATATCGATATCAGGTACCACTATATTCGTGACATGGTGCAGCGGGGAGCTATAAGGCTCCAACATATCGGTACAGATGAATAGGTTGCCGACATTTTGACAAAGCCCCTAGGAAAGGTCAAATTTCTAACTTTCTGAGAACGACTTGGAGTCATTCAGAGACCCTCTTTTGAGGGTCAAGTATGATGTACTAAGCTCTGGGAGCTCCAGAGGGGCAAGGGGTACTTCTTGGAGAAACATATGACCACAGGGTAACTCAACATCCCCTGTTGGTGCACTTTGTACAAGGTAAAAGGTTCAGCCTTCCCCTGACACCCCGTGGCGACTATGGAACAGGATGATTAGTTCTCTTGTGGGCCAGGATGATTCGTTCTCCATGGCGATTGTGGAACAGGATGATTCGTTCTCCTGTAGGCCAGGATGATTAGTTCTCCGTGGCATCCACTGGACAGGATGATTCGTTCTCTTGTGGACAGGATGATTAGTTCTCCTGTCGAGGCATCCTACCCATGCAGTGTAGGACTCATGGGAAGTACCTCTTGTTGTCGCACGGATTGTCACGACAACGCTCAGACCGGGGGCTGTCACCCTGATCCCCGATCTCTCCGTTTAAGCCTGTCTCCCGCGACTAAGGGGGGTAGACCCTCTGGGATAATGGATGACCAATTGGAGACTAGTTGGGTTGGGAGACACGAGTGGAAACAAGCACTTAATTGATTTAGAAGTTAATGGACCAGTGCCTTGTGGAGTTAATGGTTAAATGATTAAATGTTGCAAAAATATGAACCATGTAAAACAAACATTTATCATCAAATAACCCGAGCGATGTAAGATTTTCAACAAATACACAACGCCTTAACGATGATCCAACAATTAAACTTAAAAAAAAAAAAAATGCTTTAAATGATCATAAAATTTAAATGCTGATCAGTTACCACTCTCACATAGCTAACTTTAACTAAACATTTAAGTGCATTTAGCTATAGAGAAATGGAACATAAACACTGCAAAAGTCGCCGAAAATGAAATTTTCAATTTTTTATTAAGCTTTTTCAAAAAAATTTAAATATTTTTATATTTTTTTTTATAAAATTTTAAGTCAAAACTAAAATCCTAAATAAAATAAAATCTAATCTAAAGAAAATTTATGAATTTTTATTTTTATAAATTTTTTATTTTTTAAATAGAATTCTAAGATTAAGATAAATCTAAAAATCTAAACTAAATTAAATCAAAATTTAAACTAAAATCTATTAAAAACAAAAAGGAGCCTTTCATGAATTTTCTAACAATTTATGAGTTTTTTATATTTTTTTTAATTTTTTATGATTTTAAAATTTTTTAATTTAAAATGAAACTAAACTTAAAATCTTAAATGAAATCTAATAAAAAAAAAACTAGCAAAACTAAAAAAAAGGAACCTTTTATTTTTTATGAAATTTTTTATTTGATTTTTATATTTTATATTTTTCTGATATTATTTTTAAAATCAAAACCTAAACCAGAATTTAAATCTAAGCTAAACTAACGTGATCTATAGAAACTAAAGCAACCCTTTTTATGAATTTTTGATTTATTAAAAAATAAAAATAAAAATAAAAATAAAAATAAAAATAAAACAAAACTGAATTCTAAATAAACTAAATGAAACTTTAAAAATTTTAAACTAAACGAAATGAATATATACAATTAAAAAATGAAATCAAAACCTAAAAGCTACACTAGAATCATAACTATAATGAAAATTAAATCTAAATCTTAAAATAAAATTCAGACTTGAATAAAATTAAATCTACAGTCAAAACTTACCATGCGTATCAACGTGGAAAAACTTAAACCGTCTAAAAACAATCGAAATTTATTTTCCGATGGTTGTATCATTTCACATTTTTCTTTTTTACATTGTGCGTGGGCATTTTGCAGGTGCGTGGAGTGACTGTGCAAAGACTGTTTGCTGTTAGGAATGGCTGCAGACAGGGAGATGTTACCGTGGATATATATATATATATATATATATATATAGTTTGCTGCGAGAAAGAAGAAGGAGACGCAGGCAGCAACAAGGAAATGGACATAGCGTGGATGAAGGAACAGCGATGAAGGGAAGGGAACACTGATGTGTGAGGAAGAAGGCAGCATAGAAGAGTGAGGAATGGCAGTGTTGAAGGGTGCGTGAGATAGCCGCTTTTTTTTTTTTTTTAAATATGCTTTGCAGGTGTGGAGAGGGGCTGAAGGGAGCAGCAATGACTGCGTGGAGCTGGAGGGAAGAGATGACTGCGTGAGTGGTGAAGGGAATAAAGGTAACACACATGTATGGGTAGCAACAGATTTGTTTTGCAGGTTGGACGGAGAAAGGTAAAAATGGCAACGAATGGCCTAGGGAAATCAGAATGATGAAGGGTCGATGGAGAGTGCTAGAGCATCGAAATTTGATTTGAATGGCAACTGCATTGACAGCAACGAAAAACTGTAGCCCCTAAAAAAAATTTCAATTTTTTTTTTTTTTCTTTTCTGCAGCAATAAAACCCCAGGCAACATTGAAAAATGAAAACGCAGGTTGTAGACCCGTAGTCTAGAAACTTCATTAAAATTTTAAATCTCTCCTGCTCCAGATTGCCTGATGGAAACCCTGAAAATATTCTCAAAACCTGTACTTGAAACCTGCAATGGCAAAAATAGAAAACCCAAAAGTGAAATGTGCCAAAAACAAAACTGAAAAACCCTAAAGCAGCTAAAAAAATTTACAATATTTATAGATTTTTGACTCTTAAGCAACTAGATTTGTCAATAATCCACAGTAATATTTTCAGAATTTAAATTTAATGTGAGATACTTCATAAAACCTTGCATGCATTCATAAAAAAATTTCAAATGATAAGCCCGGGATCAAGAACTGGCTGGGCTCTTTCAGAAAACACAATTCGGGAGTTGGCTGGTTCAGCCGAGAACTTCCCCTAACGCCCGGTAAACTCAAAACTAAAGTTTCTTGCACAGCTTAAAATCAACCATAAACATAGAGGGAGAAAACAATAGTGAAATCCAGATCAAATGGAGATACCTGCCATTATTTTTCAGAATCTAAACTATCATTCAAACCCCAAAGATTAGATAAGATACCTGTGCGTAAATCAATCTTCATCAAGCTATTATTGATGGCTGAAAATAAAATTATGCAAAAAAATAAATCATCTTACAGCACTTTCAGAAGAGTAACACCAGCAACATTTTTAACCCCAAAGTCTTTCTTTATTGCACCAAAAATGACTACAAGAGAGCTTTCTTTAGCACCAGACTCGGATCTAATCTGATCTCAAATGACCCCTAGCACCCTATTTAAAGGAAAAATTCCCAACAGCTAGTTCGAGTGATCCATGTCAAACTAATCTCGGCCGTCGATGAGGATCAAGATTTATTTTAACCTCATCCGTCGAATTTTTAAATGCATTTGAATATATTAAAAAATTAAAATTCTGCATTTATTTACTCAAAAATTTGACTTATTATTATTTTATTATTTTTTAAAATTTTTATTATTATTTTATTTTTTAATTATTTTCTTAAATTTTTAAATTTTATTATTATATATATATATATATATATTGTTTTTTTTTTTTTTTTTATTTTTTTTAATTATTTGTATCTTTTGTTTTTTATTGTTTTTTATTTTTTCAATTTTTATTTTTAAATGGATCCTCGAACTTAGCATTTGGAAAAATCACCTAGGACCTAGGACTTAGGACCTATGAGGGGATTAAAACATTTCCTAACCCTCAAGACACTTTGCATCATGACTTTTACAATTTTACATCTCAAGGGGGAAAACCCATTTGACATAGACCCACATAGACCGCCCAGTTCTGCGACCAAATATAATCTAGCAGATCAACGCACTAGGATTCCCCTAAGATTCTAACGACAAAATTCATTCCGGCTTTGGGGTTAGGCCAAAGGAAAACTCTGCCGATCATGGATCAGTGAGACAAAAAACCTTCCGGAACGTAGATTATCACTAGAAAATTAGGTCCACCTAGGCAATTGGCATACATGACTCAGCTCTGCTAAGATTATTTACAATTTACACATGCAAACTAGGTTTACAACATAAATTGATCAAGTCAACGATGATTATCGAATGGCACGGACACGTCAATCAAGCATTATCCCTTTTGCGAAGAAAAGGGGGTGTACTGCTATGGGAAGTTGACATGTAGTGGTCAACACCTCTCATCTGATCAATGAGCAGGGAAATGAGGATAGGGACTGTTATCGCGCAGATTGACACGACAACGCTCAGACCGGAGGCTGTCACTCTGATCCCCGATCCCTCCGTTTAAGCCTGTTTCCCACGGCTAAGGGGGGTAGTCCCTGTGAGATGATGAGGCCAACTGTCGACCAGTTGGTTGGGAAACACGAGATACGATATAAAAAGGGCTCGATGGATTTGGTTAATTTAGCAGACCAGTGCCTTGAAAGATCTAAATGATCACTAGCTAGATGATATAAGAACACGAAACATGGACAGCAATCATTTATTATCAGATAAAGAGAGCGGTGCTTTGAATATCTAGTAAAACCACCAAGCTCTTCAAATAACGATATTCAGCAATACTAAGAGAAATAAATTTGCTTTAAACAACAGTGAAACCAGATATCTATTTTGTGCTCAGATCTCAGCGTGAAAGATATGCAGTGATAAACAACTGAAGGCGGAAGGAGCAATTCTCCACAAAAAAGAAATTTTTATGCCTACTTTAATTTTTTTTTTTTTTTTGCATATATCTGCGGGCTTTATTTGTCTATCTTGCAGGCTACCAGATAAGAACCAGAGAAGGAAATTTTGCAAGATTCCTATCTCAGTGATTTAAGGGTTTCTAGAGCGAGAGAAACTGAAATTTTTTTTGTGCTCCTCAATTGTCGAAAACTTTTCATAAGGAGATCCAGCCATCCTGCAATTGCTGCCGAATTTCCTTGGGTTAGCAAACAAAATCATGCCAGGTCTCCTTCCACGAGAACAAGCAGTGGCTTCAGCGTAAAATACATTGATCTACGTACGGCATCAAGGTTTCATTAGCGGTAACAGCTAAGTCAAATTTTTCTTTGAATCATATTCTGGTTCTGCATCTTCTATCTTTGTATCTGAGTTAAGGCGTATACATTTGAGAGGCTTTGTGTAGCATCGTATTTTCCTTGGCCTGTGTTTGATCTTTTTGTGTGAGCCAGGGTCACAATCAATTCGTGAAAGCTGTAGATCACCCTCAGGTTGCAGCACGTTTAAAATTTAATGGGTCAGATATAAAGCGTCCAAGTATCTGCCATTTCCAGACCAAGCACGTGACCAGCATTTCATCGATTATTAGATCTCTGCGTTGGCGTCCAGGTAAGCTTCAAACGACTGCTGTTTTCTCCCATCGCATTGGAATCCTGTTCGCATTTAGACGTGGCCCCTTTCAGGATTACGGCTCAGTGTTTCATTTTCGGATTTTTTCTGAATACCTCCACGCTTTGACATTCGGTTCTTTCTTTGCTGCTATTTAGCTCCTCAATCTCTGGCCTTGCTGCCTCCATTTGTCTGTCAAGCGTGTGTGTTAATCCTGTAGCCGCGTCGATTGTGGGTCAAACCCGTCCATAGCTCAGCCCCTCGATTCGCCCTCATATGGTCACGCAAACCCCTTTTACCTCCTGCTGGTTCGACTATCGTCCCAATACCTGCGTTTTTATTTTGCTGGGCGTAGTCATTACGTGGTCACGTATACCAGTTTCGACCCACGATTTGGGCTTTGGAAATATTGTTGATAAAGTCCCATTTAAATTTTCATTTTGTTTTTTAACTTATGGTTAGTTTAGATTGCCGTATAGTCTTTAATTATTTCCTTTGGTTTAGTTTAGCATAGTTTCATTTGTTTCTTTAGGATTGTAAATTTTAAATGTAACGTATGCCATTTGGTTTAGGTTTTAATTGTTAAAGTTTCTTTCTAGGATTTAGTTTGATTTAAATTTGTTAGATTTAGGTTATTAACTTATTTACTTGTTAGATTTTAAATAGTTTTTGTTACATAGATTTTAGTTCTTTCAGGATTTAATGTTTAGATTTTAATTTTTTTATGTAGTTGCATTTAAATTTAAAAAAAAAAAAAAAAAAAAAAAAAGGAAAGGAAGAGAAGATTTTAGATTTAGTTTTATAGTTTAGTTTTAGATAGATTTTTTTTAAATTTTCTTTTTAAAAAAAAAAAAAAAAAAAAAATTGAAAAGCATAAATTTTTTTTTTTCTTGTGGAGAATTACTTTTACCACCTTCAGTTGCTTATCACTGCATATCTTTCACGCTGAGATCTGAGCACAAAATAGATATCTGGTTTCACTATTGTTTAAAGCAATTTATCTCTCTTAGCTTATCGGATATTGTTATTCGAGGAACTTTGTGGCTTTTACTGGACATCCAAAGCATTGTTCTGATCATTTGAGGATAGGTGATTGTTGTTTATGATTTATGCTCTTATATCGCCTAGGAAGTAATCATTTAGGCACCAATCTAACAAGGCACTGGTCTATCAAATCAATAAAACCATTATCGTGCATCT
This sequence comes from Pinus tabuliformis, assembly GCA_031772625.1. Lineage (NCBI taxonomy): Eukaryota > Viridiplantae > Streptophyta > Pinopsida > Pinales > Pinaceae > Pinus > Pinus tabuliformis. The sequence goes on along the minus strand of CM062820.1, from coordinate 1,528,575,639 downwards.
CGTCTCCCAGCCCAACTGTTTGGCAGTTGGCCTCCATCATCTCACAGGGTCTACCCCCCTTAGCCGCGGGAGACAGGCTTAAACGGAGAGACCGGGGATCAGAGTGACACCCCCCTGGTCTGAGCGTTGTCGTGTCAATCCGCGCGACAACAGGGACCATAGTAGTTCTATCGATGGACGCATTGTTGTATCTACAGTACTCCCTATGTTAGGATGACCTCCATTGATCTGGGATCAATGATACTAGTCTGGGACTAGTGAGAGTGGTACACCCTCTGAAACTGACTTCGGGTCAGTAGAGGACTGGTCTGGGACCAGTGAAAGTGGTACATACTCCAGACTGACTTCGGGTCAGTAGAGGACTGATCTGGGACCAGTGAAAGTGGTACATACTCCAGACTGACTTCGGGTCAGTGGAGGATGGTATTAGACATCCTCGATCACTTCTTCTTCTTCATAGTTCGAGCAGAGCAGAATAGAACAAAGCAGAGCAGAGCAAAGCAAGGGTCAAGTTGTACAAGGCAGTGCATTTGATGGATGAATAATAGCGACGGTCAGACGAATTGCAGATGGAGTTCTCCCTAGTTGAGAGGGAGTGTTAAAATTGGCAACTAGGGCCAAAATCCATGTGGGTCACCTTATTCATGGCTGATAATATTTTTCCTAGATTCCTCTCATCGAGCGGTGTAGGATGGATCTAAAGATCATCCAATTCCGATAAGTATTTATGGAGATATGAATTTATTTTGATTATTGACAAATTATCAAAGTCGGCCAGCAACTTATGTAGGCTCAGACGCCCAACAGACACATCTATTCACCTTCAACGTTTGGATATAAATACAGGATGACTCCTCATTTGGTCACTCACTACCCATCATATCTCTCTCTCTCCTGCGCAGAAAAAGAGTCTCTTCTCTCTCCTGCGTAGAAAGGTTCTCTCTTTCACCCAAGCTGAAATAGGTCGTTTGAAGCCTTGGACTGGTGCATGGCGAAGTCTTAGATTGGTGGTCAGCGAAGTCTTGGGCTGGTGCACGGCGAAGTCTTGGACTAGTGCGCGGCGAAGTCTTCGACTGGTGCATGGCGGCGAAGTCTTGAACTGGTATGCGGCGAAGTCTTGAACTGGTGCACGGCGAAGTCTTGGACTGATGTGCGGCGAAGTCTTGGTCTGGTGCACGACGAAGTCTTGGACTAGTGCACGGTGAACGACTCACTGGTGGAGATTTGACAAGTTTGATCTAGGGTTTGTTGTTGCTGATATAAATCAGATCTTTGTACTATTTCTCTCCGTTGAATTATTTAAGATAAAAGAAGATTTGATCAAAGAGTTTCCCCATATTGGGGTTTGTCCCTGGCTAGCCGCCACATCTTGTGTCTCTTGTCTTAGCTTGTTTTTTGTTGATCGTTTAAATGTTCTATCTGCACTTTACTTAATGTACATGTGATTGCTAATCTATGGATAATAATAAGAAAGATAAGTAAACTGCTCTTAGCCTAGAACATACCATAACTTAACACAGGGCCAAAACCTCTCTCATTGAGAGGAAAATCCAAACAAAATTCTTCTTATAGATCTTCAATTGACGAATACCAAGACAATGGCCCTTGACACTAGAGTCCTCCCAAGACCAAGTCACTAGCCTCCTCTCCAACGCTACTCTTCCTCTTCTCCTTCTCGGCTTCCTTCAGAATTTCGGCCTCTTCTTGTAGGTCTGCAGTCCCTCTTCTTGATAGGAGAAACCCTAGATCAGATTTGTTCCTTGAATACTCTCTTCAAGGAGATTCTTTCTCTATCTTACCCGGCTTTCTTTAGCGAAAATTTCCACCCAAACAAGAATACTTCTAGATGACTGCAATCTCCGATCCTCCCTTGTTGAAGGAAGTGTAACTAGGTTCAGTCTTCATAAATGTACTTTTGATATTTGTACTTATTCAAGAAAAGAAATATTATTTTATAATATATGTCAATGAGTTTCTTGCTCATTGAAATAGGTCTAACACATGTTAAAGTGCTATAGGTGAGCCCAATAGTCAAGAGAAAATATTGAAGGCCTTAAGGGCATGTTACACTATGTATAAATATATATTAAAGTCAAAGGGAAACCTCCAAGCAAAGTCAAGTCTAATCCTATGTAATGACACCTTCAAGAAATCTCCTTCAAGCATGCTACACCACCATGGAAAATGTGTGAACTCTGTTCAGCAAATCAGCGTACAAACAGCTCTAAGTCGGCGTACAAGTCGGCTTAAGTGGAGGGACAATCCTCTATTTATAGAGGCTATCCACTCCAAACATAACGTACAACTTGGGCTCTGAAATCTGCAAGCAAAGAGAAGACAAGAAGATAAAAGGAAGCCGAGATAAAAGGTCTGTTAGGGTAGCGAAGAAAGAAGGAAGGACAGCGAAGGTGCAGGACTGTTTTCTAGGGCAGAAAATAGTCACACGTGCGAAGGAAGAGAGGGTCTTTCTGCTGTTATAGCAACCCTCTACCACAGTCCTATAAACTTCATCATTTGGGCCAAGTGCATACATCTAGAGTGCCTCTCACTCAAGCGAAGAAGTAAGGAAGAGGAACGAAGGAAATAGGGCTATCCTAAAGCCCATTACAGTCACACGTGCGAGGAAATAGGAGGCTGCCTCTGCTGTCATAACAACCCTCCCTTGACAGTCATGAAAAGGTTCTTTGGTTGGAGAGTGAAGGGATCATCATAAGGGAAAGACACCTTCTCTAGAGCAAGTACAACAAGGTTACTAATAAGTTGAAAGAAGAACAAAGTGCCAGAGGAAGAAGGACGAAGTGCCGGGAAACAAAGTGCCAGAGTATATGGTGCAGAAAGGAGTGAAGACTTGACTTGTGCTTGGAGGATCTCTTTGTCAGGGGTCTAGGGTTTGGCATTGATCAATAGAAGCTTCAATAAGAGAAATTCACTAAAGAGTTTTCCTCTCAAGAGTAGAGAGGTTTTGGCCTTGGCAGAGAGCGAACATCTTGTGTTCTTGTTTTTATGTTTTGGTAGCAGTTTGATGATGTACACAAATATGCACTAATAATAAAAAGAAGAAGAATAAGCTAACAAGAAAAGTAAAAAGACTCCACAAATTTTTATCAAGCAATGAAGAATCACACTACACTACTTTGCCCTAGATTCTTCAACACCCTTGCCAAGTTCGGACCTGCAATCTTCGCATGTGTTTGTTGATTTGGGGTAGCATCAGATGTGCTCCAGCCACGAAATTTGGTGGAGAGGTTGGGGCACATGAGATCTCCAATACTTGGAAACTGTTTGGGCAGATTCTAAACAGATCAGGAGATATTAAAATAATTAATATTTTTAATGGAGTCCCTAAGTCTAAACTTAGGGAAAATAAAATAATAATGTGTATTAATATGAATCTGTGTTAGAATGGTCCAAAAGACATGGATCAAGGTAGATCTAATCTTAGCCGTTGACTAGGGACTTAATCTTGGCCGTTGAGATGTCAATAGGAAAAGTATAAGAGGAGGCTTGAGGGTCACTTGGAGAATACACCATAGTGATCAGTCATTCTATTCTCTAGAGTGGAGTTTGCTAAGAGAGATAGAATCAGTGATCGAGAGAGCAACTGAGGGGCATTGAGTACAGAGAAACAGAGAAGGCAGCGATTGTGCTGGGAGAGTAGTGCAACAACCAAGGAGAGTGACGCAAAGCCAATAAGGGCTCACGCAGAGGCAGCCAAGTGTTGCGTAGAGCATCAGAGAGGCTAGCGTGTTTGACGCAGAGGCCTAGAAAGTTGACGTAGGGCCTCCTAGGGCTAACGCAGGCCAAGAAAGGCTGATGCATGGCCAACGTGAGACAGAGAGGGGCTGACGTTGTCCAAATTGGGCAGACGCTGGGGTTGTAGAGCAGTTTTGTTTTGAGGAGCTACTGGAAGGATTTTCTAGGGTTTCAGCTAGGAGATTTATATCAAACTATGAGGCATAGTTGCTAAGGAAATTATTTGTTGGGTAGGCCAGTTTCGGCACCTAGATTGTACTTTGATATTGCTTAATAAGAAAACCCTCAGATTGCGGCACCGATTTTCCTGCATTGGGTTTTTCCGGGGACATTGGTCCAAAAATAATGGTGTCATGTGGTGTGTTTGTTCTTGTTTCTTTTAGCTGATGATCTGTAATATGTTGAGCATGCACTAGTGTTTATTTTCTGTATTGACATTGTAAATAACTTGTTAAGAAAGATAACAAGTAGGTAGGAATAAATCAGATAAAGTGCATGGAGGGTTTCTAACTAAGTAAACTTAGAAACTTCTACAGTGTGAGGATATACTTAGCCCAAAAGAGTCCTTAATGATGCCTCTCTCCTTCGCTAACATTTCTTCGTTCCTTGTTGGCTTAGAGGCTCTTTCTAAGAATCATTGCACACTTGTTATGAGAGACTTCCTTCACCGAATTGCTTGCCTTCAAATGAGGCCGAGCACTAGTATATATAGTTGTTTGTCCATGTTAGCTAGGCCGACATGATCGCTTGGAGTTGGCCAGCTTCACCTTTCTAGAATCATTCCTTTGTTGTAGGCCAACTTGAATGAGGGCTAGTGACAAGGTCTCGGAGGGTTACTTACAAAGACAAGTATGACTCTTTACAATGCGTAACATGCCTTCATTGCATGGTAATGACTCTTTAGACTGTTATGACTAGATGACAATATCCCTAAGGGCTCACAATAGGAACCTCAAGTAAAAATAAAATATCTTGCTCATGAAAACCATGATGCAAGCATTACAATCATTTTATTTCCTTTCTTTACATCTCTTACATAAAATTACATGTCATTATGAAGACCAAACCTAGTTACACTTTTCAATAGGCAAGGTGGTCCAGGTACATCATCATCATCAAATAAGGGAAACACGAGCAAGTGATGGATGGTACTGATGGATCCCATGATGTGGCAATTTGCTCTCTGCTATAGTGGAGGCCCATGGCTCTCAACGCTCACCTTACAAATGCCAATATGACCCTCTGGAGGGCTTGGACCCTGTATAGGGAGACCAAACCCCAGATGAAGACCCACCTGCAATCCTGTATAAGATCCAATGCGTCTCCTCACCTTCTAGTACAACAAATCATTAGTGCAATTGAGTAAATGAGCTTACAAATCATGGAACCAAGTGGACACTTCATAGTGGCATGCCCTTCCATAATGGGCTTTAGAGTGTACAAGTGTCTCCAAGTTCAAGAAGAAGGTTAACCAAGGACCCTATTAGGTGGTTTCAACCTCTAAGGGAGTGACAAGTCCATAGTACATCCATCAAGAGGCAGGTGTCATGTGAATAAATGATGCAACAGAGTGGGGCATTAGGGAAAGGCTCCAAGCTGCATGCCACAGTACAAGGGTAGCTATGACAAGGGAAGCCCACAGTTGGGTATATAGATGTAGGAGGGAGCAATCGTGGTATATGAGTTACCCCAACCTTTGTCTTTCCACCCTTCTTCATATGCCTTTTGCGTTTTATTGATTCTTCTTTTTATAACTTCTCAAGGCTCCAGGGGATGAGAGCATGATGTGCATGGTATAGCAGTGAATACTGTTGAGAAATCAATGCTAGTAGGATTAGGGTTAGATCTCTATTTCATGACAATTACTTGTGAATTATGTTGGCTTCTTTTACTTATTTTTTATATTATCTTTCGTCAAGCAATTACCAACTTATGTGTGCATTGTGAAAATTTGCTGCAATAACTATTTATTTTTCCTACTTATTTATGATAAGTTATTTACCAATACTTCAGTAAATACCAAAATAAATTCAGCTGCAGACTTCATAAACTAGAACTAAAAATTAACGGCAAGAGAAACATCAACATATGAACAATCACATTAACAAACTTGTTTTTGGACAATCGTCCCCAGAAAAACCCAATGTGGGAAAACCGGTGTAGCAGATCTGAGGATTCCTATTATTGGCAGTAAATATCTGAATACAATCTAGGATGCTCATCTAGAAATCCTTTACAGAGAAAATACTGGCGAAAAATCTGAGTGAGTTTTACCTCACTTCACCTAGCAGAATTTCGGCTAATTCGGCACAAGACTGGCTAACCCCAACTATTTCTGTGTTGGCTCTGTGTCACCTTCTTGCCCTCTGCGTCAGCTCTCCCAACAGTTCCTGGTAGTTCCAACAGTTACCGACAGTCCCGACAGTGCCGACAGTTACTGACAGTCCCGACAGTCCCTGGAAGTTTCGGCAGTTACCAACAGTCTTGGCAGTTCTGACAGTTCCGGACGGTTTCGACAGTTCTGACAGGTTTGGATTCTATGTGACAGGCAACTTTTCTGCGTCATCTCTCCCTGCTACTGCGCTGCCTCTACGTCAGCTCTCCCAGTTGTTCTGGGAGTTCTAGATTTTGCATGATAGACAACTTTTCTGCTCTGCGCTGGCCTTTTTGGCTCTGCGTCAGGATTGCGTGGGCCCAGACTGGTTGTTAAAATTGGCAACTAAGGACAATCTCCATATGGGTCATCTTATTTATGGCAGATGATATTTTTCTTGGATTCCTCTCGTCGAGAGGTTAGGATTGATCTAAAGATCATCTGATTCCGATAAGTATTCATGGAGATATGAATTTATTTGTGTTATGGGACAATTCGTCAAGGTCGGCCAACAACCAAATTGCCCCCCACTTATGCTCAACGTTTTAGTATAAAAGGAGGTGGCTTGATAGTCATTTAGACACACACTTCACTCTTGATTTCTCTCCACTTGTTATGGGTTTTAGTGGCAAGAGAAATCTAAGAGGATGAAACCCTAGACGCAAGAGGAAAGGAGATGTTTTGGCTGTAGTCAAGAAGGGTTATCTACATTGCCCTAATGTAAGGAAGCTCTACGGTAAAGGAGATACCCTAACGCTGTCATGGTAAAGAAGGCCTAAAACATAGCTATGGAGAAGAAGGCCTAAAATGCAGCTGTGGAGAAGAAAGCCTAAACGCAGTCATGGAGATATGGCAGAATGCCCTAGCCATAACAAGAAGAGACAACGTGGTAAGGTCACTTTAGGACAGCGTGGAGGGCCTAGATTAGAGGGCAAGTTGCTGTGGGAGTGCGGATTAGTTTGAGGGTGAAAACAGGCCCAAGAGCAGGGCTTTCTCAAGGATCAAAGAGTTGGAGGTTATGCCGAGTTGAGGAGCCTCCTGCCTATCTTGAAGGCATTTCAAGAGTACCGAGATGCTGGAGTAAAGGCAACTAGGGAACTTCTATTGAGCTGCAGAAGAGAGGCTGCTATTGCATGGGAAAAGAGGCTGCGTGGAGCCTTTTAGGAGCTGTGTGTAGGGTTGTTGCTTCAGCGAGGAGGCCGAGTATCTTCAGGAGCCTAATCAAGTTTGTTTAGACAAGAATCGACGTAAGGAGAACTACTTTTGGGGTGAGTTGTAGATGACAGCTGAATTGTGATAGGCCGCAGGCCTAATCACCTGAGAACAAGGGCATAGTGAATAGGTTTGGAGCAAATTTGTGCCTAGAACAACAACACGGTTGAAGAGAAGTCTCCCTTTCCTAGGCCGCATATTATAAGGGTTGCTTGATGAATCTGTTAGGGTTGTTGCAACAAACATAATGCCCTAATCAGTCACTGTAATCTAATACATTGTTCGAAGACATTGGCATTGCTATGTGCTAGGCTGCAGGCCATAGCACCATAGCTAGCCACCTTGGTGTCTTATGATGAAAGTTGTAAGTAGACAACAATATGCATAGTTCAGCACATTGCATAGAATAGCATGATGTAAAGGTATGCATCATGATGATGCAGAGGGGTGCAGCATGGTATGATGCATACTGCATCAGTATGAAAGATGCAGCACAGTGAGACATAGTGATGGTGCAGCATGGTGCAGCTAAGTGATGCTGGACATGGTATGATGGTGCAGCATGGTGCAGCACAATGATAGGTGCCGCATGGTGATGGAGTCACCTTGGAGGATTAGTTGAAGCAACATGCCTTCAACTAAGTTCAGATCAGCTATCTCATATGCCATCTTCTTAGAGAAGATCTTTGCTCTTATTTAGATAAGTCAAAGGTTGACTTCTGATGTATATTTACCATCTCTCTCTCTGCTGAACTATTGAAGAACATATAAGAAGAATTGATGAAGGGTTTCCCCACATTGGGGTTTGTCCCTGGCTAGCGCCACATCTTGTGTCCTCTTGTCTTGGCTTGTCTTCTGCGATTTATGTTTATGTTCTATCTGCATTTTACTGTCATAATAAATGTGATTGTTAATTTGGAATTGATATTGAGCTAATATGAAAAATTGAAGTAAATTTGCTATCAGCATAGAACATACCTAATATTTACATGGTATTAGAAGCTAAGGTGAAGACAAAGCCCAAGCAAGAGTGAAAGAGCAATCACCAAAGACAGTTGGAAAGAACAAAAAGGTTCAATGGGTTCTTCATTCCTTTTCAAATTCACCAAGGGTGAAGTCGAAGAAGAGAATATTATCTTAGTGGTGCAGCGGAAGCATTTGATGGCCTACCTAAACATCACTTCAATGGGAAGTTCGGATCTAAGGACGGAAGGAAAGGAAGATTCCTTACTTGCAATAAGTTTGACCATTATTCGAAGGAGTGTCTAAATGGTAGGAACACATCACTTGATGATGATAACAATCATTCCAGGGACATCTTCAATGATCGGAGGAATGACAGGGAATGTAGATCATCAAGGAAATGGCCAACTCTTCAAAGAAAGCAAGGAACTTCGGGTATGAAGAATCAAATGTTGTTTCTGATAAGCTAAAGAAGTATTATCTAATATTGGCCCTCTCCACCACTTCTCCTCCAGACTCTTTGGGAATCTAGCTTGTTGATAGTAGTGCTTCAAGGCACTTCATCAGATAAAACGAAGCTCTCTCTAATTTGATACAGAAGGAAAAAATTGTGGAGATTATACTTGGAGTCAATTCCACCTATCCTGGAAAGGGTGTAAGGAATGATACCCTTCAATTGAGTAAGGGTAGCATGATTCATTAACAAGAAGTTCTTTATGTACCTGATTTCAAGAAAAATCTGGGGTCCATTTCGGCAATGTAAGTGAGGTTTCAAGGTGGCATTCATTGATGGAAAGGTACATGTTTGAAAATGGAATTTTCAAAGATGCTTTTATTCTTGGGTTTAGGGTTGGCAATTTGTATCAAGTTGCAGGAAGTCCATTAGGGACCATGTCAGTTGACACATCTCTTTTATAGCACCGAAGGTCTTCTTATTATGGGGCCCTACCCGATGTGAGTCAGATGGTGATAGGGATGCCTGAATTCAAGAAGAGCATGAAGGTACATGTCCGAGATGTGCCGAAGGAAAATATTACAAGGGGACCATTCCCCTCATGTAGCAAGTCCACAGGTTCGGAACAACCCGAGGGGTTTGAGATTCATGATTAAGGATGTCATGTATGCAGAATGAAGAAATCTCTCTATGATTTAGAGCTAACACTCTGACCTTGATATGAGAGGATTGATAGCTATTTGATGAAGTTGATATTCACGAAGAGTGAAGCTGATCCAAACCATTTATTAAAGGTTGTGGATGATAGACCTCTCATACTGGCACCTTCTGAGGACAACCTCTTTCTGACAAGTGCAGACCCTCTCATTTGCAAAAGTGAGTTGGATTCCGGATTTGGAATGGTAAACTGCAAGCCCGTGACTACCTTGATGGAGCTTAACTTTCAGAGGTTATGTGGTAGAGATGTCGGACCTGATTTGGGAAATGCCTCTGAGTTTCATAAACTCATTTTAGCATTGATGTTCTTGGTGAACTCTGTTGATTTGGGGTAGCATCGGATGTGATCTAGCCATGAAATTTGGTGGAGAAGTTAGGGCACATGAGATCTCCAATACCCATAAAGGGTTTGGGCAGATCCTAAACAGTTTGGGAGATATTAAAATAATTAATATTTTTAATGGAGTCCCCAAGTCTAAACTTAGGGAAATTAACATTTTAATGTGAATTAATATAAAACTGTGTTAGAATGGTCCAAAAGACATGGATCAAGCCAGATCTAATCTTAGCCGTCGATTAGGGACTTAATCTTGGCTGTTGATTTGTTAGCGAGAAAAGTATAAGAGGAGGCTTGAGGGTCACTTGGAGAAGACACCAAAGTGATCAGTCATTCTATTCTCTAGAGTGGGGTTTGCTAAGAGAGATAGAATCAGTGATCAGTTGCAGCGAGTGGCAGTGAGTACGAGGTAGAGAGGCAGGGACAGTGCTGAGAGACCAGCGTAGAAGCAGAGAGAGGCAGACGCAGAGCAAGAGGGAGCCACGTAGAGGCAACAGAGACTGCGCGAAGCCAGAAGGCCTGCGTCATCCACGCAGAGGCTGCAGGAGTGACACAGAGAACCAGAGAGGTTATGCAGAGCCTCAATAGTCTGACGCAGAGGGTTTCAGGCTGATGAAGAGGCCAGTAGGGTTGACGCTGAGCTTCAGATTGTGCTGGAGAGGGATTTCGTGGACCAGGCTTTCCGAATACCTGTTTCCGAAGAGAGGTATTGCTGCGAGATTTTTATCTCTGTCGGGTTAGCCAGTTTGGCATCCAGTGTAGTCAGAAAAGAGCGTCTTAATAATAAAACCTCAGATAGTTGCACCAGTTTTCCCACATTGGGTTTTTCCGAGGACATTAATCCAAAAATAACGATGTCATTTGTATGCTTGTTTCTGTTTCCTTCAGTTGATGATCTGTAATATTTTGAGCATGCACTTTTATTTATTTTCAATATTTACATGGTAAATAAGTTGTTAATTAACAGAACAAGTAGGTAGGAATAAATCAGTAAAGTGCATGGAGGGTTTCTAACTGTTAGACTTAGAAACTTCAACATGGTATTAGAGCGTGGTTGCAGATCACAGGAGAACTGAGGACATCAGCAGAGCAGAGTAGAGTAGCAGCAACAGAAAACAACTGTCACGAGTGACAAAAGTTTTTCCTAGCAGCAAGGAAGGGGTGACGCAGTGCCTGCATCATCAAGTTCGAGCCAAGAAAAGGTTGCGAAGAGGCTGAAGGAGGCAAAGACAGGCTCACACAGATGGCCGGGAGGGCTGACACAGTTGATTGAGAGAGCTAGTTTGCCGGTGTCGGGACTGCGCAAAGCTTAGGATCTCTCACCTTCAGGTTGTTGGGGTTTAGGAGGCTGTGGGTAAGTTGCAAAGTGGCGTTGGTGGGGTACTGTAGTCAGAACAGTACCTAACAGGGAAAGGCCAAGGAGGGGGGAATTGCCACTAAGGGTTTCTAGCCGAGAAATCCAGATCAGTGGTGCAGTTGCACAAATGATCAGAGTAGGGGGCATCTCGACATCGGTAAAAGGGTTTCCAGGAGGGAAATCAAGGTTTAGAGGGAGTCACATCGAGAACTTCTAGGAGGGAAGTAGAAGAGCAGCATGGCACTACACGAAGTAAGAGACCAGGACAGACTGAACGAAACCTCAAACTTCGCAGTCTGGAAGGCCAAAATCTTATCCATACTTGACAGAAATCGTGTCAAGCACTTCTCCTTCAGGACAATAGCGATCCCAATTGACCCAATTGATAACGACAAGTACGAAGAGGCAATGGCGAGGGCCAAGAGGATCATCCTTGACGAGGTCAAGGACCATGTAGTACCACACATTTTCGAGAAGGAAACGGCAAATGAGATGTGGGAGGCCCTAAAGAAATTGTACCGGCATACTTCTGTGCAGAGAAGGATGTTACTAGAAAATCAATTGTGGTCATACCAGATGAAGAAGGGAGAACCGATCAACACCTTCCTTGGTCGACTAAATGAGATCCGGGATTAGCTGACTTCCATAGGGGTCACGCCGGATCCAGAATTGATGGTGAGAACAGTGCTGAACGCAGTCTCAGAAGACTGGGAGGTATTTGTCCAGAGTATACTGGGTAGAGCGACCCTTCCACATTGGGAGGAAATGTGAGCGGCTCTTCGCCAAGAAGAGGTCAGAAGGCTAAGCAAAATGGGAAGCAGCGGCAAGGGGATCAGAGTCAAGCAGGAGGAGGAGGATGTTGCCCTAGCATCTGAGGGAAAGCAAGAGAAATGAAAGAAAAAGGACCTCTCCAAGATCAAATGCTTCCACTGTGGGGAGTTGGGTCATTATGTGACCCAGTGTCCAAGGAAGAAGAGCAAGGGAGAGGCCTCCAAGACCAAGGCAGCGCCAGCAAGGGCAGAGAAGGAAGTAGAGATAGACGATGACTGTGCCATGAGTGCATACATGCCACTTGAGTAGAAGTGGGGAGACATTGAGCTATAGCCAGACGGACTACAGGTGGTGTGGGGCAGGAAACTCGAGGTACCCAGCCTCTTGGATTAGACCATGCTATGAAAGCCCTGAAGAGGAGTAGCAGGACTGGTAGATGTGGGTAGAGACGGATGCGGACGAAGTGGTAGAAAGAGCTACAGTGCAGAATTCCCAGGACAACGCGAGGCTAGCAGGGTTTAACAGTGCGAGAGGCACGTGAGTGTTGCACCAATGTAGAATGACACAAAGAGGTGTGCAATGGTGCGAGATACAGGGAGTTGTTGCAACAGCGTAGAGGTCAGAGAGGGAGCACTTGTTAGCGGCAGAGGGAGCTTCAGCATCAAGAGTACTCTAGCCTGACAGAGAGGTCAAAGTTGGGAGATCAGTTACTTCTCAATAACTGAGTTGTAGTGCAACAGTTAGTAGTGGTAATGCTATGGGCATCACAATGCAGCATGATGAGAGGAGATGCAGTGTAGACGCAACAATGGCAGTGGCAGGGCCATGGGCAGCAGCACGAATGTAGAGGGCATTGTTGTACAGATGCAACAATGGCAGTGGTGGAGCTATTCGCAGCAGTACAAGATACAACAGTGCAAAGGATGATGGGCAGCAGGCCTAGCATTAGCATAGGGACCGATGCTAGATGATCAGGGTGATACTCAGTTAGGAGTATTGCTCGAGCATAGTCCTCGCTAAGAGGAAGTGTTGATTTGGGGTAGCATCGGATGTGCTCTCGCCCCGAAATTGGGTGAAGAGGTTAGGGCACATGAGATCTCCAATACCCAGAAAGGGTTTGGGCAGATTCTAAACAGTTTGGGAGATATTAAAATAATTAATATTTTTAATGGAGTCCCTAAGTCTAAACTTAGGAAAATTAAAATATTAATGTGATTTAATATAAAACTATGTTAGAATGGTCCAAAAGACATGGATCAAACCAGATCTAATCTTAATCATCGATTAGAGACTTAATCTCGGTTGTTGATATGTCAACGAGAAAAGTATAAGAGGAGGCTTCATGGTCACTTGGAGAAGACACTAGAGTGATCAGTCATTCTATTCTCTAGAGCGGAGTTTGCTAAGAGAGAGAGAATCAGTGATCAGTTGCAGCAAGGGGCAGTGAGTACGAGGCAGAGAGGCAGGGACAAGGCTGAGAGACCAGCGCAGAAGCAGAGAGAGGCAGACGCAGAGCCAAAGGGAGCCACACAGAGGCAGCAGAGACTACGCAGAGCTAGAAGGGCCTGTGTCATCCACACAGAGGTTGCAGGAGTGACGCAGAGAGCTAGAGAGGCTGTGCAGAGCCTCAGTAGGCTGACACCGAGGGTTTTAGGCTAATGCAGAGGCCAACAAGGTTGACGCTGAGCTTCAGATTGTGCTGGAGAGGGATTTTGTGGAGTAGGCTTTCCGAATACCTATTTCAGAAAAGAGATATTGCTGCCAGATTTATATCTCTGTCAGGTTAGCCAGTTTGGCACCCAATGTACTCAGAAAAGAGTTGCTTAATAATAAAACCCTCAGATAGCTGCACCGGTTTTCCTACATTGGGTTTTTTTGGGGACATTAGTCCAAAAATAACGGTGTCCTTTGTGTGCTTGTTTCTGTTTCCTTCAGTTGATGATCTGTGATATGTTGAGCATGCACTTGTATTTATTTTCAGTATTGACATGGTAAATAACTTGTTAATTAACAGAACAAGTAGGTAGGAATAAATCAGTAAAGTGCAAGGAGGGTTTCTAACTGTTAGACTTAGAAACTTCAACAAACTCCTGTCCGGATATATGTTCTACAGTTAGCATGTTGAGCTCACATATGGTTGATCCTCACTAATTTGGTGCCAAGAATCTTCTGAGATATCTTTGGGGCACAATCTCTCATGGATCAAAATACACTGCCAAAAATGTGAAGCTACATGATTATTCGAATGCTGACTGGGTAGGCAGTGTGGAGGAACACAAGAGCACTTTGGGTGTTGGTTCTATTTGGGTTCTGCTACGATATCCTGGATGAGCAGGAAGCAGAAGTCGGTTGCTTTGAGCACCGTTGAGACCGAATACATAGCTAAGAGTATGACCTCGTGTGAAGCTGCTTGGTTGAGGAAGCTCTTTAGTGAGCTGTTTGGACACATGCTGGATATCACCGTGATCTTTTGTGACAACCAAGGGGGATTCGATTGTTGAGGAAGCCTATATTCTATGATATCTCCAAGCATATAGACATCAGGTACCACTTTATCTAGGATATGGTACATCGATGCGCAAGGCGACTCCATTGCATTGGGACTGATGTGCAGGTCGCGACATTCTATCAAAGCCCCTGGGAAAGGTCAAATTTGTGACTTTCCGAGAACGACTAGGAGTTGTGGAGAGACTCTCTCCTAAGGGTCCTATATGATATGGACTTTGCACTCTGGGAGCTCCGGGGGGCTTGGGGGTACATTGTAGAGCGATAAGCAACCATAGGGTGAGTGGTTTAGCCTTCCCCTAGTGGTTTGCTATGTAGACAGGATGAGTGGTTCATCCTTCCCCTGTCGAGACACAATCATAGGGTGAGTGGTTCAACCTTCCCCTAGTGATTTGTTGTGTACAAGGCGAGTGGTTCAATGTTCCCCTGTGATACCCCTTGTGACATGTAGGCTGGATGAATGGTTCATCCTTCTCCTGCCGAGACATCCTACTCATGCAATCTGGGACTCATGGAAAGTACCTCTCATCTAACCAATGAGTAGGGAAATGAGGATAAGGACCATAGTAGTACCGATGGACGCGTCGTGTTACTACCGTACTCCCTATGCTAGGATGATGTTGATCTGGGATCAATGAAACTGACTTCGGGTCTGTAAGAGATATAACTCACTCTCTTTTGATATTGATCTGGGACCAATGAAGCTGTGTTAAATTTGGAAACTAGGGCCAAACTTCATGTGGATCATCTTATTCATGGGTGATGATATTTTTATTAGATTCCTCTCGTTAAGAGGTGTAGGATTGATCTAAATATTATCTGATTCCAATAAGTATTTATGGAGATATAAATTTATTTTGATTATGGACTAATTGTCAAAGTCTGCCAGCAACTTATGTAGGCTCAAAAGCCCAACAGTCGCATCTATTCAATGCCAACGTTTTGCATATAAATACAAGGAGTATTCTCCTCATTTGCACACTTCACTCTCATCACATCTCTCTCTCTCTCGTGCGCAGAAAAGAGTCTCTTCTCCTTCCTGCGCAGAAAAGACTCTTCTCTCACACGTGTGGAAGGAAGGACGTAGATTTCAGGGTTGCAACTACAGATCGGAAGTTTGACCAGCATTGACCATCATTCTCTCTCTGGACTGCGCAGTAGGAGAACCTGACTCTCTTTGGAACGCTGCATTTTTTATGAAAGAATCAAGGCGATCTGACGGTCGATTTGCAAGATATTGACTGCCCTAGTTTAGGGTTGATCTAGGGTTTGCTGCTGCTGATGTAAATCAGATTTTTGTACTATCTCTCTGCTGAATTATTGAAGATAAAAGAAGATTTGTTTTCTGTCGATCGTTTAATGTTCTATTGTTAAAATTGGCAACCAGGGCAAAACTTCATGTGGGTCATCTTATTCATGGCTAATAATATTTTTATTAGATTCCTCTCGTCGAGAGGTGTAGGATTGATATAAAGATCATCCAATTCCGATAAGTATTCATGGAGATATGAATTTATTTTGATTATGGAATTATTATCAAGCCGACCTACAACTCATGTAGGCTCAGAAGCCCAACAGTCGCATCTATTCACCCACCAACGTTGTGTATAAATATAAGAGGACTTTTCCTCATTTGGACTCACTCATCTCATCACATCTCTCTCTCTCTACTGCGCAGATATGAGTCTCTTCTCTATTGCGCTGAAATGGGTCTCTCTCTCTCACACATGTGAAGCCGGAAGCTGTTGAATTTGAAGCTGCAACTGCAGAAGTAAAGATTGACTTGCGTGGCCTAGAAGATCTCCTCTTTGGAACTGCGCTGTAGGTTCATCTGAACCTCCTTTGAAAGCCGCAACTTTTGGTGGTGGAATGAAGTCAATCCGACGAACGGTTTGCAAGATATCGACTGCCCTAGTTTGAAGCTGGAAACTGCGGAAACTGAAGCTGCAACTGCAGAAGTAAAGATTGACTTGCGTGGCCTAGAAGATCTCCTCATCTGAATTGCGCTGTAGGTTCATCTGAACCTCCTCTGGAAGCCGAAACTTTTGGTGGTGGAATGAAGTCAATCCGACTGTCGGTTTGTGAGATATGGTCTGCCCTAGTTTGATAATGAAGCCGCTAATGCTGATGCTACTGATCTAGGGTTTGCTACTGCTGATATGAATCAGATTTATTGTGCTATTTCTCTCTGCTGAATTATTGAAGATAAAAGAAGATTTGATCAAAGGGTTTCCCCACACATTGTGGGGTTTGTCCCTAGCTAGCCGCCACATCTTGTGTCTCTTGTCTTGGCTTGTTTTCTGTCAATCGTTTAATGTTCTATCTGCACTTTACTTTATGTACATGTGATTGCTAATCGGTGGAATATAATAAGAAAAAGAAGTAAACTGTTATAAGCATAGAACATACCATAACTTAACATGGTATCAGAGCTGAGGTGAAGACAAAGCCCGAGCAAGAGCAAGAGCAAGAGCAATCATTGAAGAGAAGATTGGCAAGGCTATCCTAAAAGAACTATGGGGTCCTCAACACTCCTTCCTGCCGAAGACAAGCTCCGTGAGAAAGTTGACTATCACGGATGGAAGATTTCTATCGATCTAACCCTTGAAGATCAAGGAGTGCTGGACCATGTAAGAGGCAATATTATTGAGCCTTCATCAAATGCATCTGCTGCTGCCTGGAACAAATGGAAAAATGGAGAAGTCAAAACAAAGAAGATCATCCGGGACTCTATCGACAAGCGCTTGGTGGCCTACATCTCTGATCTAGACACCTCCAAGGAAATCTACGACAGACTGGTGAGTTTATTTAAAGTTAATGATGCAAATCAAGTTTTGTTTCTTAGAAATAAGTTGAGGGAAATCAAGAAGGGTAAAGATGAAAGTATGCAAGCATACTTCTTAAGAATCACCGAGATCAAGAACGATCTCCTATCTATTGGGGAAACCATTACTGACAGAGAAATGGCACTCACAACTCTCGGAGGATTACCATCTGAATGGTATGTGTTCATGACTACTCTTCTGAACAATAATGTAATTCCTAGTTTCGAGGAAATAATGGCTAGATCCATTCAAGAACAAACAAGGGTAGAAGAGCAGGAAATGCCCTTGCCTAAAGGTCCTCCTGCTGCTTTTTCTTCTCATGCTAAGAAAAGAAATAATTTTGGGTCTAAATCGAAAAGAAAGGCTGGATTTAAGGGTGGAAGAAAAGGGCGATGTTTCATTCGCAATAAAGCAGGTCACTATGCAAGGGAATGCCCTGATAGAAAGGACTCACACCGGGATGATGATCAAAATCCATCTGATGGCAAATCAAAGGAATGACAAATTCGACAACAAAGGTAAGAGGAGAGCTGGGGATTGAGTAAGAGGACAACCATTCAAGAAGGCTAGAAAAGTCGAGGATGTATTAAATGCACATGACCTCAAAAAGAACCTAGCGTCCATCTCGGCAATGGAAGACAAAGGCTACAAGGTAACCTTCAGCAATGGAAAGGTATGTATATGGAAAAATAATGTTAAAGATGCCTTTACTCTTGGGTTTAGTGTTGATTCATTATATCAGGTTGATGGAAGTCTGCTAGGTGTCATGTCTTATGACACATCTCTTCAGTTCGAACTTTGGCATTAGAAGTTTGCCCCCCTTCATTATAAAGCTATACTCGGTGTAAGACAAATGGTGACAGGGATGCCCGAATTTTGAGTAGAGAAAGAAGGTGTATGTCGAGGATGCGCCGAAGGAAAGCTCAAAAGGGGACCATTCCCCTCAAGCCAAAGCAAGACCTCCGATATATTACAATTGGTTCACTCAGGCATACCTGAGGTTGGCATTAAGAGGGAGACTACTACACCACATACTCCTGAGCAGAATGGTGTGGTGGGAAGGAAGAACCGCATGATGATGGAAGCTGTCCGGGCCATGCTACATGATCAAAGACTTCCGAAGTTTCTATGGGCTGAAGCTGCAAACACTGCCATATATGTACAAAATCGATGCTCTCATCAAGCATTGGGTTCCAAGACTCCTGAAGAAAAATTCACCGGTAAGAAACCTGATGTTTCTCATTTTAAAATTTTTGGAAGCCCTGTATACTTTCATGTGCCGAAAGAGAAAAGAAATAAATTGGGAGCATCTGGAAAGAAGGGAATTTTCGTGGGCTATGGTGAAAATACTAAAGGCTATAGAATCTATGTAGCCGGTCAAAGGGAAGTCATAATTAGTCATGATGTCACCTTTGACGAAGATATGGCTCTCAGCAAGGTGATCAATCTTCCGACTTTGAGGAGCTCTCAAGAAGCCGACACCAGGGAACCGAAAGAAAAGGATAATGAATCAATGCCTGATGTAGAACCCATGGATCCGATTGATCCTCCTCCATATGAGCCTTCCTCTTCTAGGAAGAGGCCTTCATGGCTTAAGGGGTTACTTGATGATGCTGAAGGACATGCTGCACCCCGAGGAACCTTTCGTGAAAGTAAGAAACCTAATAGGTATCAAGGATACCTGACCATCATGAGCACGATCATACAAAATGAGCCTTCGTCATTCTCAGATGCCGTCAAGCATCAAGTATGAAAGGATGCTATGACCGAAGAATATGAGTCTATCATAAAGAATGATGTTTGGGAAGTAGTTCCCAGACCCCAGGACAAGACTGTTGTTACTTCCAAATGGCTTTACAAGATAAAGCATGCAGTAAATGGAAGCACGGAAAAGTATAAGGCTCGTTTTGTTGCTCGAGGTTTCTCCCAAAAGGAAGGTATAGACTATGATGAGATATTTGCACCTGTTGCCAGATATACGACCATCCACTCGATCATAGCCCTTGCCACTTCACAAGGATGGAACCTACATCAGATGGATGTCAAGACTGCGTTCTTGCATGGCTCGATCAAAGAAGAGGTCTATGTGGAGCAACCTGAAGGATTTGAGATTTATGATTGAAAATCTCATGTATGCAGGTTGAAGAAGGCTCTCTATGGGTTGAAGCAAGCACCCCGAGCATGGTATGAGAGGATCGATAGCTACTTGATGAAGCTGGGATTCACTAGGAGTGAAGCTGATCCTAACTTTTACTTTAAGGTTGAAGATGACAAGCCTCTCATACTGGTGTTGTATGTGGATGACCTCTTTCTAACAGGTGCAAACCCTCTCATTCACAAATGTAAGAGGGAGATGGCTTCTGAATTTGAAATGAAGGACCAAGGACTTGAAGTGTGGCAGAAGCCAAGGGAAATTTTCCTATCTCAAGGAAAATATGTGGTAAATATATTGGAAAGATTCGGTATGATGGACTGCAAGCCTGTGACTACCTCGAGGATCTTAACTTTTAGAAGTTATATGGTAGTGATGTCGGACCAGACTTGGAAATGCCTCTGAGTTTCAAAAACTCATTTGCATTGATGTTCTTGGTGAACCTCCGTCCGAACATATGTTTTGCAGTTAGCATTGTGAGCTCATATTTGTTTGAGCCTCACTGGATTGATGCCAGGAATCTTCTGAGATGTCTTCAGGACACAATCTCTCATGGATTAAGATACACTGCCGGAGATGTGAGACTACTATGATATACTGATGTTGATTGGGCAGGCAGTGTGGTGGACCGTAAGAGCAATTCCGGGTACCGTTTCACCTTGGGATCTGCTTCGATATCCTGGATGAGCAGGAAGCAGAAGTCGGTGGCTTTGAGCACCGCCGAAGCAGGATATATTGTTGCTAGCATAACCTCGTGTGAGGCACTCTGGTTGCGAAAGCTCTTCAGTGAGCTATTTGGATTTACATTGGATACCACCGTGATTCTCTGTAACAACCAAAGGTGGGATTCGATTATTGAGGAATCCCATATTCGTCAATTGCTCCAGCAGATAGACATCATCTGGGATATGGTAAGTTGATGAGCAAGGAAGCTCCATCACATTAAGATGATGTATAGGTTGATACACCTTGTCAAAGCCCCGAGGAAAGATCTAATCTGTAATTTTCCCAAACGACTTGGAGTCGGCAAGAAACCTTTGTACAAGGGTCCTGCATGTTGCATAGATTGAGCTCTGGGAGCTCTGAGGGCTTGCGGTTCCTACTGGAGCAACATATGACCACAGGGTGACTCACCCTCCCCTGGTGGTGCACACTGGAACAAGATGATTCGCTCTCTTGTGGGACAAGATGATTCGCTCTCCTGTGTTGCAGGATGATTAGTTCCCCTGTGAGGCCTAGATTGATGTGTTCTCCATGGCAATTGTAGTAGGATTGATGTGTTCTCCTATGAGGCCTGGATTGATGTGTTCTCCATGGCAATTGTAGCAGGATTGATGTGTTCTCCTGTGAGGACAGGATTGATTAGTTATCCTGTCGAGGCATCCTACCCATGCAGTCTGGGACTCATGGGAAGTACCTCTCATCTGATCAATGAGCAGGGAAATGAAGTTAGGGACCATAGTAGTACCGATGGACGCATCGTTGTAACTACCGTACTCCCTACGCTAGGATGACCTCCATTGATCTGGGATCAATGATACTGGTCTGGGACCAGTGGTAGGAGTTGTACCATACTATGACGCTGACTTCGGGTCGGTTGAGACTGGTCTGGGATCAGTGGTACATACTCTGAGACTGACTTTGAGTCAGTGGAGGATGATATTGGTCTAGGACCATTGGAGTTGTACTCACTATGACGCTGACTTTGGGTTGGTTGAGACTGGTCTGGGACCAGTGGTACATACTCTGAGACTGACTTTGAGTCAGTATGATACATCCTCGATCATTTCTTCTTCTTCATAATTCGGACAAAAGCAGAGTAGAACAGAACAATGCAAGAGCAGAGCAGAACAGAACAAAATAGTACAGATCAGTGCAGGGCAGAAAAAGACAAAGCAGAACAGGCAAAATAGAGCAGAGCAGGGCAAGGGTCAGGCTGTACAAGGCAGTGCATTTGATGGATGAATACTAACGACCGATAGACAGATTGCAGATGAAGTTCTCCATGGTTGAGAGGGAGTGTTAAAATTGGCAACCAGGGCAAAACTTCATGTGGGTCATCTTATTCATGGCTAATAATATTTTTATTAGATTCCTTTCGTCGAGAGGTGTAGGATTGATATAAAGATCATCCAATTCCGATAAGTATTCATGGAGATATGAATTTATTTTGATTATGGAATTATTATCAAGCCGACCTACAACTCATGTAGGCTCAGAAGCCCAACAGTCGCATCTATTCACCCACCAACGTTGTGTATAAATATAAGAGGACTTTTCCTCATTTGGACTCACTCATCTCATCACATCTCTCTTTCTCTACTGCGCAGATATGAGTCTCTTCTCTACTGCGCTGAAATGGGTCTCTCTCTCTCACACACATGTGAAGCCGGAAGCTGTTGAATTTGAAGCTGCAACTGCAGAAGTAAAGATTGACTTGCGTGGCCTAGAAGATCTCCTCTTTGGAACTGCACTGTAGGTTCATCTGAACCTCCTTTGAAAGCCGCAACTTTTGGTGGTGGAATGAAGTCAATCCGACGAACGGTTTGCAAGATATCGACTGCCCTAGTTTGAAGCCGGAAACTGCTGAAACTGAAGCTGCAACTGCAGTAGTAAAGATTGACTTGCGTGGCCTAGAAGATCTCTTCATCTAAACTGCGCTGTAGGTTCATCTGAACCTCCTCTGGAAGCCGAAACTTTTGGTGGTGGAATGAAGTCAATCCGACTGTCAGTTTGTGAGATATGGTCTGCCCTAGTTTGATAATGAAGCCGCTAATGCTGATGCTACTGATCTAGGGTTTGCTGCTGCTGATATGAATCAGATTTATTGTACTATTTCTCTCTGCTGAATTATTGAAGATAAAAGAAGATTTGATCAAAGGGTTTCCCCACACATTGTGGGGTTTGTCCCTGGCTAGCTGCCACATCTTGTGTCTCTTGTCTTGGTTTGTTTTCTATCGATCGTTTAATGTTCTATCTGCACTTTACTTTATGTACATGTGATTGCTAATCGGTGGAATATAATAAGAAAAAGAAGTAAACTGTTATAACCATAGAACATACCATAACTTAACATCTATCTGCACTTTACTTAATGTACATGTGATTGCTAATCTGTGGATAATAATAAGAAAGATAAGTAAACTACTCTAAGCATAGAACATACCATAACTTAACATGGTATCAGAGTTGAGGTGAAGACAAAGCCCGAGCAAGAGCAAGAGCAATCACCAAAGAGAAGATTGACAAGGCTATCCGAAAAGAACTATGGGGTCCTCAATGTTGTTCTCCCCCGAAGACAAGCTCCGTGAGAAGTCTGACTATTACGGATGGAAGATGTCTCTTGATCTGACTTTAGAAGATCAGGGAGTGTTGGACCATGTGAGAGGCAATATTGTTGAGCCTCCATCAAATGCACTCGTTGCTGCTAGGAACAAATGGAAATCCGGACAAGTCAAAGCAAAGAAGATCATCCGGGACTTTATCGACAAGCGCTTGGTGGCCTATGTTTCTGAGCTGAACACCTCCGAGGAAATCTACGATAGACTGGTGAGTTTATTTAAAGTTAATGATGCAAATCAAGTTCTGTTTCTTAGAAATAAGCTGAAGGAAATTAAGAAGGGAAAAGATGAAAATATGCAAGCATATTTCTTAAGAATCACCAAGATCAAGAACGATCTCCTATCTATTGGAGAAGTAATTCTTGACAAGGAAATGGCACTCACAACTCTTGGAGGACTACCATCTGAATGGTATGTATTCAGGACTACTCTCCTCAACAATAATATAATTCCTGGATTTGAGGAATTAATAGCAAGATGCATTCAAAAAGAAGCAAGGATGGAAGAACAGGAAATGCCTGCACTTAAAGGTCATCCAGCCTTTTCTTCTCATGCTAAAAGAAGAAACCATTCCAAAAGGAAGACTAGACCAAAGGGTGGAAAAGGACGATGTTATCATTGCAATAAACCAGGTCATTATGCAAGGGAGTGTCCTGATAAGAGGAACTCACACCGAGATGATGATCAAAATCCCTCTCAAGGCAATCAAAGAAATGGTAGGTCAAGTGGCCGAGGTAAAAGTAGTGCTGGAAATTAAGGAAGAGGACAACCATTCAAGAAAGCAAGAAATTCCAGGTATGAATCTAACACTATTGACAGTAAGCAAGATGAATATTATCTGCCCGCTGCTCTATCTACCTCTACTCCTCTAGACTCGTTGGGAAATTGGCTTATTGATAGTGGTGCCTCAAGGCATTTCACTGGTTACAAAGAAGTTCTCCATAATTTGATAGAGAAAGAAACCAACCTGAAAATTGTCCTTGGAGATAATATGAAATATCCCATGAAAGGTGTAGGCAATGTCTCTCTTAAATTGAATCAAGGTAATACAATCCACCTAGAGGATGTATTATATGTACCTGATCTCAAAAAGAACTTGGTGTCCAATTCGGTCATGGAAGACAAAGGCTATAAAGTGGCTTTCAGCAATGGGAAGGTACATGCATGGAAAAACAATATTAAAAATGCCTTCACTCTTGGGTTTCGAGTTGATTCATTATATCAGGTCGGAGGAAGTCTGCTAGGTGTCATGTCTTGTGACACATCTCTTCAGTCCGAACTATGGCATCGGAGGTTTGCTCACCTTCATTATAAAGCTCTACCTGAAGTAAGAAAAATGGTGACCGGGATGCCCAAGTTAAGATTAGAGCAGGAAGGTGTATGTCCTGGATGTGCTGAAGGAAAGCTAAAAAGGGGACCATTCCCCTCAAGCCAAAGCAAGACCTCTGATATATTGCTGTTAGTTCACTCAGACATATATGGTATGATGCCTGTGAACCCCTTGGGAGGATATTCATATTACCTCACTTTTACAAATGACTATTCTCGCAAGACTTGGATATACTTCTTGAAAAGGAAGGATGAAGTGTTCTCCTGGTTTCGACACTTCAAAGTCTTGATCGAGAATCAAACTGAAAAGAAGATCAAGATCTTAAGGATTGATAATGGGACTGAATATGAATCTAATGAGTTTCATGACTTTTGTAAAGAGGCTGGCATTAAGAGGGAGACTACTACACCGTACACTCCTGAACAAAATGGTTTGGTGGAAAGGAAGAACCGTACGATTGTGGAAGTTGTCCGTGCTATGCTCCATGATCAAAGACTTCCGAAGTTCCTATGGGCCGAAGCTGCAAACACCGTCGTATATGTACAAAACAGATGCCCCTATCAAGCATTGGGTTCCAAGACTCCCGAAGAAATGTTCACCGGTAAGAAACCTGACGTATCTCATTTTAGAATTTTTGGAAGCCCTATATATTTTCATGTGCCGAAAGAGAAAAGGAACAAATTGGGTGCATTTGGAAAGAAAGGAATCTTTGTGGGCTATAGCGAAAATACTATGGGCTATAGAATCTATGTAGCCAGTCAAAGGAAGTCGTGATTAGTCATGATGTCACCTTTGACGAAGATATGGCTCTCAGCAAGGTGAACAATCTTCCTACTGTGAGGAGCTCTCAAGAAGTTGACATCAGGGAACCGAAAGAAAAAGATGATGAAACAATGCCCGATGTGGAAGAACCCATGGATCCTATTGATCCTCCTCCACCTGAGCCTTCCTATTCTAGGAAGAGGCCTTCATGGCTTAGGGGGACGCTTGATGATGTTGAAGGACATGCTAGACCCCGAGGAACCTTCCGTGAAGGTAAGAAACCAAACAGGTATCAGGGATACTTGACCATCATGAGCACGATCATTCAAAATTAGCCTTCATCATTCTCAGATGCTGTCAAGCATCAAGTATGGAAGGATGCTATGACCGAAGAATATGAGTCTATTATGAAGAATGATGTCTGGGAAGGTTCCCAGACACCTGGACAAGACAATTGTCACTTCTAAATGGCTTTACAAGATAAAGCAAGCGACTGATGGAAGTACGGAAAAGTATAAGGCTCGTTTTGTCGCTCGTGGCTTCTCCCAGAAGGAAGGTATAGACTATGACGAGATATTTGCACCTATTGCCAGATATACCACCATCCGCTCGTTCATAGCCCTTGCAGCTTCACAAGGATGGAAACTACATTAGATGGATGTTAAGACCGCATTCTTGCATGGTTCAATCAAAGAAGAGGTCTATGTGGAGCAACCCGAAGGATTTGAGATTTATGATCGAAAATCTCATGTGTGCAGGTTGAAGAAGGCCCTCAATGGGCTGAAACAAGCACCCCAAGCATGGTATGAGAGGATCGATAGCTGCTTGATGAAGCTGGGATTCAGTAGGAGTGAAGCCGATCCCAACCTTTACTTCAAGGTTGAAGATGCCAAACCTCTCATACTGGTGCTGTATGTTGACGACCTCTTTCTAACAGGTGCAGACCCTCTCATTCACAAATGTAAGAGGGAGTTGGCTTCTGAATTTGAAATGAAGCACCTAGGACTAATGCACTATTTCCTAGGACTCGAAGTTTGGCAGAAGCCAGGGGAAATTTTCCTATCTCAAGGAAAATATGTGGTCAAGATATTGGAACGATTCGGTATAGTGGACTGCAAGCCTGTAACTACCCTGATGGAGCTTGACTTCAAAAAGTTAAGCGGTAGTGTTGCTAGACCTATTTTACAAAATGCCACTGAGTATCATCAACTCGTTAGAGCATTAATGTTCTTAGTGAACTCTCGTCCAGACATATGCTTTGCAGTCAACACGTTGAGTCAACATATGGTTGAACCTCACCACATACATTGGATTGGTGCCAAGAATCTGTTGAGATATCTTCGTGGCACACTTATGGGTTAAGATACACTATCGGAGATGTGAGACTACTTGGATATACTGATGCTGATTGGGCAGGCAATGTGGTGGACCATAAGAGCACTTCTGGATGTTGTTTCTCCTTGGGATCTGCATCGATATCCTGGATGAGAAGGAAGCAGAAGTCGGTGGCTTTGAGCACTGCTGAGGCAGAGTATATTGCTGCTAGCATGGCCTCCTGTGAGGCAGTTTGGTTGCGAAAGCTCTTCATTGAGCTATTTGGATTTACATTGGATACCACTGTGATTCTATGTGACAACCAGAGAGGGATCCGTTTATCAGGAAATCCTGTATTTCATGATCGCTCCAAGCATATCGATATCAGGTACCACTATATTTGAGATATGGTGTGGCGAGGAGCAATAAGGCTCCAACATATCGGTACAGATGAACAGGTTGCCGACATTCTGACAAAGACCCTAGGAAAGGTCAAATTACTGACTTTCCGAGAACGACTTGGTGTCATTCAGAGACCCTCTGATGAGGGTCAAGTATGATGTACTGAGCTCTAGGAGCTCCAGGGGGGTGTGAGGTACTTCTTTGAGCGACATATGACCACAGGGTGACTCACCATCCCCTGTTGGTGCACTTGGTATAGGGTAAAAGGTTCAACCTTCCCCTGTGACACCCCGTGGTGACTATGTGTTAAAATTGGCAACCAGGGCAAAAACTTCATGTGGGTCATCTTATTCATGGCTAATAATATTTTTATTAGATTCCTCTCGTCGAGAGGTGTAGGATTGATATAAAGATCATCCAATTCTGATAAGTATTCATGGAGATATGAATTTATTTTGATTATGGAATTATTATCAAGCCGACCTACAACTCATGTAGGCTCAGAAGCCCAACAGTCGCATCTATTCACCCACCAACGTTGTGTATAAATATAAGAGGACTTTTCCTCATTTGGACTCACTCATCTCATCACATCTCTCTCTCTCTCTACTGCGCAGATATGAGTCTCTTCTCTACTGCGCTGAAATGGGTCTCTCTCTCTCACACATGTGAAGCCGGAAGCTGTTGAATTTGAAGCTGCAACTGCAGAAGTAAAGATTGACTTGCGTGGCCTAGAAGATCTCCTCTTTGGAACTGCGCTGTAGGTTCATCTGAACCTCCTTTGAAAGCCGCAACTTTTGGTGGTGGAATGAAGTCAATCCGACGAACGGTTTGCAAGATATCGACTGCCCTAGTTTGAAGCCGGAAACTGCTGAAACTGAAGCTGCAACTGCAGAAGTAAAGATTGACTTGCGTGGCCTAGAAGATCTCCTCATCTGAATTGCGCTGTAGGTTCATCTGAACCTCCTCTGGAAGCCGAAACTTTTGGTGGTGGAATGAAGTCAATCCGACTGTCGGTTTGTGAGATATGGTCTGCCCTAGTTTGATAATGAAGCGCTAATGCTGATGCTACTGATCTAGGGTTTGCTACTGTTGATATGAATCAGATTTATTGTACTATTTCTCTCTGCTGAATTATTGAAGATAAAAGAAGATTTGATCAAAGGGTTTCCCCACACATTGTGGGGTTTGTCCCTGGCTAGCCGCCACATCTTGTGTCTCTTGTCTTGGCTTGTTTTCTGTCGATCGTTTAATGTTCTATCTGCACTTTAATTTATGTACATGTGATTGCTAATCGGTGGAATATAATAAGAAAAAGAAGTAAACTGTTATAAGCATAGAACATACCATAACTTAACATGGTATCAGAGCTGAGGTGAAGACAAAGCCCGAGCAAGAGCAAGAGCAATCATTGAAGAGAAGATTGGCAAGGCTATCCTAAAAGAACTATGGGGTCCTCAAAACTCTTTCCTGCCGAAGACAAGCTCCGTGAGAAAGCTAACTATCACGGATGGAAGATGTCTATCGATCTAACCCTTGAAGATCAAGGAGTGCTGGACCATGTAAGAGGTAATATTGTTGAGCCTTCATCAAATGCATCTGCTGCTGCCTGGAACAAATGGAAAAATGGAGAAGTCAAAACAAAGAAGATCATCCGGGACTCTATCGACAAGCGCTTGGTGGCCTACATCTCTGATCTAAACACCTCCAAGGAAATCTACGACACACTGGTGAGTTTATTTAAAGTTAATGATGCAAATCAAGTTTTGTTTCTTAGAAATAAGTTGAGGGAAATCAAGAAGGGTAAAGATGAAAGTATGCAAGCATACTTCTTAAGAATCACCGAGATCAAGAACGATCTCCTATTTATTGGGAAAACCATTACTGACAGAGAAATGGCACTCACAACTCTCGGAGGATTACCATCTGAATGGTATGTGTTTAGGACTATCTTCTGAACAATAATGTAATTCCTAGTTTCGAGGAATTAATGGCTAGATCCATTCAAGAACAAACAAGGGTAGAAGAGCAGGAAATGCCCTTGCCTAAAGGTCCTCCTGCTGCTTTTTCTTCTCATGCTAAGAAAAGAAATAATTCTGGGTCTAAATCGAAAAGAAAGGCTGGATTTAAGGGTGGAAGAAAAGGACGATGTTTCATTTGCAATAAAGCAGGTCACTATGCAAGGGAATGCCCTGATAGAAAGGACTCTCACCGTGACGATGATCAAAATCCCTCTCATGGTAATCGAAGGAATGGAAAATTTAACAACAAAGGAAAAAGGAATGCGGGAAATCAAGGAAGAGGGCAACCATTCAAGAAGGCTAGAAATTCCAGGTATGCATCTAACACTATTGACGATAAGCAGGCTGAATGTTATCTACCAGCTGCCCTATCTACCTCCTCTCCTTCGGACTCAATGGGAATTTGGCTCATTGATAGTGGTGCCTCAAGACACTTCACTGGTTACAAAGAAGTACTCTATAATCTGGTAGAGAAAGAAACTAACCTGGAAATTGTCCTTGGAGATGACATGAAATACCTAGTGAAAGGTGTAGGCAATGTTTCTCTTAAACTGAATCAAGGTAATACGATTCACTTACAAGATGTATTATATGTACCTGATCTCAAAAAGAACCTGGTATCCATCTCGGCAATGGAAGACAAAGGCTACAAGGTAACCTTCAACAATGGCAAGGTATGTATATGGAAAAATAATGTTAAAGATGCCTTTACTCTTGGTTTAGTGTTGATTCATTATATCAGGTCGATGGAAGTCCGCTAGGTGTCATGTCTTGTGACACAACTCTTTAGTCTGAACTTTGGCATCGGAGGATTGCCCACCTTCATTACAAAGCTCTACCCGATGTAAGACAGATGGTAACAGGGATTACCGAATTCCAAGTAGAGAAAGAAGGTGTATGTCTGGGATGTGCCAAAGGAAAACTCAAAAGGGGACTGTTGTCGCGCAGATTGACACGACAACGCTCAGATCGGGGGCTGTCACTCTGATCCCCAATCCCTCCGTTTAAGCCTGTCTCCCACGGTTAAGGGGGGTGGACCCTATGAAATGATGAAGGTCAACTGCCAAACAATTGGGCTGGGAGACACGATGCACTAAAATGGTTTTATTAATTTGGTGGACCAGTGCCTTAAGAGATTGTTGTTTAAACGATTACTTGTTAGATGATATAGAATATAAACCATGAACAACAATCACTTATCATCAAATAACTTGAACAGTGCTTAAATATCCAGTAAAACCACAAAGTTCCTGCAATGACCAAATCTCAATCACGATATCCAGCAACTAAGAAAATATTAACGCAATTATAAATCACAAATTGTTAACCAGATACCATATTTAAGATAATCATTCATGTACAGATAAAACATTCATTCCGCATTGATAAATTTGAATCTCAGCATAATAATTTCCTGGAAATAACTGGATCTTGGCAAAAGAGAAAATTTTCCCAAATTTTTTTTTTTTAAAAATCAAAAAAAGATGAAACGAAAATCTAAATTTTTTATTTTTTATTTTTTATTTTTTTAAAAATAAAATTAAAACTTAATAAAAATCTAAAAAAAAAAACTTAACAAAAAATCTAAAATATAAATACTAAATCAAACTTAAATCTAACACATTAAAATCTAATTAAAACATAAAAATTAAATCTAATCTAAAAAAAACTAAATTATAAAAATTAAATCTAAACAAAAGCTAAGATTTAATACATGAACCAAAATCAAATTATATATAACCAAATCGCATTTTTTTTTTTTTAATTCTTCATAAATCTAAAACTAAAAACCAAATCGCATTTCTTTTTGTTTTTTTTATTTTAATTCTTCATAAAGCTAAAACTAACAAATGTAAAAAGCCTACGTTAAAAATAAAAAGGTCGAAATTTAATTTGAAAACTGATAAACTAAAATAAAAAAAAGGAAATAGACGTAAGCCGTAACAGGGTTCAAGCTGCAGGTTCGAACAAAAAAAATCCTAGACCAAAGGTTAACCACGTAAACAAAAAATCGAATGGCGGAAGGCGATATGCTTGATCACAACAAAAGAAACATAGCCCTGAGAGAAAAATCGATGAGTGAATGAGAGAAACCGACGGCGATTTGGAAAAAAATCGATTTAAGCTCGCAAAAATACGTGAAGACAGCGGCAATAGAAATCGATTTTGAAATTTACTGAAGACGGAGATACACAGAAATTTCCTGGCTCAAATGATGAATATGGCGGATGGCTCACGTTTTCAGATTTTACCTGATTAACCTGACACCTCCACACGAAATACTCACAACTGTTGCAGCGGCGTGGATGCGTGCTTTCACCTTACGCGTATCATTTAGAAACTCTGCTCTCTGCGTGTGGATTTGCTGTTAACCGACGTCCTGATTCCTTCCGCAGGTAATGCGATACGATCAGCGAGTAGACAAAGAAATTCGATGTTTCAATTTTGGAGAGCCACCAAAGAAAGCTTCCTTTTACCCAGCCGACAACTGCTTATGTCCTCACGGCGTTTCTGAAGGGTATAGCAATAAAAAATTTGAAATGTATGTTTATTAAATCCGTGGACTCAGCGAACTTAGACGCCAGACAGCGTATTGACAGATTCGGTCACCAGGCAATAGTGTTTTGATATTTGTCAACTGTGTGCAATCACGCCCTCAGCAGAAATGGAAATCGGGACGCTGAGAGAACCCTTCCCTGTTGATGGCTTTAGCACAGAAAGCTATCTGCGGATACCTTTGGAGAGAGCCTGTTCCTGTAATTGCAAAGAAACAAAACCCTAATGAAAACTGTATAAAACGAAATTTAGAACCCAGAACAACCTGATTAATTTACAGACTTTGGCCCCTCAACAGCCAGATTTAGCCATAATAACAGAAATATTTTCGAAATATCAGAAACTTGAATTCTGTTGTGAACAGAAAGAAAATCTCTCATGCAAAACAGGAAATAAACTTTAAATGATTAACCCAGGGCCAAAATCAACTGGGCTCTGCAAAGAAGAGCCTGTGGGAGTCGGCTGGTTCAGCCTAGAACTTCCCAAACGCCCACAAATATTCTTCAATAAAGGTTTTCTCTGCACAACTCAAGCAACCATCAGTAAAGAGAGCAAGAATGTTGCTAGATCTCAAAAAGTGATGGAGATACCTGCCATTACTTCAGAAACCCTAACAACACTCAAACCCTAGCAAGTGAACAAGATACCTGTGCTCACAATACTCAAAAACAAGCTATTATTAATGGCTGAAAAATGAAATATGCAGAAAATTAAACATCTCACAGCACTTCCAGAGAGTAACACCAGCAAGATTTGGACCCCAAAGTCTTCTTTTATTAACCAGAAACCAGATTACAAGAGAGCTTTTTTCAGTACAAGACTCACAGATCCAATGATCTGAAATGACCCCTAGCACCCTATTTAAAGGAAATGATCCCAACGGCTAGTTCGAGTGATCCATGTCGAAATGATCTCGACCGTTGATGAGGATCAAGACATCTCTTAATCTCATCCGTCGATTTATTAAAAAATGATATTTTGCATGCATTCACAAAAATATTATTATTTTATTATTTAGGGTTTTTGCTTTATTTTATAATTTTTTTATTATTTTTTATTTATTTCATTTTTTAATTTTTTAATTTTTTAATTTTTATTTATTTTATTATTTTATTTATTTTCTTAAATGGATCATCGAACTAAGCCTTTGGAAACATCACCTAGGACCTAGGACTTAGGACTCATGAGGGGACTAAAACATTTTTCAACCCTCAAGACACATTACATCATGACTTTTACAATTTACATCTTAAGGGGACAAACCCACTTTAACATAGACCCTCATAAACCACCTAGTTCTGCGACACAACATTAATCTAGCAAATTAACACACTAGGATTCTCCTAAAGTTCTAATAACAAAATGCATCCCGGCTTTGGGGTCAGGTTGAAGGAAAACTCTGCCGATCGTAGATCGGTGAGACGAAAAACCTTCCGGGACGTAGATTATCATTAGAAAGTTAGGTCCACCTAGGCAATTTACATACATGACTCAGATCTGCTAAGATTATTTACAATTCATACATGCAGACTGGGTTTACAACATAAATCGATCAAGCTGTTGATGACTGCGGGATGGCACGGACATGTCGATCAGGTGCTACCCCTTTCTGCCAAGAAAAGGGGGTGTACTGCATGGGTAGTTGACCAGTAGTGGTCAACATCTGGCTCTACTTGGGGACACGTTGCTGCACTGTAGGAATGTGAGAATCCAGAATCTGCATCCATACAACACACAGATAAAAATAAGTAGCGTCCATTCTAAAATCATCACATACATTAAGCACAGGAAAGATAAAAGCTCTTCATTTATTGACTAACTAATAACATGAAAAGTAAATCTAATCCTAAAAACAGAAATGAAATGCTGAAAAGACAAGGAGTAGGGATAGAAATACAATACAGAAGATGCCCCATGGCATCAGATATCATCTCTGAAGAACAGCTTGAGCATTTGGCCGTTCGCTGGTAGATCAAGTGGTTCGCCATCCAATCTGCTCAAGTAGAATGAGTTTGGCCCAGCTATATCTCTAATGATGTATGGTCCCAGCCACAAACTATCAAACTTCTTATGTTTTCCCGGCTTTTCATTCTTGCGATCCCAAAGTAAAACCATATCTCCAACCTGCAAAGATCTAGATCGAGAGCATTTATCAAAGCTTTTCTTAATATTAGATTGATTTTTACATATAGCGTCGAAAGCTGTCCTACGAGCTTCATCTAACTCGACAATCTGATCTATTCTATTCTGAACAACATCTTTATTAGTAGAAAAATTTTGGAGAAGCTGATAAGCTGGCAACTTCAGGTGCACAGGTAAAGTAACATCCAAGCCATAAACTAATTCAAAGGGAGATTTACCAGTAGATTTCTTCTTAGTAATTCTATCTGCCCACAAAGCATACTTGATTTTGCTGTCCCAAGACTTCTTGTTATCTCCTACTATCTTCTTGATAATGGTTATGAGATTTTTATTACTTGATTCAGCCAAACCATTACCCTGAGGATAGTAATTTGACGAATGAGATAAGACAATGCCATACTTGAAACAAAAGGATGAAAACTCTAAAGAACTAAAAGCCTTGGCATTGTCCGTAGTGATCTTAGCGGGGACACCAAATCTAGTAATGATGTTATTCTCAATGAAATCCATAATAACCTTTTCAGTGGCATTCTTAGCAGGAATGGCTTCGACCCATTTAGTAAAATAATCCGTGGCAGTCAAAATCCATGAGTAGCCATTACTAGAATTTTCATGGAACTTCCCTATGAAGTCCAGACCCCAATGCTGAAAAGGTGCCTCTACAATGACAGGTTGTAGAGGAAGGGCAGCAAGCTTCTGCTTCCCAGTGAACAGTTGACAGGCTTGACACGCTCTAACAAACTTGTGCACATCAGAAAAAATCGAAGGCCAATAATAGCCAGCTCTCAGGATTTTGTGGGCGGTAGTTCTAGCGGCATAATGACCACCACAAAATCCTGAATGAAACTCGGAGATTAATCTTTTGGACTCAACATCGTCAACACACCTAAGCACTATGCCCTCAGGATTTCTCCATCCAAGGCCATCCTTCATAAGGCAGTACTTAGTGGCTTTTAGTCTAAGAGCCCTTCTCTTATGAGCGACTAAATGGTTAGGACATGCAAGATTGGTTAAGTAATAAACTATGTCCTTATACCATTCATGCTCTGCTAATCTTTTCAATTCTGGCGAAGATAGATCGTTAAGGCAGAACAAACCAAGAGTCTTTTCATTACTTTCAGTTAACATTTGAGCTAAACCTTGGCCTTTGATCAGCTTGGTGGGTCTGATTTCCAAATCATACTCCTGTATCTTAGTAACCCACCTAGCACGAGTCCCTAAGCAATCGGTTTGAGTTAATAGGTCCTTAACAGCAGAATGTGGGACGAAAGCAATGATCTTAGAATAACCCACATAAGTTTTAAAATGCTTAAGAGACTTGACCAGGGCATAAGCCTGCTTTTCCATGGTATTGTACTTCAATTCGGAGTTTTGAAGTGCTCTACTCATGAAAGCAATAGGCTGCTCATGACCATCTTTATTCTTTTGAAGGAGGACACCGGAAATGGTATCTTCAGAAGCGAAAGGAAAAATCATGAAATCCTTGGAGTAATCAGGACTAACCAGGACAGGAGCTTTTGCAATAGTAGACTTGATTTCTTGGAAAGCCTTTTTGCCCTCTTCTTGCCAGACAAATTTTGCATCTTTCTTCAGAAGACTTTGAATGGGCTTAGCTATTTCTGCGTAATTTGGGATGAATCTTCTAATAAAATTTATCTTTCCAAGGAAAGACTGAAGGGATTTAAGATTATGCGGGAGAGGAATCTTTTGAATTGCTTCAATTCTTTCGGGATCGATCTTGATTCCTTCCTTAGAAATGATATGACCAAGTAATTTCCCTTCTGTTACCCCAAAAACAGACTTAGCCGGATTCAAAGAAATTCCATATTCTCTACATCTATCGAAAACTTGCCTAAGATGATCTATATGACTGATACCATCCTTAGAGAAAACAGTAAGATCATCTTGGTAAATTTCGATAATTTTTCCGATTAACCCTTTAAAGGCATAATCCATGGCCCTCTGGAAAATAGCCCCAGCATTTGTTAACCCAAATGGCATTCTGATGTATTCAAAAGTACCCCATGGTGTTGTGAATGTGGTCTTGTGTCGATCTTCCCTTTTAACCCATACCTGATTGTACCCAGAAAAACCATCTAGCAGCGACATCATTCCAGACCCAGTTACCCTTTGCAACAAAGTTTCCATGTTTGGCAAAGGGTAATTATCCTTTTTGCATGCTAGGTTAAGGTTTCTAAAGTCGACACAAAGTCTTATCATTCCATTCTTTTTCCTAACAATCACCAAATTCAAACACCATGTTGAATGCCTAGTTTGAGTGATGATCCCTGCTGCAAGCATCTTTGCAAGTTCTTTCTCGACCAAGGGGGCTAATTTAGGATTAATTTGCCTAAGTTTCTGTCGAAAGGGTTTAGCATTCTCGTCCTTTAAGGGAATAGTATGCTCCATAACATCTTCCCTATAGCCCTTTAATTCGTCATAGGAAAAAGCTAAAACATCTCTATATTCATGAAGTAAATCGGTTAACTTTTTCCTTTCCTCCAAACTAGTACCTTTACCAATTTTAACCATTTTCGGATTTTCAGAAGTACCAATGTTAACTTCGAGGTACTCGCCTGGGTCCATCTTGTTTTCTTCTCTAAGCTTCGTGGCATCATGCCGATCAAAATGTTGCTCTAAGGCAACCACATTTCTAGGAGTAGGATTTATGATATGTTCATGATTTAAAGATCCATCCTCCTGAGAAATTATCCGAAAATCTTCAAACTCATCCAAACTATTGAGAAAACGAATGACTTGCTTTTCGTCGTTAAAAACTTGCCAATGCTCCGAGTTATCTGGAACAGATGGTCTAAATATTACTTCCATTTTGATTTTATCGTTAATTAACTCATCAGATAACTGGAAAGTTGTGGCAGCTACAGCAAGTTCATCTGCCAAACTATTTTGTTCTCTAGGAATTGCTTCAAGGTTAAGGGCATCGAAATGCTCCATAGTATCCCACACAGCATTTCGATAGTTTCTTAATCTCTGATTCCTACATGTGAATTTGTTTTTAAGCTGCATGATAACCAGATCGGAATCCCCCTTAATGCTAAGTAATTTAACCCTCAAAGCCTTGGCCAATTCAAGTCCCAACAATATGGCTTCATACTCAGCGACATTGTTGGTTGCTTCAAATTCTAAACGATAGGCAAACTTGAAAGTGTGACCAAGGGGAGATTTAAGCACTACTCCAGCACCTTTACCATGACTAGAGGACGCACCATCGAAGTACATATACCAAACTTTATCCTTAAGATCCTTAATCTTATCATCGGGAGGAATTATGAAATTAGACATGATAGAATAGTTCCCGATGTCAGATTGCTCTCTAATTATTTCATTATGAGGCTTCTTAGGATCTTCAACATGAAATTTCCTCTCGGGCTCTCTATTTAGTCTAACAAAACCATCACCCCTAGGAGAAGGAATCATAGCATATGACCAATTCATTTGAATGCTTCCTCCTAGATCAGAGGCCCACTTTCTGGATAGCAGCATACCCCAAGCATCAGGTACATCAACGACAACAATATCCATAACAACCATGATGTCTGGGTAAACTGAAAGATGAACTTGTAAATCCTTGATTAAACCGTGTACTTCGATTTTCTTAGAATCCATGGCACATATATTATAGTAGGGTCTAGAAACTCTTAAGTTAAGCTGTTCCATGACCCTTTTAGTCATAACGCAAGCAGATGCACCTGAATCCAACATGCAGTTATTCAATTTATACCCATTGACTAATAAGGTGATAAAGAAGGGTTGATGATCTTTGTTATCAGCATCTACGCTTTGCAGATATATGGGAGCATCATGATAGTCAACCTCGCGAGTCTTTTGTTGAGAAGCGTTGACTTGAGGACCCTGAATCGCTTTTAGTAACTTGTCTCTTTGGGAAGGGATCTTAGCAATTTCAGATACAGGAACCCAGATTTTAGCATTGTTAAACCAACTTCCCAAATCGATATCTATTCCAGAGTTTACACCAGGGTTCAAAGTTCGAGTGGGAATTTGATTCCCGCTCTGATCTTTATCCCTTCTCTGATAGGTTAAACCCTTATCTCTAGCAATTTCTAAAATTTTCTCAGGAGAGGGTTTTTCGCCATATAACCTAGCCAAAATGTCGTCTTCATTTTCAAGGTTATTTATACTAAAAGCAGATGAAGGATTCATAACATCATAGCTCCTTTCCTTAACCTCTATCCAATCATTCATAGGCAAAGGGAACTTGCTTCCCACTACATTTATTTGATCACCTGTCCCAAACATTCCATTGTCTAGGATTCTTCTGACGATGGGACAAGTGGCCTCTTCATGAAGGGCATCACAAACACGACAGTAAGGAGGAGCATTATCAACCAGATTAGTAAGCGGATTAGGGGGTCTTTGCTCACTAGATTGACCCTTTCTTTGCCAATTACTATTTCTGTTATTATTATTTCGAGGTTGAAAATTTTGCGATTGCGCTCTTTCCATTTGGATCAACCTATTCTGCAAAGTGTTTATCTCCTTATTATGATTAATTTCCATAGTTTCAATTTTTTGAAGCAACTTGAGAACAAGCTCACTTTCTGGCTCTTGGACTGCTTTTCCCTTAGGTTCCTTTAGTTTCGTAGCAGCCCTATCAAAACCTGGGATTTCAGACTTCCCAGAAGCTGCCTTGTCCTTTTCAAGTTCTATAGCTAAGGCTTGGCAATCTCTATAATCATTAAGTTTAGCACGCCTTAACTCATAAGATGGTTCAGGACTAAAGGCATCAATGTAAAAGTCTTGGAGAGTTTTATCTGTAGGTTTATAGTCTTAAGGTAATTCTCTAATAATACCATTAAACCTTCTATTAAATTCCTCGACAGTTTCATCCTCTCTCTTTTTTATTAGACTAATAGCTTTTACAAGATGTCTTCCCTCTCTCTTATCTCCATATTTTTCTTTAAATGCATTAATGATTGATTGTAGGGAGTCGAATGAATTTGGAGGCTTTTCTGTAAACCAATCATAAGCATCACCTCCTAGAGTCAAGATAAAAAGAGTCATCCTGACATCTTCATGATCAAAATCAGTAGATCTTGCATACTTAGCCATCCATATGTTGAAATCTCGCAAATGGGAATTAGCAGTAATGGCATTATCTCCTTGAAAGCTAGGCAATTTGTCTATCCCAACAGATGGAATATCATTGGGGTATCCAGGAATGTTAGAAAAATTACAAGGGGCATACATACTCATGGTGCTGCGCCTAACTTGACCCTTAAAGAGCAAATGAATATCGGAGAGGGCTTCTTGTCCAAGATTTCCAAGAAGTGTACGAGAAGCGAGTTTGTGTAATCGCACCCTGAAGACCTTTTCAGGATCAGGAGTAGGGTTGCACAGACTGCTTGGATGCCTTCTAGTGTACACTCTTGCAGATAATATAGGAAGTGGAGTCGCCACCTGAACAAGAAGTTAAACACAGAAAAGCTTGAAAAGAAAGAACCAAGGACAGAAAAACTCTATCCCCGGCAACGGCGCCAAAAAATGTTGTCGCGCAGATCGACACGACAACGCTCAGATCGGGGGCTGTCACTCTGATCCCCGATCCCTCCGTTTAAGCCTATCTCCCACGGCTAAGGGGGGTGGACCCTATGAAATGATGAAGGCCAACTGCCAAACAGTTGGGCTGGGAGACACGATGCACTAAAATGGTTTTATTAATTTGGTGGACCAGTGCCTTAAGAGATTGTTGTTAAAACGATTACTTGTTAGATGATATAGAATATAAACCATGAACAACAATCACTTATCATCAAATAACTTGAACAGTGCTTAAATATCCAGTAAAACCACAAAGTTCCTGCAATGACCAAATCTCAATCACGATATCCAGCAACTAAGAAAATATTAACGCAATTATAAATCACAAATTGTTAACCAGATACCATATTTAAGATAATCATTCATGTACAGATAAAACGTTCATTCCGCATTGATAAATTTAAATCTCAGCATAATAATTTCCTGGAAATAACTGGATCTTGGCAAAAGAGAAAATTTTCCCAATTTTTTTTTTTTTTTTTAAATAAAATTAAAACTTAATAAAAATCTAAAAAAAAAAACTTAATAAAAAATCTAAAATATAAATACTAAATCAAACTTAAATCTTACACATTAAAATCTAATTAAAACATAAAAATTAAATCTAATCTAAAAAAAATAAATTATAAAAAATTAAATCTAAACAAAAGTTAAGATTTAATACATGACAAAATGAAATTATATATAACCAAATCGCATTTTTTTTTTTTTTTAATTCTTCATAAAGCTAAAACTAAAAACCAAATTGCATTTCTTTTTGTTTTTTTTTTATTTTAATTCTTCATAAAGCTAAAACTAACAAATGTAAAAAGCCTACGTTAAAAATAAAAAGGTCGAAATTTAATTTGAAAACTGATAAACTAAAATAAAAAAAAAAGGAAATAGACGTAAGCCGTAACAGGGTTCAAGCTACAGGTTCGAACAAAAAAAATCCCAGACCAAAGGTTAACCACGTAAACAAAAAATCGAATGGCGGAAGGCGATATGCTTGATCACAACGAAAGAAACATAGCCCTGAGAGAAAAATCGATGAGTGAATGAGAGAAACCGACGGCGATTTGGAAAAAAATTGATTTAAGCTTGCAAAAATACGTGAAGACAGCGGCAATAGAAATCGATTTTGAAATTTACTGAAGACGGAGATACACAGAAATTACCTGGCTCAAATGATGAATATGGCGGATGGCTCACGTTTTCATATTTTACCTGATTAACCTGACACCTCCACACGAAATACTCACAACTGTTGCAGCGGCGTGGATGCGTGCTTTCACCTTACGCGTATCATTTAGAAACTCTGCTCTCTGCGTGTGGATTTGTTGTTAACCGACGTCCTGATTCCTTCCGCAGGCAATGCGATACGATCAGCGAGTAGACAAAGAAATTTGATGTTTCAATTTTGGAGAGCCACCAAAGAAAGCTTCCTTTTACCCAGCCGACAACTGCTTATGTCCTCACGGCGTTTCTGAAGGGTATAGCAATAAAAAATTTGAAATGTATGTTTATTAAATCCGTGGACTCAGCGAACTTAGACGCCAAACAACGTATTGACAGATTCGGTCACCATGCGATAGTGTTTTGATATTTGTCAACTGTGTGCAATCACGCCCTCAGCAGAAATGGAAATCGGGACGCTGAGAGAACCCTTCCCTGTTGATGGCTTTAGCACAGAAAGCTATCTGCGGATACCTTTGGAGAGAGCCCGTTCCTGTAATTGCAAAGAAACAAAACCCTAATGAAAACTATATAAAACGAAATTTAGAACCCAGAACAGCCTGATTAATTTACAGACTTTGGCCCCTCAACAGCCAGATTTAGCCATAATAACAGAAATATTTTCGAAATATCAGAAACTTGAATTCTGTTGTGAACAGAAAGAAAATCTCTCATGCAAAACAGGAAATAAACTTTAAATGATTAACCCAGGGCCAAAATCAGCTGGGCTCTGCAAAGAAGAGCATGTGGGAGTCGGCTGGTTCAGCCTAGAACTCCCCCAAACGCCCACAAATATTCTTCAATAAAGGTTTTCTCTGCACAACTCAAGCAACCATCAGTAAAGAGAGCAAGAATGTTGCTAGATCTCAGAAAGTGATGGAGATACCTGCCATTACTTCAGAAACCCTAACAACACTCAAACCCTAGCAAGTGAACAAGATACCTGTGCTCACAATACTCTAAAAACAAGCTATTATTAATGGCTGAAAAATGAAATATGCAGAAAATTAAACATCTCACAGCACTTCCAGAGAGTAACACCAGCAAGATTTGGACCCCAAAGTCTTCTTTTATTAACCAGAAACCAGATTACAAGAGAGCTTTTTTCAGTACAAGACTCACAGATCCAATGATCTGAAATGACCCCTAGCACCCTATTTAAAGGAAATGATCCCAACGGCTAGTTCGAGTGATCCATGTCGAAATGATCTCGACCGTTGATGAGGATCAAGACATCTCTTAATCTCATCCGTCGATTTATTAAAAAATGATATTTTGCATGCATTCACAAAAATATTATTATTTTATTATTTAGGGTTTTTGCTTTATTTTATAATTTTTTTATTTTTTATTTATTTCATTTTTTAATTTTTTAATTTTTTATTTTTATTTATTTTATTATTTTATTTATTTTCTTAAATGGATCATCGAACTAAGCCTTTGGAAACATCACCTAGGACCTAGGACTTAGGACTCATGAGGGGACTAAAACATTTTTCAACCCTCAAGACACATTACATCATGACTTTTACAATTTACATCTTAAGGGGACAAACCCACTTTAACATAGACCTTCATAAACCACCTAGTTCTGCGACACAACATTAATCTAGCAGATTAACACACTAGGATTCTCCTAAAGTTCTAATAACAAAATGCATCCCGGCTTTGGGGTCAGGTTGAAGGAAAACTCTGCCGATTGTAGATCGGTGAGACGAAAAACCTTCCGGGACGTAGATTATCATTAGAAAGTTAGGTCCACCTAGGCAATTTACATACATGACTCAGATCTGCTAAGATTATTTACAATTCATACATGCAAACTGGGTTTACAACATAAATCGATCAAGCTGTTGATGACTGCGGGATGGCACGGACATGTCGATCAGGTGCTACCCCTTTCTGCCAAGAAAAGGGGGTGTACTGCATGGGTAGTTGACCAGTAGTGGTCAACAGGGACCATTCCCCTCAAGCCAAAGCAAGACCTCCGATATATTACAATTGGTTTACTCAGGCATACCTGAGGTTGGCATTAAGAGGGAGACTACTACACCACATACTCCTGAGCAGAATGGTGTGGTGGGAAGGAAGAACCACACGATGATGGAAGCTGTCCGGGCCATGCTACATGATCAAAGACTTCCAAAGTTTCTATGGGCTGAAACTACAATCACTGCTGTATATGTACAAAATCGATGCCCTCATCAAGCATTGGGTTCCTAAACTCCTGAAGAAATGTTCACCACCGGTCAAAGGGAAGTCATGATTAGTCATGATGTCACCTTTGACAAAGATATGTCTCTCAGCAAGGTGGACAATCTGCTGACTTTAAGTAGCTCTCAAGAAGTCGACACCAGAGAACCGAAAGAAAAGGATGATGAATCAATGCCTGATGTAGAAGAAAACCATGGATCAGATTGATCCTCATCCACATGAGCCTTCCTC
Source organism: Pinus tabuliformis (assembly GCA_031772625.1). Classification (NCBI taxonomy): domain Eukaryota; kingdom Viridiplantae; phylum Streptophyta; class Pinopsida; order Pinales; family Pinaceae; genus Pinus; species Pinus tabuliformis. The sequence continues at coordinate 1,528,533,111 of CM062820.1, read as the reverse complement.
TTCTAGGAAGAGGCCTTCATGGCTTAGGGGGATACTTGATGATGCTGAAGGACATGCTGCACCCCGAGGAACCTTTCGTGAAAGTGAGAAACCTAATAGGTATCAAGGATACCTGACCATCATGAGCACGATCATACAAAATGAGCCTTCGTCATTCTCAGATGCCATCAAGCATCAAGTATGGAAGGATGCTATGACCGAAGAATATGAGTCTATCATAAAGAATGATGTTTGGGAAGTAGTTCCCAGGCCCCAGGACAAGACTGTTGTTACTTCCAAATGGCTTTTCAAGATAAAGCATGCAGTAGATGGAAGCACGAAAAAGTATAAGGCTCGTTTTGTTGCTCGAGGTTTCTCCCAAAAGGAAGGTATAGACTATGATGAGATATTTGCACCTATTGCCAGATATACGACCATCCACTCGATCATAGCCCTTGCCGCTTCACAAGGATGGAACCTATGTAAGATGGATGTCAAGACTGCGTTCTTGCATGGCTCGATCAAAGAAGAGGTCTACGTGGAGCAACCCGAAGGATTTGAGATTTATGATCGAAAATCTCATGTATGTAGGTTGAAGAAAGCTCTCTATGGGCTGAAGCAAGCACCCCGAGCATGGTATGAGAGGATCGATAGCTACTTGATGAAGCTGGGATTCACTAGGAGTGAAGCCGATCCTAACCTTTACTTTAAGGTTGAAGATGACAAGCCTCTCATACTGGTGTTGTATGTGGATGACCTCTTTCTAACAGGTGCAGACCCTCTCATTCACAAATGTAAGAGGGAGTTGGCCTCTGAATTTGAAATGAAAGACCTAGGACTGATGCACTACTTCCTAGGACTTGAAGTGTGGCAAAAGCCAGGGAAATTTTCCTATCTCAAGGAAAATATGTGGTGAAGATATTGGAAAGATTCGGAATGGTGGACTGCAAGCCTGTAACTACTCCGATGGAGCTTGACTTCAAGAAGTTAAGCGGTAGTGCTGCTGGACTTGTTTTACGAAATGCTACCGAGTATCGGCAACTCGTCGGAGCATTAATGTTCTTAGTGAACTCCCATCCAGATATATGCTTTGCAGTCAACACGTTGAGCCAGCATATGGTTGAACCCCACCACATACACTGGATTGGTGCCAAGAATCTACTGAGATATCTTCGTGGCACTATCACTTATGGGTTAAGATACATTGCCAGGGATGTGAGACTATTTGGATACACAGATGCTGACTGGGCAGGCAATGTGGAGGACCGTAAGAGCACTTTCGAGTGTTGTTTCTCCTTGGGATCTGCTTCGATATCCTGGATGAGCAGGAAACAAAAGTCGGTGGCTTTGAGCACCGCCGAAGCAGAGTATATTGCTGCTAGCATGGCTTCTTGTGAGGCAGTTTGGTTGCGAAAGCTCTTCCGTGAGTTGTTTGGATTCACATTGGATACCACTGTGATCCTTTGTGACAACCAAAGTGGGATTCGTTTGTCAGAGAATCCCTTATTCCATGATCGCTCCAAGCATATTGATATCAGATACCATTATATTCGAGATATGGTGCAACAGGGAGCTATAAGGCTCCATCATATCGGTACAGATGAACAGGTCGCCGACATTCTGACAAAACCCCTTGGGAAAGTAAAATTTCTGACTTTCCGTGAACAACTTGGATTTGTTCAAAGACCCTCCAATGAGGGTCATGTATGATGCATTGAGCTCTGAGAGCTCCAGGGGGGTGCGGGGTGCTTCTTGGAGCAGCATATGACCACAGGATTATTCACTATCCCCTGGTGGTATACATGTACACCCCGTGGCGACATTGTAGCAGGATTGATGTGTTCTCCTGTGAGGCCTGGATTGATGTGTTCTCCATGGCAATTGTAGCAGGATTGATGTGTTCTCCTGTGAGGACAGGATTGATTAGTTCTCCTGTCGAGGCATCCTACCCATGCAGTCTGGGACTCATGGGAAGTACCTCTCATCTGATCAATGAGCAGGGAAATGAAGTTAGGGACCATAGTAGTACCGATGGACACATCGTTGTAACTACCGTACTCCCTACGCTAGGATGACCTCCATTGATCTGGGATCAATGATACTGGTCTGGGACCAGTGGTAGGAGTTGTACCATACTATGACGCTGACTTCGGGTCGGTTGAGACTGGTTTGGGATCAATGGTACATACTCTGAGACTGACTTTGAGTCAGTGGAGGATGATATTGGTCTGGGACCATTGGAGTTGTACTCACTATGACGCTAACTTTGGGTTGGTTGAGACTGGTCTGGGACCAGTGGTACATACTCTGAGACTGACTTTGAGTTAGTATGATACATCCTCGATCATTTCTTCTTCTTCATAATTCGGACAAAAGCAGAGTAGAACAAAACAATGCAAGAGCAGAGCAGAACAGAACAATGCAAGAGCAGAGCAGAGCAGAACAGAACAAAACAGTACAGATCAGTGCAGGGCAAAACAAGACAAAGCAGAATAGGCAAAATAGAGCAGAGCAGGGCAAGGGTCAGGCTGTACAAGGCAGTGCATTTGATGGATGAATAGTAACGACCGATAGACAGATTGCAAATGAAGTTCTCCATGGTTGAGAGGGAGTGTTAAAATTGGCAACCAGGGCAAAACTTCATGTGGGTCATCTTATTCATGGCTAATAATATTTTTATTGGATTCCTCTCGTCGAGAGGTGTAGGATTGATATAAAGATCATCCAATTTCGATAAGTATTCATGGAGATATGAATTTATTTTGATTATGGAATTATTATCAAGCCGACCTACAACTCATGTAGGCTCAGAAGCCCAACAATCGCATCTATTCACCCACCAACGTTGTGTATAAATATAAGAGGACTTTTCCTCATTTGGACTCACTCATCTCATCACATCTCTCTCTCTCTACTGCGCAGATATGAGTCTCTTCTCTACTGCGCTGAAATGGGTCTCTCTCTCTCACACATGTGAAGCTGGAAGCTGTTGAATTTGAAGCTGCCACTGCAAAAGTAAAGATTGAATTGCGTGGCCTAGAAGATCTCCTCTTTGGAACTGCGCTGTAGGTTCATCTGAACCTTCTTTGAAAGCCGCAACTTTTGGTGGTGGAATGAAGTCAATCCGACGAACGGTTTGCAAGATATCGACTACCCTAGTTTGAAGTCGGAAACTGCTGAAACTGAAGCTGCAACTGCAGAAGTAAAGATTGACTTGCGTGGCCTAGAAGATCTCCTCATCTGAACCTCCTCTGGAAGCCGAAACTTTTGGTGGTGGAATGAAGTCAATCCGACTGTCGGTTTATGAGATATGGTTTGCCCTAGTTTGATAATGAAGCCGCTAATGCTGATGCTACTGATCTAGGGTTTGCTACTGCTGATATGAATCAGATTTATTGTACTATTTCTCTCTGCTGAATTATTGAAGATAAAAGAAGATTTGATCAAAGGGTTTCCCCACACATTGTGGGGTTTGTCCCTGGCTAGCCGCCACATCTTGTGTCTCTTGTCTTGGCTTGTTTTTGTCGATCGTTTAATGTTCTATCTGCACTTTACTTTATGTACATGTGATTGCTAATCGGTGGAATATAATAAGAAAAAGAAGTAAACCGTTATAAGCATAGAACATACCATAACTTAACACTATGGAACAGGATGATTAGTTCTCCTGTGGGCCTGGATGATGTGTTCTCCATGGCAATTATGGACAGGATGATTCGCTCTCCTGTGGATAGGATGATTCGCTCTCCTGTGGACAGGATGATTTGCTTTCCTGTGGACAAGATGACTCGCTTTCCTATGGATAGAATGACTTGCTTTCCTGTGGACAAGATGATTAGTTCTCCTGTAGAGGCATCCTACCGATGCAATCTGGGACTCATGGGAAGTACCTCTCATCTGATCAATGAGCAGGGAAATGAGGATAGGGACCATAGTAGTACCGATGGATGCATCATTGTATTTACCGCACTCCCTATGCTAGGATGACCTTCATTGATCTAGGATCAATGAGATTGGTCTCGTACTAATGGGAGTGGTACACACTCTGAGACTGACTTCGGGTCAACGGAGGATGGTATGATACATCCTCGATCATTTCTTCTTCTTCATAATTCGAGCAAAGCAGAGCAGAACCGAGCAGAGCAGAGCAGAGCAAGAAGGGTCAAGCCATATAGGTCAATGCATTTGATGGATGGACAGTAGTGATGGTACGACAGATTGCAGATGAAGTTCTCCTTAGTTGAGAGGGAGTGTTAAATTTGGCAACTTGGGCCAAACTTCATGTGGGTCATCTTATTCATGGATGATGATATTGTTATTAGATTCCTCTAATTGAGAGGTGTAGGATTGATCTAAAGATCATCCGATTCCGATAAGTATTTATGGAGATATGAATTTATTTTGATTATGGACTAATTGTCAAAGTTGACCAGCAACTTATGTAGGGTCAGAAGCCCAACAGTCGCATCTATTCAACCCCAACGTTTTGCATATAAATATAAGGAGTATTCTCCTCATTTGCACACTTCACTCTCATCATATCTCTCTCTCATGCGCAGAAAAGAGTCTCTTCTCTCTCCTGCGCAGAAAAGACTCTTCTCTCACACTTGTGGAAGGAAGGACGTAGATTTTAGGGCTGCAATTGCAGATCGGAAGTTTGACCAGCATTGACCATCATTCTCTCTCTCTGGACTGAGCAGTAGGTGAACTTGACTCTCTTTGGAAGGTTGCAATTTTGGTGAAGGAATCAAGGCGATCCGACGGTCGGTTTGCAAGATATTGACTGCCCTAGTTTAGGGCTAATCTAGGGTTTGCTGCTGCTGATGTAAATCAGATTTTTGTACTATTTCTCTTTGCTGAATTATTGAAGATAAAAGAAGATTTGATCAAAGGGTTTCCCCATATTGGGGTTTGTCCCTGGCTAGCCGCCACATCTTGTGTCTCTTGTCTTGGCTTGTTTTCTATCGATCGTTTAATGTTCTATCTGCACTTTACTTAATGTACATGTGATTGCTAATCTGTGGATAATAATAAGAAAGATAAGTAAACTGCTCTAAGCATAGAACATACCATAACTTAACAAGCTAACTTCAGGTCAGTATGAGTGGTTTGAGACACTCTCTTTTGGAACTGACTTCGGGTCAGTCAGAGTGATATAACTCACTCTCTTTTGGCATTGATATGGGATCAGTGAGAGTGGTATGGCACACTCTCTTCATATGGGACTGACTTTGGGTCATTAGAGAATGGTATGAGACATTTTCGATCAATTCTTCTTCTTCATGGTTCAGCAAAGCAGTGCAGGGCACTGATGGTAGAGATAGCATAGTCTAGTGGATGGATCAGCGGATGGAGTTCTACCTTATTGAGAGGGAGTGATAAAATTTGCAATTAGGGCCAAACTCCATATGGGTCATCTTATTTATGGCAGTTGATATTTTTCTTGGATTCCTCTCGTCGAGAGTTGTAGGATTGATCTAAATATCATACGATTCCAATAAGTATTCATGGAGATATGAATTTATTTGTGTTATGGGACAATTCGTGAAGGTTGGCCAACAACCAAATTGCCCCCACTTATCCTCAACGTTTTAGTATAAAAGGAGGTGGCTTGATAGTCATTTAGACACACACTTCACTTTTGATTTATGTCCACTTGTTTTGGGTTTTAGTGGCAAGAGAAATCTAAGAGGATGAAGCCCTAGACGCAGGAGGAAAGGAGATGTTATGGCCGTAGTCAAGAAGGGGTATCTACGCTGCGCTAAAGGAGATACCCTAACATTGTCATGGTAAAGAAGGCCTAAAACGCAACTATGGAGAAGAAGGCCTAAAACGCAGCTATGGAGAAGAAAGCCTGAACGTAGTCATGGAGATGATGGCAGAATGCCCTAGCCACAACAAGAAGAGACAACGTGGTAAGGTCACTCAGGACAACATGGAGAGCCTAGATTAGAGGCCGAGTTGTTGTGGGAGTGCGAATTAGTTTGAGGGTTGTTTGAGGGTGAAAACATGCCCAAGAGCAGGGTTGTCTTAAGGATCAAAGAGCTAGAGGTTAGGTCGAGTTGAGGAGGCTCCTCGCAGGCCTATCTTGAAGGCATTTCAAGAGCATCGAGATGTTGGAGTAAAGGTAGCTAGGGCACTTCTATTGAGCCATAAAAGAGAGGTTGTTACTGCATGGGAAAAGAAGTTGCATGGAGCCTTTTAGGAGTTGTGTGTAGGGTTGTTGCTTCAGCTAGGAGGGCGAGTATCTTCAGGAGCCTAATCAAGTTTGTTTGGACAATAATCGAGGTAAGGAGAACTACTTTTGGGGTGAGTTGTAGATGACAGCTGAACTGTGATAGGCCACAGGCCTAATCACCTCAGAACAAGGGTAGCGTGGATAGGTTTTGAGCAGATTTGTGCCCAAAATAGCAACACGGTTGAAGATAATTATCCCTTGCCTAGGCTGTAGATTATAAGGGTTGTTTGATGAATCTGTTAGGGTTGTTGCAGCAAACATAATGCCCTAATCAGTCACTGTAATCTAAACTATTTAAACCCTAATTCAAGCTCTTCTTCTATCAACATTCAAGAAGTCCTGATGATGGATCCCTGTTGGGATTTGAAATGTTGACGAAAAATGGTTTTTACTGTGGGTTCTCTGGTTACTAAGTTAGAAAATCTAATATCGTGTTCGAAGACATTGGCATTGCTATGCGCTAGGCTGCATGGTGTCTTATGATGAAAGTTGTAAGTAGACAACATTGTATATGACAACAGTATGCATAGTGCAGCACACTGCACAGGGTAGCATGATGTAAAGGTATGCATCATGATGATGCAAAGGGGTGCAGTATGGTATGATGCATAGTGCAACAGTATGAAAGATGTAGCACAGTGAGACATAGTGATGGTGCAGCTAGTTGATGCTGGACATGGTATGATGGTGCAACAGGGTGCAGCACAATGATAGGTGCCGCATGGTGATGGTCTTGGAGGATTAGTTGAAGCAACATGCCTTCAACTGAGTTGAGACCAGCTATCTCATATGCCATCTTCTTAGAGAAGATCTCTGCTCTTATTTCGATAAGTCAAAGGTTGACTTCTAATGTATATGTGTTATCTCTCTCTGCTAAACTATTGAAGGACATATAAGAAGAATTGATCAAGGGTTTCCCCACATTGGGGTTTATCCCTAGCTAGCACACATCTTGTGTCCTCTTGTCTTGGCTTGTCTTCTGTGATTTATGTTTATGTTCTATCTGCATTTTACTATCATGATAAATGTGATTGTTAATCTGGAATTGATATTGAGCTAATATGAAACATTGAAGTAAATTTGCTATCAACATAGAACATACCTAAAATTAACACTGACTCAGCGTCAGCTCTCCCGACTATTGTGCTACCTCTCTACAAGCTCTCTCCGCCTCTCTGTTCAATATTTTCCGAAAAGTCGTCCTCCCATATTCTCTTTGCTCCGCAGCTGCAAGATCTCCCCAATGGATTTTCCTCCTGAGAACTTCTCAGTTCAGAAGATCAATTTCCTCAATCTCTCTATTTGTGTTTCCAATTGAACCCTAAGCCTCCATTTTATACTTTTCTTGTTGAGTCTTCAACAGTTGAGATTAAGTATCTCATCAACGACTAAGATTAAAACATGACTTGATCTGCCTTCTAGATCATTCTCACCCTTATTTTTATTAATACCCATTAATATTTTAATTTCCCTAAGTTTAGACCTAGGAACTCCATTACAAAATATTAATTATTTTAATAAAATACAATCCAGGTGGAATTTCACCAAATGGTTTTTGGGTTCTTTAGAACTCATGTGCCTTAGCCTCTCCACCAATTTTCAAGGCTAAAGGACTTCCAATGCTATCAAAAACTAACATGCATGAAGATGACAAAAACACAAGACACAAGATGTAGGCACTCTGCGAGGAAAAAAACCCTATCTAGGGGAAAACCTAGTCAAAATTTCTTCCTTCAATAGTGTTTCTTGAGACTCTTCAACCTAGACACAAACCTCCTCCACACAAAGCCATCCTTTGCTTCTTCGATCCAACCTTCGACCTAGTAGCAACAGAACTTCAACACTAGCAACTTCGACTTGGCAACTTCCGACATCAACAACAGCTTTGACTTTGACAAGGAGACTTGTGTTGAAATTTCTAAATCTATCCGTTAGAAATTTTATCAGTATTCTTCTGGTTTATTTCTCTTACTTGTTAATTATCAACAAATAATTTAACCATATAAACATAGAAATAAACACAATACAGTCTCAACCATCTACAGATCAACAGCTGAAAGAAATAGCAAACACACAAGTGACACCACTATTTTTGGACAACTCATCCCCGGAAAAACCCAACTTGGGAAAACCGATGCAGCAATTCTGAGAGTAATATTATTATGCAATATATCCTTGAGTACCACTGGGTGCCAAACTGGCTCACCCGACAGAGAGAAATGACTGGAAATAATACCTGTCTATTCGGAAGCAGGCATTCAAAAAACCTACCCACGAAACCCTCTCCAGCACCACTAAAGCACTGCGTCAGCCCTCTTGGCCTCTGCATCAACCTTAGAACCCTCTACGTCAGCCCTCTGGGGCACTGTGCAGCCTCTGGGACCCTCTGCATCACTCCCGATGCCTTTTGCGTGGATGACGCAGTCCCTCTGGCCTCTGTACTATCTCTGTTGGGCTTTGCGTGGCCTGCTCTGGCTTCTACATCTGCCTCTCTGCCTCTGTGCTGGTCTCTCGACACTATCTTTGCCTCTCTATCTAGTACTCACTGCCTTGCGCTGTTGATCACTGATTCGACTTTACTTAGCAACCCCGCTCTAGTAAATCGAATGACTGCTCACTCTGGTGTGTCTTCCAATTGACCCTCAAGCCTCCCTTATACTTTTCCTGTTGGTCCTTCAACGGCTGTGATTACATCTCTAATCAACGACTAAGATTAGATTTGGCTTGATCCATGACTTTTGGAACCTTCTAACCTAGTTTTATATTAATACCCATTAATATTTTATTTTTCCTGAGTTTAGACTTAGGAACTCTATTAAAAATATTAATTATTTTAATATCTCCTAAACCAGTTAGAATCTGCCCAAACCATTTTGGGTTTTGGAGATCTCATGTGCTTTAGCCTCTCCACCAATTTTCATGGCTAGAGCACATCTGATGTTACCCCAAATCAACACTCCCTCTTAGCAAGGATTGTGCTCTAGTAATACTCCACACTGAGCACTACTCTGTTATACGGCACTGGTACCTGTGTTGATGCTAGGCCTCCTCGCCCAACATCTTGTTTACTGTTGTTTCCTGTACTGCTACCCATGGCCCTGCCACTTCCACTGTTGCATCCGTATGATAACTCCCTTTGCATCCATGTTGCTGCTGGTACTTTCTCCCAACATTGCAACCCCCTCTCATCATGTTGCATCATGCTACTGCACTGCAACTCAGTTACTAAGAAGTAACTAACTGATCCACCCAACAACTGACATCTCTGTCAAGCTAGAAACACTCTCGATGCTTAAGCTCTCTCTGTCACTATCACATGCTCCCTCTACTACCTCTACGCTGCTGCAACAACTCCCTGCCTCTCACACCACTGCAAACCTCTTTGTGCCATCCTGCACTATTGCAACCTCCTCTGTGCCTCTCGCACTGCTGCAACCTGCTATATCTGCGCTGCTCGAGACTACTACAGTATAACACTCTCTGTCACTTCATCTGCATCCATTTCTACCGACATCCACCCGTCTTGCTACTCTCTCTTTAGGGCTCCCGTAGCAAGGTATAATCCAATAGGTTGGGTACCTCAAGGATCCTGCCCCTCATTGCCTGTGATCTTCTTGACTACAGCTCGATGTTTCCCCACCTCTTCTCTAGAGGTACATGAGCACTCATGGCACAATTGTCGTCCTCCTCTACCTCCTTCTCTGCCTGCGCTACCGTTGCCTTAGAGTCAGATGCCTCTCCCTTGTTCTTCTTCCTCAGACACTTGTTCGCATAATGACCCTATTCCCCATAGTTGAAGCATTTGACCTTGGAGAGTTCCTTTTTCTTCCTCTTCTCCTGCTTTCCCGCAGATGCCAAAGTTGCATCCTCTTCCTCTTCCTTCTTGATCTGAACTCCTTTGCTGCTACTTCACATCTTGCTCAACCGTCTGATCTCTTCTTGACGAAGAGCCGCCCATAATTCTTCCCAATCTGGGAGATCTGCCCTGCCGAGAATGCTCTGGACAAATGTCTCCCACTCCTCGGAGATTGTGTTTAGAGTGGTCCTCACCATCAACTCTTGATCCGGCCTAGCCCCCATGGAAATCAGTTGGTCCCAGATCTCCTTCATCTATCGAGAAAGTGATCTATCTGCTCCCCCTTCTGCATTTGGTATGACCATAGCTGAGTCTCAAGTAACATCTTTCTCTGCACGGAAGTATGTTGGTACATCAAGTCTGCGAAATCTATATGATGTTGTAAGATCATGTTACTTGTCTTTTCATAGTTGATAGAATGGTTTTTGTTGTTGTACTTAGAACTTGGTCCATCACAAGTCTAGGGTCTGTCATCAGTTTTTATTGTATATATCTTTAGGTCAATTTTGGATATAGTCTTGCATAGAGTCCAGGCCTATATCAAGAGTGGGAGTCTTTGTCTACTGCTGCAACAAGTCAGCAACAAATGTGACAAGCACACTTCAGGTACACATTGTAATTTTAATTTGTATTTATTCATTATTATGCACTTACATGTGTTTTGCAAGCAAAGGTAAGTTGAAGGGTATTTTGTTTTGTTTTGGGATTGATTTTGCTGGGCAAATTTTGCATGCAGGTAGAAGAAGATTCAAGTACAACTTCAAGCTAGAATTCAAGAGTAGAAGTATCAAATCAAAAGAAGCATTGCAGCGGGACATCCTTTGAAGACATGACAACCATCCGTATATTGTGAAGAAGTATCAAGGCCAAGAATCATCATTATAAAGTTGTAAAAGAGTCATTTGTAAAAGTGTCATCATTGGAAGAGTCATTATTGTAAAAGAGTCAATCTGCCTAGAGTCGAAAGGCATTATTGGGAGGTATAGGAGTCTTTGTTGGGATGATATCATGGTTGGGTTGCAGGTCATAGTGTAATTTGGTGTTCAGTCAAAATCATTGTAAATCATATTGTATCATGGATCGTTGTCCCTGGTACGAGAATCCACACTATTGTCTCATTTCAGTCATTATAGGGTGGCCGGGAGGTGCTAGGCTGGTGCATGAAGTGGCCTATAGGTTGGAGCCTGTGAACACTTCAGGGTTGTAGGTTGGCCTAGGATATTGGGGCATACATTTAGTTGACTACTGAAGAAACCAAAGCATTGGGGCATCCTTCTAGTGGGAGCTGGAGAAAAATGATTTTCTAGAATTCTAGGAAGTCATTGCTTTCATTTCAGTTGGGGCTGAAGATTAAAGAATTTATTAGAAAATCGTTTGGTGGTTTTTGACCCGGAGGGGGTTTTCCACCTAAAATTATTGTGTCTACTGTGTTCTTTTATTCACTGTTATTACTACATAAACATTAATAATAATTGAAGATTAACTAATGCTCTGAAAAGAGTTAAAAATTCTAATTGCTAAGAAATACTGATTCACCCCCCCTCCCAGTGTTTCCAACAATTGCATTGCATAGTTAGATCTAGTTCCCATTGCATTTTCTCATCAAAATCACTATTAGTAATCTCATTTTCTATTCGTTAGTTGTGTTTGTATCATTTTGAAATTCACGTGTTCCTAATTTGCTATATCATACAAGTGAAGGAGATCCTAATAAATGTTGATTTTTGGGTAGCATTGGATGTGCTCTAGCTCTGAAATTTTGTGGAGGGGCTAGAACACATGAGATCTCCAGGGCCCAGAAATCGTTTGGTGAAATTCCACTTGGATTGTATTTTATTAAAATAATTAATATTTTTAATCAGGTTCCTAAGTCTAAACTTAGGAAAATTAAAATATTAATCGGTATTAATAAAAATATGGGTGAGAAGATTCTAAGAGATGAGGATCAAGTCTAATTTAATCTTAGCCGTTTATTAGAGACTTAATCTCGGTCATTGATTTCTCAACAAGAAAAGTATAAATGGAGGCTTGGGTCAGTTGGAGAAGACACACAGAGAGATTGAGGAAATCGATTTTCTGGGGTGATAAGTTCTCAAGAGGGAAATCGATTGGGGAGATCTTGCAGCTGAGGGGCAGTGATAGTTCGGGAATATAGACAGAGAGGTGGAGAGAATCTTATGGAGGCAGCACAGAAGTCGGGAGAGCTGACACTGGGCCAGTTTGGGCCCACGCAGCCTTGACACAAAGCCAAGAGGGCCAGCGCGGAGGAAGAACTGCCTTCCATGTAGAAAGTCGGGGACCTGCCGAAAGCTACTGGAACATCCGGGAAAGTTGACGCAGTGGGCAGTGGCGCTGACGTAGAACCTTAGAGAGATCAATCCAGGCCCACACAATTACTGTGAAAGGGCAGCGAAGTTGTAGCCAGGGCCAGCGATATTTGTTGTCAGATCAGTCGGATTTTGTCGGGTGAAGTGAGGTAAAACTCACTCAGGTTCTCCGTCATTGTATTTCTCTATCACTAGTTTGTCTGGAGGGCAACCAACATTTGTATTCAAAACTTCTATTTAATAATAGAAAACCCTCAGAGTTGCTGCACCGGTCTTCCAGCATTGGGTTTTTCCAGGGATGTTTAGTCCAAAAATAAGTATGTCCTTTGCATGATTGTCTCATTTATTTCTCAGTACTTGATCTGTGTAATGATATAGGCTACAATTTATTTACATTAATATTTTATGAAGAATTCTGAAAATAACTTGTTAAATTGAAGAACACAAGTAGGTAATGCAAATCAGTTTAATGTAGTAGGATTTTTGGTTTGTTAGATTCAGAAATTTTCACATGGTATCAGAGCAATTACAGATCAAGGAGGATTGAAGCCATCAGCAAAAGGACAAAGGAGAATCTGTGCTGAAGAGAGTTGTCTCGAGAGAGCGCAGTTTTTAGTCGAGAGAGCAAAGGAGGGGTGACACAGTCACCAAGGCAGGCTCACGTAGAGCCTGCGTCAGCCTGTTTGTGTGACGTTGTAGTTGCAGAGGGCAGCACAGTGATTGCTGGGCCAGCGCAGAGACGGTTGAGTCCCGTTTTTCCAGTTGTTGGGGCTAGAGGTGCAACACAGACTTCATCTAGAGTTGTTGGTGGGGTGTTGATTCTGTTGGTGCTGAACAATAACTAGTGGGGCAGAAGAAAAGTAGAGGGAAACAGTTCCTCAAAAGATTTCTTGCCCAAAAATTTAGATCCAGTGTTGAGCAGCAGCAAAGAGAGATCAGAGAGGGGTGGTTTGATAGTTGTTGGTAGAAGGACTTCCGTGAAGGAAATCGAATTTCAGAAGGGCCTTGTTACTTAGAGGATTTCTAGCGCCAAAGAAATCCAGATCCAAGTTTTGCTGGGGCAGCAGCAAAAGAGGGAAAAGAGAACCTGTTCGACACTCATTCGAGCAGAGATGGCAGTTAATGGGCTGAGGGATTAGGACAGGTTGGATGGATCATCCAACTTTGTCATCTGGAAGGCCAGGATCTTGACAGTTTTGGATAAAAATCGCATCAAGGATTATGCCTTGAACACGGTTATTGTTTCGGTTGGTACTGATCCTCTCAAGAAGTACGAGGCTCAGGCAAAAGTGAAGTGCATGATCTTGGACGAGGTCAAGGATCATGTGATCCCACATATTGCTGAGAAGGACACAGCAAGGGAAATGTGGGAGGCCGTGACCACTTTGTACGAGGGAACTTTCGTTCAACGGAAGATGTTGCTTGAGAGGCAGTTGAGGCTATATCAAATGCAGAAGGGAGAAGAAATCAATCCCTTCCTTCTCAGGTTGCAAGGGATCCAAGACCAGCCAATGTTGATTTGGGGTAGCATCGGATGTGCTCTAGCCACACAAAATTAGTGGAGAGGCTATAGCACATGAGATCTCCAAGACCTAGAAATGGTTTGGGCAGAATCTAACTAGTTTGGGGGATATTAAAATAAGTAATATTTTTAATGGAGTTCCTAAGTCTAAGCTTAGGAAAAGTAAAATATTAATGTGAATCAATATAAACTAAGTTAGAATGGTCCAAAAGTCATGGATCAAGCCAAATCTAATCTTATCTGTTGATTAGAGATTTAATTTCGGTCGTTGATGAACCAACGAGAAAAGTATAAGAGGAGGCTTGAGGGTTAGTTGGAAGACACATCGAGAGAGATCAAGAACTCGATTTTTTGGGGCAGGGTTTGTTGAGGAAATTGAGTGAAGTGATCTGAGTTGTAGCTGAGGGGCAGTGAATACATAGCAGAAAGGCAGAGTTGTATTGGAAGCATCAACGCCGAAGCCGGAAGAGGGTTGACACAGAGCCAGCTAGAGGCCACACAGAGGCAGCCAGGAGCTGCGTAGAGCCTGCGGAGGGCCAGCGTGTGAGATGTAGAGGCTCCAAAGGCTAACGCAGAGCCCCAAGAGGCTGACGTTGGGCCAGACAAGCTGACGCTGGGTTAGAGAGGCTGACGCAGACCCTAGAGGCAACGCTGGGAGATTTCGTGGGGCAGATTGGAGCTGGAGAGTTGGATAGGGTGACACAGAGCAGCAGAAGCTATATTGTTACTGTGGGATTGTTCATCTGGTGGTTTAGCCAGAATATTTGTCTCCGACTGAGAGGTACTGTTGCCGAGGACATTCTTTGTTGGATGAGCCATTTCTGGCACCCTGGTTGTATTCAAAAACTGCATAATAATAAAACCCTCTTAATAGCTACACCGGTTTTCCCGCATTGGGTTTTTCTGGGGACATTAGTCCAAAAAAAACGGTGTCACTTATGTGCTTGTTTCTTTCAGTTGATGATCTGTATGTGTTGATACTGTACTTGTATTTATTTTCAGTATTTACATGGTAAATAACTTGTTAAGTAATTGAACAAGTAGGAAGAATTTTTAACGGATAGACTTAGAAATTCCAACAGCTAACTTTCGTAGGGTCTACACCAGATCCCGAATTCATGGTCAGGATTGCCCTGAATGTAGTCACTAAAGACTGGGAAGCCTTTGTCCAAAGCCATCTTGGGCAGGGCTTCTCTCCCCAGTTGGGAGGAGATGTGGGCATCTCTTCGACAAGAAGAAATCAGATAGTTGACCAAGGTGGGAAGCAACAACAAAGGGATCAGAGTCAAGGAGGAAGAAGAGGAGGATGCATCTCTTGCATTAGCGGGACAACAAGGGAAGCAAAAGAGGAAAAATAAAGATATATCCAAAGTCAGATGCTTTAGATGTGGAGAATTGGGTCATTTCACCACTCACTGCCCTTGGAAGAAGGGCAGAGAAGAGAATTTTGACTCAAAGGCTGCTCCAGCACAAACTGAAAAAGAGTGCAATGATGATGTTTGCGCCATGAGTGCTCATGCACCTCTGGAGAAGAGGTGGGGCAATATTGAGTTGTAGTCGGGAGGACTACACAAAAAGGGCAGGATCCTTGAGGTGCCTAAGCTCTTGGATCACATATGGGTACAAGAGCCCTTAATGACAGTAGCAGAATGACGGGAGTCAGTGGGTGCAAGGGATGATGGAGCGACAATGGCAGAGCTAGAGTGCCAAAGTCTGAAGCAGCGCAGTAGAGTGTTGCAGCAGTTTGGGAGGCACAGAGAAGATACAACAACAACAACAACGTTGTAGCATCAGAGGGTTAGCACAAATTAGAAGCAAAGGTAGCTTCAGGATCACGGGGCAGCCAGACTGATCAGCATGTCAACTTTTGGGTGGCTTTTCAGTTGCTTACTTCTTAGCAACTGAGTTGCATTGCAACAGTTAGCAGTGGTAGTGCTATGGGCAGCATGATATAGCATATTGAGAGGGAGTTGCAGTACAGATCCAATAGTGACAATGCCAATGTCGTGGGCAGCAATACAGATTGTAGCAGCGTAGTGGATGAGGGGCAGCAGGCCCAGCGTTAGTAGCACAGAGGACCGATGCCGTGGATCAGTGTGATACTTCTGCATGGAAGTATTGCTAGAGCACGTTCCTCGCTAAGAGGGAGTGCTGATTTTTGGGTAGCATCGGATGTGCTCTAGCTCCAAAATTTTGTGGAGGGGCTAGAACACATGAGATCTCCAAGACCCAGAAATTGTTTGGTGAAATTCCACTAGGATTGTATTTTATTAAAATAATTAATATTTTTAATGGGATTCCTAAGTCTAAACTTAGAAAATTAAAATATTAATGGGTATTAATAAAAGTATGGGTGAGAAGCTTCTGAAAGACATGGATCAAGTCTAATTTAATCTTAGTTAGTGATTAGAAACTTAATCTCGGCCGTTGATTTCTCAACAGGAAAAGTGTAAATGGAGGCCTGGGGTTAGTTGGAGAAGAGAAATAGAGAGATTGAGGAAACCGATTTTCTGAGGTGAGAAGTTCTTAGGAGGGAAATCGACTGGGGAGATCTTGTAGCTGAAGGGCAGTGATAGTTTGGGAATATAGACAAAGAGGCGGAGAGAATCTTGTGGCGGCAACGCAGTAGTCGGGAGAGCTGATGTTGGGCTAGTCTGGGCCCACACAGCCTTGACGCAGAAAGCCAGGGAGCTACTAGAACAGTCGGGAAAGCTAACACAATGGGCAATAGTGCTGACGCAGAGCTGCAGAGCCTCAGAGAGCTCCACGCAAGCCCATGCAGTTACTGCGAAAGGGCAGCAAAATTGTAGCCAAGGCCAGCCAAATTCTATCAGGTGAAGTGAGGTAAAACTCACTCAAGTTCTCCGCAATTGTATTTCTCTGTCACTGGTTTGCCGGGAGGGCAACTAGGATTTGTATTCAGAACTTCTACTTAATAATAGAAAACCCTCAGAGCTGTTGCACTGTTTTCCCACGTTGGGTTTTTCTAGGGACGTTTAGTCCAAAAATAAGTGTCTTCTTTGCATGATTATCTCATTTATTTTTCAGTACTTGATCTATATAGTGGTGTAGGTTGCAGTGTATTTACATTAATATTTTCTAAAGAATTCTGAAAATAACTTGTTACACTGAAGAACACAAGTAGGTAATGCAAATCAGTTTACTGTAGTAGGATTTTTGGTTTGTTAGATTCATAAATTTTCACAATAAACACTATAACATTTGATATCATTGTCTCTATTGTTTCATTGGGAAACCTTGAAATGCTTCACTAATTACTATTTGCATCTTGTGATCTTGTGTTGAAAAGTGATATTTGGTAATCTTAGTTACAAGTGGTTTGATATCGTTCACATTGAAGCATCTTAACATAATTTTATCTCATTGAAGCAATTTAATTTCGTCAACATTTGCATCCTCATTCTAGACTTGTGTTGCATTGTTAAAACTTACCTCCAAGCATAAGCTTGGATGTATAGAAAGATAGGACCACATTCTCCACCATTCAATTTGAGAAGTTAGACCCCCATTCACGGTTAACACAGGTGACCTTGTAGTTTCCTTGTGGGAACGGAGGCACTTGGGTGGTTAGAACTCCTGGGGAGGTATCGTTAATGATGCCTTAGCCTCCTCCCCAAGCAGTTCTCTCGACAACCTTGTTTGTGACTAGCTTCAAAACCATTGAGGAGAAGGCTTCACCTAAGCTAGGCATATAACTAAAAATAACCAAGATCTTACATCACACCTAGTTTAGTTTTGCATTTCATCTATCTAACTTTTTCTCTCCTTGCAGCATTGTTATTATTTTGACTTGAGAAATCTATTTGCAAGCTTCTTTATTTTCATTGAGCATTGTTACGGCACTGGTCTATCATATTTATCTTATATCTGTCTCATTGATCCTAATTGAATCTGTTGATTTGGGGTAGCATCATATGTGCTCTAGCCATGAAAATTGGTGGAGAGGCTAAAGCACATAAGATCTCCAAGACCCAGAAATGGTTTGGGCAGATTCTACCCGATTAAGGAGATATTAAAATAACTAATATTTTTAATGGAGTTCCTAAATCTAAACTTAGGAAAAATAAAGTATTAATGGGTATTAATATAAAACTGGGTTAGAAGGTTCCAAATGCCATGGATCAAGCCAAATATAATCTTAGCTATTGATTAGAGATATAATCTCGGCCGTTGAAGGACCAACAGGAAAAGTGTAAGAGGTGGCTTGAGGGTCAATTGGAGAACAACCAGAGTGATCAGTCATTCGATTTTCTAGATCGGGGTTTGCTAAGAGAAATCGAATCAATGATCAGTTGTAGCGAGGGGCAGTGAGTACAAGACAGAGAGGCAAAGATAGTTTCGAGAGACCAGCGCAGAAGCAGAGAGAGGCAGACGTTGAGCCAGAGGGAGCCATGTACAGGCAGAAGGGACTGCGTAAAGGCCAGAAGGGCCTGCGTCATTAGTGCAGAGGCTGCAGGAGTGACACAGAGGGTCGCGCAGTGCCTCAGAAGGCTAACGCAGAGGCCAGGTGGGCTGACGTTGGGCTTCAGATTGTGCTGGAGAGGGTTTCGTGGGGTAGACTTTCCGAATATCTGCTTCTGAATAGAGAGGTATTACTGCGGGATTATTTTCTCTGTCGGGTGAGCCAGTTTGGCACCCAGTTGTACTTAGAAAGACTGCATAATAATATAACCCTCAGAATTGTTGCACCGGTTTTCCCAAGTTGGGTTTTTCCGGGGACGAGTTGTCCAAAAACAACGGTGTCACTTGTCTGTTTGCTATTTCTTTCAGTTGTTTATCTATATATGGTTGAGACTGTATTTTGTTTATTTCAATATTTATATGATTAAATAACTTGTTTGTAATTAACAAGTAGGAGAAATAAACCAGAGAATACAGATAAAATTTCTAATGGGTAATACTTAGGAATTTCAACATGGTATCGGAGCGTTGCAGATCACTAGAGAGTTGAAGGCACCTGCTGAAGCAGAGCATTTGCAGCAAAAACCACTATCTCAAGTGACAGAAGTTGTTCCTTGCAGAAAGCGGCAAAGAAGGGTTGACACATAGGGACTGTGTCATCAATAAGCGCCAAAGAGAGGCCAACGCAGAGGCTGAGGAGGGCAGAAAAGGCTCACAAATAGATATGCAGAGATCAGGAGGGTTGACGCAATTGGCTAAGGGATCATTTCAGCTAGTGTCAGGATTGCACAGATCCTAGGGGCTTAGATCTTCATTTGCTGGGGCATAGGAAGCTGTGGGCAGATTGCGGAGAGTGAAGCTGGTGGGGTGTTGTTGCTGCCGAGATAGAACAGTACCTAACAGGGCAAAACCAAGGTAGAAGGAGTCGCTACCTAGGCATATTTCTAGCCAAGAAATCCAGATTAGTGTTACAGGTGCATAGGAGATCGAAAAGGTGCGACTTGACGGTTGGCAAGCGGATTTCCAAGAGAGAAAGCGAGACTCGGAGGGAGTCTAGTAGAGAACTCCTAGACGTGAAGTAGAGACTCAGAGAGAGTCGAAGAGAACTTCCAGAGGGAAGTAGAGATTCGGAGGAGTCGAAAGGAAGAGCGAGAGATGGCCATGAATGGACTGAGGGATCAAGACAGGTTGGACGGGGCATCCAACTTTGTCGTCTGGAAGGCCAGGATCTTGTCCATTCTAGATAGACATCGCATCAAGGCTTTCGCCTTGAGAACAATGGCTATCCAGTTGACCCAACTGACAATGAAAAGCACGAGGAAGCAATGGCCAAGGCGTAGTGCATAATCCTTGATGGGGTCAAGGATCATGTGGTCCAGCATATTGCCAAGAAGGAGACGGCAAAGGAAATGTGGGACGCCTTGAAGACATTGTACCAACATACTTACGTGTAGAGGAAGATGTTACTAGAGAATTAGTTGCGGCCATACCAGATGCAGAAGGGGGAGAAGATAGATCACATCCTCGGCAAATTGAAGGAGATCCGGGACAAGCTGACTTCCATAGGGGCCACACCAGATCAAGAGTTGATTGAGGACCACCCTAAACGCAGTCTCTGAGGAGTGGGAGACATTGGTCCAGAGTATTTTGGGTAGGGCAAATCTTCCAGATTGGGAAGAGTTGTGGGCAGTGCTTCGCCAAGAAGAGATCAAACAACTGTCCAAGACGGGAAGTAGCAGCAAAGGAGTCTAGATCAAGAAAGAGGAGGAAGAGGATGCAGCTTTGGCATCTATAGGGAAGTAGGAGAAGAGGAAGAAAAAGCTCCTCTCCAAGATAAAGTGTTTCAACTGTGGGGAACTGGGGCATTATGTGAACTAGTGTCTGAGGAAGAAGAATAAGGGAGAGGCGTTTGACTCCAAGGCAATGCCAGCGAAGGCAGAAAAGGAGGTAGAAAATGATGATGATTGTGCCATGAGTGCTCATGTACCTCTAGAGAAGAGGTGGGGAGACATCGAACTGTAGTTAGGAAGGCTACAGGGAATGAGGGGTAGGATCCTTAAGGTACCCAAACTTTTGGATTATACGTAGCTATGGGAGCCCCGAAGTGAGAGTGGCAGGATGGCGGATGTTGGTAGAAACGAATGTGGATGAAGTGACAGAGAGTGCTACAGTGCAGTAGTCCCGAGCAATGCAGAAAAGGTTGCAGCAATGCGAGAGGCACAGAGGAGGTTGCAACAATGCAGGATGGCACAAAGAGGTTTGCAGCAGTGCGAGAGGTAGGGAGTAGTTGTAGCAGTGTAGAGGAAGTAGAGGGAGCACTAGATAACGACAGAGAGAGCTTCAACATCGGGAGTGTTTCTAGCCTGACAGGGATGTCAATAGTTGGGTGGATCAGTTACTTACTTCTCAGTAACTAAGTTGTAGTGCAGTAGCAGTTGGTAGTAGCACGATGCGGCATGATGAAAGGGGGTTGCAGTGCAGCTGCAGTGTTGGGAGAAAGGACCAACAGCAGCACGGATGCAGAGGGAGCTGTTGTACTGATGTAGCAATGGCAATGGCAGGGCCATGGGCAGCAGTGCAGGATGCAGTAGTGCAGAGGATGTTGGGCGGGGAGGCATAGCATCAGCATAGGTATCGGTGCCGTATAATCAGAGTAATGCTCAGTGTGGCGTATTACTAGAGCACAATCCTCGCTAAGAGGGAGTGTTGATTTTGGGTAGCATCAGATGTGCTCTAGCCATGAAAATTGGTGGAGAGGCTAAAGCACATGAGATCTCCAAGACCCAGAAATGGTTTGGGCAGATTCTACCCGGTTAAGGAGATATTATAATAATTAATATTTTTAATGGAGTTCCTAAGTCTAAACTTAGGAAAAATAAAATATTAATGGATATTAATATAAAAGTGGGTTAGAAGTTTCCAAATGACATGGATCAAGCCAAATTTAATCTTAGCCATTGATTATAGATGTAATCTCGGTCGTTGAAGTACCAATAGGAAAAGTATAAGAGGAGGCTTGAGGGCCAGTTGGAGAACACACCAGAGTGATCAGTCATTCGATTTTCTAGAGCGGGGTTTGCTAAGAGAAATCGAATCAGTGATCAGTTGCAACGAGGGGTAGTGATAATGAGATAGAGAGGCAGAGATAGTGTCGAGAGACCAGTGTAGAACCAATGAGAGGCAGACGCTGAGCCAGAGGGAGCCACGCAGAGGAAGAAGGGACTGCGCAAAGGCCAGAAGGCCCTGCGTGATTCACGCAGAGGCTGCAAGAGTGATACAGAGGGTCGTAGAGGATGCACAGTGCCTTAGAGGGTTGATGCAGTGAGTTTCGGGTTGATGCAGAGGCCAGGTGGGCTAACGCTGGGCTTCAAATTATGTTGGAGAGGGTTTCGTGGGGCAGATTTTCCGAATATCTACTTTCGAATAGAGAGGTATTACTGCCAGATTATTTCTCTATCAGGTGAACCAGTTTGGCACCCAGTTGTATTCAGAAAGACTGCATAACAATATAACCCTAAAAATTGCTCCACCGATTTTCCCAAATTGGGTTTTTCCGGGGACGAGTTGTCCAAAAACAACGGTGTCACTTGTGTGTTTGCTATTTCTTTCAGCTGTTGATCTGTAGATGGTTGAGACTGTATTGTGTTTATTTCAGTATTTATATGATTAAATAACTTGTTTGTAATTAACAAGTAGGAAAAATAAACCAGAGAATACAGATAAAATTTCTAACGGGAATACTTAGAAATTTCAACAGAATCCATGTTAAGACAGATTTCTCATAAATATTCACACTTGCTCTAGTCATAATCAAGTTACACTAACAATAATTGCCTTGCCCTTAGATCTCCTAGACTTGTTGCTTGAAACTTGCTTCAACAAGTTTTCCTCCATTAACCATCCTTAGGGACTAACGCCCTTCACTTTGCTAGGAGAGCGTCTAAACGGAGTTAGTAGGCGACCTTGTACCCTTTAGGTGGCAACAAAGCTGTCCAGAGAAGGAGAAATTTGTTCTCCTATGGGGTTACCCACATTTTGGTGGGTAACATGCTTGAACTTAGATCCTGAAAAGCTTTATACATTTTGTTTGAGTGCCTTATACTACAATTTCACTTCTATCATATGCATAAATCCTACATGATTTGGCCCTAATTCTCTGGATATTGAATTTTGAAATTAGATGACCAAATTCAAAATGTCTAGTTCTGTCATCAAAGTCTAAAGAAGTCACCAGGTTTAAACTTCAACTCTTGAACTCCAAGAAGCGTTCCGAGTAGATGGACATCTTCAGACCCAGGCTCTACAAATGGGAGGTTCAATAACCTGGATGTACAATTTGTAGATGCCCTCTCAGATGGCCAATTCAGATCCTATCTAATTGGCAATAGATGGCATGGCATATATAGAGTACTAGGTAGTATGATGATTTTTTGGACCCTAAAAGCTTCAATGTTTATGTATGTTCCTTCAAAACTTCAATTATATGTATTGCACATTTGATATCTTGATGTCATTTTGCTATATTCACCTTACATGATATATACATGAGCATACTTTGCATTTCGGTGTCTAATGGTTTGAACTTTGAATTGACATTGATGCACATGAATTTATATTTTTCTGTCTAATTTGAATTTGTATGTATTAGTGACTGGTTTTGCAATCCATTTGTTTGGCCAGCTCTGCTCTTCACAATTCTGGGAATTTCTGTCTAGGCAACTTTGACTAGCACTTCAATATCTATTTTTTCATCCTTCAGTAGGAGTGATCTTGGTACTCCCATAGTCTGATGTTAATTGGTTGCATCTTCTAATGTGGACATTGATAAGATTATCTTATTGTATCACAATGATTTATGCCAATTAGTTTCTCCAATTCTTGTTGTCGAGTATAATTAAACTGTCGACAAGTTGTGGAAGTTTTAAGATTGCTAATATGGTGTCCTTACGTGAACCTAGCTTTCTTTACAGGCAAGTTTTCTTTAAACGATTTGCTTTAATTTCGATCTACTTTGTCAAGCAATCCTTCATACCAAACTATTTTTGAAAAGATTAGCTAGATAAGATTGGCTTTGTCAAGCATTCCTTCATGCCAAACTAGTTTTGAAAAGATTAGCTAGATAAGATTGGCTTGAGTAAACAGAGATAGCTTCTAGGTGCTGTGCTTAATAATTTTGACTGACAAGATTTTGCATAATCTATATACATGTGGGGTATATTATAAAGTCACACTGCCAAACCAGGAATTCTGAAGGAAAATCTTGAAAAAATTTAAAACTGGAATGCATTATCCCTCATAAATTCTCAGATCTCCGTAGAGTCTCTTGTGCTTTAGGTTGCAAGTTGAAACTAGTCTGCGAATGATCTTAATCCAAGATTTTCTGGTTTCTGTGGCAAGCTTAATCTGCTGTTGTGTGTTTTGTAGGCCTGATGAAGAGGAGTTATTTGCCAAGTCTGCACAAAATGCATATAAACAGTTTCGAGATAAAGCAGCATTCTCGAGGTCTATGAGTGTAAGTTTCCATTGTTCTATTGTGTTTTCCATCTATGCTACTGTGGACTGTTTGCTTTATAAATTCATGGTCATTTTGTCTGTTGCATTTCCAACAGGTTGATAGTATGGAGGCTGTGGCTCAAGGTAGGGTGTGGACCGGTAAAGATGCAGCTAGTCTTGGTTTGGTGGATGCAATTGGAGGGTTTTCCAGAGCTGTTGCAATTGCAAAACAAAAGGCAAACATACCACTTGATAGGAAGGTGAGAAACCCTATTTGTTATTTTTAATAAGAATTAAAAAGTATAATATTTGTATATGCCAAACTGTTTTATTTCGTATCTGTTTTCATTATAATATTATCTCTTTACTCAGGTTTCCCTGGTGGAGTTGTCTAGAAGTTCACCATCTTTACCTGAACTTATCAGTAGTGGGGCACGTGCAATATTTGGTCTTCCATCAGGGCTAAGCTTGGACGAAAGACTTAAGGAACTTTTTCAGGAGCTTTCTCCATCTGGAGTGCAAGCTCGAATGGATAGTATTATTCTTCAAGGTCTTGGAGAATATCAAGATGGACAGGTGTTCCTCAAGATTATTAAGGATTATCTCAGCTCTTTCTGAAACCTGAAACTTGCATGTACATATAAAATGGCTTGTAAAGGTAGTTTGTCTTCTGTTAAAGTAAAGGCAAGTATGTCCTATGAACTAAAGTCACCATTGTATAGACACCCAATTCATTTGTGGAGCTAAAATTGTCACTTCAGACAATAGTTCAACCGAATTGGACTGTTAAGGTCTAAATTGCTACAGTGGTAAAACATTTAATATCCAATGCCTGTATTTATTCAACTATATCAAGTTCTGAATAACAAAGTTGGGCTGCTGATTAGCAAAGCTCACCCAATTTGAATTTTTAACTAGACTGGTCTGGAATCTGAACAGCTTCTGTGCTTTTCATGATGCTGGGAAATACATAAAACTTTGGAAACATGCTTTATGATTGGATCTCATGTCTCTCCTTTATCATTTTCAGCCAATTCTCTTTTTAGTATTTACAATAGTATGATGAGTCTACAAAATTTTCTACATTAATTCCCCATCTCAGTGTAATATTCCAAATGGAAAATTACCGTAGATAAAAGAAGCAATGAACTAGCTACAGCTACAAAATTTAGAAATGCACAACAATACACATTTGAACACATAATATGAGCAAAAACTTTGAGTCATTGTATTAATTTTGATAAATATGAGTACAATAAATGAGATCAGAGGAACCTGGGCTTGCTGCTGCAAGCTATGGCAAGAACCCAGGAGTGACTACAATGCTCAAATGCCGGAAAGATCCCCTAGGAAGAACTGCACATGCCCAGGAAGAACTGCTCACTGCTTCTGGAAGGAAACTCAAGGACTGCCCTGAAGAGTGCCCAGAATGAACTGAAACTCTGATGGTGGCCTCCTCACTAGATACCTGACAAGACCTAGAAATATCTCACGAACCCAAGTAGTGGAAATGGTTTTAGGGTGAACTGTGCCCTCCAACAATTTTCATCGCTGGATGGAACTATGAATTCTACCCTCACAAGTGCTCAGAAAATTCTGCAAAATTAATCTTAGCCTCATCTCACCAAACCCACAAAAATCCAAAAAGGGTGTGAGCTGAATCCATTGACCCCCGGTGACCCCCAACAATCTGGGCAGAAAACTCCCCACAGTTTTGATATCACTGAATTATGCCCCAAATCTACCACAAGAAATTTCTCCTAACTCTGACTAATTCTCCACTGAGAGATACCTCCTATCTCCAGCCCTTTCTCTCCACAAATTATTCTCCCTTCTTTCCTGACGCGGGCTAAGCCAAAAACCCTTTCGTAATGTTCAAAGTGAGATACATGGCTCCTCAAAATCCCTGCCTCACAGCGCAATAAATTTGCTACAGAATATTTGGCAATGTGTGGGAAAAACTCCTACAAATCCTCCTTAACTCTATCAATCCATAGCTGATCTCAATTGGGATGCTTCGAACTACTTCTACGCCCAAGTAAATTACTCACCAGATGGAAATGATCTGCAATGTAGCTCCTTTAGAAGTCCTGAGATAGACTTCTCTCTATTCTTCTAGGGCAACACTCGGAGTTCGCCAGAGGTAGAAGTGGAATTCCGAATTGGGAATCCCTTGTCCTAAACAACGTCATTGACTTGGCTAAACAACTCAAGAAAACTTGTGTTCAGAAGTTAAATTGTCAAAAGATGCAAATGAAGGCCTCTTTTGAATTTTCCTTATTTATAATTGTTCGCCTACTCTCCCTTTGTGGCCCCACACTTTCTCTCTCCTAATTTGCACCTCTTCCTCTTTTCTCTCTCCTCCCAGAGTGTGAGTTCCCTTCTTGAGTCGAATTTCTCCCTCTTGTGGGCCCCACGTTCCACTAGAGCTGCAGTTTTCCTTTTTCCTCCTAAGTGCCAATGTCGAAATAGCCTCCTCTTCCAAAAATCCTCTCTAATGCAAAAAATCAAATTAGGGATATTACGGTCCTCCTCGCTAAAAATTGTTTGTCCTCGAGCAATGCTTTAATAAATGCCCCCTCTGACTGTTGATCACCACTATCACCACCTGTAATACCAGGGTCCCAAATGTGGCACTGAGTCCATCCCCGATCTTTGCACTATCTGGTCATGAAGGAATCCCTTGATACTCGGATCCCAAGCCATCTTGATCGCTGTAAAGAACCCCTTGCGCCTCTCATTGTCCAGACAAATATAGGTACCAGAAGCCTTCTGCATACTATCAATAAGTGAAGCATCATGATAATGTAAGACTTTGTCCAACTCCCCATGACACTGCCCTATCGAGTAGTCCACCACCTGTACTCCAAGACTAAACTCCTGAAGATTCAACCCAATCCCTGTGGGGATGAAGTCTCTCCTGCATGGGCTTCCCCTGATATCCTCCTACTGACCAACCTACCATGCTGATGAAGTCCCCCATGCCATCAACGAGTCACAAAAGCCCAATGGAAGATCTAAATGATCTCCCCCTGTGGTAGCCAGCTCATCCCTAAAGGTCGCTGAGTTGTCTAGTACTATGATGCCCGGGTCCCATGCTAGTGTCAAAAGGGTGCCACCATGTTATCATTGTGCCACTTTGGCTCTAACAAGCTGTCCATCATGTGCACATTGTATCCTCGTCCCTTGAATCCTGGTGGTGAAATATCGACGAAGACCAAGCTCATCCTGCCCAAGTATCTCTATGACGTCAATATCTACCCATCCATTGCTAATCACAATCTTGAGTTGCAGCTGGACACCCCTGTCTCGCCAAACAATGGAGGCCTTAGCGATCTCCCATGTGTCAACCCCAAAGTGAGCTAAATCACCCTTGGCACTGGTCTTGCTTCTCATGAAATGGAGTGGTTTGTCGGGCAACTAAATCCCTTGATCCCATAACTAGATCTATTGCAGCGCAGTCCTGACGACTATTGAAATTCACATGCCCCACATATATGCTCCCTTCATGTAATTGATATATAGACTCCACACAACATGAATCAATCTAGTGCATGCAAAACGACCCTGTGCCTTCAATGCCACATCGTGGGATTTGTTGTCCTGTCTCCTGAAAACACACCCCAATACTGTCCGGAGACTAAACATCTACCCATAAGAAAGGACAACCACCTGCTGTATATGTTCCCATGACACCTCGGAGTGCCTCACCCAAAATGTGTCATGCATCCCCTTAAATGTGAACTCAAGAGTGGAACATACGCTACCTCTGTAGCAAACCTTCCACTCCCCGAACCTGTACCTATCAGCTTGTGCCTTGACCCATTGCCACTACTGAGGTGTCTCTCCCCTACTGCATCGAGTCCTATCCAAATATCTCAGGTGAGCTCCCTGACCCTTGTTGCTGGTGCCGAGAGTGTCGAAGGACAATAGCCAAATCATCTGTGCCTGCAAGCGATGTAGAAGAGGAACATGCATGTAAGTCTCCATGGATACCGTAAAGTGTCGCTCATCTGCATCCTCGTCATGTTGGAATTTCTAAGTCTATCTATTAGAAATTCTTCCTATACTATCTGATTTATTTCTTCCTACTTGTTTAGTTACTTAACAAGTTATTTACTATGTAAATACTGAAAATAAATACAAGTAAAGTATCAATACATACAGATCATCAACTAAAAGAAAAAACAAACACAAGTGACACCATTGTTTTTGGACTAATTTCCCCGTATAATCTAAGAGGTTGGGTACCTCGAGGATCCTGCCCCTCTGTTAAACTCACATGGGCAACAAGAGAAAATATGAAAGATAAAACATGCAGTACAATTTTTATTGACAAATGATATACATTTATAGTACATTGTTTAACCGTTGGGTTTCACATCCCAAGGTCTCTTGGACTCCTTTTGTCCATTCGGCTTCCACACTAACCCATTGAGGATTAGGTGTCCAACATTCCCCCCCTTAATCCGAAGGGTTATGTATGAGTCCAAGAAGAGAGCTGTAATACAAAATGTGCAAAAAATTCATGGCAGCACTAGGCTGAATGTGCTCTATGAAATGTTGGTATAAAGGGCAGTGGTTTAAGGATGACCACCAACACTGGAACGCTTAGTGCAGTTCCCGGAACTCTTCCAAAATTGGCAAGAAGCTGAAGTCTTCTGCTAGAGGAAGTGATCTTATTGTTTTAAAGAGGGAAACCTTCAACCATGAAAGGGAAGTCTCACCCCGCATAAAAGGGAGAACTTCAACCTGAAAAGGGAAGTCTCAACCTGTGATGGTTTAAGGATGACCAACAACGCTGGAATGCTTAATGCAATTCCTGGAACTCTTCCAAAACTAGCAAGAAGCTGGAGTCTTCTGCTAGAGGAAGTGTTCTCAATTTTTCTCCTGGAATTCTTCCAAAACTGGCAAGACGTTGAAGTCTTCTGCTAGAGGAAGTGTCCCAGATTGCCAACTGAAGGCATGTTCACGGGCATCTTTGTCTCTGGCTACAACTCTAAAACTGGTGTGGCAGGTTGTGGCTCAGGCTCCCTTGATGTGGCTTTGAAGCTTGTAGATGACCATCATTTCCCCCCCTGTCAGATACAAGGTGAGATGATGGAGAAAACTCAACTGCAAGACTGTTCAATACTCTGGAACAAGTTCTGACATGTGTTTGGAATATCTTCTTGGCTATTGATGCCCATTGCCAAGAAGCGATCCATCCAAGATGAATCTTTGTTCTTGTAGGACATTTGTTTTTGAAGCATCTGTGTGAAGAATGACTGGTTTTATGACAGTGCTTACATGGATGAAGATCAAAACAGTGATCTTTCAAATGGCCAACTTAATCACAGTGTTGGCATTTCATGATCTGTTGTTGTTGTTGTTGCTGTGGAAGAGGGGCAGAGTCTGGAACAGCTGAAGCTGAACTGTCATGAGGAGCAAGTGAACTATCATGAATTAATCCAGCGCTTTGAAACTGAATGGGCTTGGCATAGTCTGGAATATGAAAGGACAAGTCCTTGTCATATCCAAGACCAGTTCTGTGCTTGTTGTGGACAAGCTGTTCCCAAGGTCTGATGATGGGCTTGGGAAGTGCACACTGAGTTTCTGCATCTGCATGTACTACTGCTGCTTTATTGGGCACTGGATCTATATGAACTTCAACAATATTGTCTTGCTGTTTATGGGAGTCTGCTTCATTTTCCTTGTAATCCGTCTCACGACAACTCAATGTCTCCCCACCTCCTCTCTCGAGGTGCATGAGCACTCATGGCACAGTGATCATCAGTCTCCACTTCTTCGCCTTAGCCGGCGCAACCTTGGTCTCAGAAGCCTCTCCCTTGCTCTTCTTCCTAGGACACTGGTTCGCATAGTGACCCAATTCCCCACAATGGAAGCACTTGACCTTGGAGAGGTCCTTCTTCTTTCTTTTCTCCTACGTTCTCGTAGATGTGAGAGTCGCATCTTCTTCTTCCTCCTTGATTCTGACCCCTTTTCTACTACTCCCTGCCTTGGACACCCATCTGATCTCTTCTTGACGAAGAGCCGCCCACAGTTCCTCCCAATCTGGAAGGCTCGTCCTTCCCATTATGCTCTGGAAAAATACCTCCCAATCATTTGAGACTGCGTTTAATGTGGTCCTCACCATCAGTTCCTGATCTAGTGTGACCCCTATGGAAGTTAGCTGATCACGAATCTCCTTCAGTCCACCGAGGAAGACATCTATCTGCTCTCCCTTCTGCATCTGATATGTTGTGTTGATTTGGGGTAGCATCGGATGTGCTCTAACCACAAAAATTGGTGGAGAGGCTAAGGCACATGAGATCTCCAATACCTAGAAAGGGTTTGGGTAGATTCTAAACAGTTTGGGAGATATTAAAATAATTAATATTTTTAATGGAATCCCTAAGTCTAAATTCAGGGAAAATAAAATATTAATATGTGTTAATATAAAACTCTATTAGAATGGTCCAAAAGTCATGGATCAAGCCAGACCTAATCTTAGCCGTTAATTAGGGACTTAACACCAGTTGTTGATTTGTCAACGAGAAAAGTATAAGCGGAGGCTTGAGGGTCACTTGGAGAACACACTGAGGGAGACCATTCAATTCAATTTCTTGAGCAGGATTAACTGAGAAATTGAACCAGTGGTCTAGTGAGCAGTCAAGAGGGCAGAAGCCAAAACTACTGGGAACAACCGGAATTGCTGGGAAAACTAACGCAGAGGGCAGAAGCCAGAACTATCGGAACAATCGGGAATGTTGATGCAGAGGGCAGAAGCCGAAACTGTTGGGAACAGCCAGAACTGCTGGAACAGCTGGAACAACCCGGAAAGCTAACGCAAAGGTCAGAAGCCGGAACAACCCGAAAAGCTAACGCATAGGTCAGAAGTTGGAACTGTCG
Organism: Pinus tabuliformis; assembly: GCA_031772625.1. NCBI lineage: Eukaryota > Viridiplantae > Streptophyta > Pinopsida > Pinales > Pinaceae > Pinus > Pinus tabuliformis. The sequence goes on along the minus strand of CM062820.1, from coordinate 1,528,502,383 downwards.
GGAATTGCCAGAACAGTCGGGAAAACTGACATAGAGGGCAAAAGCTGGAACAGTCGAGAACAACCGGAACAGCTGGGAACTTCCGGAACAGCTGGTAAAGTTGATGCAGAGGGCGAAAGCCGGAACTTCTGGGAACAGCTGAGAAGTGCTAGGAAAGCTAACGTAGAGGGCAGAAGAGATGACACAAAAATAGTTGTGACTAGCCAGTCTTGTGCCGAATCAGCTGGAATTCTGCCGGGTGAAGTGAGGTAAAACTCACTCAGATTTTCCGCCAATATTTTCTCTGTAAAGGATTGCTAGATGAGCATCCTAGATTTGTAACCAAATATTTCTCCTACATAATAATAAAATCCTCTCTTGCTGCACTAGTTTTCCCACATTGGGTTTTTCCAGGGACTGTTGTCCAAAATATCTGTGTCAATGTGTTGATTCTTGTGCATATGTTTGTTTCTGTATTATGGTGTGATATCTGCAGCAATATTTATTTTAATGTTTACTAAAGTAATTTCTTAAATAACTTATTGAGAAATAAGTAGGAAAAGTAAATATATCGCTGCAGTGATAGAATTTCAACATGGTATCAGAGCAAGTAATTAGAGACTAGAAGGGAAAATCAGTTATGGGTCAAGACCACGATGTAGAGGCATCCAAGTCAGGGTACTCACACAGATTTTCAAAAGATTGCACGAGAGAAAGAGACTTCGATTTCTCTATGTTGGCTTCCAGGCTAGAAGAAGTGGCTTGTATGACTAATTCTGCATCTTCAGAAGTGTGGTATATAGAAAGTGGAGCTTCGTGGTATATGACGGGTGTTGACCACTACGTGTCAACTACTTGTAGCAGTACACCCCCTTTTTTTACAAAAGGGATATCATTTGATCGACATGTCCGTGCCAGTCATCATCAACCTGATCACGTCATGTTGTAAACCCAGTCTGCATGTGTAAATTGTAAATAATCTTAGCAGATTTGGGTCATGTATGTAAACTGTCTAGGCAAACCTAAGCTTTTAAGTGATAATCTACGTTCCGGAAGCCTAACCCCGAAGCCGGAATGAATTGTCATTAGAATCTTAGGTGAATCCTAGTGTGCTTCGAGTCTATGTAAAAGTAATTTGGGAATAGACCTAACTACTTGGTTAGGCTATTTTATTGCAAATTGTTTGATCTGTTAGATTATGTTTGTGTCGCAGAACTGGGTAGTCTATGAGGGTCTATGTCAAATGGGTTTTCCCCCTTGAGATGTAAAATTGTAAAAGTCATGATGTAAAGTGTCTTGAGGGTTAGAAAATTTGTTAATCCCCTCATAAGTCCTAAGTCCTAGGTCTTAGGTGATATTTCCAAAGGCTAAGTTCGAGGATCTAAAAAATAAAAAATTAAAAAAAAACAATAAAAATAAAAGATATAAATAATAAAAAATAAAATTTTAAAAATAAATAATTTTTTTTGAAAAATAAAATAAAATAATAATAAGTCAAATTTTTTAGAATTTTATTTTTTTAATATATTAAAATGCATTTAAAAATTTGGACTGATGAGATTAAAAGAAATCTTGACCCTCATCGACGGTCGAGATTAGTTTGACATGGATCACTCGAACTAGCTATTGGGAATTTTTCCTTTAAATAAGGTGTTAGGGGTCATTTGAGATGATTTGATCTGTGAGTCTTGTGCTGAAGAAAGCTCTCTTGTAAAAATTTTCTTGTGCAATAAAGAAAGACTTTGGGGTTGAAATCTTGCTGGTATTACTCTCCTGAAATGTTGTAAGTTGCTTTATTTTCTGCATAAATTTATTTTCGGTCATTACTAATAGCTTGGTGAAGAGTGATGTTGAACACAGGGATCTTGTTTACTCACTAGGGTTTGAATGGTAATAAACTTTTGAAAATAATGGCAGGTATCTCCATTAGATTTGGGTTTTACTACTATTTTTTCCCTCTTTATTGATAGTTGAAGTAAGTTGTGCAGGAAATCTAGATTGTGAAGATCAACGGGCGTTTGGAGAAGTTTTCGGCCAAACCAGCAAACTCCCAGAAAGCATTTTCTTGAAGAGCCCAGCCAGTTTCGATTTTGGGTCTACTATTTAAATTTATCTTTTGAATGCATGAGAGATTTTCTAAAGTATCTCATAGTAAATCTAACATTTTGAAAATATTTCTGTCGATTATTGACAAATCTGGCTACTTAGAGTCATAAATCTGTGAATGTTGTAATTTAGCTGGTTCTTAGGGATTTTAGGGTTTCAATTTTTTTTTTCAAGTTCTTGCTGTTTGTTTTCATGGTTTTCAGGTTGCAGGTATAGGTTTTGAAAATTTTGTAGGGATAATCTTCAATAGGTTTTTCAAAATTTTGCTTAAAGGGTCAGTTATTTGCTCGCTGGGGTTTCATTTTCGCAGGAAAATTTTCGAAATTTTTCGAGAAGAGCCTCCTGGATTGTGCCAAGTTCCAGCACTCTACATTCTTTTCCTCAACTCTCTGCGTCCAGCCTACAAAACGAATCTGCGGCTACCTCATCCTTGTGTGTTACCTTCATTCACTCAGCCTCCTTCGTGACTTCTTTTCTCAGCTCCCCTCCATGCAACAACTTCTCCTCTACGCATATCCTTACTGTACGCTGCCTCCAAACACAGTTCCATCCTCCATCCAGCTTTCCCTCCACACTACTTTCGTTGAGCTCCTTCCCATGCTGCTCCAGAGCCTGCAAAAAACAAAATTTAAATCCTTTCATTTGCTGCCAGATCTGCACGCAGTCCTCATCAAGCTTATCCCCTCTTCTCTGCCATTCTCACTGTGTGTCTTTCATTACTCATGCAACGTCTCATTGCACTCCTCATGCTCACATCCCTTCCCTCACGCAGCCATCCAAACACTTCCATCACCAGATTCGTTTCTCCATCAGTCCATTTCTGACACGTTGTTTTCTTATCTTCCAACTCGCATCCTCTCCAAATCTCCGTCATTATTGCACCTGCAAAAGAAACTCGTGAACCCTCATCCTTCTGCTTTCAGGCTGTCGACTCCTTCGCTCTCCTCTGTAGCCTGCATCTCCGTTGGGCTGACCTGCATACATACATAGCAACAAAAACGTTTCGATTTTTTTTTGTATATACGGGCTAGGGTCATATTTAGTTTTGTTTTTATTGCATGTGTTGGTTAATAAATTATATGCGGTGTATATATTTCTTTTAGTTAGGGGTTAGGGTCTAGATATATATTAATTTTCATTTTTGTTTTCTTTTTAGTTAGGTTATATATATATATGTGTGTGTGTGTGTGTGTGTGTGTGTGTGTGTTGTGAATTTAACTTAGGACTTCATAAAAAAAAAATAGATTTGATTTAGGTTTTAGATTTAAATTTTTATTTAGATTTTAGATTTAGTTTTGTTTTGTTTAAATTTTTACCTTAAAAATAATATTAAAAAATATAAAAATAAATAAATAAATAAATTTTGAAAATTTTGTCACATTTAGTCTTCACATATTCACTCAAAGATTTATCACATTTACAATGTTGGTGTATCTTTTCTGCTAAGGTTAATAGATTTTCGATGTGGGGTTAATATTTATCATTTTTATATGGTTAAACATGCTTAAATGTTCATTTGAATATTAGCTATATGAAATTAATAACTGGTTAGCATTTAAAATCTACTTGGTTATTTAAAGCATTTATCTTTTGAAATTTTAATTGCTGAATCATTATTAAGGCGTTGTATTTTTGTTGAATATCTGGCATTTCGCTTAGGTTATTTGATGATAAATGATTGTTAATGGTGGAATTACAAAGTTGATATTTTTGCAGCTTTTGATAAACAATTACTTAATCATGAACTCCATAAGGCACTGGTCCATTAATTTCTAAAATCAATCAAGTGCTAAATTGCCTTGCTGTGTCTCCCAACCCAACTGGTCCACAATTGGTCATCCTTTATCCCATAGGGTCTAACCCCTTTAGCCGCGAGAGACGGCTTAAACAAAGATATCAAAGATCGGGGTGACAGCACCCGGTCTAAGCATTGTCATGACAATCTGTGCAACAACATTTTTTGGCATTGTTACCGGGGATAGAGTTTTTCTGTCTTTGGTCCTTTCCTTTCGAGCTTTTTCGTGTTTCACTTCATGTCTGGGTGGCGACTCCACTTCATATATCATCTGCAAGAGTGTTGTTATGAAACCAACTCACAAAAAGATAGAAAATAGAGATCCACGCCTTAAAATTCAGCCTCTTCGAGGGGGCAACCTCCTTTACATTACATAAATGAACAATTCTTGGATGATACAAATGACAAAACCTTCTTTCTATATATAGGAGTCTAAGGAGTCACAATATAATCCAGCCGACCTAACAATAATAATATACAGCCACAAAAATAACAATAGAGAGATTCTATGGGGCACAGAAATAACAATATGGGGGTAATAGGGGCACAACAATATAAATAAGGGTATAACTACAATAGTAATGGGGTTATCAACAGGGGCACAACAATATAAATAAGGGTATAACTACAATAGTAATGGGGTAATCACTAGTATTATAGGGACCCAACATGCCCCTCTCCTTCAAAAAAGTGTTGTCCTCAACGCTTGAGTAGTTCTGGATACTTCTGCATAAAATTCTCATCCTCCCATGTGGAATCTTCAGCGGATAAGTTCTTCCACTTGATAAGATACTCTGAAATTGATCGATTTCGTAGCTGTCGAGTTCTTGTTTCTGTCACTGCTTCCGGTTCCAATATAATTTTTCCTTCCTCGTCAAGTTCTGGCAATATTGTTTGAACTGGGAGCTTGTCGCCTATAACCTTCTTTAAACATGAAACATGGAAAACTGGGTGCAATCGAGAAGTTGCAGGAAGCTCCAATTTGTATGCCATAGTACCAATCTTTTCCAACACCTTGTATGGACCATAATACTTTGGTGATAATTTATTATCCTTCTTAGCTTGCTTTAGGGACATTTGCTTATATGGTTGTAGCCGTAGGAATACCCAATCACCTACATCAAAACTTCTTTCACTGCGATGTTGATCTGCTTGTTGTTTCATTCTATTTTGTGCCAACACGAGGTTATCCTTTAAGAGTTGGAGGACTTGTTGATGTTCGATGTGATGTTCCACTGCCTGAACCTTAGAATTTTCTCTTAAATATGATGTGATTGATGGTGGTTGGTACCCATAAAGTGCCATAAATGGGGTCATTTTTGTTGCTGTATGGAAGGAAGTGTTATACCACCATTCAGCCAGAGGCAACCATTTGACCCATTGTGTCTGTTTATCAGATACAAAGCAACGAAGATATCCTTCCAAACATTTGTTTACTATCTCAGTTTGCCCATCAGATTGAGGATGATAAGATGAGCTATGAGCTAACTGAGTACCAAGACAAGAAAATAATTTTGTCCAAAAATTTCCAGTGAAAATGGGATCTCTGTCACTTACAATAATCTTTGGGTTTCCATGTAGCTTTTGAACTGTTTCCATAAATGCAGTAGAAATTGTATTGGCTTTAAATGGATGTGATAAAGCACAAAAGTGTGCATACTTGGTAAGTCTGTCAACTACCACCATGATGACACTCTTTCCCTCAGACTTGGGTAAACCTGTGATAAAATCCATTGAAACCTCCACCCAACGTTGGCTTGGAATGGATAAAGGTTGTAATAGACCCGGTGTCTTAATTGTTTCAACTTTATTTTGTTGGCAAACCAAACATTCCGCCACAAACTTTTGAATATCTGATTTAAGGCCATCCCAAAAAAATTCCTTCTTAACCCTGTGGTAAGTTTTTAAAAATCCCGAGTGCCCTCCTAAGGGAGAAGTGTGCAATTCCATAAGAATCTTTTGTTTTAGCTGGGAATTCTTACAGAGGTATAAGCGATCTTTGTACCATAACGAATCATTTTGCCAGCTAAATGTATCAGAAGTACTGGAATCTTGTTGTAGCTTTCGAATAAGTGCCCACACTTCTTCGTCATTCTTCCATTCCTCCTTTGCTTCGTTTATCCAATCTGGTTGGATAATAGAAATGGCAAACAACAATGCTTCCATATCCTCATCCTTTCTTGAGAGTGCATCTGCCACCACATTTTGCTTCCCTTTTTTGTAGATGATTTCAAAGTCATAACCCAACATCTTTGTGACCCCCTTTTGTTGCTCTTCAGAGGATAATCTTTGTTCTAAAAAGTATTTAAGGCTATCATGATCCGTTTTTACCTTGAAGTGTCTTCCCATTAGGTAGGGTCGCCATTTCTTAAGTGCATGGAGTATTGCCAACATTTCCTTCTCATAAATAGCTTTGCTTAAAAACTTTCCCTTGATTGGACGACTTTCAAAAGCAATGGGTCTTTCATCTTGCATTAGAACAGCACCAATTCCATTTCCTGAAGCATCACATTCCACAATAAAGGTTTTTGTGAAGTCCGGTGTAGCTAAGACCGGTGCTTGGCACATTGCCTCTTTAAGATGTTTAAAGGCCTTTGTTGCTTCCGGAGTCCATGAAAATGAATCTTTCTTCAATAATATTGTTAGAGGTGCTGCTATTCTCCCATAATTCTTAACGAACTTGTGATAATACCCTGTCAACCCAAGAAATCCTCGCAGATGCTTTATGGATGTGGGGATTTTCCATTCCTTAATGGCTTTAATTTTGCTAGGGTCTACCTTAACTCCTTCATGAGATACAATATGACCCAAATATTCCACCTCTTGGACTCCAAAGAAACATTTGGATCTTTTTGCATATAATTGTTTCTCCTCCAATAGTTGTAGCACCTTGTCAACATGTTCAACATGATCCTTCCAAGACTTGTTGTAGATTAGTATATCATCAAAAAATACCAACACAAATTTTCTAAGGAATGGTTTGAAAATTGAATTCATCAAACCTTGAAATGTTGAAGGTGCATTGGTAAGGCCAAAAGGCATGACCAAAAATTCATAATGACCCTTATGAGTTCTAAATGCCGTTTTTGGAATGTCTTCAATCTTCATTCTGATTTGATGATATCCCGAACGAAGATCCAACTTGGTGAAGTAAATTGATCCATGCAATTCATCCAGTAATTCATCAATGACAGGAATGGGGAACTTATCTTTAATAGTGAGCTTGTTGAGCTCCCTATAATCTGGACACATGCGCCATGATCCATCCTTCTTGTGCACCAATACTACTGGAGCTGAGAAAGAACTTTGACTCGGTTGAATTATACCAGCCTCTAGCATTTCTGCAACCATACGTTCAATTTCACTTTTTTGGACATATGGATATCTGTACGGCCTGATGTTTGGAGGAACACTTCCTGGAATCAGATGAATAGCATGATCATGATCACGCATAGGTGGGAGACCTTTGGGAGTCTCAAATACCTTGGAATGATTGTCCAGGACTTTTTGGAGATCTGGAGAAATAGATGATTCCAATGTGGAAACATCTAGCGAACATAATTGTGCAATTACACCTCTTTGCTCCTTTTTTAGAAGCTTTGTCATGCCATTAGAGCTGATTATCTTTCCTGGTTTCCCTGCAATACCCCTTAATTCAACTTCCTTTCCTTCCACAGAAAATTTCATGAAAAGTTCTTGAAAATTAAAAGCTATTGTACCCAAGGATTGTAGCCATTGGACTCCTAGTACAACATCAGCACCTCCCATTGGAATGGAAAGCATTGGGCTAGTCAATACATATTCTCCCATGGATAGCTTGATATTATGGCACTTTCCAGAACAATTTATTGTTCCTCCATTTGCAATCATCACTTGACACTCTGGTGCTGGATATAAGAAGCAATTCAATTCTTTTGCTACCCTACAATGAATAAAATTGTGGGTGCTTCCTGAATCAATCAACACTATTACCTTTTTCTTCTTGATTTGTCCTTCTATCTTGATGGTTTGAGGAGTGGTAATTCCCGCCAATGCATTACAAGATATGGTCGGATTTATTTGTTCTTCATCTAGGCTTTGTTCCTGGAATATATCCTCTTCTTTTGACCTTTCTTGCTCTTTTTCTTCTTCCTCTTCACAATCTATGTAGAATAATTTCTTCTCAGCACACTTATGACCTTTTGTGTATTTGCTATCACAATTGTAACAAAGCCCTTTTGCTCTTTTTTCTTCCAATTGTTGTGGTGTCAACCTTGTAGGTTGTGGAAGACTATGGGCAACAACACTTCCGTCTTTATAGTTGTGAATGGTATGCTTCCTAGTTGCCATAATTTTGCTTTCCATTTTTCTTGCTAACCTGAATGCCTTCTCTAATGAATCAGGTTCCCAAAGGCGCACATCATGTTGGATATTATCCTTTAAAGACCCTATGAACACATCAATCCTATGCTCCTCTGGAATATCTTTTACCCTTATGTTCAATTTTTGGAACTCCTCAATGTGCTCCATTATTGAACCCTTTTGTTTGAGACTTATCAATTGGCTAAAAAAAGTGTTGCTTTTTGTATCCTCATAATGTGCTATCAATTCTTCCATAAAAATTGCCCAAGTGATAAATTGTTTACGAGAACAAAGCCATTGATACCATACAAACTGATTTGGTTCCAAATATAAAGTTGCCATACGTACCTTTGGTGTGTTTTGCACATTATTGAGATCGAAGAATTGCTCCATCTGTAATATCCATGTGGCGGGATCCTTGTTATCAAACTTTCTCATATCGATTTTTGGAACATGGTGAGTCTTCGATCCAACATTAGCGTCTATGGTATCATGATTAACATTTCTTTTGTTCTCATCATGAGTTTCCTTTACTACCTTTTCACCATTAGTGACCCTTTCTTGTAGCAACTTCTTCAATTCTTCCATATCTGTCTTCAAATCTGCCATGTCTCTCTTCAAATCTGTCTTCGAATCATCCATCTTAGCTTCCATGCCCTTTATCTTAGCTTCTGTTAGCTTTTGTGAGCGTGACATTTGTTGCACTTGTTCTTGTAATTTTGATATATCATGTAGCATTTCTTCTTCTTCTTCATGAGTCATGCTAGAGATTTCAGGTTCCTTACTAGGTGTTTGCATTTTCTTTCCTCGGGGCATCAATTACCGATAATAATGCTTTACTATGCCCTTTGAATTCCGTTAAACCAAGCTTACACAAAAATTTAAAAAAAAAACTACACACCTTTTTTCACTTTATAGAAGCCTGATATTGAATCTGATGTATCTCTGTAATTTCGAATCATCCAGTTCTGAAATTGCTACCTGCAGTAGCCTTCTGCGTCCTCTTTCCAATGCCACAAGTCTGAGCCAAATTGGATTCTCCAAGGAAGAGTTATGTGAAATCTCCCACAGTGACTTGCTTTTAGACTGGTTCAGTAGAGCGAACTTGTACGACGTACCACGAGTCACTGTTTCAACCTTTGAATCTGAAACACACATACAAGAAACTACAGTCCGTCCTCTTTCTGTACCTTTTTACGAAATTTCAATCTGATCCTCAGAGAGAGAGTTATGACGATTTTCCCCAGGTCACCTGTTTTGAATGTAATTCAGGAGTCTGCAAAAAGGCCAACTTCCTCAGATCATATCTCCGAAAATATCGTGCGAAAAGCTCTGAAATTCGGACCCAAGGTGCAGCGCCAATTCTTCTCAAATGGGTTTTTTTTGCGACTTCTGAAACATCACAGAAAAAAAGTTATAGCGAAAATGCCACGATGACCTATTTGGAGCAGCGAAACCCTAGAATCCAAAGCTCTGATACCAAATGTTATGAAACCAGCTCACAAAAGGATAGAAAATAGAGATCCACGCCTTAAAATTCAGCCTCTTCGAGGGGGCAACCTCTTTTACATTACATAAATGAACAATTCTTAGATGATACAAATGACAAAACCTCCTTTCTATATATAGGAGTCTAAGGAGTCACAATATAATCCAGCCGACCTAACAATAATAATATACAGCCACAAAAATAACAATAGAGGGATTCTATGGGGCATAGAAATAACAATATGGGGGTAATAGGGGCACAACAATATAAATAAGGGTATAACTACAATAGTAATGGGGTAATCACTAGTATTATAGGGACCCAACAAGTGTATACTAAAAGACATCCAAGTAGTTTGTGCAATCCTGCTCTTGATCCTAAAAGGGCTCTTAGGGTACAATTACACAAACTCTCTTCTCGTACACTTCTTGTTAACCTCGGACAAGAAGCTCTCTTTGATATCCATTTGCTTTTTACTATTCCAGTTGGGCACGACATCATGGATATATATGCCCCTTGCGATTTTTTTGACATTCAAGGGTATCCCAATGATCTTCCATCACTTGGGATAGATAAGTTGTTGAGCTTTCAAGGAGATAACGCGATTAGTGCTAATTCACATCTGAGAGATTTTAGTATATGGATGGCTAAGTACGTAAGGTCCGCTGATTTCGATCATGAGGATGTTAGAATGGATTTTTTATTTTAACCTTGGGGGGCAATGCTTATGACTGGTTTTCAGAAAAATCTCGGAACTCATTTAATTCCTTACAATCGATCATTGATGCCTTTAAGGAAAAGTATGGAGATAAGAGAGAAGGAAGACACCTCGTGAAAGCTATTAGCATAATAAAAAAGAGAGAAAATGAAACCGTTGAAGAATTTAACAAAAGGTTTAATGATATTGTTAAAGAATTACCTCAAGATTATAAACCTACCGATAAATTCCTTCGAGATTTTTACATTGATGCCTTTAGTCCTGAGCCCTCTTATGAATTGAGGCATGCCAGACTTAATGATTATAGGGATTGCCAAGCCTTAGCAATAGAGTTTGAAAAGGACAAGGCGACATCTGGGAAGTCTGAGATCCCAGGTTTCGATAGGGCTGCTACGAAACTAAAAGAACCTAAAGGAAAAGTAGTTCAAGAGCCTGAAAGCGAGCTTGTTCAAAAATTGCTCCAAAAGATCGAAAGCATGGAAATTAATCATAACAAGGAGATAGCTACTTTGCAGAATAGGTTGGTCCAAATGGAAAGAGCACAAATGCAAAATTTCCAACCTAGAAATAGTGGCAAAAGAAGGGTCAATCTAGTGAGTAGAGACCTCCTAATCCGATTACTAATTAGGTCGATAATGCTCCTTCTTACTGTCAGGTTTGTGATGGTCTTCATGAAGAGGCCACTTGTCCCATCGTTAGAAGAATTTTAGATAATGGAATGTTTGGGGCAGGTGATCAAATAAATGTAGTGGGTAACAAGTTTCCTTTGTCTATGGATGATTGGATGGAGGTCAAGGAAAATAGTCATGACGTTATGAATCCTTCATCAGCTTTTAGTATAAATAACCTTGAAAATGAAGATGACATTCTAGCTAAGATATATGGTGAAAAACCCTCTCCAGAGCAAATCATGGAAATTGCTAGAGATAAAGGTTTAATCTATTAGGGAAGGGATAAAGATCAGAGCAGGAATCAAATTCCCCCTCGAACTTTTAAACCTGGTTTAAACTCTAGATTAGATGTCGATTTGGGAAGTTGGTTTAACAATGCAAAAATCTGGGTTCCTGTCTCCGAGATTGCTAAAATCCCTTCCCAAAGAGATAAGTTACTAAAAGCTATTCAGGGTCCTCAAGTAAATATTTCTCAACAGAAGACTCAGAAAGTTGACTATCACGATGCTCCCATATATTTGCAAAGCTTAGATGTGGATAACAAAGATCACCAGCCTTTCTTTATCACCTTGTTAGTTAATGGATATAAATTGAATAATTGCATGTTGGATTCTGGTGCATCATCTTGTGTCATGACTAAAAGGGTCATGAAATAGCTTAACTTAAGAGTTTCTAGACCCTACTATAATATATGTGCCATGGATTCTAAAAAGATTGAAGTGCATGGTTTGATCAAAGATTTACAAGTTCATCTATCAGTTTATCCAGACATCATGATTTTTATGGATATTGTTGTTGTTGATGTGCTTGATGCCTAGGGTATGCTTTTATCCAGAAGGTGGGCCTCTGATCTAGGAGGAAGTATTCAAATGAATTGGTCATATGCTATGATTCTTTCTCCTAGAGGTGATGGTTTTGTAAGACTTAATAGAGAGCCCGAAAGAAAATTCCATGTTGAAGATCCTAAGAGACCTCACAACGAGATAATTAAAGAACAATCTGACATTGGGAATTACGTTATCATGTCTAATTTCATAATTCCTCCTGATGATAAGATTAATGATCTCAGTGATAGAGTTTAGTACATGTACTTTGATGGTGCATCGTCTAGGCATGGTAAAGGTGCTGGAATAGTGCTTAAATCTCCCCTTGATCACATTTTCAAGTTTGCCTATCGATTAGAATTTGAAGCAACCAACATTGTCGTTGAATATGAGGCTTTATTGTTGGGTCTTGAATTGAAAAGTATTTGAAAATTAAGTTGCTTGGCATTAAGGGGGATTTTGATTTAATTATCACGCAGCTTAAAAATAAATTCACATGTAAAAATCAAAGATTAAGGAATTATCGAAATGCTGTGTGGAATACTATGGAACACTTTGATGCCCTTGACCTCAAAGCTATCCCAAGAGAGCAAAATAGTTTGGCAGATGAACTTGCCATAGCTGCTACTACCTTCCAGTTATCTGATGAGCTAATTAAGGATAAGATCAAAATGGAAGTAATATTTAGACCATCTATTCCAGATAACTCAGAGCATTGGCAAGTCTTTGATGATGAAAAACAAGTCATTCGTTTTCTTAATAGTCTGGATGAGTTTGAAGGTTTCCGGATAGATTCTGAGGAGGATGGATCTTTAAATCATCAGCATATCATAAATCCTACTCCTAGGAATGTGGTTGCCTTAGAGAAACACTTTGATCGTCATGATGCCACGAAGTTGATAGAGGAAAATAAAATGGACCCAGGCGAATATCTCGAGATAAGCATTGGTACTCCTAAGAACCCAAAGATTGTTAAAATTGGTAAAGGTACTAGTGTGGAGGAAAGAAAAAAGTTAACTAATTTACTTCTCGAATATCGAGATGCTTTAGCTTTTTCTTATGATGAATTAAAGGGCTATAGGGAAGATGTCATGGAACATACTATCTCCTTAAAAGATGAAAATGCTAAACCCTTTCGCCAGAAACTTAGGTAGATTAATCCTAAGTTAGCCCCTTTGATTCAGAAAGAGCTTGTGAAAATGCTTGCAGCAGGAATTATCACTCAAACAAGGCATTCGACATGGTGTTCAAATATGGTGGTTGTTAGGAAAAAGAACGGTACGATAAGGCTTTGTGTCGATTTTCGAAATCTTAATCTAGCATGCAAGAAAGATAATTACCCTTTGCCAAACATGGAGACTTTGTTGCAAAGAGTAACCGGTTCTGGAATGATGTCGTTGCTAGATGGTTTTTTTTGTACAATCAGGTGTGGGTTAAAAAGAAAATCGTCATAAAACCACATTCACCACACCATGGGGTACTTTTGAATACATTAGAATGTCGTTTGGATTAACCAACGCTGGGGCTACATTTCAAAGGGCTAAGGATTATGCTTTCAAGGGGTTAATCGGGAAATTTATTGAAATTTATCAAGATGATCTTACTGTATTTTCTAAAGATGGTAGCAGTCACATAAATCATCTTAGGAAGGTTTTCAATAGATGTAAAGAATACGGTATTTCTTTGAATCCAGAATAAGGGAAATTACTTAGCCATATCATTTCTAAATATGGAATCAAGATTGATCCTGAAAGAATTGAAGCAATCCAAATGATTCCTCTTCCTCATAATCTTAAATCCCTTAAGTCTTTCCTTGGAAAGACAAATTTTCTTAGAAGACTTATTCCAAATTACGCAGAAGTAGCTAAGCCTATTCAAAGTCTTCTGAAGAAAGATGTAAAATTTGTTTGACAAGAAGACAGCAAAAAAGCTTTTCAGGAAATCAAATGTGCTATTGCAAGAGCCCCTGTCTTAGTTAGTCCTGATTATTCCAAGGATTTCATGATTTTTTCTTTCGCTTCCAAAGATACCATTGCTGATGTCCTGTTACAAAAGAATAAACATGGTCACGAGCAGCCTATTACTTTCATGAGTAGAGCGCTTCAAAATTTCAAATTAAAGTACAATACCATGGAAAAGCAAGCTTATGCCCCGATCAAGTGTCTTAAGCACTTCAAGACTTATGTGGGTTATTCTAAAATCATTGCTTTCGTCCCACATTCTGCTGTTAAAGATATACTAACTCAAACCGATTGCTTAGGGACTCGCGCTAGGTGGGTTACTAAAATACAAGAATACGATTTAGAGATCAGACCCACCAAGCTAGTCAAAGGCCAAGGCTTGGCTCAAATGTGGACTAAAGGTAATGAAAAGTCTCTTGGTTTGTTTTGTCTTAGCGATCTATCTTCGCCTGAGTTGCAAAGATTAGGAGATCATGAGTGTTACAAGGACATTGTTTATTACTTGATGAATCTTACATGTCCTAGCCATTTAGTTGCACATAAGGAAAGGGCTCTTAAACTAAAATCCACTAAATATTGCCTTATGAAGGATGGCCTTGGGTGGAAAAATCCTGAGGGCATAGTACTTAGGTGTGTTGATGAAATTGAGTCCAAGAAATTAATCTTTGAGTTTCATTCAAGATTTTGTGGTGGTCATTATGCTGCTAAAACCACTGCCCACAAAATTCTGAGAGCTGGTTATTATTGGCCTTCAATTTATTCTGATGTGCATAAGTTTATTAGAACTTGTCAAGCCTGTCAATTGTTCACTGGGAAACAGAAGGTTGCTGGCCTGCCCCTACAACAGTCATTGTAGAGGCAACTTTTCAGCTTTGGGGTCTAGACTTCATCAGGAAGTTCCATGAAAATTCTAGGAATGACTACTCATGGATTTTGACTGCTACTAATTATTTCACTAAATGGGTTGAAGCCACTCCTACTAAGAATGCCACTGAAAATGTTATTATAGATTTCATTGAAAATAATATCATTACTAGATTTGGTGTCCCTGTCAAGATCACTACTGACAATGCCAAAGCTTTTAGTTCCTCAGAGTTTTCGTCTTTCTATTTCAAGTACAACATTGTCTTATCTCATTCATCAAATTACAATCCTCAGGGTAATGGTATGGTTGAATCAAGTAACAAGAATCTCATAACCATTATCAAGAAGATGGTAGGAGATAATAAGAGATCATGGGATAGCAAAATCAAGTATGCTTTATGGGTAGATAGGATCACTAAGAAGAAAGCTACTGGTAAATCTCCCTTTGAATTAGTTTATGGCTTGGATGTAACCTTATCTGTGCACCTAAAATTGCCAGCTTATCAGTGTCTTCAGCATTTTTCTACCAGTAAAGATGTTATTCAGAATAGGATAGATCAGATTGTGGAGTTAGATGAAGCTCGTAGGACAGCATTTGATGCTATATGTAAAAATCAATCTAACATTAAGAAAAGCTTTGATAAATCCTCTCGATCTAGATCTTTGCAAGTGGGATATATGGTACTTCTTTGGGATCGCAAGAATGTAAAACTTGGAAAACATAAGAATTTCAACAGTTTGTGGCTGGGACCATACTTCATTCGAGATATAGCTGGACCAAACTCATTCCACTTGAGCAGATTAGATGGCGAACCACTTGATCTACCTGCAAATGGCCAAATTCTCAAGTTGTTCTTCAAAGATGATATTTGATGCCAAAGGGCATCCTCTATATTGTATTCTAACCTTACTCCTTGCCATTTCAGCATTTTATTTCTGTTTTTAAGATTAGATTTACTTTTCATGTTACTAGATAGTTAATAAATGAAGAGCTCAAATCTTTCATGTACTTAATGTTATATGATGATTTTTGGATGGATGCTACTTATTTTTGGTTGTGTGTTGCGTGGGTGCATATTCTAGATTCTCACATTCCTATAGTGCAGCAACGTGTCCCCAAGTAGAGCCAGATGTTGGCCACTACGTGTCAACTACCCGTAGCAGTACACCCCTTTTTTTTTGCAAAAGGGATAGCGCTTGATCGACATGTCCGTGCCAGTGATCATCGGCCCGATCACGTCATGTTGTAAACCCAGTCTGCATGTGTAAATTGTAAATAATCTTAGCAGATCTGAGTCATGTATGTAAATTGCCTAAGAAAACCTAAGCTTCTAAGTGATAATCTACATTCCAAACGGTTTTTTGTTTCATTGATCTATGATCGACAGAGTTTCCCTTCGGCCTAACCCCAAAGCCGGAATGAATTGTCATTAGAATCTTAGGTGAATCCTAGTGTGCTTCGAGTCTATGTAAAAGTAATTTGGGAATAGATCTAACTACTTGGTTAGGCTATTTTATTGCAAATTGCTTGATCTGCTAGATTATGTTTGTGTCGTAGAACTGGGTAGTCTATGAGGGTCTATGTCAAATGGGTTTTCCCCCTTGAGATATAAAATTGTAAAAGTCATGATGTAAAGTGTCCTGAGGGTTAGAAAATATTTTAATCCCCTCATAAGTCCTAAGTCCTAGGTCCTAGATGATTTTTCCAAAGGCTAAGTTCGAGGATCAAAAAAATAATAAAATAAAATAAACAATAAAAAAATAAAAGATATAAATAATAAAAAATAAAATTTAAAAATTAAAAATTAAAAAATTAAAATAATAAAATAAAATAAAATTTGAAAAATAAAATAAAATAATAACAAGTCAAATTTTTTAGAATTTTATTTTTTTAATATATTAAAATGCATTTAAAAATTTTGACAGATGAGATTAAAAGAAATCTTGATCTTCATCGACGGTCGAGATTAGTTTGACATGGATCACTCGAATTAGCCATTGGGAATTTTTTCTTTAAATAGGGTGTTAGGGATCATTTCAGATGATTTGATTTGTGGGTCTTGTGCTAAAGAAGGCTCTCTTGTAAACTTTTTCTTGTGCAATCAAGAAAGACTTTGGAGTTGAAATCTTGCTGGTGTCTCCTGAAATGTTGTAAGTTGCTTTATTTTCTGCATAAATTTATTTTCAGCCATTAGTAATAGCTTGGTGAAGAGTGATGTTGAACACAGGTATCTTGTTTACTCACTAGGGTTTGAATGGTAATAAACTTTCTGAAAATAATGGCAGGTATCTCCATTAGATTTGGGTTTTACTACTATTTTTTCCCTCTTTATTGATAGTTGAAGTAAGTTGTGTAGGAAATCTAGATTGTGAAGATCAACGAGCGTTTCAAGAAGTTCTCCGCTGAACCAACGATCTCCCGAAAAGCATTTTCTTGAAGAGCCCAGCCAGTTTCGATTCTAAGTCTACTATTTAAATTTATCTTTTGAATGCATGAGAGATTTTCTGAAGTATCTCATAGTAAATCTAACATTCTGAAAATATTTCTATGGATTATTGACAAATCTGGCTGCTTAGAGTCATAAATCTGTGAATGTTGTAATTTAGCTGGTTCTTAGGATTTTAGGGTTTCAATTTTTTTTCCCAAGTTTTGGCTATTTGTTTTCATGGTTTTCAGGCTGCAGGTACAGATTTTGAAAATTTTGCAGGGATTATCTTCAACAAATTTTTCAAAATTTTGCTAAAGAGGGTCAGCGATCTGATTGTTGGGGTTTCATTTTCGCAGAAAAATTTTCGAAATTTTTCTAGAAGAGCCTCCTGGATTGTGCCAAGTTCCAGCACTCCTGCGTTCTTTTCCTCAACTCCCTACGTCCAACCTGCAAAACGAATTTGCGGCTACCTCATCCCTGCGTGTTACATTCATTCACTCAGCCTCCTGCGTGACTTCTTTTCTCAGCTCCCCTCCATGCAGCAACTTCCTCCTCTGCGCATATCCTTATTGTACGCTGCCTCCAAACGCAGTTCCATCCTCCGTCCAGCTTTCCCTCCACACTGCCTTCGTTGAGCTCCTCCCCACACTACTCCAGAGCCTGCAAAAAACAAAATTTAAATCGGTTAATTTGCTGCTAGATCTGCATGCAGTCCTCATCAGGCTTATCCCCTCTTCTCTGCCATTCTCACTATGCGTCTTTCATTACTCTCACAGCCTCTCATTGCACTCCTTCTCACGCTCACATCCCTTCCCTCATGCACCCATCCAAACGCTTCCATCACCAGATTCCTTTCCTGCGTGCTGGCTCCCCATTAGTCCATTTCTCACATGTTGTTTTCTTATCCTCCAACCCGCATCCTCTCCAAATCTGTCATTACTGCACCTGCAAACGAAACTCGTGAACCCTCATCCTTCTCCTTTTAGGCTGTCGACTCCTCCTTCGCTCTCCTCCGTAGCCTGCATCCTCCGTCGGGCTGACCTGCATACGTACATAGCAGCCAAAACGTTTCGATTTTTTTCTGTATATACGGGCTAGGGTCATATTTAGTTTTGTTTTTATTATATGCGTTGGTTAATAAATTATATGCGGTGTATATATTTCTTTTAGTTAGGGGTTAGGGTTTAGATATATATCGATTTTCATTTTTGTTTTCTCTTTAGTTAGGTTTATATATATATATATATATATATATATATTTTAGTTTATGAATTTAACTTAGGACTTCATCAAAAAAAAAAATTAGATTTGATTTAGGTTTTAGATTTGAATTTTGATTTAGATTTTAGATATGTTTAAATTTTTTATTTTTTATTTTCGTTTAAATTTTGACTTTAAAAATAATATTAAAAAATATAAAAATAAATAAATAAATGTTGAAATATTTTGTCACATTTAGTCTTCGAATATTCACTCAAGGATTTATCACATTTACAATGTTGGTGTATTTTTTCCGCTAAGGTTAATATATTTTTGATGTGGGATTAATATGTATCATTTTTATATGGTTAAACATGCTTAAATGTTCATTTGAATATTAGCTATATGAAAGTGATAACTGGTTAGCGTTTAAAATCTGCGTGGTTATTTAAAGCATTTATCTTTTGAAATTTTAATTGTTGAATCATTATTAAGGCGTTGTACTTTTGTTGAATATCTGGCATTTCGCTTGGGTTATTTGATGATAAATGATTGTTAATGGTGGAATTACAAAGTTCATATTTTTGCAGCATTTGATAAACAATTATTTAATCATTAACTCCATAAGGCATTGGTCCATTAATTTTTAAAATCAATCAAGTGCTAAATTGCCTTGCTGTGTCTCCCAACCCAACTAGTCCACAATTGGTCATCCTTTATTCCATAGGGTCTACCCCCTTAGCCATAGGAGACGGCTTAAACAGAGAGATCGAAGATCAGAGTGACAACCCCTGATCTGAGCGTTGTCGTGACAATCTGTGCGACAACAACGGGAACCAGGGAATGTTTCTCAGAATATCAAGAAGAGAAGATGAACTTTCAGATCACCATGGAGAACAAGGCAAAGTGTACTCCAGTAGGGAAGGGTACCATAGTTTTTCAAACAGAATCGGGAGAATGGTTGCATGCTTTGTAGCATGTACCAGGATTGGGGATGAACTTACTTTCTGTGTCGCAACTTCAAGGCAAGGGCTATGACATCTACTTCATCAAGGAGAAGGTATACATCAAACACCCGAGCTGGAAGAAGAAAGTGTAGATTGGGATCAAAAGTAATAGGTTGTATAGATTACAACTAGAATCACCAATGGCACTAATAGGCAGTCATGGAGACAAGGACTTGAATGAACTATGGCACAGAAGACTGGGTCACTTGCACAATGGAGCTCTGAGAATTCTCAGGAGCACTGTAACAGGAGTTCCGGATTTGAGTATGGAACAAGATGATGTATGTAGGGAATGCGCTCTAAGAAAGTATGCCAAGGAAACGTTTCCTAGGAGCAAACACAGGGCCAAGAGTGTACTAGGATTGATACACTCAGATATTTACGGACCTATGTCCGTCAAAGCTCTTAGTGGTGTCGAGTATTTCTTTATCTTCATTGATAACCACTCAAGGAAAACTTGGATTTATTTTCTGAAAACCAAGGACGAGGTTTTCGAAGGAGTTCAAGGCTCTGGTGGAGAATCTGACCGGGAAGAAAATAAAAGTTTTGTGCTCAGATAATGGTGGAGAGTATGTCGATAAATAATTCATTGATTTTTGCGCTAAGGACGGCATCAGAAGGGAGTGGACAGCTCCATATAATCTAGAGCAGAATGGGGTAGTAAAAAGAAAGAACAAGACTATTGTAGAAGCAGTTAGGGCCATGATGTATGATCAGGATATGCCAAAATTCCTGTGGGCAGAAGCATGCAACACAACAGTCTATGTTCAGAACAAGACTCCTCATCAAGCAGTGGGCAAGATTACTCCAGAGAAAGTCTTCTCAGGGAAGACACCTGAAGTTAGTCATTTCAGGATATTTGCGAGTTTAGCATATTGCCGCATACCCGAAGAAAAGAAGAAGAAGCTGGATCAGACTCCAAAGAAAGGATATCTAGTAGGATATATCGAGAACGCTAAGGCATACAGAATCTATCTTCCAGGGAGCAAGAAGGTAGTAGTATGATGATATGTAAAGTTCATGGAGGATAGGACTTTCAAAAGATCTCGCGAGATGCCTTCCGAGGAGCAGTCGAAAGAGGAGTCGTTGGTTAAGCCTCTTCAACCTGTTGACCACTAGAGTGACACCTGATGATTATATGAAGACTCAATGCTCAAGGATGATACATAGGACAATTGTACCATCAGATATCATCAGCAAATGAAGTTTTTTTTACCTCTACTTCTATCTTCTCATCATCTTTCTTGGACCTAGATTCCACACCCTAGAGGGAATTGTAATAAGTGATACTAGTAATGATAAGTTTTGAGTCTGTAACAAGCCTAGGATGTTGGGACTCGATCAGCAAACGAGTACACTTTGGAGTGTTTTTTTTATCTGGTTAATTATCCCTTCTTTTTCAGGGGCGAATAATTTTCTAGGTTTTTTCACTCACGTTTTACCCCAAAGCCGAGGTGATGGTTTGAAGGTTGAGCCCCTGACACATTTTAGTGTCTAGAATCGATGTATATTAACATACTATATCACACAAAAATTTTCATCGAATTTGGTTAGGTCTAGGTAGTCACTTTTTAATTTTTAGATTTCCGGCGGGTTAAAAATTGTAAATAAAATTGTATTTAAACTGTAATAAGTGTTGTCTAGAGAAGTTGTATGGGGTATGAGTAATCAAATTTACACCTCTCACCCTCTACTTTCTACTATGACGCACTTTGAGGGGTTAATAATGTGTTTTGGACCCTCAAAACCCATTTTTCCTAAGTTTAGTGGGAAATCTGGCAATTAATTAAGCCAAAAATTAAATAAATGGAGAAAAATAAATATCCACACATGGTTAATGCTGTGGAAATAAAGTGGAAAATTATGGGGGAGTTAAAGTGAAGTCTTAAGGTGATGTGGACTCCTAAAATCAAGGAAAGAACACGTGCTCAAATAAAATCGAATTTCTGGAATTAAATGAAAAAGCTGCTTGGAAATTTGAATTTGTGAAGTTAATGCACATTTAGGAGGATTTGGGAGAATATTTGGTGGAGATTTTTGTGGGAAATTGTCCCCACATGGGTTACCACCCATATACACTTGTCATTCAACCATAAAATTCGAATTTGGCACATAGGGGAAGAAGAAAATGATATCCACTTGCTAGAATTCGATTTTTACACTTGGCATTGGAGCTCCATTCAACAAATTCAAATTTCTCTTTGGTATTGTCACTTCATGCCACTTGTTTAATCACTTTTACATTGGAATTGGCTCTAATTCCATTTTTCATTGTCATTCTTCATTGGGATTTGCTCCCAACTCTCTATATAATAGAGCCATGGGCTCTCACATTGTATAAGATTGTTACTAGCTATTGTGCTTGCGAAAGTGTTGCTGCCTTGTACACTTTTAGAAATTTCAATAAAGACTTTGGGGTTTCATTCATGAGGTGTTCCTCATTTTCGAGTGTGATGAATTGTTGAGCATTGGTATAATTCCTTTTATTCATGCTTTGATCTAATTTGCTTCTATATGCTCTTGTAGATTTGTTAATGTAGAGCTATCTTGCATTGACATTTGATTTAGAAGTATGCTCTAGGTATAGAATGCTCTAGTTGGTTTTAAATAAATCTCTAGAGTTTATATCATTGTTTATTGCTAAATCTATATGGAGTTAATTCTTGATTGAAGTTTTGTAGAAGGAACAACTTGTTGGGATTACAGAATCAAGTGTGAGGGATAGTCTTTGGAGAGACCAACCCACTCTTGATACATTCTTAAAGGAGCTCTCATTTGTTCTTTGAACCTTCATAGTCTTATTTTACAAAGTGGTTTTGCAGGGATTTTGACACATAGCTTGTACACAAGCCGAGAACTTCTAAATTTAAATCTCCTTTAAAAAAACATTGTACTTCATTTCTTTCATTTGCTATCTAAGAGCTTGAAAATGACTAAGCAAAGACGAGAGTTTACTCTCACTCTTTAGCTTAGCCTTTTGTAAATTATAAGTGTACATATACATTTTATCTTGCTGATTTTTCCATTAATACTTAACTTATTTTGCAGCCATTGTTTGGATTGTTTACCAACTCTTGCATGGTAGATTTTGAAGATCAACTTCCCGCAACATCTAACAAGTGTTTGCAGGACCTTTGGCAAGTTTTGGGGGTTTGATTTCCAAGGATGTCGTGAGCCCTTTTGAGGGTTATTTTGGCCAAGTCGAGTTCACTAGAGGGCTGCCCATTTTCCTCTCTAAGCCGTGGGCATTTGGAGGAAACTCACACCTTATTTCCCTTGCATAAGTTTTGTGAGATCTTGTCACTACTTTGTCAAGAAAAGAGGTCTAGTGGCCAAGTTTCAAGCAATTATTGTGAGGGCTCTCCTTGAAGTATAGTTGAGAAATTTGAAGGACCCTCTTCTCATTGTAATATTAATAAAAGATCTAACTTGCTTGTGGGAGCTTGAGATTTCTCCCATGGTATCCTATCTCCCCATTTAGAGGTAGGCCTCTCTTGGGTGGATTGACATTTGCATGGTTTAAGCTTTCATACTTCATTAACTTACATGCATGCTTTTATTGGAAATTAACACAACCTCACTATCTTATTTCATTAAGTTAAAGTTTGTTACAATTTCATTTGAGCTTTGCATCACTGTTGCTTGGAGTGACAAGCTTACACTTCACTTTGGAAAATTCATCCTTTACATGCAAACATTTTATATTCTTAACAAAGTTTGATTCATTTTCATTTACCTTGGTAAATTGTTTCATGAGCACTTGAATACATGCTTCAATTTTATGGTACATTGTTATCTTGAATATTGGAGCAATTTATTATCATTGTCTATTTGAAACAAATTTTACTTTCAAGCAAATTACTTGTATAATTTTAATTCATTAATGAAACACATGCAACACTTATAAGCTAATTTTATTCCTCCAATTGAAGTTATAATTGCAACTTATGTTGAACACAATTTCATTTTCAAGCATTGCAAATCAATCTCTTTGAAGCATTTGCATGTATCATTATTTTAATTTGGGGAACTAACACAATTTACATTTCATATAAGCATTTTAGTGTAGGAAGGCCCCAAGCCTTATTAAAATCTTACCTCCAACATAAGCTGGTTGAAGTAGACATCTTAGGGATCCTCTACTCCTCTATTGACTCCTCACTATGAGATCCATATCATTGGATGAGGGTGAGGTCTGAGGATTGAAAAGTTAAATTGTAATCTTGTTGTAGAGCTAATTAATAAAATCAACCAATAGCACTTTCCATTACATTTACTTTACTCGTATCTTGATGGTTTGAGTTTTCATATGCAAAGTCTATTCCAAAAACAAGTATTGTAATCATTTCAAACAAGTGTTTTCTTTTCATGTTTCAAGTCTAATTGCTTATTGATGTCTTGGTTTAGCACTTCCTTTCTTTTACATTTCCAAATTAATTACTAATTTTTGGGTTTTGGCAAGATATGTTTCACATGTTTCAATTTATAAAGTTGATTATCTCAAAAGCATTTTGTATTTTACATATCTTGTGCTAACAATTCTTATTTACATTTTAGGGTTATTTTGTTTTCTCTTTTGAGAGCATTGCATTTTACTTTGAGTAAATATATCTTTAAATTGTTGAGCAAATTCCTTATAAGGCATTGGTTTTATGGTTTTTAATCATATTAATGATTGGCATTGTTATTTCAAGTTGCTCACTTCATATTTGCCCATAAATCCTTAAAAGTAATCCATTTTCACTATAACACTCTCCTAGAAACTCACATCTTTTAACTTAACTTTTCATTGAGGACCAACCCCCTTAGCTAACCAAGGATATAGCTCAAACAGAGAGAATCGAGATTAGTGTGACAACCGCTTCTCTGAGTTCCCTGCCACCAACCACACTTTGTGGGGTTGAAGGCTTTTCTCACTGACTTGTAGGTAAGTGTAGGCGGTAGGGTCAACATCTTTGGCGCCGTTGATGGGGACAAGTCTTCTTGTACCTGGGAAAAATTGACTAACCTTTTGGTTTTAGCATTTTGAAGTTTATATTTAGATTCTTGATCAAGTGCCGACTCCACTCAATCCAAATTTTGCAAGAGTCTCTACTAGGAGAAATTCAAGTGATCTAGTTAGTTCCACTCCTTATCCTGAAAGGGTTTTTAGAGAGAGGTTGAATAGACTTTCTCGTAGTAGAGCTCTTGCTAGTCTTGGGCAAGAGGTTATTTCTGATATTCATTTGTTTTTTCAAGAACAAGTAGAGCCTAGCATCATGAATGATATTTTTGCTCCTTGTGACTTCACTAACATAAATGGCTATCTTCACAATATCCTTGACAAGGCTATTGAAAAGTTTCCTTCCTTTCAAGGTAACAATGCCATTAGTGCTACATCACATGTGAAAAAATTTAATGTTTGTATCTTTAAATGGTGTAACACTGCTAATTATGAGGATGTGAAGATGAGGCTTTTTGTTTTATCTTTAGAAGAGGATGCTCTTGATTGGCTCACTGAACAACTTGCTAACTCATATAACTCTTTACAAGCCATTCTGGCTGCATTTTTAGATAAGTTTGGAGAGAAGGCAAATAGGCATTTGATCAATGCCATTAGCAACATGAAGAAAAATGTGAATGAGACCATGGAGGAGTTTCACAAGAGATTCAATGAATTAGTAGAAAGCATGCCTGCTACTGTTAAACCTCCTGATGAATTTATTTTATGCTCATATCTAGATGCTTTTGGGGTTGAAACTACCTATGAGTTGAGGAGGAAGGAGCCTACGAATCTAAGTGTAGCTCAATCTGAAGCCTTGAAGATAGAAAGGGCTAGAAAGCAATCAGGGAAATTTGAAATTCCTGGTTTCAATAGAAGGCCGTCAAAATCAAATGATTCCAAAGGCAAGGCCAAGGAAGAGACTACACATGATCCTATTAAAGAATTAACTCAACTCATCAAGAGCATGGAAGCAAATCACATTAAAGAAATGAAAGCCATGCAAAATAGGTTGGTGGCCATGGAGAGATCACAAGTGCAAAGATTCCAACCTAGGCCAAATGATAGATGGGAAAAGAATAAAGGCCCTCAACAAGAGCATAGGCCTCCAAATCCATTGGAATCCACCAACATGGTAGATCAGATTCCCCCTTTTTGTAGGCCATGTAATCAGTTCTATGAAGAAGCCGCATGCCCCTATGTGAACAGAATCATGGAAAGTGGCATGTTAGGAGATGAACATGTAGGGACAATTGGTCAAATCAATATTTCTCCACGGAGGATCATATATACACCATTGAGAGAAATCAAGAGATTGACCATATGCCTAATAATCTTGGGGTTTACAATATGATTGCAAATTTTGATGAGGTCATTAAGATTTTTGGGGGAAAACCTACATCTGGACAGATTCTTGCTATGACAAAACACAAAGGGATGACTTATCAGAGAAGGGATATCCAAGACCAGAATAATCACATAATTTTTTCTCCTCCTACTTCAGAATTGAATTTTGACTTAGGAAATTGGTTGAATAATGCAAAGGTTTCTATTCCAGTGACAAAACTTTTAAAGGTACCATCTCAAAGGGCCAAGTTACTAAGTGCTATTAAAGTTACTCAAGGGGAAGAAAAGCCTAGTGACGAACTAGAAGATGAGGAAATTGTATTGAAAAGTATGAACTATTATGTGGGGAATGAAGATCATCTACCATTTTATGTTTCTTTGATTGTGAACGATCGTCTTTTACACAACTGCATGCTTGATTCAGTGGCTTCATCAAATGTTATGACCAAGAAAGTCATGGGGAAACTGAATTTAAGGGTTTCTAGGCCCTATCACAACATATGTTCAATGGATTCTAAAATAATTGAAGTGTGTGGGATAATTAAAGATTTACAGGTTTTCTTAGCTGCATACATAGATAGAATAATGACTATGGATATTGTTGTGATAAATGTTCCAAATTCATGGGGATGCTCCTATCAAGAAAATGGGCATCAGATCTAGGTGGCAGCCTTTAAATGGACTTATCATATGCCACTATCTCCATGCCTGATAATACCTTTGTCATACTTGATCGAGAGTTAGATAAAAGATATCACGTTGAAGATCCAAGGAAACCCAACAATGAGATTATCTATAGATCATGCCAGACAGGGAATGATGCAGTGTTGACAAGTTTCCTTCCCCCCTTAACAGAACAGATTCAAAACGAAGAGATTAGGCATAGCTCAAAAAGATTGGGTACTTTAAATTTTCCACCAGAGCATTTTCAAGACAAAGCAGTAGGATAGGAAATAAATGCATCATCATCACCATCGCAACTAACCAAGATGAAAAGAAAAGAGCGAAAAAAGAAAAAATATATAAAAAATGAACCACCAGTTTTGAGTAGGATCAAGCCTCAACGCATCAATAGTCAGAAAAGGAAAAGTAAGAGGTTTGGTATATCTGATGGCCACAAACATGTTAATATTGGGGCAAGTCATAGTCCCAAGATAGTCAGAATTGGTCTAGGCACATCCAAGAAAGAACCTAAGGACTTGCATGTTAGTAGGTAGGTTCTCTAGATGGATTTCACCAAAGACATCTGATACCATGGGGCATCTTTTTTTATCATATTTCTAACCTTGTCTCGTGTCATTTTTGTTTAAGTAGTTTTATTTCATGAATAAATTGTCATTTATGCTCTTAGAATAAATTTTCATTTCTTCATTTCTGTACTTGATTTATTTTCATGATATTTTGAATGAATACCTCTGATATATGTCTTTTGTCAGTGGATGCAGATTCTAGGTTCTTACACACTATCACTTCATATCTAGCATGCTCCCCATATGGAGCCAAATGTTGACCACTGGAGTGGCACCCAATGATTACATGAAGACTCCATGCCCAAGGATGATCCAGAGGACACTTGTACCATCAGATATTGTTAGTCAACAAAGTTTTTTAACTCTATTTCTATTTTCTCATCATCTTTCTTGTACCTAGATTTCATGCCCTACAAGGAATTTTAATAAGTGATACTAATAATGATGCATTTTGAGTCTGTAACAGGCCCAGGATATTGGGACTCGATCAACAAACAAGTACACCTTGGAGTGTTTTTTTTATCTGGTTAATTATCCCTTCTTTTTCAGAGGCGAATAATTTTTTAGGTTTTTTCACTCACGTTTTACCCCAAAGCCGGGGTGCCGATTTGAAGGTTAAGCCCCTGACACATCTTAGTGTCTAGAGTCGATGTATATTACCATACTAGATCACACAAAAAATTTCGTGGAATTTGGTTAGGTCTAGGTAGTCATTTTTTATTTTTTTAGATTTCTCACGGGTCAAAAATTGGAAATAAAATTATATTTAAATTGTAATAAGTGTATTCTAGAGAAGTTGTATGGGGTATAAGTAATCAAAATTACACCTCTCACCCTCAACTTTCTACTATGACACACTTTGAGGGGTTAATAATGTGTTTTGGACCCTCAAAACCCACTTTTCCTAAGTTTAGTGGGAAATCTGGCAATTAATTAAGCCATAAATTAAATAAATAGAGAATAATAAATATCCACACATGCTAAATGAGGTGGAAAATTATGGGGGAAGTCCTAAGGTGATGTGAACTCTTAAAATCAAAGAAAGGGTATGTGCTCAAATAAAATCAGATTTCTGGTATTAAATGAAAATACTGCTTGGAAATTTGAATTTATGAAGTTAATGCACATTTGGGAGGATTTGGGAGAATATTTGGTGGAGATTTTTGTGGGAAATTGTCCCCACATGGGTTACCACCCATATACACTTGTCATTCCACCATAAAATTCGAATTTGGCACATAAGGGAAAAAGAAAATGATATCCACTTGCCAGAATTCGATTTTTACACTTGGCATGGAAACTCCATTCAACAAATTCGAATTTCTCTTTGGGATTGTCACTTCATACCACTTGTTTAATCACTTCTAGCCATTTGTCATTGTCATTTTTCATTAGGATTTGCTCCCAACTCTCTATATAATAGAGCCATGGGCTCTCACATTGTATAAGATTGTTACTAGCTATTGTGCTTGCGGAAGCGCTGCTGCCTTGTACACTTTCAGAAATATCAATAAAGACTTTGGGGTTTCATTCATGAGGTGTTCCTCCTTTTCGAATGTGATGAATTGTTGAGCATTGGTATAATTCCTTTTACTCATGCTTTGATCTAATTTGCTTCCATATGCTCTTGTAAGTTTGTTAATGTAGAGCTATTTTGCATTGACATTTGATTTAGAAGTATGCTTTAGGTATAGAATGCTCTAGTTGGTTTTAAATAAATCTCTAGAGTTTTTTATCATTGTTTATTGCTAAATCTATATGAAACTAATTCTTGATTGAAGTTTTGTAGAGGGAACATCTTGTTGGGATTACAAAATCAAGCGTGAGGGGAAGTCTTTGGAAAGACCAACCCACTCTTGATAGATTCTTAAAGGAGCTCTCATTTGTTCTTTGAACCTTCATAGTGTTATCTTACAAAGTGGTTTTGCAGGGATTTCGGCACATAGCTTGTACACAAGCCAAACATTTCTAAATTTAAATCTCTTTTTAAAAAACATTGTACTTCATTTCTTTCATTTTCTATCTAAGAGCTTGAAGATGAATAAGCAAAGACGAGAGTGTACTCTCACTCTTTAGCTTAGCCTTTTGTAAATTATAATTGTACATATACATTTTATCTTGTTGATTTTTCCATTAATACTTAACTTATTTTGCAGCCATTGTTTGGATTGTTTGCTAACTCTTGTGTGGCAGATTTTGAAGATCAACTTCCCGCAACATCTAACAAGTGTTTGCAGGACCTTTGGTAAGTGTTGGGAGTTCAATTTCCAAGGATGTCGTGAGCCCTTTTGAGGGTTATTTTGGCCAAGTCGAGTTCACTAGAGGGCTGCCCATTTTCTTCTTTAAGCCGTGGGCATTTGGAAGAAACTCACACCTTGTTTCCCTTGCATAAGTTTTGTGAGATCTTGTCACTACTTTCTCAAGAAAAGAGGTCTAGTGCCCAAGTTTCAAGCAATTATTGTAAGGACTCTCCTTGAAGTATAGTTGAGAACTTTGAAGGGCCCTTTTCTCATTGTAATATTAATAAAAGATCTAACTTGCTTGTGGGAGCTTGGGATTTCTCCCATGGTATCCTATCTCCCCATTTAGAGGGAGACTTCTCTTGGGTGGATTGACATTTGCATGGTTTAAGCTTTCATACTTCATTCACTTACATGCATGCTTTAATTGGAAACTAACACAACCTCACTATCACATTTCATTAAGCTAAAGTTTGTTACAATTTCATTTGAGCTTTGCATCATTGTTGCTTGGAGCTACAAGCTTACACTTCACTTTGGGCAATTCATCCTTTACATGCAAAAATTTTATATTCTTAACAAAATTTGATTCTTTTCCATTTACTTTGGTAAATTGTTTCATGAGCACTTGAATACATGCTTCAATTTTATGGTACATTGTTATCTTGAATATTGGAGCAATTTATTGTCATTGTCTATTTGAAACAAATCTTACTTTCAATAAAATTACTTGTATCGTCTTAATTCATTGATGAAACACATGCAACACTTGTAAGCTAATTTTATTCCTCCAATTAAAGTTATAATTGCAACTTATGTTGAACACTATTTCATTTTCAAGCATTGCAAATCAATCTCTTTGAAACATTTGCATATATCATTATTTTAATTTAGGGAATTAACACAATATGCATTTCATATAGGCATTTTAGTGTAGGAAGGCCCCAAGCCTCATTAAAATATTACCTCCAACATAAGTTGGTTGAAGTAGACATCTTAGGGATCCTCTACTCCTCTATTGACTCCTCACTGTGAGATCCATATCATTGGGCAAGGGTGAGGTCTGAGGATTGAAGAGTTAAATTGTAATCCTGTTGTAGAGCTAATTAATAAAATTAACCAAGAGCACTTTCCATTACATTTACTTTAATTGTCTCTTGATGGTTTGAGTTTTCATATGCAAAGTCTATTCCAAAAGAAAGCATTGTAATCATTTCAAACAAGTGTTTTCTTTTCATGTTTCAAGTCTAATTGCTTAGTGATGTATTGGTTTAGCACTTCCTTTCTTTTACATTTCCAAGTTAATTATTAATTTTTGGGTTTTGGGAAGATGCTTTTCACATGTTTTGATTTATAAAGTTGATTATCTCAAAAGCATTTTGTATTTTACATATCTTATACTAACAATTCTTATTTACATTTTAGGGTTACTTTGTTTTCTCTTTTTAGAGCATTATATTTTACTTTGAGCAAATATATCTTTAAATTGTTGATCGAATTCCTTATAAGGCACTAGTTTTATGGTTTTCAATCATATTAATGATTGGCATTGTTATTTAAAGTTGCTCACTTCATATTTGCCCATAAATCCTTAAAAGTAATCCATTTTCACTATAACACTCTCCTAGAAACTCACATTGTTTAACTTAACTTTTCATCAGGGACCAACCCCCTTAGCTAGCCTAGGAGATATCTCAAACGGAGAGAGTCGGGATTAGTGTGACAGTCCCTTCTCTAAGTTTCGTGCCACCAACCACACCTTGTGGGGCTGAAGGATTTTTCTCACTGACTTGTAGGTAGGTGTAGGCGGCAGGGTCAACAAGACCCACATCGACTGGTCCATCGCCCATTCGAACCTCTAACAAGGTGTACACTCCTTTCCACCCTCAGAGCTTGCATCCATAATTCTACCCTGCATGAAATACATCTGGAAAGGGACCCACATATGGCCCATCGCTTATTCAAGCCTCCATCAAGGTGTACACTCCTTGCCACCTCTAGCCACTCATAGTCAAATAAACAAGGTTATGATTTGACGAAATTATTAAGACTTGGGGCATCAAATCGAACACCAAATTTTTCTACAGGTGATGATCAAGGCATGAGCATTGGCTCCCATTGGTGGCACAAGCCTAAAGCCCAATTCTCATAGATTTATTAGTGTTTTCTTTCCATGGTGGTTTATGAGTAAATAGTATAAGTTTTCATTCAAGAAAACAACAATAAGGTCAATACTTTAGAGACTTATAGTTCTTTTCAATCAATCTCACAAGTTATAAGCCTGCCATTACAACCATACAACCACTCAGCTACAAGCATATGACTAACTGATAAATCATAACAAAGTAACAACTTTGTGATGCCACTAGTCATTGAAAGATAACATTCAAGATAACCAACAATAGGTGTAATAACAACATTCAACATCCTTGCATGAATAAGCATGAACATAGTAATATTCATCCCCAGAACAATATCATAGCCTACAAGCCTAATATATACACAATTTTGTACTTATTTTAGTGAGTTGAAATAGATGGAAATTGAAGGAGAGACTTCAACTCTCCACCCAGCCATAGGCCAACTACACTACAATATCTCTTGCAGTTGGCCACCCAAAAGTCGGATCTAGAGTCTGAGGGGGTATAGCCTCAAAGAAGTTCATGCCAAGGTTTTACCAACCTTAAAGAGGAGTTCATTATTCAAGTGGTTTATCAACTGCCCCTAGGCAGTAAGCACCACAACAACCCTCTTACTTCTGAAAGCAAAGCACAAGAATTTTCCCAAGACTCAGTTGGAGTATTACTTAGTTCTAGGAGACTAAATCCACCATATAGGTGGTTTATCAGCTGTAATTTTAAGGAAATACCTACAAGATCCTATAAACCACTTTCTAGGTGCTTTATCAGCTTACTTAGCAAGCACTAAGTGGTTGATTGCATTTCTAAGCAAGATCTTAGTGGTTTCTTAGCTCTTTGAGTAAGCACCACAATGGCTTAGATTAATTACCTAGTGATTTATCACCCTTCCAATAAGCACCCAAGGGGTTATCAACCCATTCAACAAGCACTAACTGGTTTCACAACTTATCCAACAAGAACATAGTGGTTTATCAACTTATTTAGAAAGAACTAAGTGGTTCAATTCTCCTTTGAGCCTCCCACTTGCCATATAGGATTGAACATAGAAAATCCAGTTTGAATAATTCTTCTCCACACATTTTCCTCTATTTGTTGTGCATTTTCCCTGTGTCCATCCACGTTGTTCTTCGTTTCCTTCCCCCAATCACTTCTCCTATTCTATGTTTGTGTGGTAACCCATCACATACACCCTCCCCCCACCAATCCCCTTATTCTCTTTCATGTTAAACTTCTCTTCCTTGTCCCAAGCCAATTTCCTCCTCGGTCTTGACCTATGAAGAGAGTGGATGTTGTCCTCCTTTTCCTTCATGCCCACTCTGAGACTTTATTAATTTTCTTTGAAGGCAACTCGATTCATGGTGTTAATTATGGGTTTAAATTCACTAAGTATGCTTGTCTGATGGCCCTTCATAGGCCCTACCCCCTTTAGAACTCTAGATCCATGCCCCCTCAATTTAGCCAGTCAATTAAATTCTTACACAAATTTACATAGGGTAAGTTTAGATAGTGACATTTACATATATGGTGTGTAGAAAAAAGGGTTGTTACATTTCCACTCAAGATCAATGATTTTTTAGACGAGTGAAACTTTATAAGTACTTAACCAAGTTATATATCGAGGTACCACTAGGTACAAGTTAATGAAGAAGACAACCATGGAAAATTTTAGGGCTAATATTCATAGGTGGGCTAGTTTTCCATGATTTTTCCAAAAAATAGATTCGCCAATTTCCCTTTTTTATAAAAATGTTTTGCCAAAATTTTACAATATAAAATTATTTTATCTTAAAATTGCCAACATTATATAGAGAGCATATAAAAATCACTATAAATTTGAATATTTTTACAAATACATCAATAAGAATTTTATAGTTTCCGTAGCAGGGACTAGTGAGATTCGCCAATGTTTTTAAACTTCAAGATAGTTTTCCATCCTTAAAATTTTCCTTGAAGACAACCTTTGAGACAAGGAAAGGTCTCTATGAATGACTAGTAATTCATTTTAGTTCATGCAATGCACTAGCTACATTCACGCATTTGATGAATGATGTATTACGCCTATTTTTAGATTTATTTGTGATAATGTATTTAGATGATATATTGGTTTATAATTATACCTTAGAATAACATATCTCACATTTTATGTTAGATACTCTAAAAAAGCATCAAATACTAGCTAATATTAATAAATGTGTGCTTTCTTAGTAGTCCTTTGTGTGTTTAGGATACGTTATTAATGAAGGGGAACTCTAGATAAATGTTGTGAAGATGAAGGCCATCATCAAGTGGCTAGTTCCTACTAATGTCATTGAAGTTAGGAGTTTTTTTCGAGTGTCACAATATGTATGGAAGTTTATAGCATCATTTTCATTTGTAGTTGTATGACTTCTTTCCATAAAAACTAGTGATAAGAGTTTCTAGTTGGGAATGAATTAACAAAAAGATATTGATGAGTTGAAATAGAAGATGCATCAAGCACCAATTATTCCATTTCCTAATTTGTAGAATCCTTTGAAAGTGTATTTCATCATTCGGTGCAAGTAGATACGTTTTGGAAGCGATCTTGATGTAGGGAGGTAAGTTGGTATGCTATCATTCTAAACATTTTCATGGTTGAGTCCTAAACTACACAGTGTATGATAAGGAAATATACACCCTAGTTGAAGTTGTTAAGAAGTGGAATCTATCTAATGGGCAAGGAAACAATTATCCACACCGATCACTAGCCATTACAATATGTAGAGGCATAAACTAAATTACAATAGAAGAAACACTTTAAGTGGGTGGGTTTTTGTAATAGTTTCATCTCATTGTCAAATATAAGAAGGGAATCACTATAAGTTGGAAGGAATGCTTTCAGGGTCATCCACACCCAAGCTTATAACTTTGGGAACTCTTGTGCACATGTATCATTTTACACATGATGCATACAAAGAGCCATACATAGAAAATGAGGAATTTAAAGAGGCTTTTAAATAGCTACAAGGCAAAATTCTTGTAGAAAAAGGTGATAATAAGGATTACCATAGTCTCCAAGAATGGATTGGTCTAAAAGCTAGACAAACTTCGTGTTCCTAAAGGTGAAATATTTTAAATTATGAGAGAGTATTATATCTCAAAGTTTGTAGGAAAATGAATTTGTGTTAGGAAGGTAATTTCCAACTTACAGGGTTAAGTGTATTTTCCTAGAGTGTAAGAATATTTAGCTCAATTTATTAGAGGATGCATACTTCGATGTACTAGCAAATCTTCTAATAAAAATAAAGATTTATACCATCTCTTAATAATACCCATTATACCCTAGTTAACGACTTCATGGATTTTATAGGTGGTTTGATAACAATCAAGAAAGGACATAATTATATGTTTGTGATAGTTGAAAGGTTGGACAAGATGTTCAATATTATGCCTTGTAAAAAGACCATTAAAAGACAAGAAGCATCATGCATATTATTTAAAAGGTTTGGGTGCACTTTGAGATACCAAGGAGCATCAACTCATATAGGGTTACTTGATTTCTTAGTGCCTTTTAGACTACACTTTGGGAGAAGATGGCACCAACTTGAAGAGATTTACAACTTTCCATCTGTAGATAGATCAAAAAATAGAAGTAGTCACCAAGACATTGGTTTAACTTCTTACATGGGTTATAACTAAAAGCATCTAAATATCTAGGATGAAAAATTGATTTATATTTAACACTCTTGTAATAGAGTAGACCACACTTCGATTAATAAATCCCCTTATGAAATTTGATTTGGGCATTTAACAACTTTTAAATTGGATCTTGTATATGTACAACAAAGAGGAGCGGAAAAATACCTTATAAGAGATGCATTGAAAGTAGAAAAAAATATTGAAAAGATTAGGTATATCCATTTTCAAGTATAGGAGAGTCGGAGACATTAAATAAGTCATAGGACAAGTACAAGGACCAACATAATCATCATAGAATTGGGGAGACCGAGTTTGGTTGCATCTAAACAAATAAAGACTACAAGCTCTATAGAATTAAGGCTCTATGGGATGGTCCCTTTGAAGTATTGGAGAAGGAGGGTAGTAATTCCTATACATTAAGTTTATTCTCATATATGTGCAATTTCATAATATTGAATGTGTAAAATATAAAATTCTATGAGCCTCAATTGTTGGATTATGAAATTTATGAGCTTTTCCTAACTACAATAGAGGACTTAACACTAAAAGCTTAGGTAAAGTTGGCAAGAGATACATTTCACAAGAGAAGTACCTAACTACTAGATAGGAGTGGCATGAAATTTTCTAATTTGGATAAAAGGGGTGACTTCCAAGCGAGGCCAAATGGTACTCTAGGGAGAAGGTAGATGCAAAATTTCCTCACCTCATTTCATTTAAAATTTTTGAAACCAAAATACTTCCTAAATGGAGAGGTTGGATTTGGAATGGATCATTATATATTTCATTATCTATCTTAGTACTTTCTATGTAGAAAATTGGAGGAATCAACTGACCTACAGGTCCCATTTTAGTGGTGGCACCCATTTTGGTGATGTAGGGTTTGAAAGCTCCTAGAGTTATTTTAAGCATCAAATGGAACTTTTAGAGCTCAAAACTCTATGAACATAGCATCCAATCCCTCGAAATTGTTATACACACTTAAAACTTTCCTATAGTGTGAAAATGACCTCAATAAAAGTTCGTACATGGAAGTTATGCCTCCCACAAGTTGACTTTCCTTGTTGACCACCATGGAATTGAGTGGATGACATGTCAACCCCCATTACTCACTCATGTAGCGATACTTATATGTGGACTTTCAAGAATATTTTATAGGGTCCAAAACCCTGACACTAATTAACAATAGAGATATGTAAAAACCCTAACATTAACCCTATGCAATTATTAAGGTGTGCTAAATTTTGGGTCATAAGGGAAAGAAAGGATTCCATTCTTTTAGTATTGTTGTTATTCCATAGTTGAGTAGAGAATCTTGGAGTTGGGTATTGAAGGATAATAAAGGAGGTAGAATATTATGTAGCATCTATTTAGGCCATGGTGTCGATGGAAACTCCATGATAAATTCCTCTTTATTTGTACTTTAATTTCATGACTAGGAAAAAAAGAACATACAATAAACCTCACCTTCTAGCTTAATTTTCTCCCTTATTAAGTTTTCCAAGGCATGTCTTTTATTCATTTCTATGGATGATATATTTACATTCTTATTTTTTTATTTTAATTTTCCATAATTTTGAGTGCTACACTAATAATATTGAATCTAAAATTTAAGCAAAAAATTTTCATACTATTATAATATTTATTGTGATAATCCATTACAATATAACATGCATGACAATATATAGAATAGTTGATGTACCATATTTATTAATTTAGGCCTATACCATGCTCTCTTTATATCTCTAATTTGGAAAATATCACCTTTCCTCTTTTTGAATTTTTATGTTATTACAAAAGAAAAATAACCATTAAAAATACATATTATTAACTTTAATAAATTCTTACAAGAAAATGGCATGTTAAAACTAGAATATAAGGATGGTTTATTTGTAAACCAAATCAATCTAAATATAAATATAAATATATATATATATATATATATATAAAATATCTCAGAGATTAATAAATTCTTACCCAAAAAAATCACCTTGAAACTAAAATTCATTAAAACTAGCATTCTTAAAACCAAGAATCTCCCAAATATATCATTGAAAGTCACAAAAAGAAATAACATATAACAAGTAATCCAATTACATATAGCAAAAATCTTATAAAGGGAAAGATCCCCCAAAAAAGAGATCCCATAGGTTGTGCCTAACTTAATTTGTTATGAATTTGTCTCCTCAAAATATAGTAGAGTTCATTTAATGTTTATAGAAATAATTTCCACTAAAGAACAAGAGAACAAGAGTATATTATGGGAAATTCTTTATTAGAGAATTTAATGGTCGAGGAGTTACACTAGTTACCATTTTAAGACTATTTTTTAAATTAACGAACATGATTTACAATTTTGAAATTGAGAATTTTAATAATTAAGGTAAAATATTTTATTATACAATTTCAAATAAAATTGTGATTTTTTATTATTTTATTTTTAAATACAGAAATAGATTAAACACTCTTAAAAAATTATGTATATTGTAATTTTACAAATTAAACAAATTAAATTCAAGTTTTTATAAATCTAGTAATTAACCAAAAAAATGCCCTAAAAAAAGTCATATAATCTATTAATTAGACTACACATTTAATATCTTAATATTCAAATTAAAACATTAAAAATTAAAAACATTGAAAAAAAATTAAAAATATAAAAAGTATATTTATTAAATTATTCAAATATATTTTTAGAATTATTTTTGATAAAAACATATTGTAATATTTAAGTTACTGGTACAGACCAGACAATTATGTAGTTGAGCTAATCGACTAGATAATTGATCTAGTTAACAAAGTATAAATATATATTATTTTATTCCAATTGGAATATGGGGAATTGTAGAGGTGAAAATCTCATGTGTATTATTTTATTGTTAACTAAAGTTTTTTTTACCTTAAATTATAGTACACATATATAGGGATTTTTGTTAAGGATTTAGGTGGAGTTTTTGGTTGTCAAGTGACAATTTTAGCACATGCCTACTAATTCCTTATGCCATGGGAATTTAAGCAGTATTGGACGATCATTCTACATATTCATTGTTTTGTATGGTGTTTACTCATTTTTCCATGTAAAGAGTTCATGATGAACATATACTCAACTAGCACTAGTCAATCTGCGGTAGTGGATTGTGATGCATACTATGTAAATTTGATATGTAGTATGGGATCTGGTGGGCTCCAGTATTGTAGCAATAACGCTACAACTCCTGGAGCTTCCTATCTCTAATTTTATCAACCCGGTAGTTCGTACAAACTTGGAAGCGACGGTGCTGTATGCACAAGTACTAGCTCTTGTCGCAGCTGTCACTTGGTTAGCTGGCACAAGTCCGCTAGGGCTCAAGCCAACTTCTATATGCTCACAGAAGAAGCTTTATGAGTGATGGACGAAAGTTAACTCAAAGGAGGCTAATCTACTTGCAGAAAGAAACTGAAAGCCAACAAAGCATGAAAACCCTAGTAAACCCTAATTTGACTAGCTAAGCCCTTACAATGCAAAACTGTGAATGAAACTTCTACCAATGATGCCATTACTTGCAGTGAGCTGAAATACATGCATCTAAGCTACTTGCATATGAAAAGACATGTTTTTGTATTTTTTCATTAAGTGGTTGGATTTATTGTGATGATGCTTTTGATTAGGGTTTGACTGTGCAGGAGCGGTTCGAATGGAAGGAAAGCATGGGCAAGGTCAGGATGGCTAGGAGAGGTCCCAGAGGGTCCCTAGCATTGGTCCACAGAAGTCTACAACATTCGGATGCTCGGCAACCAAGTTTGCAGGCTCCTACAGGATGTCTGCAGGGGATCCTACAGGAAACTAAGGAATTTCTACAGGAAGTCTGCTACCTTCTACAGGATGTGCTGTAGGTGGAAGTTTTGTGTGTTGGTGAAGTGATGGAACGGCTTGGGTGGATAGGTAAGGTGGAGATGGAACTTGTGATGGCTCAGGGGCAGAGAAATAAGGTAGAGAAAGAATGCATGAAGTCGGTTGGTGGATGGGAGAATGGGATCAACGAAAGGTCAAGAAGATGAAGCTACGTGGCAATGGATGAGTTGGAGGGTAAATGAGCTGGACAGAGGCCGAGTAGGTGGCTTGAGGAGAGGTCAAGAAGAAGAAGAAGGAAGTGGAATGATATGGAGCAGTGTAAGTGAAACAAATGACTTATGTCTTGCACCAAAAACGAGAATTCATTAACCTATGATACCTGTGCCATTAAACCTATGAACAACAATGTAAAACCGAGAAAAGAAACCGTGCATGGAATGAAAAATGTAGAAGTATGGTTCAATATCAAAAGTGCATGGATGGATCTTCAATGAAAATGGCTATGTTGCAGCGTGCATGGAAGTAAAAGACTGCGTTTCTTTTTGGTGGTTGATATAGACTGCACCCCAATCCCTAAACAGAGATGGCAGTGATCTCTAACAACCTTTTTCTTGGAGCTCCTGTGTATTACAAACCTCCTATCGAATCTAAGCAACTGAAAGCAAAGTAACCATAAGCTAATCCTACTCAATCACACAAAACTAAATCAGCAGACTGTAAATTCGAATTGCATGTCAAAGTAAAGAAACAAAGTGCTGGAACGAAAGGCAAATAACACTACAAAACAGAGGAGGTCTATTGCTCTCAGGTTGGGCCCTAACCTGAGAGCTATAGCTCCCTTAGAAACTCAGAATGAGATCAAAATCTGCCTGCCTTTATTCATAACCAAAAATCTGATGTCATGCCAAAACTGGCTTACAAAAAGACAAAAACTGAGCTGTAACTCATGCTCAGAGATTACAATAGTAATTCCAAAAGTCAAAAAGCTCCTAACCAAGGCTACGGCCTCAGTATTTATGCAAAATGATAATCCAACAGGTTTCCTTGATTTGTGGAGCTCGGTTGTCCAACTGAAGGTTAAACTGCTGATCCTGTAGAACAGTTGTAACTGTTGTTCCTGCAGAACGGTTGGCTGCCTCTAAGCTCGGTGGGGAGATTGGTTGGAGCTTGGAGCTATGGTGGGAATCACGAGGAAGGTCCCCAAGACTGTGGACATCCTCTCCTAAAAACCAGCAGTGCCACCTTACTGTCTCCTTGTCTCCTTTTTCGTGGTCTTTGCTCCCTTTTAATGCCAAAAACCTGAAATCATCATGTATTAGTCACGTAGATAGAATGCCTACCCTTCTTCCTACAAACAACACGAATAAACCAAGAAATGAATGCATAAGCAATAAAAGATGAATGGTTTGAGCAAAGCAAGTAGGCCAATATGAGCCCAAATTGTACCAAAAATTGGGGCTCATCATCACCCCCCAGCTAAACTATTTGCTCATCCTTGAGCAACTTTGCTCTGGCTCCTCGTCTTTGGCCGAGAACTAGAGCCCAGAGCATGCTCTTCCTTTCCTGTTTTTGGTGGCCCTGCCTTTTCTGCCCCTGGTGGTGACGAGGGTGGTGCTTCTTCCCCCTTTTCCATTTCCTTGAGCCAGGCTTCGGAAGGCGATTGGCCTATTTTTCGTGTCCAAGAAGTTATTTTTGGGCTTCCCCTCTCGGGGGTGGCTGATGTTTTAGAGGGGGTTCTTGCACTGGGTGAAGTAGGGACATCCCCTAAAATGGTTTGGCTGCTGGGTGGAGGCTGCGGCTTGCCCGTGTTTATCCTCTTACTTCTCCTGGCTTCAGATGGTAGAGGGGTCTCCCTCTCTCTCTTCTCCTTCGGCTTTGGAGGTGTACTGAGGGCGGCCAGCGCAGCTGCTGCCTCCTTTTCGAGAATACCAGCCTTCTCTTTCTTGCGTTTTGCTTTCTCAGAGCTCCTTGTAGAGGGCCCCTTCTTTTCAGATTTCGGGCTTCCTATAGAAGACCCTGCTTTGCCCACTTCCGGGCCTTCTGTAGAAGATCCTTTCTTTACCAATTTTGGGCTTCTTGTAGAAGACCCGGTTTTAGCCACTCTCGGGCTTCCTGTAGAAGCCCTGCTTTGGTAATTTTCGGGCTTCCTGTAGAAGACCCTTTCTCTGTCTTCAGGCTTCCTGTAGAAGCCTGTTTCTCAATGATTTTCGGGCTTCCTGTAGAAGCCCTTGTCTCTGTTTTCGGGCTTCCTGTAGAAGCCTGTTTCTGCTTTCCTGTAGACACGGGTGTTACCACCTTTTCTTGCTTAGCCGCATGGGTTTTGCTTTTTGCTTTGGTTGCAGGTGCTGATGAGGTACTTGGGCTGACGTGGACTACCTCAGCTTTGTCCATTCTGCTCTTCAACCTCTTCTCTCTTGCTGACAAGATGGGTGTGCCACCTTTTTCTTTGTCATCCTTTTCTTCATGCTTCTTCTTTCTTCTGTACTGTGGTCGGGGTCTTCTGGGCTGCTTCTTTCTTCCCCTCGGCCACTGCTTCTTGTTCCTCACTGCTGGAGGAACCACTTTCTTCAGCCAGCATCTTTATGTCTCCATCTCGTGTTAGATTCCTGAATGCTTCCCATGAGAGGGGGACCTTATAGGAATGAAGTGCATCCTCCACAAGCAGCTTGATCAACCCATGGTGGGCTACCTGATCCGGTATGCCATCCTTTAGCTTGGTAGCACACTCAATTAGGGACTGTAACAGGAAATAAGGAATGCTCAGTTTTTGTTCTACAGGAAGATCAATCCGGTGCCTTAATTCAGTGAGCAACCGAAAGAGATATGCATACACGATGCTAAAATGGCCTTCACAAGTTATATATTTCATGATTTGCAAACTGACTTCATTCCATGGTGGCAACAGACTGGTTCTGCGCACTCCATTTTTGTCCTCCGAGAATTCCTCCTCAGGTGGAAAGAATTCTTTCTTTGCCTGCTGGCTCAGCTTTCTTTCTTCCTTATCCCATGGCAAACCCATAGGAAGTTCTGTAATCCGACTGATATACTGTGGGGTGAGCTTG
This sequence comes from Pinus tabuliformis, assembly GCA_031772625.1. Classification (NCBI taxonomy): domain Eukaryota; kingdom Viridiplantae; phylum Streptophyta; class Pinopsida; order Pinales; family Pinaceae; genus Pinus; species Pinus tabuliformis. The sequence continues at coordinate 1,528,460,492 of CM062820.1, read as the reverse complement.
AGGCTTAGGCCCCTGAAGGTTACTGTAGCCAGTGTTTTGGATTTCGGCCTTAGAGCTTGCAGAAATTCTTCGGCCACTTCATCATCGTAACCCTGCAATTTATCACAAAAAGATATCCATTGAACCCGTGTGAAGAGTTCTACCACCTCCTGGTTTTCCCTTAACTTGGTTGAATCAGTGGGTTCCCGTCTAATAAACCCACCCGGCATGATGAACACGGTTGTTTTAACTAAAGGTGGCAAATGCGAAAGAGATTTGGTCTATTGAGACAGAGCATGCACATAATCCACAAAATTTATCCCTGCGGATCTCAACACAGTCTAATTACACTGACATCCTGTAGAACGACAGTATAGGCACAACAAACAACAATTTCACCAATATCTTTATGACCAGACTGTGGACGATGATCCTGCCACCTTTGAAAACCAATTGCATGAAGAGTTTCAGGGTTACCTTTTTCTGCCACCCTTTTTTTACGTGGGGAACCCGCCTTCCTGTAGAACTGCGTCCCTGTAGAGACTGCGTTCCTGTAGAAACTGTGTTCCTGTAGGAGCAGTGCGCAAATTTCGGGGAGGACTGTAGTTGGCCTGCACTCGAGGTGTGCTTCACCGGCGTTCTGGTAGCCAAAAGCTCGGCGTATCAAAGTGCAGAAGAGATCAGAATAGCCACTCGAGTTTGAAGTGGTGGTTGATAAATGCATGCGCACAATCTAGCCGATTAGATTTTGAATCAGCGCAATCCGTGGCGCGGGGGGTGAGCTGTCCCCGCCGGACCGTTGGGCGACGTCATCCATCATTCGCCTGCGTATTCACTTGCTGCCGCATCCATTCCCACAGATCTGCTGCCGCCTCTTTCTGTTAAACTCATTGCTTCCGACGGGATTGTTCTCACGTGCGTGCTGCTCATTCTCTTTGTCGTGGCCGCCACTCAAACATCCAACTATACCATAACTAGCCGACGTGGCCAGTCGACTGGCCATACGGCCGCTCAACCATTCACTTTTACGCTGTGCAAACAATTCAAAGTAAAATTCATGCGATTTGATGGAAGGAAGGGTCGAGACACTTACCTGCGTGGCTGCACATGATTTTTCCAGTTTTTGGACGATGGTGAGTGGATCTACCTGCTGCATGCGAACTTACACAGACCCGGAGGCTCATGGTTACAGGCTGCCGACGATGGAGTGGATGCTTTGGTTGCATGCGCCCGCGTTTCATTGCAGATGGCGGTGCTGTGAATGGTATCCACTCTAGCAGGTTTAACTGTTACAGGATTCCCGCAGGGTGTCTCGTAACAGTTCTTCCTCCTTGGGTGCATGCTGCACGACAGAGGATCTGGCCTTTCGATCACGCTCCCGGAGCTTCTGATGCCTGTGGTATGAGATCTCAGCACTTGTTTATCTTTGAAAATGGCTTTTCCCGCGAGAACTCATCGATCTGCTTTGCTGGTGCAGGGAACTTGGTTGCATGTCGACAAGGATGGTGGAGCAAGGTAACAGCAATGTGCAAGGGTGCCAACAGAGGCTTGCATGCGTCCAAACCGATCCTTAGTCGCTAGATCTCCTTTTAAAATGAATTCTGGGCCGTCCCAAACTTCTACAGGAAGTTTCCTGTAGAACATAGAGCTTCCTGTAGAAAGTTCAGGCTTCCTATAGAAAGTCTGCACTTTCCTGTAGAAAATCCGCGTCTTCCTGTAGAAAGACTGCATCTTCCTGTAGAAGATTCAAACCATGATAAAATTGCACATACCTTGAAAAAACATGGGTATCCTTGGAGGAGGTGCTGGTGAGGTCCCTTGATAGCATGATAAGGACCCTTGGCTTTGAGTTGAGAGGCTTCCTCTCCTCCATAGAACATCTGCAACCTGCATGCAATTTTACTATATTTTGCTTATTGTTTTTTTCTTTTTTCCTCTTTTTTTTTCTCTTTTTTTTTTTTTGAAAGATAACAGGGGCGCCTCAAAGAGGTTTTCACCCGTACCATCTGCCCTGAGCGCCTCAGAGAGGTTTTCACTCAAGAATCTTTTTCAAACCTTTCCTTTTTTTTTTTTGAAAGACAATAGGGGCGCCTCAATGAGGTTTTCACCCCTACCACCTGCCTTGGGCGCCTCAGAGAGGTTTTCACCCAAGGATCTTTATTATTATTATTATTATTAATTTTTTTTTTTTTAAATCCTTCAGGGTATGCCAAAAGCAGAGGCAGAACCCTTCTCTATGACCAATACAGATTTCTCCATAGTTTTGATGAACTCTTGTCTTGAGAGAGGTCTCCTGTAGATCTTCAATCGATGCCCATTGACAAGCATGGGAATGGCTTCCTCATCAATGGTTCGAATAAGGACAGATCCATTGTCATGGCATTTTTCCACTGCATATGGTCCTAGCCATCTGATTCTCAGCTTCCCCTTGAAATCTTTGTATCTGGAGTCATACAACAAAGCCCAATCTCCCGGCTGAAATTGCTTGTCATGGAGATGTTGGTCATGCCACACCTTTCTCTGAAGTTGAACCACTTCTGAGTGAAGGAGGGCCTGCATTCGGTGCTCATCCAGGCCATTCAGCTGCAATAGCCTTTCTTGTTGTGCATGGCTGAGATCTAGGTCCAGCTGAGCTGCCATCCTCAAAGTGTTGTATTCAAATTCAATGGACAGCAAAGCTTTCTTCCCATAGACCAACTCATAAGGTGTGAAGCCGGTGGTGGTCTTCCAAGTGGTGTTGTAAGCCCATGTGGCTTCAACCAGGCGATCTGCCCAGTCCTTTCTGCTGCTGCTCACCACCTTAGTCAAGATCCCTTCTAATGCTCTATTGGTGACTTCCACCTGCCCATTTGCTTGAGGGTGATAAGGGGTGGAAGTCCTATGCTTGATCTTGTGATGAGCTAGTAGATCTTCAACCAGGTTGGAGGTGAACTGGCTCCCTTGATCGGTGACCAGCTCTCTTGGGTAACCAAACTTGTAGAAGATGTTCTCTCTTAAGAACTCGACCACCTTTTCTTCTGTTGCTGCTTTGATTGCTTTAGTTTCTGCCCACTTTGTCAAGTAGTCAGTACACACAATGATGTAAGACCTTTGCCTCGAAGGAGGGTTGATTGGACCCACAAAGTCCATGCCCCACTTCTCAAATGGCTCAAGAGTCACTTGAGGTTGGAGAGGCATCTCATCCCTTTGAGTCGGTTTCCCCATTCTTTGGCATTGGTCACACTGGCTAACATATCTTCTGACATCTTGATGAAGTGTGGGCCAATAGTAGCCTGCCTGCAGGATCTTGAAGGCAGTTCTCTTTGCTACAAAATTTCCTCCACAAGGCCCATCATGACAAGTGAGGAGGATATCAAAGACTTCCTCCTCCCTTACACAACGCCTTAAGATCTGATCGGGGCCAAGCTTGAACAGATTGCCCCCGATCCAAGTAAATGAGGCACTTTTTCTGATGATTCTGCTCTTCTCTCTGGAAGATAGGTGCGGAGGAAACTGTGCTGAAACAAGGTAGTTTGCTATATCAGCAAACCATGGAGAGAGTACTGAAATAGCAAACAGATGTTCATCGGGCATCTGGTCATCCACTATTCCATCCTCATCTGCAGACAAATCCAATCTAGATAAAAAGTCAGCAACAACATTTTCTCTACCTGGTTTGTCAACAATGGTCAAATCAAACTGCTGCAATAAAAGTAACCATCTAATAATACGAGCATTCACATCTGGTTTATTCATTAAATATCGAATTGCAGCATGGTCTGTATGTACAAAGGTCTGGTAACCAGTAATATAATGTCGGAACTTGTTCAGTGCATGGACCACAGCCAAGAATTCTTTCTCGGTTACAGTGTAATTCAGCTCAGCTTTGGACAAGTTTTTGCTAACAAAGTAAATGGCATATGGAAGTTTTTGCTCAACCTGTCCTAAAGCTGCACCTATGGCTTTGTTCGAGGCATCAGTGTGGATGTGGAAAGGTAGGGCCCAGTTTGGACCTCTCAGGATTGGGGCTGACACCAACTTGTCCTTCAATTCATTTAAAGCCCTCTGACAATCGTCAGTCCATTTAAACTCCACATCTTTTGCCAACAGGCCAAACAATGGCGAGGCTAGCTTGCTGAAATCTTTAATGAATCTCCGGTAATATCCTGCTAATCCCAAGAAACTCCGGACATCCCTTACCTTTTGAGGAGGTGGAACCTTCTTGATGAGAGCAATTTTGTTAGGATCCACCTGTAACCCTTGGCAAGAAATGGTATGGCCTAGCACGGTCCCTTCAGTGATTAGGAATTCACATTTTTCAGGACTAAGGGACAAGTTCATCTCAATGCATTTGGTTAGGACTTTTCCCAGATTGGACAATGCTTCCTGGAAGTTGGCCCCATAAGGAGTAAAGTCATCCATATAGATTTCCACTGCATCATGGACCAGCTCCGAGAAGATGCTCAAGACAACTCTCTGGAAGGTAGCAGGAGCATTGCATAGCCTAAAGGGAAGAACTCGGTAGGAAAAGTTACCCCAAGGACAAGTGAAGGTGGTCTTATCTTGGTCTTCTGGGCTGATTTGGATTTGGTTGTACCCGCTAAACCCATCCAGGAAAGAGAAGAACTTCTTTCCTGCCAGTCCATCCAACACTTGATCTATGAAAGGTAGAGGGAAATGGTCTTTCTTGGTAGCTTTGTTCAATTCTCGGTAGTCCACACAGATTCTCCACTTCCCATTTTTCTTGGGAACCAACACTAGAGGGGACACCCATTCACTATCTGAGATGGGGTAGATGAATTCGGCATCCAACAGTTTTTGCAATTCTTCCTTGACAATGTCCTTAAGGGCTGGATTCATTCTCCTCTGAGGTTGCCTAACCAGTTTACAATCCTCTTTGATGTATATGTGATGAGTACAAACTGAAGGATGAACTCCTTTCAAGCAAAAGCATCTAAGTGGCTGGCCAACAGGCTACACAGCTCCTTTTCCTGGGAAGGAGATAGGGAGGAGCTGATCTTTAATGCTCTCTCAGGGCCGAACTCCACATTCTTAACTCTGGGAGTGACAGGGTTGGTTGTACAAAGATCCACTAAGGTGCTAGCTTGGGCATCCTCCACCAATTTCTCTAAGGGTAGTGCACTAGAAGGTGGATTCTGGATCAAGGTCTCGATCAAGTCATCCTCGGTTGGGGGGTCTCTTCTAGTGGTATTTAAGGTGCACAGAGGTGCTGAGTACACCTCGTCTTCCTCTCCTTCTTCCAACCAGAGTGGTAAGTCATGCTCTAAGGAGGGTTGGGCAGGAGGGTATAGGACTAGCTGCTTGGACATGGGACCATTTTTGATGGTCATGTTTCCTGCACGACAACTTATGTAAGCATCTGCAGTAGCTAACCAAGGCCTTCCCAAAATGAGAGGATATCCAGTAAGCTTTGCCTTTGGTTGCAGAACCAGGAAGTCTGCAGGGTATTCCCAAGAGTCAATAGAGACCAAGACATCCTCCACAATCCCTTCGGGAGTCACGGTGGAGCGATCTGCTAATTGCAGTACTGTCGAGGTCTTCTTCAAGGAACCCCGAAGATTGAGTTTGAGCATGGTATCCCTGGTCATCACATTAATGGCAGCCCCCAGATCAATCAAGGTGTGAGGTATGATGGTGCCATTGATGTGGACATCTACTACAGGACTTCCAGGATCTAGGTACTTTGGGCAGATGACTTGTCCTAGCATCAGGTCAGACAGTTGTCCTATGACATTAATGGTTGAAGCATCTTTCTTCCGCCTGCCTGGGTGTTTGAAGCACTTTTCCTTAACTAGTTTGTTGTATATTGGCACATCCTTGATGGCTTGGAGAAGTGGTATTTTTACACACAACTGCTTGAGCTCACCCAGAAGCTCATCCTCCTCTGGGTTGGGTTGTGTGGTGGCTGTTAGTCTCTCAGGAAAGGGTGGAATAGCCTTTGGTTCACTTTCCTGTTTATCTTCCTCTTCCTCTGGGGGATGAGGTTGGCGATCTGGTAGAGTCTTTCCAGATCGAAGATTGATCTCCTGGATCTCCACATCATAGGTAGGGCATGAGGTTTCCCCAGTGTATACCTGTTGGGCCTGTCTATTGTTGGGGTTCGGGTTCGGTTGAGCAGGCATTTGAGGTTGCCTTGGAGGAGCAGGAGGTAATGGCTGAGGTTGAACTGGTGGTGGAGGCAAGATGGCAGGAGGAGTGTTGTATTGGGGCCTCCACCCCGACTGAGGTGCATTCCATTGACGCTGTGGCTGGGCATGTGAATGATATGAATGAGAAGTAGGTTGAGTGGGGTACTGAGGTGGATAAGACCATGGAGGAGGCATGGACCATGAAGGATGAGCAGGGGGACCCCAGGAAGGCATAGGAGTCGATTGGTTGGGGCTGTAATAAGCTTGAGATGCCCCTTGCATCCCCTGCTGATAAGGTCTAGATCCTTGTGGCCTCCTTTGGTTGAGGTAATAGAGAGGTTCAGTGGGAGCTTCTGTCCCTTGGTACATGGCTTTAAACCCAGGTAAGGTTGGACACTGATTTGTGGGATGGTCCTCCTCACAAACGAAACATACTTCAACCGAATGCAATGGGCATTCGTTCTTAGGGTGTCTCCTTGTGCACCTAGGGCAGAAGACAGCCAAGGCTCTCTCAGCTTCTTCTTTCTTCTGCTGGATTCTGAATGTGTCCAGCTGCATGGCAATGGTCTGTCTCACCTCACTCTTGAGATATTCTAATTGATTTGCAAGCTCATGTTTGGAGAAAGGGACACTAGTTGAGGGGAGGTTTCCTCTACCTCGTTTCCGAGCTGCCCTGGAGTGGTTTCTAAACACAGTCTTGATGCCCTCATAAGGCAGTTGGTAAATGTCCCCCCCAGCTAACATGTGAAGGGTATCTAAGAGGTCTTCAGGGACTCCTCGGAGCAGGACCAACTTGAGGGATTCAGGGTCAAGTGTGCACCTGGCTCGCTTATAGCTAAGTTGGAACCTTTCCTCATAATCCTCTAAGGACTCATCATTTCCCATGGTCATCTGAAAGATTTCCCCCTTTGTTTCCTTGGACCTACAGTAATCCCGGTACTTGGTATTGAAAGCTTGCTGCATCTGAGCCCAAGTGGTGATACTATTCCCAGGTAAGCCCATGAACCAGCGTAATGCTGCATCCTTAAGAGTGGAAGGGAAAAGTTTCAGCTTTTGCTCATCTTCAGTATAGTCATAGGTTCTACAAAGGACAACAAACTCAAACAGGAAGGTATCAGGATCTTCAGTAGTCAGCCCATGGAAGTGAGGTAAAGCAGAGGGGCTAATGTTCTTCATTTTCATCTCTCCATTGGTCTCTCGGATGGGGAAGGCACCTTCTATTCTCTCATCTTCTCTTCTATTGTCAGCCATAGCTTCAGATGGAGTGGTATCTAACTCTTCTTCTACTATAGGATCTTTGTATATCTCTGGATGTTCACCTATAGGTTCTTCTGGGTCACTGTCACCAAAGAAGAGAGAAGGGTGACTCAGTGATGTGGTGGGGGTGTTTGGTAGGAATTTGCCTGATCTATCTCGGTTCCTACGAGGCATGAAATGGAAAAGACTTTCTTTTTCTTTTGATGTTTTTGCTTTTTTTTCCTTTAGTACCTGCAAAACTGAAACAGATTGATCTACAACTAACTATGAAAGATGCAGAATTAAACTGAAAGCAGAAAAGAACTAATCTACTTTGCTCAAATGAAATTGCAGAAAGGAAATGCTAATCTACGCTTGCAGAAAGGAAATGCTAATCTATGAAAGTAGGAAATGCTAATCTATGAAAGCAGGAAATGCTAATCTATGAAAGCAGGAAATGTCTATGCTACTTTTGCAGAATGGAAATGAAATAAACTACTTAGCAGAAGGCAAGAGTAAGAAAATAGAAGAAAAGCAACAATTACTAATACTCTGACGCTTCCCCGGCAACGACGCCAAAAAGATGGTGGGCTCCAGTATTGTAGCAATAATGCTACAACTCCTGGAGCTTCCTATCTCTAATTTTATCAACCCGGTAGTTTGTACAAACTTGGAAGCGACGGTGCTGTATGCACAAGTACTAGCTCTTGTCGCAGCTGTCACTTGGTCAGCTGGCACAAGTCCGCTAGGGCTCAAGCTAACTTCTATATGCTCACAGAAGAGGCTTTATGAGTGATGGACGAAAGTTAACTCAAAGGAGGCTAATCTACTTGCAGAAAGAAACTGAAAGCCAACAAAGCATGAAAACCCTAGTAAACCCTAATTTGACTAGCTAGGCCCTTACAATGCAAAATTGTGAATGAAACTTCTACCAATGATGCCATTACTTGCAGTGAGCTGAAATACATGCATCTAAGCTACTTGCATCTGAAAAGACATGCTTTTGTATTTTTTCATTAAGTGGTTGGATTTATTGTGATGATGCTTTTGATTGGGGTTTGACTGTGCAGGAGCGGTTCGAATGGAAGGAAAGCATGGGCAAGGTCAGGATGGCTAGGAGAGGTCCCAGAGGGTCCCTAGCATTGGTCCACAGAAGTCTCCAACGTTCGGATGCTCAGAAACCAAGTTTGCAGGCTCCTACAGGATGTCTGCAGGGGATCCTACAGGAAACTAAGGAATTTCTACAGGAAGTCTGCTACCTTCTACAGGATGTGCTGTAGGTGGAAGTTTTGTGTGTTGGTGAAGTGATGGAACGACTTGGGTGGATAGGTAAGGTGGAGATGGAACTTGTGATGGCTCAGGGGCAGAGAAATAAGGTAGAGAAAGAATGCATGAAGTCGGTTGGTGGATGGGAGAATGGGATCAACGAAAGGTCAAGAAGATGAAGCTATGTGGCAATGGATGAGTTGGAGGGTAAATGAGCTGGACAGAGGCCGAGTAGGTGGCTTGAGGAGAGGTCAAGAAGAAGAAGAAGGAAGTGGAATGATATGGAGCAGTGTAAGTGAAACAAATGACTTATGTCTTGCACCAAAAACGAGAATTCATTAACCTATGATACCTGTGCCATTAAACCTATGAACAACAATGTAAAACCGAGAAAAGAAACCGTGCATGGAATGAAAAATGTAGAAGTATGGTTCAATATCAAAAGTGCATGGATGGATCTTCAATGAAAATGGCTATGTTGCAGCGTGCATGGAAGTAAAAGACTGCGTTTCTTTTTGGTGGTTGATATAGACTGCACCCCAATCCCTAAACAGAGATGGTAGTGATCTCTAACAACCTTTTTCTTGGAGCTCCTGTGTATTACAAACCTCCTATCGAATCTAAGCAACTGAAAGCAAAGTAACCATAAGCTAATCCTACTCAATCACACAAAACTAAATCAGCAGACTGTAAATTCGAATTGCTTGTCAAAGTAAAGAAACAAAGTGCTGGAACGAAAGGCAAATAACACTACAAAACAGAGGAGGTCTATTGCTCTCAGGTTGGGCCCTAACCTGAGAGCTATAACTCCCTTAGAAACTCAGAATGAGATCAAAGTCTGCCTGCCTTTATTCATAACCAAAAATTTGATGTCATGCCAAAACTGGCTTACAAAAAGACAAAAACCGAGCTGTAACTCGTGCTCAGAGATTACAATAGTAATTCCAAAAGTCAAAAAGCTCCTAACCAAGGCTACGGCCTCAGTATTTATGCAAAATGATAATCCAACAGGTTTCCTTGATTTGTGGAGCTCGGCTGTCCAACTGAAGGTTAAACTGCTGATCCTGTAGAACAGTTGTAACTGTTGTTCCTGTAGAACGGTTGGCTGCCTCTAAGCTCGGTGGGGAGATTGGTTGGAGCTCGGAGCTATGGTGGGAATCACGAGGAAGGTCCCCAAGACTGTGGACATCCTCTCCTAAAAACCAGCAGTGCCACCTTACTGTCTCCTTTTTCGTGGTCTTTGCTCCCTTTTAATGCCAAAAACCTGAAATCATCATGTATTAGTCACGTAGATAGAATGCCTACCCTTCTTCCTACAAACAACACGAATAAACCAAGAAATGAATGCATAAGCAATAAAAGATGAATGGTTTGAGCAAAGCAAGTAGGCCAATATGAGCCCAAATTGTACCAAAAATTGGGGCTCATCAGGATCGCTATGATTTAGACTTCACAAATATGTGGATTTTCTATAGGTATACTATTGATATTCCTAGATAGTATGCACTTGAGCTTTGGAGGGGATGAGAATTCACTGAGGGATTATAGAGAAAAGAAGGGGATTCCATCCCTTGGGTGTTGTAGGATGAGGAAGAGAGTGGGTGGTGGAAAGGGATGTAGGAGATTGTATATTGATATTGTTTGGGTATTGGGCCATGTGAGGAAGATTAGCCAATCATAGAAGTCAAATGTCTGCATGGATTCATAGACCCAACTCAAGAGTGGCCTGCTATTGAGTGACCTATAGTAATGAAGCGTATGGTTACTATGTTATCTTCTATATTATCTGTATGTATTTTGTCGTTAAAGATGTCGGGATAGTTAATAAATTACTATTTGTCATAATTCTATATTGTTTACTTAGGAATTGCATGAGTTTACTAGTCATATTGCATACATATTTCATAGTGCGGCAACACAATGTATCATAGAAGCTTGAATACAGAAAACACAATGTATTATGAAATAAAATCTAATATGCACCAAGTTGAAAGAAATTTGAAATGTGCAACATGGATAGTGTGAGGGTGGTAGTAACATGGTTCAGCGTGAAACCAGGAACATTAGAAAGTGGTATCAGAGTAAGTTTAAGAAGGAAAACTTATGTTTCAAAAGTACCTCATACTCTCAAGAGTTGACCTAGGATACTAGGTACATTACAAAGTGGTATCAAAGCAAAGTTTAACACTTAATCTACATGGATCATAGAAGCTTGAATACAGAAAACACAATGTATTATGAAATAAAATCTAATATGCACCAAGTTGAAAGAAATTTGAAATGTGCAACATGGATAGTGTGAGGGTGGTAGTAACATGGTTCAATATGCAACCAAGAACATTAGAAAGTGGTATCAGAGTAAGTTGAAGAAGGAAAATTTGTGTTTCAAAAGTACCTCATACTCTCAAGAGTTGACCTAGGATACTAGGTACAATACAAAGTGGTATCAGAGCAAAGTTTAACACTTAATCTACATGGAATATGGATAAGAAATTACAAAGCATAAAGATAGAATTTTACATATTTCTATCAATTATTTAATAAACTTTAAGGGTTTAAATTAGTTAAAGTTCAACCAGGCAATCCCAATTTCTAAAAAACCTATGAAAAAAGTGATATCAAAGCAAAAATGTGTGAAAATATGTTTTAATGAACATTTGAGGAGAAACAAAATGATCAATTTAAATTTAAATTGTTATTTCCAAACCAATTTATGGGATATAAAATATAAGGATAAGGACAAAAGTTGAGGAGAGTCATTCAAAAGTTAATAAGTTGATTTTAGTTCCACTGCTTTATTAGAAAATAAAATAAAATTGAAGTAACAATTTCAAAAATAGTTAAAAAGTTTGTCACACAGACATGTTGGATGCATGCATCCCACCTATATAAACTATAAAAAAGTGAATTTTGTACGTTAATACCGGGTTCACATAAGTAGGTTCATGTTGTCTCGGGTGCATATAGGAGATGTATGAAGCATCCTTTGTTTGCCTCCCACCCATTATTCTTTGTTGAGAATGGAAGAAGAAATATGCGTAGTATGTTATATGGTCGTACTCATACCTAGGTTCAACCCCTTTTGGATTTATGTTTGCCTTGTCTTGCCTTCTTGCGACATATAACAAAGAAGGGTCAAATGGGTTAATCAACTAAAGCAATTGGGTCATACTCTAGAGGTTGGATTTGCTGCTGATGGAGGTAGTGGTGTTGTTGTTCTTACTATTGCCCAGTACTATGTACACATTCTCTCATCTTACATGAATAGATTCTCCACCATATAAATGCATACAGTTCCACTTATCAACTTGGGTAGAGACCAAGCATAACTTGTTTGTGATTTGCAGCACCACATAGTAAATAAGAAGATGGATGGATGGATGGATGCATGTTTTGTGGACTGAAAATGTTAGGTCCTTCGTTGTTGGTTTTCTTGGACACGCAATTGCTGACTACTTCATATATTTGTTCTTTGTTCTTCACATTTAATGAACTTGTAGATATATTTGTTCTCTTCACATTTAATGAACTTGCCTATACATTTGTGCTCTTCAAATTTAATGAACTTATAAATATATTTGTTCTCTTCTCATTTAATGAACTTGCATATATATTTTTTCTCTTCACATTTAATGAACTTGCAGATACAAACTTGGGGTTTGGCTTATTGGGACTATGGGTATAAATTGAAATCATTACGATACAACACTTTTGCTAGTTGGACCTAAAGGAGATGCGAAAACACTCATTAATAATATATTATGTGTTCTCTCTTAGTCGTTGATATTCTTTCCCTAAAAAAATTTTTAGTGGATTTGCTTTGGCCTGTACTATGTGTTATTCAGCTTTGCTTCTTATTCATTATTTTATTTATGGTATCTACTCTATTTGTACAGGAAACATTTAACTTTTTTTATTTAGGGTCTTTGTTTTCACAAGGAACATTTAACTCAAATTGAAATAAGTTGGTGCCCTTTTTTTTAGGCAAGCCATCCATTGAAAGTGGGAGCCTCTTTCTCCAAGAACATATGATTGTTGTAACTTCAAAAGCATTATGAATTTTTGAAAGAATTGGGATTTTATTCTCCCATAGGATGTCATTAATGATTTTAGTGCAAAATTTGGTGGAGAATGAAGGTATTTTTCATGCTTTACTATCACTTTTTTGCTTTGAAGTGCCATTCAATTTTTTCATCTGTGATTATTTTCATTGGAGGTTGTGAGTGTTAAGATCGCTTCAAAAATGCAAACATATCATAGAAATGTATGAAATCATAAAATTTGAGCTTAAAACGCTTGAAACCTATAGAAGAATTATGAGCTCAAAACACCTTGAAGCCTATAGGAAACTCGTAGTTTGAAAGTATTGACTATGAATAATTCTCCCACTACACTAAGTATTATCTCCCATGTTAAGATTAGCTTTATTTTTGTTTCATTTCTTTAGATCAATCCCATTGATGACAATTGATAGAGAATATGTGTGGAACTATCCATCATCTCAACATCGGGAGGGGGAATCATGATGTTGGGTTGAGAGACCTTCTGTTCTGGAAAAGCAAAGGGGCTAGAACCCGTAGGGAGAGGGGAAGTGGAATCACTATGAATGACATCTAAATTGTGAATAAATTGAAGTGTATCACAAAAATATTTGAGATGGGGACTGTGATGGGAATAATGTCCATACTTATCACAGAAAACACATAGGTGATTCGTGCGTAAGGCCTTATTTTTCTCGGCATACTCCGGTAAGGTAAAATGGACCTCATGAATGTCAAGGCTGGGAAAAGTATTAGAGATAACATTCTTAATATGAGGGGGCTCAGGAAAATTATTGGTGTAATACCCAACAACATCACACAAAGCACATGGGGAGAAGGTTTTGGAGGTTTAGGAGGAGCGAGAGTTGTTTGGGGAGCCTTGTCTTTGTTTCCCTTTTTCTAGGTTTTGTCTCCCTCACCATATTATTTGCAATAGGAGTGGCTTCCTGTTGAGGTTGTTGTGGAATTGAAGAAAAGGAAGGCATGGTTACAATAGGTTGGAGTAGAATCAAAGTTGTATAAGGTTTGAGTTTATCGGGAGGAGTGTTTTCGGGAGGATTAATCTACTAGATTAGGACCCATAAGGTGATGTTAAGAAGACTCAACATAGTCATTGCATGGGTAGAAAATATTCTTGGTGGCGGGAACAAGAAAGGTATATGACTAGAGGAGTAATGACCCGGAGGAAATGCTCCTTGTTGAGAGAGACATGGGGGAACAGTTCTCGGTAGAAAAGGACTAGGGCAGATTCTTGAGTAGGAGGAATTGTATCTGAAGGACGAGTTGATTCTTGAGTAGGAGGTTGTGTAGGAGTTGGTTATTGAGAAGGCGTATCAGATCACTCAACTACAACCCGTGATGCTTGAAGCATGCAAACACTAGGCTCAGAAGGAGTAGGAGGTGGGCCATAATAAACCCCAAGCAACGTGGAATATTTATAGACCCTGGGGGAAACATTGGTTAAGGAAGGGGTGGCTTGTTTTCTAGCCATTGATAAAATAATGGTCTGAAGAGTGGTCTGAGACTGAGGTTCATAATAATTCAAGTGATTGATAGTAACAATATTTACATTGTGAGGAAAGCAAATCTTGCAAAATACAATGGGTGCAACAATGGACATGGCATAGGTGTAACTACAGCTCAAAAAGATGTTATAACCTAACATGGCATCAATGACTTCGATGTCTATCAAGATTGTCTTGCCAACAACATCGATGGGGCTATTTCGATATAAACCGATGGGTTGTGAGGGGTGACCATCCCAAGAACGAAGAGTGATAGTGGATGGGGACAGGTCAGGGGATCCAAGTTGCTTCCAAACACTAGCGACCATCACACAGGTGGAGGCACCTTCATTTATTATACACCACTCGACAATGGCATTTTTTATGTAGATTGGTATTTGAAAGAAAATTGATGAAGGAAGGGGGGGATTTTCCACTTTATTAACACCAAAGATAATCATACTATCGTCAGAGGGATCCACAACACCCAAAGTAGATAGTAGAGATTTATGCTGGGATGGGCACGTCTTGAGGACTTCCAGCATTGACATGGCAACAAGAGACTGCACCAAGTCATCTACTATGCTATAGGTATGGGCATCTTTAGACAAAGTATCATTTTGACATAATGGACCTTTGGGGATATTGGTGGGGACCTTTACCTTATGCTAAGGGATCCGTAAGGTACCATTTGGTGATGATAGAGGCTCAGTGGAAACTTTGGGCTAGGAATCAGTCGTTGAATTTGTAGGAGGTTTGTCATATTGGTGCGACCAAGTCTGTAGGTTGACTTGTTCAATGTTGACTTCTTCGAAAATTCATCATGAGGATCTGGTAATTATTCTGGCTAGATTGTAAAGGTTGGGGGGCTTAATTACTTTGTGTGGTTTTGGTAGCCACATATCCTTGATGAGGAAAAGGATTTGTAAGCACGGTTGTTGGCTTGATGGGGCCTGACCTAGGTTCGGAGTTAATTAGCCAAACAAATCCGTACACTACTGGCCCTTTCGGCATCAGCCCACGGTGCATAGACTAAAGTCTCACCCGAAGCAGTATGGGGGGATGCTGGAACCAAGTTTCCGCACCCTTGAGATGTTTGAGGGGTCGATTTAGTCCAACTGTGCCTACCATCACACAGGTTACTTCATGCACTATTCTGACCTATGATACCTTCGCGATCTGTTATAATTGTCCTTTGCGCAGCCCTAACTAGGGGGCTGAGGTGATTTCACGCTACTATGGTAGCAATCTATGCTATTTCCCCAAGTACACAGCGTACCTTAATTATCCTCTTATAGATGTTAGTCAACCTCGCGTAAATAGATACTTTAACTCACATTCACTAAAGCTACACAGTTATATATGTTCGCGCACCATATAGACAATAGAAATGCAATTTACACCCAATATATCTGATACAGAAAACAGGAAATAAATACATAGAATTGATGTAAAAATTCTCTTTATTAATGCTTCAACAGTTACAAACTCGACTCACCCTATGCACTCAATTGCAGGGGTCCGCACACTCAGCTGCGGACTACTAGGCCTCTGCGCATTCAACGACAGAGCCTTCTCCTACTCTATAACCTGAAGACTCGACCTTACCCTTAGATCTTCCGCTATGCTTCTATTCCATGGCCATTCTAATTCTATCCCTTTAGAACTTAGAGCCTTGCTCTATTTATACAATCCCATGTTCTGCAGACCATGGGTAGATCTCTATAGCTGAAATTACATTACAAAATTGAGAGTAGACAACCCTACAACTCATTTACAAGCTATGTGCTCCGCGCCCACAAAATGCGGAGTCTTTACATCGGATTTACAACTTTTAACCAAAATTCAAGCTTTTAGCCCCAAAAATTTCCTTGGGGGATCCCGTGCCCAATAGGCCCCCAACACAAACATCATGACTCACCCTCGATTCACTCTGTCGGTGCAAAGATCTTTGCACGTAGATCTCCCAACTCTACTTGGACTGCTGCAAGGTCGGAAGCGCACTGAGTACCTACCTACTGCACTTCCTGGACGCGTTGTTAAGAAATCATTGTGTCTGAACTGCTTCCCTGAATATGTTCCTACGTTCCCTGCATCTGCGCAAGCTTTGGTTCAATCGAGGCAGTAATGAAAAATGCCTCATCAATCCATGATTGTACGCACACCTTCAAAATGGCTTCCTTATGTCGCGCAACATCTACCTGTTCATTGAGTGCTTTTACTTGCTGCGTCTGTGCGAGCCTCTGTGTAAGGGCCACTGTCTACGCGGTCCCTTTGACTTCGTCGTACTTTTGCTACAACTCATGTGCCTCTGTTTCTAAGTGCTATATGTTCGGGTGCTCCTACAGAGTAGTGAGAACCTTGAACGAATCCTCAAATAGCCGGGTGAAGTCTTTCACTGCACTGTTGATCTTCGCTATTCCTGCTGTAATGGCACTGGTGCACTGTTCCTTCACCTTTGGTAGAGTTGAAGGATGCGCCTTTAATTGGAGTTTGGCTATCTGAAGGTTCAACTCCAGCTAAACCTTGGCCAGGGAAAATTTTAAGAACCCCCCTAAATTTACATGTATAATAAATGGGCGAATCTCCATGGTATATAGGAAAAATGGAAGGCGATTTTATCAATAATATGATATGTATATATAATTTTTTGGCGAATCTCTCACCAGGCATGGCGAATATTTTACTCAATTATAAAATCTTGTGTTTATTGAATACACAAATGAAATCATTGCATTTATTTAAAATATCTTTTGAAATCAAAATTACCGAAATTACATATCGATAACCTAGTGGGTGTAGGATAAAATTCACCCGTGCCATTCACAGAAAGCATGAGAAAAAAACTAATACTATATATAAAACCAAGAAAAATTCAAATTCATCACTTCTAGGGACCTCGTAACCACCCTGCCAATACACAAGTATGTTCCTGTTTGCAATTAGAAAAATTACCCAAATTACAATCTGTTTACTCCAGCATATGTTGGAAAGTTATAGAAGGATGACTAGTGCAATCAATCCATTCCTTTTAGCCCTGGATTTGTTTCAGTTTAAAACAGAAGTATACAAATATACTTGTCCAATGTCTATGCTTTAACCATTCACCTTAATATGCTTTTACAATATAATTTCTTAAGTCTATTTAATATCTTCATTATCATAAAAACCAACCTATATCCATCTTAACTCCACATCTACCACTCTTAGGGGGATGAAATCTATTTATCCCTCTGAGCACTTGGTAGACCCAGAATTAATATGGATCTAAGATGATAGAATTTCCCCTTTAAATAGTCTATGCTCACATGAATACCATGGTATTACCATGGGTCAATACCATGGGTTATCATAAACCTGGAGCTTAAAAATTACTATTAGTAATTTATAAAAATTAATAAAATTAATAGTTGATTTTTATTTAATTTTTTATTTTAACCAAGCTAAAATGTTTAACATACATTAAATTACAACATCCATTTTTACTCTTGATCCAGAGTAAAGATAGATCTACGCTGGTTTAATTCCCCCATTTAAATAGGCAACATTCAAGGTGAATACCATGGGTCAATACCATGTGACATTTTGGTGAATACCTTGGGTCAATACCATGTGCCATTTTTATTTTTATTAATACTAATATTAGGGTTAATAATGTTTTTTTGCATGGTATTAATAACAATCTAGTCCATGGTATTTGTCCCATAGTATTTTGCCCATAGGTTTCACCTAAATATAACGCATTTTTTGAGTGTTCCTAAATATAAGGTGACTTATGGAGTAAATATAAAAAAATATTTTATTTGTTTACCATACCTCTCATTTATTTATATTTTATTAATTTACCATATCTCTTTTACAAATATGGTATTTGGCCCATAGGATTCACTTAAATAAAACCTCTTCTTGAGCCTTCATAAATAGAACGAGGATTATGGACTAAATATAAAAAGAGGTTTTATTTATTTACCATGCGTCTAGTTTATTTATATTTTTATTTATTTACCATACCTTTTGAGTAAGTATAAAAAGACGTTTTATTTATTTACCATACCTCCACTTTACTTATATTTTTATTTGTTTACACCCTTGCATGTATATAAGGTGACTTATGGAGTAAATATAAAAAATGTTTTATTTATTTACCATACCTCTCATTTATTTATATTTTTATTAATTTACTATACCTCTTTTATAAATATGGTATTTGGGCCTTTGGCCCATAGGATTCACTTAAATAAAACCTATTCTTGAAAATGGGTGAATGGATTCACTTAAATAAAACCTATTCTTGAAAATGGGCGAATGGAAGGTTGTAACTCCTAATTTCAATGGCTAAATTTACCTTTTTTACCCTCTCCCTTAAAATAAGGTGGGCTATTTGAGATGATTTGTAAAAATGTTTATGATACAAAATATTCACCCACTAAAAATTTAAAACCCCTTAATTTCGCCAAAGGGCAAATATTCGCCCATAAAATTTTCTATGACCTTGGCCATCTCTTCCTTCGCCTTAAATGCTTGTCGCTTGCTCCATGTGGTCTCAAACCAAGCATCACATCATGAATAATGACTGTAACAACCACTTTCCAATCAACCCACGTGACAATGCAGCTACCTTCGCGCTGTTGCGGACCTTGTGATACTTCACTGTTGCACACACTCTTGTCATTGCACAGCTCTCGGGCAGAGTAGCTTATAGTCTCACGCATCCTTTTAGCTGCCTGGAGCGCTAGGACTGTACTTCCTACAACTAGTCAGATGGCCGAGCCACCTATGTATAGCTTTAAATGACTCCCATTTACTTTTCCTAGGAAGAGTTCGCCATTTAGTTTTACCAACTACACCGCGTCACCATCTATGATCTCCTTAATAACATACGGTCCCAACCAATGCATCACACAGGTAAACTCTCGACGGTAGTCCCCAAGTATATTAATGGAATTGAGCTCATCCTGCTCTATCACCACGGTATTTCTACCAAGAAAGTCCTTCTTTATTCCTTCCTCAAGCTTCTTGACCTTTGCTTTTGCCATGGTGCTTTTCTCCCTCAATCAAACTATTTCATCCATGAGTTCTTGGAGCCTAAGATCACCCTACTGGATCTCTTCATCGAGTCCCAAGTGTTCTTCTTCGAGCTTTTCCAACTACACGAGCCTCTCCTCTAGGGCTTCGCAGCCCGTCATACCTATGAGCACCACTATGCGTAGACTAGGCATGATGTATTCCATAGGTATTACAAGTTCCACTCCCTAGACCAGCTGAAAAGGTGTTTGTCCCGTCAGTTTCTTGCATGTCATCCTATAAGCCCATAATACTACAGGTACGCACAGGTCCCAATCACTTTGTTGTGCATTGCATACCTTGGTCAACGCAATCTCCAGTACTTTGTTAAATGCTTCTATTGTCCCATTAGTTTGTGGGTGATACTGTGTGTTTCTCTGATGATACACCCGTAACTCTTTTGTTAGCGCACTAATCGTCTCATTAAGGAAATGTGTAGCACAATCGCTCATAAAGATCTTTGAACATCTGAATCATGTCAATACGTGTTCAAACAGAAACTTTACGGTCGTCGCGATCGTGCAATCTTTTGCCGGCTATGCTTCTACCCAACGAATCAAGTACTCTGTTGCAATGATAATATATCTCGCGCCCATTTTTCCTTGAGGTTTAATAGGTCCTATGAAGTCGATCACCCAATTTTCAAAGGGTTGTAACGTAATTTGCGGGTTCAAAGTCATCTCGTCCCTCTGCGATGGTTTACCTGTTCTTTGACATACATCGCAGGCCTTGTAATGTGCTTTTGAATCGTGATGAAGGGTCGACCACCACAACCCTGAGCAGAGAATCTTCTGCATGGTCTCTCTCCCTGAATAATGTCCTCCTGCAGCACCCCCATAAGCGTTCGCGAGGATATTGCTTCATTCAAATTCAGGTACATATCTTCACTGTGTCTCATCATTCCCCAACTTATATAGGTGCCCCACAATGACAGAGAAATCTGCCACGCGCAAGACTAGTTCCTTCTTCTGCTGGACGGAGTACCCTTTCAGCGCAGCTCCAGTCATGAGAAAGTGAATTATATCTTCAAAATTTCCATCTGCTACGCACGCAACAAAGAGTTGTGCGTTAGGTAATACTTCCTCCAGACTAGTAGGTTCCTCTCCCGTCTCAATGCGCGAGAGGTGATCTAGTCCCACGTTTAATTGTCCAGGCTTCCCAACAACTTCAAAATCATATTCTTGGAACAATAAAATCCATCTGCATATGCACCCCCCCAACACAAGCTTATCGACTATCCCTTTCAACACGAAGTTCATGTGCATCCGTGCAGGTTGTTTTCCATATGCCTGCATCCACCCGGCGAGACTTGCACGCAGATTATTTCGTCCATTGTAATTTTTTGTCAATCGCACCCTAGGCTTCCCAAATCGTGTGCGCATCATCCTTCTACATTCACGCCAATCGTCGAAGCTCCCTTTGTGCGTACCCACCACCTTGCAGGTGTAGCGCGCAGTACCCAATTTAAGGCCCAGAAGCATTGCTTTTCCAACACCTCCCTTTCAAATTTATTCAAAAAAGTATCTACCTCACTTAGGCCATCATAAGTAGGCAGGTCTCTTACTTCTATCGATACGCAGCGCAACGACCTTGTCATCATATTAAAATTAAGCATAGTTACCTCATGTAACCGATTCTGCCACTGCTCTGTTTCCTCATCTGAATCCAAAGTACAGGAGCTCTCACACTCCCATGCAAGTTGTCCGTCCACAGTGGGATTCACCCAGTTCTGGTTTCGTGTTGTTATCTTATAGATGCAGTTCAAATTATCATCGCGTTCATAGTCGCACACCGGATCTATATAGCGCGATCCCTCAGCAAGGTCTAGAGGTATAATTATGCGTAGTGACTTCTTCTCAAAAATCATCTTGTGCTTCTTCAGATTAATCACCTCGTTCATGTAAGTGGCCCAATAAATTCCTAAGAGCACGGGATAGGGATTGCTGTCATAAACAATCTTTATCACTTCAAAGTCTGCTGGCACCATCGCTCCCTCAATATCCACAGTGATTCCCTACAATCACCCCATGGGTATTATCTTTTGCTGGTTCGCCATTCATAGTTGAATAGGAGACCATTATAGCGTAGATCTCCCCATCGCTCCCATGTCTACTTCAGCAGAACATTCACGTATGATCCTAAATCAAGAATTACTTGGTCCATTTCATATTCTCCAATTTGCGTGGTTAACCTTATTTCTCTTCCCGTCCTTGTCTTATTCTTTCCAATCTTTCTGACCACACACGATTCTCCTAGCGCGGTCCCAACACATCTATTAATGAGTTCTTGTAATCCTTTTATAGCTTTACTATCGCGTAGTAAATTCATGCATGTTTCCAGAAATGTCGTGAGCATAGATGGGTCCATCTCCAACTTCGGTCTATCTTTGCTTCCTAAAGTGGAGACCTCAGCGAAGCTCTTCTTGGCTTCCACGAAGGTTTCCCGAGTGCACTCCAAGTCAAACTCCGCTTCTTTCGTTGGGGCTTTGCGAACCCAAGTACTCTCCTTCGGATCTTTTCCTTTGTCATCTCCCGTCATGATTCCACTTCGGAGCACAATGTTCACATTTGGATCTTCCTCGTGCGGCTCAGACCTCATCATCTGTAGGTTCTGAGTCGGGGGAGGCGGTAGCACTCCTTTGTCGCGTATCCAAGCTACCAACATAGGACAATCTTCCATCTCATGATCAAACAAGGTGCAATATAAACACGACGGTTGTGTCAGATTCATACAATCGCAGGCATAATGTCTTGGCCCTCCACAATTGTAGCATATCAACTGACCGAGACCTCTTCTAGGTCCTCCTCCGCCTCGGCCTCGTCCACGCCCCTGAAATCGTGTTCACGCCACTCCTGTATTCTGGTATAAGGGCAACGATTCAGCCTGAATTCTGTAGGTGGGAGTTCTATCCATCATCAACTCGTAGCTTCTACAAGTGCACTCATCATGTCCCACTGACCTACAAAAGTTACAGAACAATTGTTGCTAATTTTGTGCATACTTTTGTAACAAATGGCAGTTATCCGTAGCATGTTTTCCACCTATTTGACAAATCGCGCACCACAAAGTAGGTGCCACGCTAGGTCCTACTTGTGCTTCCGGCTTTAACGGCATCAGTCCTCCTCTCGCGAGGTAATTTGCGAACACAGGGCAGTGGTCCTTGTCATGACCTTGACCTTTTCATTTTACACAACACACTTCTTCGTGCACTTCTGGTTGAGTTGTCCTGTCCTATTTCAGACTCTGCATTTCCAGGCATAAATTCTTCAGTTGTGCATGGATCTTTTGAACCCCTAAGTTAGGATCCTACATTGGGGTCTCATGCAGCCTCATCGGGATCTCTAAGGCCTCTGCCTGAGTCATTAACTTCTGCTGCGATAACGTGCTCCTTAAATGTGGTGCTAGCAATGCTACAAACCATTCATGATGTTTTCCATTTGTCATATTCATATTAGCTTCGCGAATCATACACTTCAACCTCTGATCCAACTCCCACGGAGTCTCGTTTGATAGCATCATGATCTTTTTGAATCCGATGATCGACTGTTTTTCAGACTTCGGCCTGCTAAATTCTCTATTTAGTGCTGCTTGGATATCCGCGATTCCTGCATTTGGATTATCATTGGAGTGCTTAATATACCAGGTCAATGCGTGGTCCTACAGGGTGCTAACCAGTGTTGCTTTCTTTATATTGTCATCCGTAACTTCCTACGTTTCCCATACGACTCTTACAATGAACCAAAATTGCTCTGGATCCTCATTTCCCAATCCCTTGAACACATGCAACTATATTGTGCTTGCCATATTGACTTGCGCTGGTGGCGGAGGTGGTATGGGTGAAGATGGAGCTGAAGGTGGTGAAGCTGGTGGTGGTGTGGGTGGGGATGGTATTCACTGAATTATTTGTCTTATAAAATGGATCGCACTTCGCAGAGAGACCTTCATGATCTCTTCTTCGTCTCCTCGTGGAGGTGAAATCAAGGGGTTAGTTTCTGGTCCCTTATTTCTTTCGTTCCTGTAAGTTTTTCCAGTTCATGTAGTCCCGAATTTCAAGGTAATTTCATAACCCTCTTTACACACAATAACATTTTAATCCAAGTATTCAGAGACTTTACGTACTTACCTCGTGGTCCCTTGAAAAAGCATCACTCTGCCTTGCTATAGCTAACTGAGGTGTCAACCATGAACTCAGTAATGAATCCTCCTATAATTTGATCGAGCCAATGATCAACGGCGTGTGAACTTATCCTCTGATGCTTCCAACCTTCGCACTAACTCTTGGGTCCACACAATAGGATTGTCGAGTTTCCACCTTCCTTGGCTATTTTCTAGCTTTGTGATCCACTCATACAGCTCAGTGGGGAAAGACGCGAAGAAGATTTCGTGGATCTCTGTGTACATGTAGTAGTCTGACCACTCTTCTTTTTTCAGTCATGAGTTCCTGTTCTCCTGTGCTGTGAACTCGTGAATTCTTCTGTCCAACCAGCCTTTAATTTCCTTCTTAGTTGGATTCCAATGATACGACATCAAATATATCTATGCAGATTCCGGTCCTGACAATGGAACCATTTGTTGGTTTGATGGGGCCTGACGCAGGTTCGGAGTTAATTAGCCAAACAAATCCCTACACTACTGGCCCTTTCAGCATCAACCGACAGTGTGTTGACTGAAGTCTCACCCGAAGCAGTATGGGGGGATGTTGGGACCAAGTTTCCACACCCTTGAGATGTCTGAGGGGTCAATTTAGTCCCACTGTGTCTACCTTCATGCAAGTTACTTCACGCACTTTTTTGGCCTACGATACCTTCGTGACATGCTATAATTGTGCTTTGCGCAGCCCTAACCAGGGGGCTAAGTTGATTTCACATTGCTATGGCAGCGATCTACGCTATTTTCCCATGTACACTTCGTATCTTAATTATCCTCTTATAGATGTTAGTCAACCTCATGTAAACATATACTTTAACTCACATTCACTTAAGCTACACATTTTTATCTGTTCGCGCACCATATAGACAACATAAATGCAATTTATATCTGATACAGAAAATAAGAAATAAATAAACATAATTGATGTAAAACTTCTCTTTATTAATGCTTCAACACTTACAGAGTGTCATATCGAAGAGGTAGTTGAAAATTGGAAATAAAATATGTGTTGAGAGTCAAAGAGCTAGAACGGGAGGCATGCAATTGGTCCACATAACATTTGGCAGCAACTCCAGTTAGGGTGTGTTGGAAAAGACAAAGATGAATGGAGTCTTCAGTAATGGAATTTGATTAAAACCACATTTTAAAAGTGTGAACATGATTTTTTTGGGCTTCTCTAGGATTACCTTAGAACTTGGGGATGTTGAAAGGAAGCTTGGTAGGCATATGAGGTCAATTTGGGTTATGGAGAAGTGTACTATTGATGAGCTGGCTAAAATTAGGGAGGCTCAAACTAGCCATATAAGGAAGCAAGGGAGGGTTAGTGGCCATACTGGTAGATGTTCTTCCTATGGGGTTACCTTGGTTACCACCTGGGTTTCCACTGCCCACATTAGTGCCTAACATGGTGGCGGTATGGGGTTGAGAAGATGTAAAACCAAAGGAAGAACTGGAAGAAGCAGAAGAACTAGAGTCATTATGGGGACTTAATATTGGAGGAATAAGAGGATGGGTTCAAATTCGACGAGAGGGGGTAAGATATCCTAAAGGAAACTAGGGGCTAAGGCCATGAAGTCTTCACGACAAACACCTAGGGGGAAAAATGGTGTCAATACAAATATGAGTCAATAGACTAGAGGGTGATGATAGGATAAAAGAGTAAAAAATAACAAGAAAACACCTAGTGTAGTGGTGCCAAGTGTGAACTAACTATAATGATATGCTACTCCAATTCAAGCAAACACGTTCTATCAAACAAGTCCTAGATCTATTGTTTCAGATGGCCTTCTAAGAGACTTCTTACTTGATGGAATTTGATCCCTCCTAACAAAGTTGTCTAGAGAAAGGTGGGGTAGAGGATCAACTGATTTCCCACAACCAATCCTATAGGGTTTTTTCCTAAGATTGGCCACTAAGGTTACCTTCATCCCACGGGGGTGGTTAGGTCTTGAGCTTCTTGGTGATCAACCACAACACAAAATTCCCTACCACGGGTTTGGTAGCCCTGAGGATAACTGCTCACACTGTGGTCTAGCCTAAACCACTCTGAATAGGGTTTCTGACACACTCCAACATTGTACTGTGGGATGGTGAATGATTTTAAGCTCCCTCATAGATCAAATTTATATGTATCAATGTAAGTGATCAATGGGTGTTATTGGAATCCTATCCCACTGATCCTACACCTAACTACAAAGATTGCTTTGGCCCTCGTGCTCGAGTGGGCTTAATCTATGTGACATGAATTATTAAGGTGTAGTGTTTCAAGTCTTTTCTTGGTGGTGTTAACCAAGATCTCATCCACTTAGGGTGTGTGTGTGTATGATAAGTGTGTCAAGTGGATGACTTAATTGAGCATGTTTTGATCATGCCAATGCTGCTAAAAATAAAAGTGCATAAACTGTAAACAATACTGAAAATGAACAGTAAATTGAAGCACACAACCCCCCACCCAAGGAGGAAATCAAGTAGAAAAAGAAAATAAGGAAATAAAGAAACTCAAAGACACAAAAAATGGCCAAAATATGTAATGTCTAGGGGAATGGGATCTAGAGGCAAAAGGATGTTGAAAATGGAGTAGAAAACCAACAAAAAATAGAGATGAAAATGCTAGAAAAGAACAGGGAATAAGCTACAAAATCAAGGATACACAAGGGGATCCTGAGGGGGGATAGGAAACATAAGAATATAAATGGAGTGAAGTTTATTAAAAACCTATCTAAAAGGGCTATTAAATAGTATAACAACCCCTAAAAATCAGTGGCTGAAAATGTCGCAAACTAGACTCCTCAACTCAGCAATGCTCTTCCTATATTATGGAGATGTACTCTAAATCCTAGGGGGGTTTTTCCTTCATCAATGAGAAACTAATAAGTGGATCCAGGCCTAGGGGTGATTTAGGCAATAACATAAACCCTTCCTGACACACACACAATAATCTCGGCAAAACTAGAAAAATCTAAAAAAAAATATGAAAATTGCAGAGCACAGAAACAAACCTAAAAAGTGCGTTGGGTGTAATTTTTGGGTTGAAAAGTGCAATTTGGGTGCTAGAAAAGGGCCAAAAATGCGCTCTATTCAAGCTTCTCCCGATTTTTAGATTGGACCTAGATTGTGTCGTCTCCTGCTTGGTTGGTACCTACGACTTGCGGAAAGATGCAGAACCCCAACAGAAACAAAAGATTTTCCAAAAAACAAAGGAGATCTAAAAATAGAAATTGAGAGCACTGAAAATATCTCGAAAAACACTAAATATAGTTGAAAAAATAGTCACCAAGGTTCTAAATTACTACACCAGTGGAGTCACCATTTGTTGACAACTAAAGTTCTAAATCCCTAATGAAGTCGCCATTTGTTAGTATGAAAATTCTTAGCAAGTTTACAAAAAATGCTTCACTTAATTCACTGGTGACAATTGACCCTAAGAACAAGGTATGGTTGTTTACGCTTCAGATCCGCAATGAAAAAAGAAGAAAAAACCTGTAGTAAAAGATCAAATGCAACCAGAAACATATAAGAACAAAAATGAAAGTGTAGCGATCCAATGGATCATATGAATAAGGAAAAATTATTAATAAAAACTTTACACCTTGTGAGGAGAACTTATAAAGTTGGTTTTATAGATCCCCCTCCGTGGGATGGGTCTTTTTGATGTCCCTATGCTTCAGTGATCTGTTTCTCTCTCTCAATTTGCAATGGGTAGAAAACAAATGAAAGATAACTTAAACTCAAGTGGGAGCTCAAATGTGATAAGACAATAATGGTGACAATGAGAATAATCAAGGTGAAGAATGAATGGAAAACCCTCTTATTTATAATAAAGTTTTAGCTAAATTAGGAGTTGGAAAATAATAAAATATTATTGACCAAATCAAAATCTAGCAATTGAGAATACTTTATTATAATTTTTGGAGAGAGAAAAGATATTCAAAATGGTCAAATATATTTATTTATAAAATAGTTGAAGCAATTAACAAATAAAAATGATTTATTAATTACTTTGTGAGAATTAAGAAAGAAATAATTATTAAATAGTGAGTTGATAATTATCTAATAAGGAAAATATGGAATAAATAAAGAATAATAAATAAATAGTAATTTATTTAAATATTCCAATGTGATTAAGTCAAAATTAATTAAAAAATAATTATCAAATAATTATTTCTAGAGAAAATTAAATAAATAATGATTTATTCAATGATTCTCATGGGGTTTTTGAGTTTTAGTGAGAGATCATTTAGGAAAAATAGTTTACTAAATTATTTCCCATGGTTAAAGTGAATTTATTATGGTAAAAATAATCCTAAATGGTGTATTTCGATCAACCTAGGAAGAAATGTCCAGGTGATCATTTTTGGGTGACAACAATTGAGTATTAGCTCTCATGTTAATACTAGCTTTATGTTTTGTTTCATTTCTTTTACTTGTAAAGTAAAAAAAAAACTGCAAGACCATTAAATATCAATTAATGGAAATCATTACATGTGGCAAGAAGTTCATACTCCATGTGCATGATGGTTTAGGAGAAGAGTTTATTACAACACCAACAATTGATCCCAAGTTTATTCCTGGCACCAACAATTGATCCTGATTTCGTTGTATATTGAGCTGCAGATTCCATTCCAAATTGAGTTGTTGGAGATAACAAGCCCCCTAAAAACTATATCTAGAGTAGGGAACCTATGTGCTCGTAAGGAATCTCAAACTTTTATCAATCTAAGTGATAAAGGCCCAAATGTCACAAGCCATGAAGTGATAAATTCCCAGATGTCATAAAGATGGAAAGGTCATGGAGCTAAACATTTATTGTCAGCGAAGTAATGCTAAGTAATGATAGCATTACTTTGCTGCAAAAATCTCTCTATCAAATCTATTATATATACTAACTTAATATGGGCCAATGCCTCGAGAAGAGTCCAAATAAGACCTCAAACCACAAACTTTGATTAAAATCATGATAATCTTATATAATTCTTATAAAAAAATTAAAATCAATTATATGTTTTTAAGAAACTTTGGTTTGAAATTGTGAAAATAATTTTGATATTCGTGTGGAACTAATACACCACCAAAAAGTGATTACTATAGTCCCTTCAGCTTGAAAGGCGAGAACTAATAAGAAGGAAAACTAAAATCTTGGAGGAACTAAGTTTCATAATGAAGGTTTAGAATAAAAAATTCATTGAAACAAATAAAAATAGAAGACATTCATAATTAATAAGATAGGTTTTACTTAAAACTAACATTTTGTTTGAAAATTTGGCCCTCTACCTTTATCTAGAAAAACATTTGTAGAATAACCCTCCAAATACTAAAGCCCTTACATAAAGCCCTTACATTGAAAGCCTTTAACACAAAATATGAACTCTTAGAAATATCACCAACTTGGATTGAAGCCTCCACCTTTATCTAGAAAAACATTTGTAAGATAACCCTCCAATTATTAAAATCCTCACATTGAGCCTTTAACATCGGATAAGAACTCTTAAAAAGATACCAAGGATCCCTTGGATAGGAAGAGGAGATCTAATTACCACAATGGGTGTCCATGAAAGATTGACACCCATGAAAAACGACAGTTACAAAGGTTTAATTGGTTCTTTGAATTTATTCCAAACTTTATAATAGATAGCATGTATGAAGACACTCCAAATAGATGTCAATTCTACCACTCTTTACTGTCCCTTTTCATGTTTGAATAAGACAAGGGATAGTAAAGGTTTTGTCACTTAAAATTTATACCCTTTTCTCAGTGAAAGATGTCCACTTAGAAACACTAAAGTAAAAGGTTATTGTAGTCCACTTGACCCGTCGTTTATTTCTTTAGACATAAAAGATTCAAGCCTATAATATCTCTTTTCAATATGAAAATGTGTGGTTCTTTCACTTCGATTTGAAGCATGATGTCCACCTATGGTGATATAAAGGTTTTAACATGTAAGAATTCGAATGGTCATTTTTATAAAGAAGTTCCAATGTTGTAAATAAAATGGTTTCAATGTTTGAATAGTAACATATATATAATTATTTTTAAGAAAATATTTTTGGAATTCAACTCGAAGAATATCAAATAGAGGAAAAATTATTTTCCAAAACCTTTTTGTATTAGGATATTCAAGTTGTAAACCTAAAAGCTATTTATAAATGTAACTTTTTGAAACCTAAAAAAATTATGATATTAAAGATTAGGAGGTTGTTCAAAACTAGTTTCTTAATTTGTTATGAATATTATTTTTTGTATAGTCTCTAACCAGATGTCTTAGATGAGCTTTAACCAATGCATTATTTAGTTGAACAACTTTGGTAGCTAAACACAACACCATGAAATATGTCAGAATATCTATGGTAGGCAGTGACATGTGGGTAACTGGATCGATTCCCAACAAAAGGAGTACAAGATTGCTGAAAAAAATAATGAAATCTTCCTTCGCACCTCCACATGTTGAGCTGAGAATATTATTCAGAGGAGGATATGCAATGACATTAGGTATGACAACCAATATTTATGGTGTCATTAACTCATTAATGTGCGGGGCATATGCTCACCGTTGGATAATGTACTTGCTTAAATCCAATGATGGTAATATACAACCCCGCACATTAATGGGTCAATAGCACAGTGAATATTGGTTGCCGTTAGATATAATATGTATAGAATAATATAATTTTACAATAAACCGAGAGATAAAACCCTGGTAAAAACAATTAGTATAAATTAAAAAAATGTGTGCCCTAACAGTTATCGAATCCTTAGTGAGCTAATGAAAATGGCAATAAATGGATTTGATGTATCAAATCTATTATGGATTTGTAAATTTACTTAGACGATGAATACTTAAAAAAAAATGAACGCAGGCATTGATAACTCGTAGTCACTACAAAAAGGCAACAACCATATTACTCTCAATATTTCCCTCAATACAACTAAAGTTCACAAACGAGCATTAAATTGCGCGAAATTTAAATCTCGATTTCAAATAAACCTACAACATGGTGGTCCTGCAGGGAAGAAGGCTAAACAAAGGCATGGGGCTCCCAGCTTCCAGCGAATCAAAAGTAGTTTCGTTGATTTCTTTGGAGGCTTGTTCATGTTGGCTTATGGATGTTTTTTGTGTATCTGGGACTTCAATCTCACCTTGCTTGACCTTCTATTGGTAGAGATGGGTTTCAATTTTGTCGGTCGTTGCACAACTAAGATGAATCTAAGTTAAACTAATGCAAAGTGAGGAGGTGTGGAGGAAGCTTCTTTCTCACAATTAAATTTTTCATTGTAAGCTCCCCATAATGAAATATTGCACAAACCCATAGATATTTTGATTGGAAAGATTCAAATCTATTTGTCTTATTCTTAGTCTACTCTAAAATAATATTGATTTAGGCTTTGCAATAGACTTGACCATTGCCATGCACCTCCATACTCCGCACAATGATAGTTTCCTCCACATATTTGTTAAAGCCCCCCACCCCTAGCTTACTTAAGGGACTTGGAACCACATCAGTTCTAGCATCATTGGGCAGAGAAATAGCACTGTCCAGTGTCAATTTCACTGATTGGGCAAAGCAATAACAATGTCCAGTGTCAGGATCGAAGCACTCACAGAGGGAATGATCACTCACAAATATGTAACATCAAGGTTCAACCAATGGAAAATTAGAAATAACATTTATAGAAATTAGAAAGTTATTTTTGAATTTATGCAAAAATATTTTCTGGGAAACTTTGGTGAAAGTTGCAAAAACATGGCAAAATAATCGAAAGGCAATGGACTTTGACCACGAGGTAAGTGTTATAGTCCCTAGTGAGGCAAGGACTAACAAGGACCACATACAACGGACATGTGAAAGTTATGCTTGATTCTTAAAAAAAGAGTACTCACTTATACTTTCCTTTTAAAATTAAAATGCTCATTTATACCTTCCTTTTAAAGTGGTTATATATATATCTATATATATATATATATATATATATATATATATATATATATATATATATATATATATATATATGATAAGCTTGATAGATCCTTCCATTTTGATTAATATATAAGCAAGTTACAACTACATAAAACTAGTTAGGTGGCCTCAACTTGCCCATCGAGAAACCAAGTCAGTTCGCCGCCTAACCACATGATAAGCCATATAGTAGCAAAAAGCGATAAGTCTTTCTGCCCAAGCTATATAAGTTTGTATATTATTTCCTTGTCCATACTCTATTTACCTATAAATATATACAACTTCCAACTGGAAATTAAAAGCTATCCGCGTATGTACTAATCAAAAATTAAAAACCAGCTATCATCCTATTCATCTTGCTCAGTAGAATCAGATTAGACCGGAGTTGGGTCCTTAGCATTGGAACTAGGCAGCACTGTCTGTGAGAGAAGATAGGGGAAGTGGTTCTTGATGTGTCTGAGGTGTCCATCTTAATTTTGCAATTTGAATTGTAGTTTCTAGAATTCCTGCTTGTAGTTGGGGAAGTCTTGTACTGTTGTCGCCATGCTTACTAAAATTTTCTCCAAGGCATTGACTAAGACACTTTTCATGATCCAATACAGGTACAAGGTATGTTTGAACTGAGTCACCCGCCTGTGAGTATGCCTAGGGCCTGGTACCATCGCTCACTAGTCCTCCATTTCTATATCTATCGTGCTCGCCTGGAAATTCAGGTAGGCTTCCCATTATTCGATTGGTCTCTTGATTTCTTCACTGGTCCCTTCATGGTATGCATTGGCCGCATCATTAATGATGTTGGTGACTGACTTATGACCTCTTCTTCCGCTCGAGGAACTAGATTGTTCCTCTTGATTTATTGCCCGAGGCCTCCTACCATAGCCCCTAGCCTTTGCTTCCCTTGCCATCACAACTCGGTCATGATACTTGGTGAGAAAATGGATGTTACTAGATCCCTGTGCAGGTGGGGGTTCGAGCCCAGAAGCCCTTCTCTCACAGGTGAGCCTACCTCCCTGCGCACCTGCCACTCGCAGTCCCTGCATCCAATCGAAGTCCTCCAACCCACCCAGGAATTCATTTTCTTTACCCCCAGGCCCATTTGCATAGCAACCAGAAACATAAATTAAGATCCCACCATAGTTAGCTCCAACAACATTACAATGATTCCCAAACCTAGGGCACTACAGAACCTCAATTGAACCCCGGGGAAACTTTTACAAGGGCCATGGGTGCAAAGCCAAGTAGGCCAGCCAGCCAAGTTGTTACCATGCCGATACCACCAGTTATGCAGGGATGCAAGCTTCCCTTCAACCCCATAAAAAACAATAAAGCATACCCTACATGTAGATTTGAAGGTGACAAACCCCAGACCCCAGGGTCTTCAAACCAAGCCAGACAACAACTTTCCCCAGGGCTAACACCACTCTCCCACATCCCAAATAACCCCATTCGGAGAGGAGAATTTCAAAGCAAACCAACAAAGATACTATATCCGTTATGATAACATACTACTACCAGACTCTCGATGGTAGTGGCTTACACCATCCTAATTTACTCCCACCCACAGACAATTCAATCCCATGCAAAAACTCGGATGCATGGAGGAGGGGGAGAAGAAATTGTCTACGTACAAGGTTACCCTCACCTGGAGATGAAGAATCCACAACCTCTTCTAGAGCTGTTATGTTTCTCTGCCTGTGGAGTCCCTCGTCCACACTGCAATCTCTTGGGCACTGAAACAACCTACAGACCTCGCGGAACACTTGCCACCAAACTCAAACCTTAACATACTAACTCTGCCACCTTCCACAACGATATTATCCTTATGCATGCAGGGAGCCACCGCACCCATCACCTCGAGCATGTGGGGGGTGGTGGGTGTGTACCCCAACGTACTTTGCATTAATTCAAACTTGATGGGGTTGCCCTCCGGCTCGCACCCTGATCAGGGTATATATATATATATATATATATATATATATATATTGAAAAATAAAGTAATCACTAATTAATTATAGCTAAATTGAATATAGGAAAAAAATTAGGAAGAGTAAAAAATTATAAAGATCAAAATTAAGAGATTATGAAATTAAAATAGAAAAGAAAAGGGAAAAAAATAATATATATATATATAGATTAAAGAACTACATATTGACCTATTTGTTTATGTAAAACATCAAGTTGTGATATATTAAAATTTGATGTTTGTATCATTTTATTTTGGAGAGAATTGAACTCTTAATGTGAAATAGGAAAAAACACAAAGAGAAATTTTAAAATTTATCCCACATTAATATTAATTAACCAATCCTCCATGGGGTCTTGGTTAGACTGTGATCGGTGAACTGTTAAGGCATTCCTAGATGTTAATTCACTGGTTCAATTCCCCACTCTATTCGAGCATTATTCTTAAATATGACCACAATGTAGCGTCACCAATTATATATATATATATATATATATATAAAGAGTAAATAAAAAGTTTAATCCAATGATATAAAGTATTAAATCTTATGCAAAATATTTACTTAAATCACAAATTAATGCCAAATAAAAAACTAATTGATTGCTATTCAAAATGTGTAACCACAATAATACCTTCAATTAACTAACCAATTACAAAACATATAAACAAATGAATGGAATGATTAACAATTTAGCATATTAATGTTTTACATTAAACTATTATACACAATATTTAATTAAGGTACAAAGTAATGTGAAATAATAAACAAATTGAGTATATATCATATCAACATAATAAACAAAATGAATTATTTAGTTTAAACAAAATGGCTATATATCATATATGAGATACAAGTATAAAAAGTGCTACATAGTAGCTACAACTTAGTTTAAACATAGCTAAATTAAAGTAAAAATCAATAAAATCAAGTTAATATAGGTTTTTACTAATTGCAAAATTGAGATATTTTGTTAATCCAATTTTACCCAACCAAATAATAATTCCTATTGTAGTGATAATGTTTTTGTTGAGAAAACGATTTAGATGATTTACAATTTTGTGCAAATTATAGATATATATATTTTAAAGGGTAGTTGTTTTTGCCAAATATGTCTATAAAAATATACTTTATATATGCGTAATATTTTATGAAAAATTATAATAATAATAATTTATTATTATTATTGTTATTATAGAAGTTGATAATAACAAAAATAAAATTATAACTTTCATATATATATATATATAATTAAAAAATATTATTATTATTCAAAATGTTGCATTTTGTTTTTACTTAAAATTACATGACATAATATATAGCAGTTAAAATTGTTTCATATTTTGTATATTTATATATTTGATATATTCAATGTATATTCTAAACTTCAATGTGTTGAAATACGACAACAAGAATATTCCAATTTAATTTGTCCTTGAATTAAATTGTGAATTAAAATCGAATTTAGTCTTAATCGCTACTTGGAAATAGTTAATTAATTATTTTTAAAATAATTAGTTGGAGAAATTCAAGTTTGAAGTCTTTCTGAAGTCATGCAAGAGTTATCCCTTAAATTAAGGGGATAAGATTGAGTTATATTTGAGTTGTAATTAGTTAACTCAGTTTACTTAGTTAAGTCCAGTTAAATTAGTTCCAAACTGTTTGAAGAACTAACAGTGAGTTAACAGTTATCTGATGCATTAGGGCACTCAACCAGTGCTACTCTAGTTAACTGAATGTTCCCTCATCAGAAACACATGCATGTCTATTATGAGAAAGACCCAGTTGAGATTAATGTTCAAGGACAAAGTACTATCAGTTGCATGGGTTTTCTCATGGAGAAAACTCATGCATGCAGTCAAGGATTCATCCTTGAGGATTGCGTAGTTTTGAAGGCTTTTTTTTCCACTTGGTAATAGGAAAATCATCCACAAGGAACAATGCAAGGAAATAGGACTTTGGAGGGCAGAGAGGAAGGTTGGAGAGAAACCGAGATTTCTATGAGCATCTGTGAGGATTGTACTGAGATATGGCTAGCTATGAGAGCTAAGGCTATGTGTAATTCCTATGTATTTCCACCTTATATGATAATACAATAGTGTGGGGTTTTTATCTGAGACTTTCCCCAAAGTATTTTCATGTGTATTGTGCCATTGATTCTTCTTCTTCTTGTTATATTGCTCAACTTGATCTTTAAGCTTCCACAAATTGATAGTAGAATTAGGTTATAGTATTCTGATTTGATTTATATTGCATTATCGGGTTAACCTATCACAGAGAATTCTACATCATATCAGAGCTGTGAACAGTATACTGAGAAGATAATTCAAAGTTTGAAGTTTGGGGTTGCAGGTGAAAATCAAATTCATATCATACTTCAAGGTTGGCTAATGGTGTTCTATGGCTTGAGAGTCGAGTATGCGTCGGAAGATAGCTCGAATTACATAGCATGGAAAGATATAATGGAGGTTGTATTAGAAGACAATGGCTTGAAGGAATTCATTGATCAAGAAATCCCAAAGCCAGCTTCAACTAATTCACAAGAGTTGGCTGAGTGGAAGAAGTGTGTGGCAAAGGTGAGACGGATCATCCTTGAGGGAGTTTGAGACCATATTGTCTCGAGTCTCCATGGGAAGAATACCCCATTTTCAATGTGGAAGACATTGAAGGACCTCTACCAGAACAGTAGTGACCAGAGGAAATTGGTGCTCAAGGATAAGCTTCGAAGAATCAAGATGGAGAAGGGTGATACTATTTCCACATATCTGAACAAGCTCACCACCTACAGAGATGAGCTTGGCAGTGTGGAAATAACTACTGTCGATGATGATATGGTGAGCCTTGCTCTCCTTGGCCTTCCAAAGAGTTGGAACAGCTACCATGACTCTATGAATGGAAGGGAGAAACTGTCGGGTTGGGAACAACTGTGGTCAGATCTTATGCAGGGGGAGATTAGGAGGAGCACACGAGATGGTTCTTCATCCAAGAATGATGATGAAGAAAATCTGACCTTAGCAAGTAAGGCAAGGAAAGGGAAGGGGAAGGCTTCCCATTTCAAATCGAATTCTTCTCATGGAGAGAAGAAGGGTGACATGTATAAAGTAAGATGCTTTAATTGTCACAAGATGAGACATTATGCGACTAATTTCCCATCAAAGAAGTACAAGAAGGGATCCTCAGAAGGATCGGAAGGTGAGGCATTAGCCTCTCAGTTGAAAATTAACTTTACCCTCATCGCATGCATGGTGTCATCGATGATGGGTTGTGTCTGGTATCTTGATAGTGGAGCCTCATTGCACATGACCAATGATAAAAATTTATTCAGTGCCTTGGAGGAGAAAGACCTCAAGATGCGCATAGAGATGGGTGACGACGAAAGGTAAAGTGTTTTAGGAGTGGGCACAGTTGCTTTTCAGAGGGAGCATGGAGCTCCTCTCACCTTGACAGATGTGATGTATGTGCCTGGACTGTAGAAGAACTTGGTATCAATCGTGATGTTGGAGGGAAAAGGCTATGATGTTGTCTTCAGTAAAGGAAAGGCATTCCTAAGACACATAGCCACAAATCAGTCCAAGAGGATAGGGATTCGGGTGAATAATCTCTATAAACTAGAGGTAGATGATTGCGCAACATTGAGTACGAAAGTAGAATTAGTGCAAAGCAAAGACATTGGCAAGTTATGGAACAGGTGGTTGGGCCATTTGCATCATGGGGCTTTGAAGATAATGTAACAGATATGTACAGGACTTCCCAAAGGTAAACTTGAGCAAGTTGACACATGCAAAGGTTGTACCTTGGGAAAGTACACCAAGTCTTCCTTTCATGATCGAGACATTTGAGCAGAGGCTATCTTAGAGCGAGTTCATACTGATTTGTGTGGACCATTCTCGACGACATCCACAATAAAGCAAAGGTATTATGTGATTTTCATTAATGACTATTCTCATAAATGTTGGTTTTATTTCATGTAGAAGAAGGACCAAACTTTCACAAAGTTTTGTGAGTTCAAAGCTTTGGTCGAGAAAGAGTCAGGGAAGAAGATCAAGGCCTTGAGAAGTGACATCGGTGGAGAATATTTATCTCAAGAGTTTAAGGACTTTTGTGCAGTGGAGGGAATTAAACGAGAGTTGAAAACACCTCATAACCCATAGCAGAATGGGGTGGCTGAGAGGAAGAACATAACTATTGTAGGGGCAGCACGGGCAATGCTGCATGACCAAGGCCTACCACTTCACTTGTGGGCTGAGGCATGCAACACAGCGGTCTAATTGTAGAATAGAAGCCTGCATCTCATAATTGGGATGAAGACACTAGAGGAAGCTTTCTTTGGTAAGAGACCAGATGTGGGTCACTTCAAGATCTTTGGCTCATTGGTATATTGCCATGTGATAAAGGATGCATAGAAGAAGCTTTAGCCAACAACAGAGTTGGGGATATTTGTGGGGTACATTGACTATTAGGTGTACTTGCCTACCAGCCGGAGGACAGTGGTTCGTAGAGATCTCAAGTTTGATGAGCAGAAGGCCATGCGCGTTTCCCTTGAGAGGGAGCTCCATTTACAGGCTGTGGAGGAACTATTGGTTCATAAGGAGGATGAGCCTCAG
Organism: Pinus tabuliformis; assembly: GCA_031772625.1. Classification (NCBI taxonomy): domain Eukaryota; kingdom Viridiplantae; phylum Streptophyta; class Pinopsida; order Pinales; family Pinaceae; genus Pinus; species Pinus tabuliformis. The sequence goes on along the minus strand of CM062820.1, from coordinate 1,528,422,607 downwards.
ACTAATGCAGAGCAGCCGCATGTAGAGGTTCCAGGAGGGAGACATCCACTCAAGCAGAGTCTTCCAGAGATGGATGAAAGAGCACAAGAGAAACTGACAATTTGTTGGAGGATGCGAGAGAGAATGTGGGAGCACCATCTTCTCAACGTAGATAGAGGAGGTCACCTAAGAGGTACACTAGATACATGGCCCTTGCTGAACCATCTTCCTTTGAGGAAGCAGTGTAGCAGCCGATTTGGGTTGATGCTATGGTGGAGGAGTATGAATCCATAGTTCGTAACAGTGTTTGGGACATGGTTTTGATACGGGAGAATAAGTTAGTTGTTAGTTCACGTTGGATTTACAAGGTAAAGCAAGGTGTTGATGGTAGTGTGGAGAAGCATAAGGCAAGATTTGTTTCCCATGGCTTTTCACAGGTCGAGAGGATCATGTTGTTGCAATATATTTCGACAGTGGAGCAAGATGCTGACATTTTGACAAAGGCATTGTCAAAGTGTAAATTTGAGTTCCATAGAGACAGGATCGGGGTGGCATATAATTCCTTTCTTGTTGAGAGGGAGTGTTGAAATATGGCAACAAGAATATTCCAATTTAATTTGTCCTTGAATTAAATGTGAATTAAAATCGAATTTAGTCTTAACAGCTACTTGGAAGTAATTAATTAAGTTATTTTAAATTAATTAGTTGGAGAAATTCAAGTTTGAAATCTTTTTGAAGTCATGCAAGAGTTATCCCTTAAATTAAGGAGATAAGAGTGAGTTATATTTGAGTTGTAATTAGTTAACTCAGTGTACTTAGTTAAGTCCAGTTAAATTAGTTCCAAACTGTTTGAGGAACTAATAGTGAGTTAACAGTCAGTTCATGCATTAATGCACTCAACTAGTTCTACTCCAGTTAAGTGAAGATTCCCTCATCAAAAACTCATGCATGTCTATTATGAAAAAGACCTAGTTGAGATTAATGTTCAAGGACAATGTACTATCAGTTGCATGTGTATTCTCATGGAAAAAACTCATGCATGAAGTCAAGGATTCATCCTTGAAGATTGCACAGTTTTGAAGGCTTGTTTTTCCACTTGGTAGTAGGCAAATCATCCACAAGGAACAATGCAAGGAAATAGGAGCTTTGAGGGCAGAGAGGAAGGCTGGAGAGAAGCCAAGATTTCCTGTGAGCATTTGTGAGGATTGTACTGAGATCTGGCTAGTTGTGAGAGCTAAGGCTATGTATAATTCCTATGTATTTCCACCATGTATGATAATACAATAGTGTGGGGTTTTTATCTTAGATTTTGCCCAAAGTATTTTGATGTGTATTGTGTCATTGATTCTTCTTCTTCTGGTTATATTATTCAGCTCGATCTTTAAGATTTTTCAAATTGATAGTAGAAGTAGGTTATAGTATTCTGCTTTGATTTATATTGCATTATCGGGTTAAACTATCACAGAGAATTCTACACAATGATGCAATTTAGTTATCCAATTTGAGTTTTTAGATATTTGATAGATTTAATATGCTATTCATTGGGAACTTGTTTTTCGTTAATTATATTTTTCAATTTTTAATGTTTTTATATGTGATGTAGATGCACTTGTTTTATTACATTAAATTAGCTAAGTTATCTTTGTTTAAGTTAAATTTTAATATTTTCTGTTGGTTTTGTAAGTCTATTGTTTTTGTTTTTCTGTCATGTTTTTAATTAATAATAGTACGTTATTATTAATTAGCTTTTGCTAAATTACTTTAATCATTAAAATAAAATGTTTCAAATGTATAATTACATATGTCGTTTTCATTTCCTTTTTTGTTTGTGTCAGGCAGGCATCATACGTCACAACACTATGTTAATTAATTAATTTTCATTCCTTACTAATTTGCGTCAAAGTAGTGTGGCCTACTAAATAAATAGGATTCCGAAATTCTATATATATATATATATGTATATGTATATATATATATACACACACACACACACACACACACACACACACACACACACACACACACACACACATATATATATATATATATATATATATTGTTTTTTACTGAATAGTGTGGCCTACTAAATAAATAGCATTATGAAATTCTACTCATTCACAAATATATATATATATATATATATATATTATTTTTTACTTTATATATTTTTTATATTTCTAGTCATGTCAATACCAAGTGTAATTAAAGTATGGTAAGCACTACTATAAAAGATGTTCATCAAAGAAATTTTATAAAGCTTATATCACTAAACAAATAAAGTTGATGGAAGAACTAATACCATTAGTGGGAAGAGCTGCTATTAAAAAAAAACTTAAGGGTGTTAGGTCCCTATACTACTAGTGTAACCCCTTACTGTTATTAGTACAACCCCCTTATTATATTATTGTGCCCCATAGAAGCCCACTATTGTTATTATTGTGCCCTTACATTATTATTGTTATGTCGGCTCTGATTATATTATGACCCCTTAGATTCCTATGTATAGAAAGGAAGTCTTGTCATTTGTATTATCTAAGAATTATTCATTTGTGTAATGTAAAGGAGGTTGCCCCCTCGAAGAGGCTTATTTATAAGGCGTTCATCTATCTTTTCTATCTTTTTTGTGAGTTGGTTTCATAACATTTGGTATCAGAGCTTTGGATTCTAGGGTTTCGCTGCTCCAAATAGGTCACTGTGGAATTTTCGCTATAAATTTTTTTCTGCAATGGTTCAAAAGCAAAACAAAAAGCCCATTTTATAAAAAGTCACACTAAACCTTGGGTCCAAATTTCAAATCTTGTGTCGCTATAGTTTCGGAGATATGATCTAAGGAAGTTAGGGTTTTTGCAAGCTCTATAATTTCAACTAACAAAGGTCATCATGGAATTATCACTATAACTCTTTCACAACGAAGTGTTAGAAGCTAAAACAAAAACCCATTTGAGAATAGATCGTTTTGAACCACAACTTTATATTTCAGATCCTGTATCGCTATAGTTTCAGAGATATAGTTAGAGGAAGTTAGGGTTTTTGTAGACCCCCAAATTACATTCCCAATAGGTCACCTTGGGAAAATTGTCATAATTGTCTCTTTGAGCATCAGATTGAAATTTCATCAGAACTTACAGAAATAGAACAGAATGTAGTTTCCTGTGTATATTTTCTAGATCCAAAGGTTAAAAAAGTGACACGGGGCACTTCATACAAGTTCGCTTGTCTGAAAAGGTATATAATTAGGTCATCTTGGGAGATTGTGCATAACTCTTTCTTGGAGAATCCAATTTCGATCAGACTGGTGGCATTGGAAAGAGGAAACAGAGGGATACTACATGTCGTGATTTTAGAACTTACAGTCATTTCAAGATCGATCTCCTAAAATCAAGAAAAAGTGAGATGAGGAAGTTTAATGGCAAGGATCTAGTAAATTGGATACTATAGATGGAGAAATATTTTGATCTACATGGAGTACCACTATTACAAAAGATATGTATTGCATCTTCATATTTAGAACCGGATCAATTGTTATGGTATAAAGGGATTTTTTCTCATAAACCACTTGTTACGTGGTCAATTTTCACGGAGGAAATGATAACACATTATGATGATACAAAGAGAAACACCTTCTTCAGCCAATCGATAAATGTCAAACAAAAGGGTTCAATGGCAGAGCACATTGAGGACTTTCAAATATTGAATATAGGGGTAAATGATATTCTAGGGAAGCAAAAGATAAATAGTCTTATCTATGCCATGAAAGCTGATATCGATGGTATGAAAGCATATTGGAAGAAAGGCATGGAAGATTTGAAGAATGAAATGGAAGGTTTGAAGGAAGGTGGGACAAAGATGCTACAAGAAAGTCCTTCCAATGACGAAAAGGATCAAGAAACATCAAAAGAAGAGGATATACACCGGGATCCAACCCTAGAGAAAGAACAAATGAATCTGACCATATCTTGTATTGTAATGTTAGGAATTGACACTCCTCAAACTCTCAAGATAGAAGGACATATCAAGAAGAAAAGGTTCAAGAAGTGAAAGATCACATCAAGAAAGAAGAAATGAATCCAACCATATCTTGTAATTCACTGGCCGGAATTACCACTCCTCAAACTGTCAGGATAGAAATACATATGAAGAAGAAACATGTTCAAGAAGTGAAAGATTACATTGAGAATCAATAAATGAATCCGACCATATCTTGTAATCCATTGGAAGAAATTACCACTCCTCAAACTCTCAAGATAGAAGGACATATCAAGAAGAAAAATATTCAAGCAGTGAAAGATCACATCGAGCATCAACAACAAGTTCTCCAACTTTTAAAGGATAATGCCACATTGGTGCAGAATCAAATGAAACAACAGACATATCAACATCGCAGTGAAAGAAGTTTTGAAGTAGGCGATTGCATATTTTTACAGCTACATCTCAAGCAAGCTATTTATAAGAAGGAAATGTTGGCAATACTACATGCACTTAAGAAATGGTGACCACTTAAGAAATGGCGAACTTACCTAATGGGAAGGAACTTCAAGGTAAAAATGGATCATGATAGTCTTAAATACATTTTAGAACAAAGATTATCTTTAGAAGAACAGAAAAAATGGGTCACAAATATGTTGGGTTATGACTTTGAAATCATCTACAAAAAAGGGAAGAAAAATGTTGTTGCAGATGCACTCTCAAGAAAGGATGATGATATGGAAGCATTTTTTTGTGCTATTTCTATTATCCAATCAGATTGGATAAACAAAGCAAGGGATGAATGGAAGAAGGATGAAGAAGTGTGGCCACTCATTCAAAAGTTGCAGAATATCCTAGTTTAAACAATATTTCTAGAACTTGAAGAGGAAGGGAAAATGATATTGAATCCTCGAGCAGTCACAGAAACATGAACCCGACAGTTATGAAATCGATCAATTTCAGAGTATCTCATCAAGTGGAAGAACTTACCTACTAAAGATTCCACATGGGAGGACAAGAATTTTATACAAAAGAATCAAGAAGTACTCAAGCATTGAGGACAACACTTTTTGAAGGAGAGGGCCATGTTAGGTCCCTATACTACTAGTGTAACACCTTATTGTTATTAGTACAACCCCCTTATTATATTACTGTGCCCATGTAGTCCCCATATTGTTATTATTGTGCCCCATAGAAGCCCACTATTGTTATTATTGTGCCCTTACATTATTATTGTTATGTTGGTTATGATTATATTATGACCCCTTGGACTCCTATATATAGAAAGGAGGTCTTGTCATTTGTATTATCTAAGAATTGTTCATTTGTGTAATGTAAAGGAGGTTGCCCCCTCGAAGAGGCTTATTTCTAAGGCGTTCATCTATCTTTTCTATATTTTTGTGAGTTGGTTTCATAACAAAGGGTCTGTCAACACATTGAATCTCATAAAAATGTGACTATACTAAGACTAAAAAACTTATTGAATTTCATAAAAATTGGACTATATGTATGTTAAATTAAAATAAATTTGATTTGATGTGAAGGTAAAGTGTAGTAAATTTTTTGCTCATCATTGCAAAATAAGAAGTGAAACACTTTAACAAATGCAATTTCAAATAAATGGATTTCAATATTATTTAAAATATTAAATTTCAATTGATAATGTTAAACTTTGGATAAATATTGATTTTTTATAGTCAAAGAGAAAGTAATAGCTAGTCAATGCAAAACAGTGGGCTATACACTACCTATAGTAGGTACAATAAGTATTATGTATTTAATTTCCACTATGTAGTTTGTGTACGCAATTTAAATGCTTTCAATATCGTGAAATGCTATAGGTAAAAGTCTGCTTTCTTTATCATATTTCCATCATGAATATATTTTTTCTATCAAGAATACATTTCTCATATATATAATTTTAATTTTAATTTTAATATTATGTATACATATGTTTGTATATTCCCATCTAATATTTTATCTCCCTAGTTTGTAGGTAGGGGTAATATATTATTTAAGGCTCAAGGTCTCAACAACAAGACTCGAAACCATTACATCATCAATGCTCAACATGTCATTTACAAAAATTAAATTTGGGCGTAGAGAAAAAAAAAATTCTCCCAAGTACCCAAGATAAACCCAATTGACTATATATATATATATATTAAATATTTACTTGATATATCTTTATAATAACAATTTCAAATTTCATAGAGAGATGTCAAGGGTAGGAGCAAACTGTGGAGGATGAAAATTGTCCCATGGGTAGGCACACTCAACCAACTCTCACAAAATCTTGGTGAGAGCATCCTGAAGTTGGGAAGATTGTTTTTCTATCCAATATGTGGGCTAGCCATAAAGTGATAACATCGCGTAGTTGGGAAGATCATTCTTCCATCCAATATGTGGGCTAACCCCGAGGTGACAACATTACACAATTCATCAGGTTTTTCTTCCATTTAATATGTGAGCTAGCATTAGGGTGACAACATTGTGCAGTTAGGCAGATTATTTTTCCATCTAATATGTGGACTAGCTCCAGCCTAGGCTCAACCTAGATTTGAAATATAAATATAAATATAAATAAATAAATAAATAAATAAATATATATATATATATATATATATATATATATATATATATATATATATATATATATATATAAAGAGAGAGAGAGGTCTTCATGTGCATAGATTTACACGCACAATTTGAGTTGACTCGTAAATTGTTGGGAATATTCCATTGGATAGTTCATCATAACAGATTTAATAAAATTATACTTCAAAATACAAAACATGCATTATGTGGATTTATCTCTCTTTAGATTTCTAGATTTGTAAATTATTGTTTATCACATATGCATGAAAATTATAACTATGAAAAAAATAGAGAATAAAAAAATAAAAACTCACAAACCACAATTGACACAAGATATATCTTAGAAAACTATTTTGAGAGAAAACCCAAATAGAAGGTGAGGTTGTTCTACTCTCTTTTTATGAATAGAAAATGGATGCAAGTCATGCATAGTGAAAAATTATTCTCTATTTGCTCTCTCCCTATCCCTCTCGAATACTATGCTCATTTATGGAATAATTTTCACTCGAAAAGAATGGGACCCCTTTTCCTCCTAGTGGCCCAATTATAACACAAACAGATAGCCTACTTGTGGTTAGGTTTGACTCCTTCAACTCTTATTTAGAATTACAATATTGACTCTTATAAAGTCTTATTCATCATGATCATGTGGCTAACCCATTTTCCATGAGTAATGGTGGTTGATGTGACATCCTCTCAAATTATGGTTGTCAAAACGGTAAGATCAACTTTTGAGTGGCATAAATTTTGCATATGGACTTCGATTGAGGTGATTCTTGCATTGTTGGAAATTTGTCTGTATGTATAATAGGAAAAAGATGGTGTTACACTAGAAATTTTTTTTTACCCCAAAAACACATTCTTTGATGCCTCACAATGCTTTTGGAAGGAAAAAGTGAATGGTCATGTGAGTTAATTCCTCCACTTTTTCCACTCTAAAAGCATTGAGATGGCTGAAAAATAATATAATGATCTAATTTAGATCACACCTCCCCGTAATGGGAGGCTTTTGGTCCCCAAAATATTCTACTAAATGATGTGAGTAAATTTTCCCTTGATGTTATCTTAGGTGTACCATTTAGCTTTGCTTGGAAATTATCCTACAAAATTTTATCTTTTTTCAACGTTTCCTAAGAATTTGTTGCCAAATCCTCTACATAAGGTAGGACTTGTTCCTCTTCCTAATCTAGCATGGAAGGTTAAGAGAGTTTTAGATTCTCTACATTCACAATTGATTAAAGTGCATGTATGGGGGTAGACTAAGTTTATAGGGATTATCTCCCATATTTTCCAGTATCTCAAAATGACCATACCATAGAGCTTTAATTTTCTTACCACGGCCCTATAGCCTCTCCTTGTTCAACTGTAACCATACTTTGTCTCCCACCTTGAATGACTACTCTATTCCACGTTGATCATTCTTAGCCTTGTATTTTTCTTGTGACTTTTTCAATGTCTTTTGTACTGTTTATGGATTTACCTAATTTTCTCCACATTTTTTTTCTATCCTTAAGGCATCCCCTTTAAGATACTTCCTCACTCCTGGTTTCTTGTTTTCAATATCCAAAGGTGAAGGTGTAAAATATCCAAAAACAAGTTTCAAATGGGGACTTACTAGTAGAAGTGTGGATTGCTCTATTATAAGAGGTTGTGTGTCTATCATATTTTCACCCCAAGTCTTGGGATGCTTCTGATTGTAGCCCCTTAAAACCTGCACCAAAGTCCTATTGACTACTTCTATTTTCCCATGTGTCTAAGGATGGAATGTTGTATAGCTCTTTAACTTCATGTCCATATTTTCCCACAATTCACTAATAAATCTTGTGTCCTTCTCTAAAATGATGCTTCTTGGCATCGCAAAGTGCACCTAGACCTATCCAAAGAACAATTTCATTGCTTCTTGCTCACTGGTGGTCTTTTTAAAAGGCATAAAAACACAAATCTTGATGAACTTGCCAACTACGATGAACAAGTAGTCATTTCACTTCATGGTTATTAGTAAATCTCCCATAAAGTCCATGGAAATGTTTTCTCAAGGATGAGTGGATACAGGTAAGGGATGATATAGACCTTGTTTTATTTTACTAGGCTTGTTGGTAAAACAAAGCATGCAACCTCTTATTGTTAAGTTATGGTATGTTCTATGCTTATAACAATTTACTTCTATTTCTTATTATATTCCATAGATTAGCAATCACATGTACATAAAGTAAAGTGCAGATAGAACATTAAATGATCGACAGAAAACAAGCCAAGACAAGAGACACAAGATGTGGTGCTAGTCAGGGACAAATCCCACAATGTGTGGGGAAACCCTTTGATCAAATCTTCTTTTATCTTCAATAATTCAGTAGAGATAAATAGTACAATAAATCTAATTTATATCAGCAGTAGCAAACTCTAGATCAGAAGCATCAGGAAAACTCAGATCTGCCCTAAACAAGGGCAGTAAACCATAGATAAAACTTGTCAAGTCTCCACCGGTGAGTTGTACACCATGCACCAGTGCAAGACTTCACCGTGCACCAGTGCAAGATATCGCCGCGCACCAGAGATAGATATCACCACGCACTAGTGCAAGATATCGCCATGCACCAATGCAAGATATCGTCGCGTACTAGAGATAGATTTCACCATGCACCAGTGCAAGATATTGCCGTGTACCAGAGATAGATTTCGCCGTGCACCAGTGCAAGATATTGCCACGCACCAGAGATAGATTTCGCTGTGCACCAGTGCAAGATATCGCCACGCACCAGATATAGATTTTGCTGTGCACTAGTGCAAGATATCACCGCATACCAGAGATAGATTTCGCCGTGCACCAGTGCAAGATATTGACGCGCACTAGAGATAGATTTCGTCGTGCACTAGTGCAAGATATCGCCACGCACTAGAGATAGATTTTGCCGTGCACTAGTGAAAGATATCGCCGCACTAGAGATAGATTTCACTGTGCACCAATGCAAGATATTGTCACGTACCAGAGATAGATTTCTTCGTGCACCAGTGCAAGATAGCACCGCGCACCAGTGCAAGAGAGATGTGATGAGATGATCCCAAATGAGGAAAAGTCCTCTTGTATTTATACACAACATTGGTGTTTGAATAGATGCGACTGTTGGGCTTCTGAGCCTACATGAGTTGTAGGTTGGCTTGATAATATATCCATAATCAAAATAAATTCATATCTCCATGAATAATTATCTGAATCGAATGATATTTATATCAATCCTACACCTCTTGACGAGAGGAATCTAATAAAAATATTATCATCCATGAATAAGATGAATCACATGAAGTTTGGCCCTAGTTTCCAATTTAACACTCCCTCTCAACTAGGGAGAACTTCATCTACAATCTGTCTATCGGTTGCTACTATTTATCCATCAAATGCACTACCCTGTATAGCTTGACCCTTGTCCTGCTCGGCTCTATTCTGCTTGTTCTACTTTGTCTTGTTTTGCTCTGCTTTTTTCCGAATTATGAAGAAGAAGAAATGTTTGAGGATATATCATATTGACTCAAAGTCATTCTAAAAGTATGTACCACTAGTCCCATACCAGTCTCAACCAACCCGAAGTTAGCGTCATAGTGAGTACAACTCCACTGGTCCCAGACTAGTATCATCCTCCACTGACTCAAAGTTAGTCTCAGAGTGTGTACCATTGGTCCCAGACCAGTCTTAATCGACCCAAAATCAGCATCATAGTATGGTACAACTCCTACCATTGGTCCCAGACCAGTATCATTGATCCCAGATCAATGGAGGTCATCCTAGCATAGGGAATACGGTAGATACAACGATGCATCCATCGATACTACTATGGTCCCTAACTTCATTTCCCTGCTCATTGATAAGATGAGAGGTACTTCCCATTTGTCCCAGACTGCATGGGTAGGATGTATCGACAGGAGAACTTAATCAATCACATCCTCACAGGAGAACACATCAATCCTACTACAATCACCATGGAGAACACATCAATCCAGGCCACCATGGAGAACACATCAATCCAGGCCTCACAGAAGATCACATCAATCCTGCTATAATCGCCATGGAGAACACATCAATCCAGACCTCATAGAAGAACACATCAATCCTGCTACAATAGCCATGGAGAACACATCAATCCAGGCCTCACAGGGGAACACATCAATCCTTCTACACAGGAGAGCAAATCATCTTGTTCCACAAGAGAGCGAATAATTTTGTCCCACAAGAGAGCGAATCATCTTGTTCCAGTGCACACCACCAGGGGAGGGTGAGTCACCCTGTGGTTGTATGTTGCTCCAGTAAGAACCACAAGCCCTCAGAGCTCCCAGAGATCAATGTATGCAACATGCAGGACCCTTGTACAAGGGTTTCTTGACGACTCCAAGTCGCTTAGGAAAATCACAGATTAGATCTTTCCTCGGGGCTTTGACAGGGTGTATCGACCTGTACATCATTTTAATGCAATGGAGCCTCATTGCTCATCGACTTACCATATCCCAGATGATGTCTATTTGCTAGAGCAATCGACGAATATGGGATTCCTCAATAATCGAATCCCACCTCTGGTTGTTCCAGGGAATCACAGTGGTATGTCCTCAAATAGCTCACTGAAGAGCTTCACCAACTAGGCAGCTTCATATGAGATCATACTCGTAGATATGTATCCGGTCTCGGCGGTGCTTATGGTAATCGACTTCTGCTTCCTGCTCATCCATTATATCAAAACAGAATCCAAAGAGAAACAACACTAAGAAGTGCTCCAGTGATCTTCCACACTACTTGCCTAATCAACATTTGAATAATCATGCAGTTTCATACTTCCGGTAGTGTATCTCAATCCATGAGAGATTGTGTCCTGAAGACATCTCAAAAGATTCTTGGCACCAATCTAGTGAGGCTCAACCAAATATGAGCTCACAATGCTAACTACAAAACATATGTTCGGACGGAGGTTCACCAAGGACATCAACGCGAATGAGTATTTTTTTTTTTGAAACTCAGAGGCATTTCCCAAAGTTGGTCCGATATCACTACCATATAACTTCTGAAAGTTAAGATCCTCGAGGTAGTCATAGGCTTGCAATCCACCATACCAAATCTTTCTAGAATCTTCACCACATATTTTTCTTGAGATAGGAAAATTTCCCTTGGCTTCTACCACACTTCAAGTCCTAGGTTCTTTATTTCAAATTCAGAAGTCAACTCCTTCTTACATTTGTGAATGAGAGGGTATGCACCTGTTTAGAAAGAGGTCATCCACATATAACACCAGTATGAGAGGCCTGTGATCTTCAATCTTAAAGTAAAGGTTAGGATCGGCTTCACTCCTAGTAAATCATAGCTTTATCAAGTAGCTATCAATCCTCTCATACCATGCTCGGGGTGCTTGCTTCAGCCCATAGAGAGCCTTCTTCAACCTGCATACATGAGATTTTAAATCTTAATTCTCAAATCCTTCGGGTTGCTCCACATAGACCTCTTCTTTTATAGAATCGTGCAAGGATGCGGTTCTGATGTAGGTTCCATCCTTGTGAAGACACAAGGGATATGATAAAGCAGATGGTCGTATATCTGGCAATAGGTACAAATATCACATCATAGTCTATACCTTCCTTCTGGGAGAAACTGTGAGCAACAAAACGAGCCTTATACTATTTTGTACTTCCGTCTGCTACAACTTTATCTTGTAAAGCAATTTTGAAGTAATAATTGTCTTGCCTTGGGGTCTGGGAACTACTTCCTAGACATCATTCTCCATAATGGTCATAGCATCCTTCAATACTTGATGCTTGATGGCATCTGAGAATGATGAAGGCTCATTTTATATGATTGTGCTCATACTGGTAAGGTATCCCTGATACCTATTGGGTTTCTTACTTTCACGGAAGGTTCCTTGGGGTGCAGCATGTCTTTCAGCATAATCAAGTATCCCCCTAAGCCATGAAGGCCTCGTCCTGGAAGAGGAAGGCTTAGGTGGATAAAAAGGATCCATTGGTTCTTCACATTAGGCATTGTTACATCATCTACCCATAGAGACAGCTTCCACAATCGTACGGTGCCACACCATTTTGCTCTGGAGTATGTGGTGTAGTAGTCTCCCTCTTAATGCCAACCTCAGGTATGCCTGAGTGAACCAACTGTAATATATTGGAGGTCTTGCTTATGCTTGAGGGGAATGGTGCCCTTTTGAGCTTTCCTTTGGCACATCCCGAACATACACCTTCTTTTTCTATTCGGAATTCAGGCATACCTGTTACCATATGTCTTACATCGGGTAGATCTTTGTAATGAAGGTGGGAAAACCTCCGATGCCAAAGTTTGGACTGAAGAGTTGTGTCACAAGACATGATACCTAGCGGACTTCCACCGACCTGATATAAAGAATCAACTCAGAACCCAAGAGTGAAAACATTTTTAACATTATTTTTCCATATACTTACCTTGCCATCGTTGAAGGTTACCTTGTAGCCTTTGTCTTCCATTACCAAGATGGACACCGGGTTCTTTCAAAGGTCAAGTGCATTTAATACATCCTGGAATTTCTGGCCTTCTTGAATGGTTGTCCTCTTCCTTGATTTCCAACATTATTTTACCTTTGCTATTGAATTTTCCATCCCTTTGATTACCATGAGAGGGATTTTGATCATCGTCACAGTGAGAGTCCTTTCTATTAGGCCATTCCCTTGCATAGTGACCTGCTTTATTGCAAATGTAACATTGTCCTCTTATTCCACCCTTAGGTCTAGCCTTCCTTTTCGATTTAGACTCAGAATTATTCTTTTCTTAGCATGAGAAGAAAAGGCAGCAGGAGGACCTTTAGGCAAGGGCATTTCTTGCTCTTCTACCCTTGTTTCTTCTTGAATGCATCTAGCCATTTATTCCTTGAAATTAGGAATTACATGATTGTTTAGAAGAGTAGTCCTGAACATGTACCATTCGGATGGTAATCCTCCAAGAGTCATGAGTGGCATTTCCCTATCAGTAATAGTCTCCCCAATAGATAGGAGATCGTTCTTGATCTCGGTGATTCTTAAAAAGTATGCTTGCATACTCTCATCTTTACCCTTCTTGATTTCCCTTAGCTTATTTCTAAGAAAAAAAACTTGATTTGCATCATTAACTTTAAATAAACTCACTAGTCTATTGTAGATTTCCTTGGACGTGTTCAAGTCAAAGACGTAGAACACCAAGTGCTTGTCGATAGAGTCTCGGATGATCTTCTTTGTTTTGGCTTCTCTGTTTTCCATTTGTTCTTGGCAGCAACAAATGCATTTGATGGAGGCCCAACAATATTGCCTCTCACATGGTCCAACACTCCTTGATCTTCCAAAGTTAGATCAATAGACATCTTCCATCCGTGATCATCAACTTTCTCACGGAGCTTGTCTTCGGCAGGGAAGAGTGTTGAGGACCCCATAGTTCTTTTAGGATAGCCTTGCCAATCTTCTCTTCGGTGATTGCTCTTTCTCTTGCTCAAGCTTTGTCTTCACCTTAGCTCCAATACCATGTTAAGTTATGGTATGTTTTATGCTTATAACAGTTTACTTCTTTTTCTTATTATATTCCATAGATTAGCAATCACATGTACATAAAGTAAAGTGCAGATAGAACATTAAATGATCGAAAGAAAAAAAGCCAAGACAAGAGACACAAGATGTGGCGGCTAGCCAGGGAAAAACCCCACAATGTGTGGGGAAACCCTTTGATCAAATCTTCTTTTATCTTCAATAATTCAGCAAAGAGAAATAGTACAATAAATCTGATTTATATCAGCAGTAGCAAACCCTAGATCAGCAGCATCAGCAAAACCCAGATCCGCCCTAAACAAGGGCAACAAACCATAGATCAAACTTGTCAAGTCTCCACCGGTGAGTTGTGACCATGCACCAGTGCAAGACTTCGCCACACACCAATGCAAGAATTCGTCACGCACTAGAGATAGATATCGCCGTGCACCAGTGAAAGATATCACCGTGTACCAGAGATAGATTTCACTGTGCACCAGTGCAAGATATCGCCGCACACTAGAGATAGATTTCACCGTGCACCGGTGCAAGGTATCGCCGGGCACCAGAGATAGATTTCGCCGTGCACCAGTGCAAGATATCGCCGCATACCAGAGATAGATTTCACCGTGCACTAGTGCAACATATCACCACGTGCCATAGATAAATTTCATTGTGCACCAGTGCAAGATATCGCCGCGTACCAGAGATAGATTTCTTCGTGCACCAGTGGAAGATATCGCTGCACACCAGTGCAAGAGAGATGTGATGAGATGATCCAAAATGAGGAAAATTACTCCTGTATTTATACACAACATTGGTGTTTGAATAGATGCGACTGTTGGGCTTCTGAGCCTACATGAGTTTTAGGTCGGCTTGATAATAATTCCATAATCAAAATAAATTCATATCTCCATGAATACTTATCAGAATCGGATGATCTTTATATCAATCCTACACCTATCGACAAGAGTAATCTAATAAAAATATTATTAGCCATGAATAAGATGATCCACATGAAGTTTGGCCCTAGTTTCCAATTTAACACTTATGAACCTAGCTACTTGTTATTGCATCTTGGGAAAATACATATACCTATACAAGTTGGCCATTGTCTTCCTTACACCAAATTTCCCTGCAACCTTGGAAGTGTGAGGCTTTCTAATCAGTTGCAATTGCTTAGCTTTAGGAACACACAATTTATCCATATTGTATAGTAACATGTCCTAGAGATGGTAGTCAATTTTGTTATCACTATAGTGTGCATGGCTCTGGCCTTGAAGTCCTCATCCTTTGAATATGCCTCTATGTATGCATCATGGGTGAATGGCTCCATGTGTATCAGAGTTCCCATAGTTTTTATCTTTGATGTGGGTGGGATTGAGTGCATGTTGGCTAACTTGTTTGTGTTTCCATTCTTATACTTGATCACTAAATGAAATTTCTATAAAAACCCCATCCACTTGTAATGCGTGGTTTGTTGTAGCTTACTCTGGGATTGCAAGTACTGTAGTTGTTAATGGTGATATATGCAGATTATTGTCTCCCTTCCCTTCAGATAGTGTTTTCACTTCTTCACAACATGAACCAGGGCATAGAACTCCTTGTAATAGGTAGGATATTTAAGAACTTTCCCATGAAATAGTTCAGAATGGTAGCATATAGGACTTCCTCCCTGCATCAAGACCGCTCCCACAACATACCCACTTGCATCTATCTCCACTTTCAAGGGTTGTTGTAATCTCAACAATGCCAAAACTAGTGCTTAATTTATCATCTTCTTTAGCTCCCTAAAGTCCCTTTGTTTACCCTTTACCCACTGGAAACTCTTGCCACTTGTTGTTATGGCATGGAGTCGTGATGCTATTGCAGAAAATGAGAGTATGAATTTCCTCAAGTATTGTGCTACCCAAAAAAAACTCCTAACCTCAAAAACATTAATAGGAACTGGTTATTTCATGATGGCTTCCATCTTGGGAGGATATATATTAATATCTCTTCCACCTATCACATACCCTAGATACAAGAAACATTGATGTGCAAACTCACACTTCTTGAGTGTTAGTAGTTGGTGCTTCTTTAATGTCTATGGCACCTACATCAAATGTGAGATGTAACCCTCACGGGTAGCACTATAAACCAGTATATCATCCAAATAGACAATAAATGAATCTATAAAATGGTGCAATATATCATTCATTAACCTCATAAACATAGATGGTGAATTACATAGGCCAAATGGCATGACTAACCACTAATACAAATCTTGTCTCATTTTAAATTTGGTCTTCAAGATATCTTCTTCCCTAACTCAAACCTGGTCATATCAAAAGTCCATCTTGGTGAAGTATTTCACTTGTTGTAACTAATCCAACAAATCATCTATTCTAGGTAGGGTATACCTATTCTTTAATTTTGTTCAACACCCTGTAATCTATACACATTCGCAAAGCCACATCCTTCTTTGGCACAATGATAATTAGTGATTGTTGGCAGACTAACCCCTCCCTTTCATTTTTAAATAAAGGGCCCCTCTTTAAATTTTGTTTTCTTGCTTGTTCTCATATGATTGGATTTGTATTAGCTAAACTCCTACATTATTTGTTTTATCACCACCTTGATTGTTGTTGGTTTAAGATGGGATATTTTTTCTCCATGCATTTTAATGTAAGGATTTATTTCTTAATTGATATGATTGATGTTAATAAATAATTTCTCTCAATTGCAAGGAAATTGTTGTATTAAGATCTTCTACATAATCGTAGATTTTGTAGCTTCTCATAGTAATATTTAAAACGATAATGGAGTATTGGTTATACATTGTCATAGTGATTCTTTTTACTTATCCTTTATTTCTATGGTACATGTTCTTTCAAATGTTTTATTTATTATTCATGGTCCTAACCTATAATGTATAACCTTGGTTGGTTGCGCTATGTGTTTTATTTGATTAGTGATACAAATTAATCATGCCATATCCGTTTTGATATGCATCAAATAATGGAATTTTCATTTCGATGTGAACACATGCTTGTGGTGATTCATTTCATTGTTATGCACTCATGGTTAAGTGCTTGGTTCAATTTACCTGTCATGTTGGTACATCACCTCATTCAATAACTTGGAGATATAATACCTAAGCGTTAACTAGCTAGTATAAGGTTTAATTTCGGTTTGTTTTCCACATTTCAAGTATTTTCCTCACCCTTTCCTAAACCTATACTTGATAATTGTCAATTTGATTCTTGGGGTTTTTCCTAAAGGGTTTCACCAAATTGTTCATATTTGTTAGATCCCTATAACCTTAGTGTATTCACTCATTGCTATTGTCAGTGTAGCCCCCTTATTGTTATTATTATGCCCATGTAGTCCCCATATTGTTATTATTGTGCCCCATAGAAGCCCACTATTGTTATTGTTGTTCCCTTACATTATTATTGTTATGTCAGCTCTGATTATATTGTGACCCCTTAGAATCCTATATATAGAAATGAGGTTTTTTCATTTGAATCATCCAGGAATTTTTCATTTGTGTAATGTAAAGGAGGTTTTCCACTCGAAGAGGATAATTTTTAAGTCGTTGGTCTATCAATATGTGAGTTGGTTGCATAACATTTGGTATCAGAGCTTTGGATTCTAGGGTTTCACTTCTTCAAACAGGTCATCATGGAATTTCCATTGTAATTTTTTTATATGAGGCTCAAAAAGATGAAAGTTTTACCACGTGGAGCTGAAATCTCAGAGAACTTCTTGTAAAAATTTGAGATCTTGGTTTGCTCTATTTTCAGAGATATGTTCTAAGGAAGTTAAGGTTTGTGTGGGCTCCAGAATTATGTCTCAAACAGGTGACCTAGGGAAAATAATCATAACTTTTGTTTCAGGTATCAGATTGGAATTATGTAAAACGTGGCTGAAAGTGAATATAATTTAGTGTTTCATGTAGCAATTTAATGTCCAAAGGTTGAAACCATGACACGTGGCATCTTGTACAACATCACTCTACTAAACCAGTCCATAATCTGGTCATCGTGGGAGATTTGACATAACACTTTCTTGAAGAATCCAATATTGATTAGACTTGTGGGGTTGGAAATAGGACTTAGAGAGATACCACAAAAATAAATTTAATATCTTGGATATTCACAATTACAGAGATACAACACCTTCAATATCAAGATCCTAAAATGAAAGAAAAAGGTGTGTATTGTTTGCATAACTTTTGTTTGAAAAATCCATTTGAAGTGATTCAAGGGGCATATTGAAGAATAGATATCATTGTTTGATTTCAAAGTGCCTAAAAAAAAAAGGACACACCTAGTAAGAAACTAGAAATCTATTCAATGATGCCTGAAGAGGAGGAAGAAATGCTGCATGATATAACAAATTTACGAGACCAAGTGCAACAATTTTTTCTCTTGCAAAAAGTAACAAAAAATGAATTGGAATCCATGATGAATGTTATGATAGAAGGTATAAAAAGGGGCATGGAAGATAAGATCAATGGTACAGAAGAAAAACTGAAAGGAGACATGGAATATTTGAAGAAATATTTGACAAATTTTCTACAAGAAATTCTTCCTAACGACGAAAAGGTAGTAGAGAAAACTCATGATGAGAACAAAAGAAATTTTAATAATGATTTCATAGACTCTAACATTGGGTTGAAGATCCACCACATTCCAAAGATTGATATGAGAAAGTTTTATGGCAAGGATCCTGTAACATGGATACTACAAATGGAGCAATATTTTTATCTCCATAATGTGCAAAACACACAAAAGGTAAGCATTGCAACTTTATTTTTAGAACCCAATCAGTTTGTACAGTATCGATGGATTTGCTCTCATACACAAATTATGACTTGGTAAAATTTTTATGGAGGAAATGATAGCACATTATGAGGATACTAAGAGAAACACCTTCTTTAGCTAATTGATAAATCTCAAACAAAAGGGTTCAATGGTGGAGCACATTGAGGACTTCCAAAAATTGAATGTAAGGGTAAATGATATTCTAGAGGAGCATAGGATTTATGTCTTCATAGGGACTTTAAATGATAACATCCAACATGAGGTTCTCCTTTAGGAACGTAATTCATTGGAGAAGGCATTCAAGTTGGCAAGAAAAATTGAAAGAAAAATTATGGCAACAAGGAAGCCTACCACTCACAACTATAAAGATGGAAGTGTTGTTATTCCTAGCCTTCCACAACCTACAAGGTTGTCACCAAAACAATTGGAAGAGAAAAGAGAAAAAGGGCATTTTTAAAGTTGTGATAACAAATACACTAAAGGTCATAAGTGTGCTAAGAAGAAATTATTTTACATAGATTGTGAAGAGGAGGAAGAAAGGAACAAGAAACATCAAAAGAAGAAGATATACACCAGGAACCAACCCCAGAGAAAGAAGAAATGAATCTGTCCATCACATCATCTTTAAGAAAAAATTCTAAGGTCCAAGTAGTGGAATATCACATCGAGCATCAATAAAAAGTTCTCCAACTCTTAAAGGATAACCTCACTTTGGACCAAAATAGACTGAAAAAACAAGCAGATCAACATCGCGGTGAAAGAAGTTTTGATGTAGGCAACTGCGTATTTTTACGGCTACAACCATACAAACAAATGTCCTTCAAGCAAGCTAAGAAGGGTAATAAATTATCACCAATGTATTATTTTCCTTATAAGGTGTTGCAAAGGATATGTACTATGGCATACAAATTAGAGCTTCCTGCATCTTCCCGAGTGCACCCAGTTTTCCATGTTTCATGCTTAAAGAAGGTCATAGGTGACAATCTCCAAGTTCAAACAATATTGCTAGAACTTGATGAAGAAGGAAAAATCATATTGGAACTTGAAGGAGTCACGGAAACAAGAAATCGACAACTACGGAATCGATCAATTTCAGAGAATCTCATCAAGTGGAAGAACTTACTCGCTAAAAATTCCACATGGGAGGATGATAATTTTATATAGAAGCATCCATAACTACTCAGGTGTTAAAGACAACACTTTTTTGGAAGGAGAGGGGCATGCTATGTCCCTATAATCCTAGGGTATTCCCTCATTTTTATTGCCAGTGTATCCCTCTTATTTTTATTGTTGTGCCCATGTAGTCCCCATATTGTTATTATTGTGCCCCATAGAAGCCCACTATTGTTATTGTTGTGCCCTTACATTATTATCGTTATGTCGGCTCTGATTATATTGTGACCCTTTAGACTCCTATATATAGAAAGGAGGTTTTATCATTTGAATCATCCAAGAATTGTTCTTTTATGTAATGTAAAGGAGGTTCCCCTTCGAAGAGGATAATTTTTAAGTCATTTTTCTATTTATTTGTGAGCTAGTTTCATAACAATATTCCTCATTCTTGATTATTCTATCACTTAGGGTTGCATGTTTGATTATCGATTTCTCAAACCCTAACCTACACTATCCTGTAACAGCCCCGGGTTGATTTTCTATGTAAAAAATATAAGACCAAGGTCATGGGACATGTATTCCAAGTTGATTTATGGGAATATATTATAGTGGGGATCACTTTCGGTTTATTTATGGCTAAGGAAATTGGAAAAGGCATTGGCAAAGGAAGAGTGGCAATAATTGGAATTTAATTATGGAAATAAAGGAAAATAGGATAAAAGGAAAGGGTAGAGACACAAATTTTCATGAGAGGGAAATTCTTGGGAAAATGAAGAAAATAGAGGCCTCAATGATAAAAATTATTTTAAGGATCAGTTCATAGCTTTTTATGGTTATCTTTTGTAATTTATATTTTTGTCAATTTAGTGTGGGATTTTTCTTTTATTCTCTCACTCTCTCATATAATTGCACACTTAGAGTATTCTTGGAGCATCCTTGGAGCACTTTGGCATACTTTTGATTTGGATAAATAAGGCAAAGAAAAGCAATAAAGCACAAGGGAACAGTTGGATCAACAACTAGAATTAGATTTCTTTGCAAGTAAGAAGTTGCATGTGCGATTACCTTGTTGATTTCTGGATGAATGATACATGCATGTGATTTTCTGGTTATGTGTTTTCATTGGCATGGATATTTTCCTGGATTGACAATGAATTTAGCCTTTCATTTCCATTTCCTAGATAACCATGGCGTTGTGGGTTTTCCACTTTTTTATTTCTAATTGGTGCTCAGGTTCCTTATGGATGTGGGTTGGAACAAACACTTTGGAAGCCTTGGAACAACTTGGGTTGAGTTACTAGTCCTGAAGACTAGGTTAGGACAAATGCTCTAGCTCCTTTGGTGGGTTAAGTTACTAGTCTTTGGAGTTGGGTCAGACAAATGCTCTGGAGCCCTAAAAGGTTGTGGGTTGACTTACTAGCTCATGGAACCCTAGAAAACTTGGGTAGAGACCGATTTGATTGGTGTTAATGATGTCTAACCATGGAGGTGGAATCACTGTGGTTTGGGGTTGAGGTGGTTTGGCCTTTGGAAGCCTGGTTGGGTTTTGTTTTGGTTTATTCCATGAGAACTCACATTCATGCTGAAAGAGAGATTTAGTTTAGCCTAACCTATGATCAGTTGGTACATAGAAGTCTCTGAATTGGTTGCTATTTTAATATATTAATAAGAGTTATTCTTGTACTATGATTCATGTGTCCTTGTAGTGATTATGTTGGTGATATTATGGGTGAGTTTCCATGGTTTCTATGATGGTTATTTGCTGGTTACATGATGTATATGATCGATGGCTCTTGACATGTTTTAATGAATATATGACTACTTGATGAATGCATGGAATAATAAGTGTTATTGCAGCTAGCTAGAGAGGGCTTAGAGACTTCTTGGTGATTATCAGGTGAAAAATATCAATTTATGATCATATATGCATTCATTACCTATAGCTTTCATGTTTGATATGTGTTTGACAAAATGTCTAGTATGTTCTCGGTAGTTTAGGTCAATCTTTACCTCCAAGTTTGAATTTTTAGCTTTTTTTTCATGTCTATTATGATTATGGAAAGTATCAGGCAATTTTGGGGAGTGGTCTAGAGGCTATCCTGGAAATATGGCTCATATCGTGGGACCACACCCTTTGAACTAGGAAAGTTTGGTCACAATCGTAGGGAGGTAGTGTTATGCATGCAGTTGGAGGCCTTTAACCACACCTAGGCCTTGTCATGCATGTTGTTTGGGGTCTAGGTCATTGAAAAAGAGCCCCAACTTAGGGTTTGGTCACCTGGGGTGGTCCTTTGGCCTTTTAGTGTCCTGTAGCCTTGGGGGATGCTATTAGTTGTCAATTTTTGGTTAGTTTATAAGCCCCACTTCCTTAACTAGAGCATGGAGGTCAAGTCATGTCATAGTAACTCTTCGTCTCATGTTTACCTTAGCAGACCAATGAAATTGGGTAAATGTGGGAGGCGGTGGTTACATGTCCTACGACCTATTATCTGTAACATGCCTCTAGTACTTCAGGCATAGCTCATTAGAGCTAAAATTATAGAAGTAGATGAAGAATTTTTATCCATGTTTTGTAAAGTAGGGTGGTGGAAAATTTTGCAATTGTTTCAAGGACACAATGAACAAGTGGTCAAGGATTTTGTTGCCTTCTTCAAATGGAAGAAGGGCTTATGTCGGTGACCATGAAATTTAAATCAACTTGTAGTTTGTGGCAGAAAGTAAGAAATTACCCTCGAAGGCGAGTGTTGGTCCAAAAAATGTTCTAGTGAAAAACATCCCATAAAAGAAATTGCTAGTGAATAAAAAAATGTGATTACTCTGGTAAATGTATGTTGATTTCATATCTTAAATCAAAATAGCACAACCTGTTACATTTAATTCGTAAAGGAATTTTGGAGTTACCTTTACGTGCCTTTTCAGACTCTCTAAAATTGAAAAGGACCGAGTTATCTTTGTCGTTAAACTCGTTAAAAAGATTAATAGCGACAAACTTGTCTTTAGACGAGAACGAGTCTCACTATCGCTAGGCTCGTTAAAACATAGTGATGGGTTTGCCCGAAGGGCAAATTATAGAACAAGCATATGTTATCCTCCTCAAGCTTGAAAAAAATAAAGAGGTATTGGTCAACAATGACTGGGGAAAAATTGGGAAGAAAACTCAAAGAATCTTTATTGGTAGCGAGTCGCTCTTGAACATGACACTTCCACTCCGTGTCCGAGTCGGGTTGGGTTGTTTCATTCACCGGTCACATCGCCATGGTCACGCCATACCATTCACATTTGGGGTTAAAGCTACCAACCCATCACATCAGTGTCGCCGACATGTTCAAGAGAAGTCATCCAGAGAAGCCACCTGTGTCTCACCCACTACCATACATTATACTCCATTCTTTCATGACCGCCACCCTGAACCGTATATCATCAGATCGTTTTCACCTCCATCAAAATCATTTGCTCTGTTCCGCGTCGTTGATGTGGGATTCATTAAGGCCCTCCTATGACGGATCACTTCTTGTCGACATCAGCTCATTATCCAAGAAGTTGATCTAGGAACATCCCATTCAGTACTTTGAAGCTTGCATGCCTTAATGGCAAGTTTCTCACTTCCGGCGACAGGTTTACATCAATGGCCTTCGACCGAAAGAATTTGCGTGGTGTTCGACGCCAAGTCCTTTATTCACACCACGTGGATTGTACTGCAGTACCTTGAGGATCATTATCATTATCGGTGATTCCTCTCGCGCTTGTTAACAGTTTACATCATTGACTGGTAATCAAGCGATGTCTTTCCATGTTCGACTTCAAAACATTTCTCACATGGATCGACTTGTACTTCGAGTAAAGATCGGACGAGATTGAAGACCCCGGATCTAGTTTCATCCATCCGGGCTGCGATATATATTCAGGGAAATAAAGACATCAAATGTACAACATTGCAGCACAGATAATCATCCTACCAAAAGGATGATGGCTCTATCAGAATCATCAGTCTACACTCAGACGATTGTCTATCCTATGTACAAGAAAATGAATTTATAAAGCTGAGCATGGGAATGCCCGCCTCAGCTAGATCATGAAAACAGTATGAAGATAATGTATTGTATTGTATCTTATTACAGGTCTCCTCCCAGCATTGAAAGAACTTCGGATCCTCATAATAAAGCATTTCACCCGACACCAAAAGGTTAACGACCTCATACTTTAGGGGGCAACTGTTATAGACATTTTTGTGCCCTACAACTCCAAGCATGAAATTTCCATAAACCAAGGGCTCCTAATTCCCTAAAAGTGTTTTTCTAACCCCTAAAGGAACAAGGTCAACAGATTACATCTTCTCCCAGAAGTTCTCCACCAGAAACTGCTCAGAATAAGTCAAAACAGGATCATTTCAGCTGCTCCACTGGCTAGGTGCGTTGCATTGCACCTAAATACACTGTGAGGGTGCGTTGCATTTCAAAAGTCCCTTCTGTGGGGTGCGATGGGCGAGAAATGACAAATGGCAGTGTCATTCCGCGAGGGGGAGAGACAATAGAAGCTTCCAGAATCTTCTCCTGAGACACTTGCCTCACTGAGTTCGACCAAGGATGAGTAAGAGGCCTTCAATCTCCAAGTGGAAGCAAGAACTGACAGAGAGAAGACACTAATCAAATCACAAGCTGACTCATCCTCCTTACACATATCTATATATGGATCCCTCATCTCAGAGATCCAGAGGCTGGAATTTTGCATATTGTAAGGAATTGCTGTTGGTTTTTGAGACAAACATCAGAGTATTTGGTGATCTATGCTTTGTTTGAGGTGAAGAGGGGCTTCTTTGCTGGGAGGTTGATGCTGGGTCAGGAACCACCAGTTGTAACTCCTCCTGGATCTTTTCTTGTTTATCAATAAAAACTATTTGAGTTTTTCCTCCATGCTTTTGTATCATTGATGCTTGTTACATTTGTGTGGTTAACTTAAATCTGATCCTAAGTTGTTTATGAATATAGATCTATGTCTTTGTATAGTCTTCTTCTTCTATGATCTTACATGTACTTTGTGAAGCTGGGCAAGTAAGGGAGCAGGTAGCTGGAGACTGTCAAAGAAGAGAGGGATTGGATCAAAGGATTAGCGCAAGACATAGGTTGGTTCTTTCTATTCCTCTCTATCTATAGTTCATAAAGGAAATACAAAAGTAGTTTTTCTCTGTTTGTTTCTAAGGCAGCTATCACACCTTAGTGGGATAGAGCAGTTCTAAATAGACACTTTTCCCTGTAACATGCAGCCGATCACTACTGGGCTTCCTAAAGGCACTCTTGCGCAGTCAGATCAGTGCAAGCGGTGTACTTTGGGAAAGTTTGTGAAAGCCACCTTTCACAAGAAGGATAGTCGCGCCACGATGATCCTTGAGAGAATTAAAATAGCTGTGTGTGGACCTTTCTTAGTAGCTTCGACAGCAAAACACAGGCATTATGTGATCTTTGTTGATGATTTCTCTCGAAAGTGCTGGATCTTTTTCATACAGAAGAAGAGCGAGACATACTCAAAGTTTTGTGAGTTCAAAGCATTGGTCGAGAAGGAGTCCGGGAAGAAGGTGAAGGATCTTAGGAGTGATAATGGTGGTGAATACATCTCTAGAGAGTTCAAGGATTTTTGCAGTGTAGAAGGAATTCAAAGAGAGCTCAAAGCTCCCCATAACCCATAGCAGAACGGGGTTGCTGAGCAGAAGAACAAAATGATCGTGGGTGCTGCATGGGCGATGTTGCATGATTAGGGCCTACCCCTTCACTTGTGGGTGGAAGCATGCAATATTGCAGTATATGTGTAGAACTGTTGTCCTCATAGGATACTTGGCATGAGTACACCCGAGGAGGCTTATTCTAGTAAGAAGCCTGATCTTTCTCATTTGAGGATTTTTGGTGCTAAATTTTACATGAATGTGACGAAGGATGCCAGGAAGAAGTTGGAGCCGACCACAGAGGTTGGGATATTTGTGGGGTACAATGATATGCCCCACAACTATCGTGTGTATTTGCCAGACAGTGGCAAGACTGTTGTGCGACGGGATATAAAATTTCAGGAGGAGAAAGCCATGAAGTGTTCACTTGAGAGGGAGCCACACTTGCATGCAGATGAGGAGCTATTAGTTCCTAAAGATGAGCGTCAGGACGAAGTTCATGGAGTGGAAGAGACCACTCATGTAGCGCTAACCATCAGAGGGCGAAAGCGCTTGACAGAAGCTGAGCGACTGGCTCAAGATGCAGAGAAGATTGTAGGACCACCTACAGCTCAACGCAAGTAGAGACAGTCACCTGATCGATACACTGGATACATGGCTCTTGTGAGAAAATGTGTTGTGATTGAGCCATTCTCTTTCGAGGAAGCTGTGGAGGATCCTGCATGGGTAGACACCATGGTGGAAGAGTATGATTTGATTGTCAGAAACAGTGCATGGGAGATTGTCCCAAGATTGGAAGGGAAATTAGTGGTGGGTTCGAGATGGATCTACAAAGTTAAGCAGGAAACTGATGGGAGTGTGGATAAGTACAAGGCAAGGTTTTTTGCTCGAGGCTTCTCACAGATAGAGGGGATCGATTATGAGGAGACCTTTGCACCTGTCGCAAGGTATTCTTCCATATGGACGATTCTTGCTCTCTCAGCGCAGATGGGGTGGCACATTCATCAGATGGATGTGAAGAGTGCGTTCCTCAATGGAGTCATTGAGGAGGAGGTGTACATTGAGTAGCCCGAAGGTTTCGAGATATTCAGCAGCGAGTCGCATGTGTGCAGGCTCAAGAGAGCGCTGTATGGGTTGAAACAAGCACCACGTGCTTGGTACACAAGGATAGACAGTTATTTCACGAGACTTGGATTCTCCAAGAGTGAGGCGGATCCTAACCTATACCAGATTGTGGTGGAGGGTAAGTTGCTTATCATTGTACTTTATGTAGATGATTTGATTCTAATAGGTGATGAGCTGTTGATACTTTCATGCAAGGATGATCTTGCTAAGGAGTTTGAGATGAAGGACTTGGGCCTCCTTCATTATTTCCTGGGATTGGAAATTTGGCAGTGTAGTGATGGACTATTTGTTTCTTAGGGTAATTATGCTTGGGAGATACTGGAGAAGTTCAACATGCATGGCTGCAAGCCTGTTGATACTCCTCTTCCTGGAGGTTGGAGGAAGGAGGATTCCACTTCAGCAGAAGAAGTGGATGCCACTGTTTATCGATAGTTGGTGGGGTCGCTTATGTATCTGGTCAATACATGACCCGATATATGCTATGCTGTTAACCAACTTTCACAAGCTATTGTTAAGCCAACCAAGCTCTTTTGGAAGGCAGGCAAGCATGTATTGCATTATTTGAGAGGCACATCGGGATATGGATTGTGGTATAGACAGGAGGATGAGGTGAAGCTATGTGGCTTCACGGATGTAGATTGGGCAGGGAGCCCAACGGACAGAAAGAGCACATCAGGAGGGGTCTTCAGTATCGGGTCGACATAAGTTTCTTGGTACAACAGGAAGTAGAGATCCGTGGCACTCAGTTCAGCAGAGGCCGAGTATATGGCAGCAAGTTTGGCTGCATGCGAGGCTATATGGATGAGGAAGATCCTGGTCAGGTTGTTCGGTTCTCACTTGGAGCCTACTATGATTTATTGTGATAACCAGAGTTGAATTAAACTCTTGGCTAATCCAATATTTCATGATAGATCCAAGCACATTGACATCAAGTACCATCATATCAGAGATTGTGTGCAGCGGAGACTCATGTTACTTTCATACATTCCAACGGAGGATCAGGATGTTGATATCTTGATGAAGGCACTCACCAGGAGAAAATTCAAATACCACCGAGTTAGGATAGGGGTTGCTGATAATCCATATCTTGTTGAGAGGGAGTGTTGAGAATGCAACAAGATGATGGAGCTTAGTGGAAAGGAGTCGCCTTCACTAAGTGGGCCCGCAGGCTATTTTTGGCTCAAAGTCTATTTTTAGACATATGGATCATGGTCTATGAGTTGTAGGATGCTATTTGTGGATGATTGGTCATGTTGGTAAAAATAGATGGAATTCTATTTTTAGACATATGGGAGGTTTCTATTTTTAGACTACCAAGCTAAAATTAGAACAGTCGAATATTATTGTCTCATAATAATATTTAGACTATAAACATTATCTTATCCTCTTGGAGCATTTCAGTTTGAGCTACAGATGTGGCACATGCAGCTGTCAGAAGGAAATATGCTTTTCTTGTGGGTCAATTGAGCTATTGCATGCAGGACTTCAGTTAGAACTCATGTGGTTGAGTTTGGTGGAGTTGATTGTGGAGTTGATGGAGTTGTGTTCAGTTTGACTTGGTTGAACTAGTTGTATTTTAGTCTAACTAAAGAATACAATAGTGATGAGTTGTGTGAATTAAATTATTAATTAATTCACTAATTATTAACTCATAAAGCAACTGAAGAATACATCAGTTAACTCAGTGCATGTATAGTTCAGTGGAGAAATGTGTTAGAGGTTGAGATTGCTATCAGTTGTGACTATAGTGTGACTATAGTTGTGCATGAGATTTGCAGATGCATGGATGGAGATTGCCAATGATGGCTTGCGTAGTATACCATGGGAATTTGTTTTTACAGAGTGGATGACTTCTCTTGCAGATTGCGCAGTGGAGGCAGGCAAAGCAGTGGAGGAGATTTGAGCTGTGATTGATCAGATCTAGGTAGTTTTGTGTGTAACAGGTGGAGATAGTACTGAGTACTTGTGAGGAGTATTTACTATGTATTTTTACATGTTATCTATCATTATAATATACAGATAGCACTGTGGGGTTTTCAGCTGTATGCTTTCCCCGGGTTACATACTGTGTTAATGTGTGCATGCGATTGATGTTTCAATGTTTTTGATGCTGCTAAATTGATGATCAACGTAGAGGAGGTTATGTATTGTGCATGTATTCCACAATAGTGCATAATCGGGATAATCTTTGTGAATAAGTGACTAATTATTCAAAATTTCTACATCTATTGTTTATATGATGTGCGAACTTATATGATTGTGTTGAATAAGAGAATATAAGATAAAGTATATGTTTACGCCAAGATAACTAACATTCATAAGGAGATAAGTAAGATCCATGATGTACCTTGGGGAAATAGTGAGGATCACTACCTTAGCAGCACGAAAGCACCTCAACCCCTGGTTAGGGCTGCGCGAAGGCAATTATTATAGATTGTGGAGGCCTTGCAGGTCAGGGCAGTGCACAAAGTGACCTGTGCGAAGCCATTCACAGTTGGGCTAAATCGACCCCTCAGACATCTCAAGGGTGCAGAAAATTGGTTCCAGCATCCCCCCATACTGCTTCGGGTGAGACCTCAGTCTGCACTCCGCGTGCTGTTGCCGAAAGGCCCAGTAGTGTAGGGATTTGTTTGGCTAATTAACTTTGAACCTAGGTCAGGCCCCCTCAAGCCAACAAATGTTTCCATTGCTGGGACAGGAATCTGCATAGAGATGTCTGATGTCATAACATTGAAACCCAAATAAGAAGGAAATTGAAGGTTGGTTGGACAGGAGAATTCATGAGTTTGTGGCACAGGAGAATAGGAATCCACAACTGAAAAAAGAAGAGTGGTTAGACTGCTACCTATACACAGAGGCCCATGAAATCTTCTTTGCATCTTTCCCTATTGAGCTGTACTAGTGGATCGAGAAGCTAACAAATAACCAAGGAAGGCAAAAGCTTGATGATCCTATTGCATGGACCCCAAAGTTGGTGCGCAGATTGGAAGCATCGGAGGATAAGATTGTGCATGCTATTGATCATTGGCTTGATCAGATTATAGGAGGATTCATTACTGAGTTCGCGGTAGATAATTCAGTCAGCTATAGTGAGGCAGAGTGACCCTTTCTCAAAGGACTGCAAAGTAAGTATGTAAAGTATTTGAATACTTGGATTAAAATGTTATTTTGTGAAAAGAGGGTCATGCAATTACCTTGATGTTCGGAGCTACGCGAAGTGGAAAAACCTACAGAAACGAAGGAAGTAAGGAGCCAGAGAATAGCCCTTTGATTTCACCTCCGCGAGGGGATGAAGAAGAGCTCGCGAAGGTCTCTCCGCGAAGTGCGATCCATTTGATAAGGTAGAGGATTCCATGCATACCACCCCCACCCACACCACCACCAGCTTCACTGCCTTCACCTCCATCTTCACCCATACCACCTCTCCCACCACCACAAGTCAATATGGAAAGCACGATAAAGTTGCCTATGTTTAAGGGAGTACGAAATGAATATTTGGACCAGTTTTGATTTGTGATAAGAGCCGTATGGGAAGCACAAGGAGTTACAGATGAAAATATAGAGAAAGTGACACTGGTTAGCGCCTTGTTGTTGGAAATAATACTTAGAGGGGGGGTTAATCAGTATTATCAGGTCAATTATTTTTCATTTCACAATCAGATTTTTATACGCTACTTCAGTTAGTAAATACCGCGTATGTACGCAACTTCAGTTAAGGAAACAAGTGTATATGAGTAGACTTGTACTTTAAATTATTCCTCAGATGTTGATCATTAATCTGTGCATCAAACCATATGAACAGTAACCAGGAACCAAACACCAATCCTGAACCCAGAATACTGCAGCAATAAACAGAAGCAGCTAAAACATATTTCATGAGAACCTGCGTGCATACGCTTCTGTATTAGGGCCATCCAGCGTATATGTTGTTTTACGTTAGCGAACCGGCGTGTATACGTGCCTCTGCTGCGCTGAACTTGCGTACAGATATATAAAAGATAATTTATCTTTTTACTTATTCAGACATTAGTTATACCTAGATTATCATATTTATAGATCACATCATGCGTCAAATATAACAGATCAAAGATTTCACAAAGATACTTCTCTTAAAACAGCCTTAAGATCTTGACCCATCAATAGAACTTATCCTTCTCCTTGCACTCAGGTTCCTCCTTGATTCAGATCTAGTTATGCACCATAACCCAATGACAGTATTCTCGATCTTACTCTTCATAAGATATTCAATGCTTCAGTTGATCCCTTGCCAAATGATCTCCTTCCCTTTTTATAGACTTAGGCCTTACTCACACCATGGTCTAAAACCATAGAGATCTAATACTAGGGACTCAATACCTGGGTTCAACACTTTGGATGCAATACCAAGGACCAAAACCATAGGTTCAAATATGATGAACTAAATACCATGAACAAGCCATAAGTTTTCCCACATGTACACACTTTTATTTGCATGAAAGTGTGTGCATATGTATACATGCCTTTTGATCGGTACACCCACGTGTATACACGATTTTGTTAAGATGAACCTACATATACCTCATTTTCTTTCATTCTGAGAGCCTGAACTGTGATCTGCCCTTTTAGTGAGTTACCATCAAGGGCAACACCTATGCCATAATGCCAACACTTGCAGGACCACGCGCTAACCTGGTATATTATGCATTCTAATGAAAATCCGAATGCGGGAATCATAGATATCCAAATTGCGCTAAACAGGGAATTTAGCAAGCCGAAGTTAGAGGCACAGTTGATCATTGGATTCAAAGAGATCACAATGTTACCAGGCGAGAATCCTTGGGAGTTGGATCAGAGGCTGAAGTGCATGATTTGTGAAGCTAATATGAATCTGACGGATGGATAGCACTGCAAATGGTTTGCAGTGTCACTAATGCCACATCTGAGGAGCGTGCTATTGCAGAAGAAGTTAACGGCTCAGGCAGAGGCCTTAGAAATTTTGATGAGGCTTCATGATACCACGATGCAGGATCCTAAATTAGGATTTCAGCAGATCCACACACAATTGAAAAACTTATGCCTTGAGATGCACAGTCTGAAACAGGACAGAACAACTCAACTGAAAGTGCATGAAGAGGTGTGGTGTGTAAAATGCAAGGGTCAGGGTCATGATAAGGACCACTGCCCAGTGTTCGTGAGTTACCTTATGGGAGGAGGACTGATGTTGTTAAGGCCGAAAGCATAAGCAGGACCTAGCATGATGCTTACTTTGTGGTGTGTGATTTGTCAAATAGGAGGGAAACACGCTATGGACAGCTACCATTTGTTACAGAAGTATACACAAAATTCACAGCAATTGTTCTATAACTTTTGTAGATCAGTGGGACACGATCAGTGCACTTGTAGAAGCTATGAGTTAATTTTGGATAGAACTCCCACCTATAAGGTTCAGGCTGAAACGCGACTCCTAGACCCGAATATAGGAGTGGCGCAAATATGATTTCACGGGCGCGGACGAGGCCGAGGTGGAGGAGGACCTGGAAGAGGTCACAAACAAATGATATGCTACAATTGCGGGCCAGGACATTATGCCCATGATTGTATGAACCCAACACATCCATCATGTATGTATTGTACCTTGTTTGATCATGAGATGGAAGATTGTCCTACGCTGATAGCTACGATACATGACAAGGGAGCGCTACCACCTCCCCCAACTCAGAACCTGCAGATGATGAGGTCTAAGATGCGCGAGGAAGATTCAAATGTGAACATTGTGCTCTGAAGTGGAATCGCGACGGGAGATGATAAAGGAAAACAACCTAAAGATAGTACTTGGGTTTACAAAGCTCCCGTGAAAGAAGTAGAGTTTGATTTGGAGCGCCTTCGAGAAACCTTTATGGAAGCTAAGAAGAGCTTCACTGATGCCTCCACTTCAGGAAGCAAAGATAGACCGGAGTTGAAGATGGAATCATCTATGCTTACGACGTTCTTGGAAACATGCATGAAGCTATTGCACGATAGTAAGGCTATAAAAGGATCGCAGGAACTCATTAACAGATGCGCTGGGACCGCACCAGGAGAATTGCGTGTAGTTTGGAAGATTGGAAAACATAAGACTAGGATAAAGAGAGAAATGAGGCTAACCACGCAGATTGGAGAATATGAGATGGACCAAGTAATTCTAGACTTAGGATCAGATGTCAACATTCTGCCGAAGCAGACATGGGAGTGCATGGGGAGGCCTATGCTGCAGGGGTCTCCTATTCAGCTGTGAATGGTGAACCAACATAAGATAATACCCCTGGGATGATTCCAGGGAATCATCATGGATATTGAAGGAGTGAGCATGCTAGCAGACTTTGATGTAATAGAGATTGTTGATGACAGCAATCCCTACCCCGTGCTCTTAGGAATTGATTGGGCCACTGACATGAATGGGGTGATTAATCTAAAGAAGCGCAGGATGATTTTTTAGAAGAAGTCTCTGCGCATAGTGATACCCTTAGACTATGTTGAGGGATCACGCCAAACAAAGATGGTGTGTGACTATGAAAGCGACGACGATTTGGACTACATCTACAAGATAATTGCGCAAGAGAAAGATGGGGTAAATCCCACCGCGGACAGACGGATCTCATGGGAGTGTGAAAGCTCCTATACTTCGGATTCAGGTGAGGAGATAGAGCGATGTCATAACCGATTACATAAGGTAACCACGCTTAATTGCAATATGATTATAAGATCACTACACTGAATATCGACAGAAGTGAGAGATCTGCCTACTTATGATGGTTTAAGTGAGGTGGATGCCTTCTTGAACAGATTTGAAAGGGATGTGTCAGAAAAACAAAGTTTCTAGCCCTTGAATTGGGTACTGTGCGCTACGTCTGCGAGGTGGTGGGGTACGCATAAAGAAATCTTTGAAGACTGGCGCACATGTAGGAGGATGATGCGCACATGGTTTGGAAAGCCTAGGGTGTGATTGGCCAATAAATACAATGGACGAGATGGTCTGCACGCGCATCTGTCCAGGTGGGTACAAGCAGGTGGCAAACAACCTGCGTGAATGCACATGAACTTTGCGTTGGGAAATACGGTCAATAAGCATGTGTTGGGGGGGGAAATGTGTAAAAAACTCCTTGAGTTACAATGAGAGAGTGTGGAGAGAACAATCACACAAAAGGTTATCCATGCGGAAGCATTGAACAAAGTGCGTGAAGTGTTGAATGAGGTATGTAGTGCGTAGCGAAATGATTGGGACCTGCACGTACCAGCAGTTTTATGGGCTTATAGGACAACGTACAAGAAACTGATGGAACAAATGCCTTCTAGGCTGAGCTATGGAGCAAATGTTGTAGTGCCGATGGAGTATATCATGCCTAGTCTGCACAGAGTAGCGCCTGTGGATATGACGGATCACGGAGCCTTGGAAGAAGGGATCGCGCAGTGGGAAGAGCTCGAAGAAGAACGCTTGGGACCTTATGAAGAGATCCAGTAGGGTGATCTTAGGCTCCAAGAACTCATGAATGAAAGCACTCGGTTCAGGAAGAAAAGTTCTCTTGCAGAAGAAAAAGTCTGGAAGCTTTAGGAATAAATAAAGAGGGACTTTCTTGAAAAAAACCGTGGTGATAGAATAGGATGAGTGCGACTACGTTGACAAACTTGGGGACTACCACCGAGATTTTATCGGTTTAACGCATTGGATGGGACCGTATGTTATTAAGGAAATCATAGATGGTGGCGCGGTGCAGTTGATGAAGTTAAACGACAAACTCTTTCGAGGAAAAGTAAGTGGTAGTCGGCTAGAGCTGTATACAGGTGGTTTGACCACCTGACTAGCCATGGGAAGCACAGTATTAGCACTCCACATAGTTGAAAGGAGGCGCAAGACTATAAACTACTCTGCCCAGGGGCTGCGTGATGTCAGGACTGCATGCAGGAGCGAAGTGTCACAGGGTCCACAACAGCACAAAAGTAGTTGCGCTGCCACACGGGTCAACTGGGAAGTGATCATTACAGTCACTATTCATGATGTGATGCTTGGTTTGAGACCAAATGGAGCGGGCGACAGGCATTTAAGGCAAACTTTTTGGACTAGATTTGGAAAAATATGCTGCCAAAGGAGCATTAATGGACAAGAATTGGAGGGAGCGGTCGAATTTGAATTAAAAATGCACTATAAATTGCAAAGGGCTGCCCAACAAACAACACTTAGCCATTTGAGAATTGAGCTGTCGTGCACCCAGAGATTTCTAAACCCATACCTGTTTGACCTGTTGGGGTTGAAGGCGTTGTTTGAGCACCTACATGAGTGGTTGAGAGATTTGTGGAACAACAAGATGGCAACATCTAAAGAATCCAGGGATATTGGAGAGATGACCGTTGTGCACGACGAGACCCAAGAAAGATAAGTAGCCCATGGTTCCAGTGCGTGTGTCCCCTAGAAACTCGCTACGAACTAAACTGATCATGGAAGAAAAGGGGAAAGCGATTAATTTGGAAACTAATGAGGAGGAGGAAGACCTTGAGGATATCCTGATAGAAGAGGAGGAAGACAAATACATGGAGGTGGAAACCGAGGGCGCAGACCCTCTAACCAAGCTACTCACATATGTTCCTCCACAGAAGGGGAAGGCAAAGGTCCCTAAGGACCTAGATGAGAACAAGAGCTCTCTGCAAACTCCGTTGCTACCCGATGATATCGTTTTTCAAGGAGCACACTTGGGATGGGTGTCGCGTCTCAAGTTTGAAAATTGGGATCTCGCGAACCACCAAAAATTCCCACACTTGGCAACCGTGCAGCTCATGAGGCCAAAGAAAAACACTGCGGTGGGAGTCATAGAGTTGGAGCCGCACAAGTGGTTGCACGAAGTAGAGAAAACAGGGTTGTTAAACCTGCTTTGGGTACAACATTACCATCATGCCCTAGTAACTATCTTTATCATCAGGAAGCTACTCTGCCTGCTGCACGATGGATGCTTGTGGCTGGAGGAGCCCATCCCCATCATGGACCACCTAATTCATATAATTACCCAACTCCCTTGTAAGGGGGAGGACCCAACAGATATTTTTGAGGCTAAGAGCAACAACTTGGCCATCGCGGAGGCCATGAAGGCAAAATTAAAGCTGGGCAAAAAGAAGAGAGCGTATGTGATCTCCAGTATCAATAATAAGGTAGTCAGAGTTTCCACCCAGATACTGGTTGGCAAGGTTATGCGGAAGTGCCATGCGGATGAGGTGCTTGCGCTGATGATAGCACTTGATGTGCAGTGCACGGAGGGGGTCCATTTTAATTGGTCAGAGTACTTTTGCAAGGAGTTCCTAGAGAATTTTCGCAAGGCACAGGAATAGGGGAAGACCTTCCACTATGCATGGCTTCTACTGTCCATAGTGCTAGTGGCTTGGGAATTGCCTGAGGACAGCCAGTTCCCCACAATTGTGCGGGATCTTCCAGATGTAGTGAAGTACGCTTCACTGTAGGCCACTAAAGACGTGCAGAGGATCTGAGACAGTAAGATATTCTGGGTGTTCATGGAGATGAACATTAGAATGAGGATTAACTGTAAGCCACGGTTATCGCCCACTATCTATAATAGTCCACAAAGCTTTACAAAGTTCAAGGTAGACTTCCATCACGTGTATATCAGGGTGCACAAGGACCCCGAAAAGAAGTGGAAGGAGCTCCCATACCTGGCCACGGATGATGTCATATTCATCGCACTTGAGTCGTGGTTGTCGGAGTGGCGCACTCGAGCCATCTCCACATTGGAAATGGAGAATTCGGCTGCACAAAGGAAGAAGGAAGAGGAAAAACTATGGATGGCACAGTTAGCAGAGAAGAGAAGAAAAGAGGCAACAACAGGAAAGGCGCAAGGGCATGGGACGATGTGAAGGCAGGAGCAGAACAACAAAAGGCATCCAAAGAACAAAAACAGGCAGTAGAGAAGGAGTGTGAGGGCCATAATTCAAAATCGCCTGAGGAAGAGCCTGAGACAGAGGAAGGTGGCGCAGACCCATAGACAACATCTATGCAGTTGAAGCGCCAATGCTCGAGAGAGTAGGTGGGGCCGCGGAAGAAGTCAAAATCCTCCAAGACTTCTTTCGACCTGATCACCCTCTCCGAGGGGGATCTGCATGACATAGGGAAGACGGTGCGCGATGTCACCATGGATGCCCTCCGACAGCTCGTGGAGGAAAGTCATGTGGTATTGGGGGCCCTCTAGGCATAGATATAGGAATTGCAGATGTGCACTCCTCAGGTTGGTACTCTATTGACCAACTTCATAGTAGGAATGACCGCAGTTAAGGAAATGTTGCACGCCTGCATGACCAATACTATAGTGTTTCCAGAGGGGGCACTAGTTATAGAAAATGAGGCCAACAGGCTTATGGTCAGTGCACGAAAAGGAGTGTGGATCAAAATCGCTGCGCTTCCTCGGGAGACGCTCTATGTTCTACAGGATGGAGTAACTGCATAACTATGGGCTAGGGAGGGCCACACGCTACAGGTGTTGAGTGAACAATGAATTAACATGGAACAACTAAGCCAGAAATGCGATGAGGTCGTAAAACAGAATAGGAAGTTAGTGCAGGTGGTTGAAGAGGCCTGCCAGATGGTCCCTGAGTTGGCTATCCCAGCAGAGGCACGCATTCGGAGGTTAGCAGCAGGGGTGCATGAAGCACAAGAAGAAATGGCTAAGGTTCAACTGGAGGTGAACCTTTAGATCGCTGAGTTGCAGTTGAAGGTGCAACCTTCAACTACACTAGAGGTGAGGGAATAGCGTGCTAGTGCCATCACAACGGGAACAAAGGAGATTAGTAGTGCAGTGAAGGACTACACCAAACTTTTGGAAGAGTCATTCGAGGTCCTCACCACTTTGTAGGAGGACCTGAACATATAACACTTAGAAACAGAGGTGCGTGAGCTGCACCAAAGATATTATGATATAAAAGGGATCACGCAGATAGTTTCCCTTACATAGAGGCTCGCACAAATGCAACAGGAAAAAGGACTCAAAGCGTAGGTAGACGCGGCGTGACATAAGGAAGCGATGTTGAAGGTACGTGTCCAACCATGGCTCAATGAGGCCTTTGTCATTATAGCCTCGATTGAAGCCAAGATCGTGCAGATGTAGGGAACGTAGGAGAAGATGCAAGGTATCAGTTCAGATATCATGGTCTTTGAACAATGCATACATGAGGTACAATAGGAAACTTCTTAGTGTGCTTCCGACCTTACAGTAGTTCGGGCAGAGTTGGGAGGTCTCCGCGTGAAGATCTCCGCACCGACAGAGTGACTCGAGGCCGAGTCATGATGTTTGTGTTGGGGGCCTGTTGGGCATGGGATCCCCCAAGGGAAGTTTTGGGGACTCCACGTTTTGTGGGCACGGAGTGCAAATTTGTAAATGAATCAGAGGGTTGTCTGCCCTCATTTTTGTAATGTAATGTTGGCTCTAGAGATCTACCTATGGTCCATGGACCATGGGATTGTATAAATAGAGCAAAGCTCTAAGTTGTAAATCACTGAATTAATTGAGGAATGAAGATGAAGAATTGAGTCTTATCTAAGTGTAGTGTCGAGTCTTGGGTCGTAGAATTGGAGAAGGCTCTACAGCTGAGTGCATAGAGGCATAGTAGTCCGCAGCTGAGTGTGCGGACCCTTGTAGATGAGTGTGCAGGGTAGGTTGAGTCTGTAACTGATTTAAGCATTAATAAAGAGAAGTTTTATACCATTCCTATGTATTTATTTACTATTTTCTGCATTGAATGTATTGGGTATAAATTACATTTCTGTTGTTTATATGATGTGCAGACTTATATGATTGTGTTGATTAAGATAATATAAGATAAAGTATCTATTTACGCGAAGATAACTAACAATTATAAGGAGATAAGTAAGATCCATGGTGTAACTTGGGGAAATGGTGTAGATCGCTGCCTTAGCAACACGAAAGCACCTCAGCCCCTGGTTAGGGATGCGCGAAGGCGATTATAACAGATCATGGAGGCCTAGCAGGTTAGGGTAGTGTGTGAAGTGACCTATGCGAAGCCATTCACAATTGGACAAAATTGATCCCTCATACATCTCAAGGGTGCAAAAACTTGGTTCAACATCCCCCCATACTGCTTCGGGTGAGACCTTAGTCCGTGCTCTGCGAGCTATTGCCGAAAGCGCCAGTAGTGTAGGGATTTGTTTGGCTAATTAACTCTAAACCTAGGGCAGGCCCCCTTAAGCCAACAAGTGTTGATTGATTTGAGTAGTAACCAAAATTTTATTCATTGTAAGATAGACAAGGAATTGAATTGCTTCTTATATCCAACACCAGAGTGTCAAGTGATGGTTGCAAATGGAGGAACTATAAATTTCTCTATAAAGTGCCATAATATCAAGCTAACTATGGGGAAATATGTATTGAATATTCCAATTCTTTCCATTCCAATGGGTGGTGTTGATGTTGTATTGGGAGTCCAAGGGTTACAATCTTTGGGGATGATAGATTTTATTTTTCAGGAACTTTTCTTGATTTTTTTTGGGAAGGAAAGGAAGTTGAATTAAGGGGTATTGTAGGGAAACTAGGAAAGATAATTAGCTCTAATGGCATGAAAAAGATTTTGAATAAAGAACAATGGGGCATAATTGCACAATTATGCTCATTTGAGGTTCAAACATCAAAATCATATATTTCTCCATAGGCTCCAAAAAATCTTGGACAATCATTCCAAGGTATTAGAGACTCCCAAAGGCCTCCCACCTATTCAAGATCATGATCATGCTATTCATTTGATTCCAGGAAGTGTTCCTCCAAATATTAGGCATTACATATATCCCTATGCCCAAAAAGTGAAATTGAACGTATGGTTGCAAAACTGCTAGTGACTGGTATAATTCAGCCTAGTCAAATTTCTTTCTCTACTCCAGTAGTATTGGTGCACTAGAAGGATGGATCATGGTGTATGTGTCCAAATTATAGGGAGATCAACAAACTCACTATTAAATATAAATTTCCCATTCCTGTCATTGATGAATTATTGGATGAATTACATGGAGAAATTTACTTCACCAAGTTGGATCTTCGTTCAGGATATCATCAAATTAGAATGAAGACTAAATAAATTCCAAAAATAGTATTCAGAACTTATGAGGGTCATTATGAATATTTGGTCATGCCATTTGGTCTTACTAATGCACCTTCCAAATTTCAAGTTTTGATGAATTCCATTTTCAAACCCTTCCTTAGAAAATTTGTGTGAGTACTTTTTGATGATATATTAATCTACATCAAGTCTTGGAAGGATCATGTTCAACATGTTAATAAGGTGCTCAAACTATTGGAGGAAAAAAAATTATATGCGAAAACCTCCAAATGTTTCTTTGGAGTACAAAAGGTGGAACATTTGGGTCATATTGTATCTCATGAGGATGTTAAGGTATACCCTAACAAAAGTATTCCATTAAGGAATGGAAAATACCCACAACCATAAAGCATCTTCGAGGATTTCTCGGGTTGACTAGGTATTATAAAAAACTTGTTAATAATTATGGGAGAATAGCAAGACCTCTAATAACATTACTAAAGAAAGATGAATTTTTTTGGACTCCAGAAGCAACTAAGGCCTTTGAACAACTTAAAGAGGCAATGCGTCAAGAACTGATATTAGTTACGCCACACTTCAAAAAAAACTTTATTGTGGAATATGATGCCTCTAGAAATAGAATTTGGTGTTCTTCTAATGCAAGAAAGAATACCCATTTCTTTTGAAAGTTGTCCAATCAAAGGAAAGTATTTACGAAAACCTATTTATGAGAAGGAAACGTTGGCAATACTACATGCACCAAAACAATGGAGACCTTACCTAATGGGAACACACTTCAAGGTAAAAGCATATCATGATAGCCTTAAATACTTTTGGAACAAAGATTATCTTCAAAAGAGTAAAAAAAATGGTTCATAAAGATGTTGGGTTATGATTTTGAAATCATATACAAAAATGGGAAAATGTTGTTGCAGATTCACTCTCAAGAAAGGATGAGGATGTGGAAGCATTGCTTTGTGTCATTTCTATTATCCAACCTGATTGGATAACTGAAGCAAGAGATGAATGGAAGAATGACGATGAGAAGTGGACACTCATTCAAAAGTTGCAGCAAGATCCTAGTACATTTGATATGCTCATCTTGAAAAATGATTCATTATGGTACAAAGATCACTTATCTCTTTGTAATAATTCCTGACTCAAGAAAAAGGTTCCTTTGGAATTACACACCCCCCCCTTAGGAGGGGACTTGGGATTTTTAAAAACTTACCACAGGGTCAAGAAGGATTTTTTTTGGGATGTCCTTAAATCTAATATTCATAAGTTTGTGGAAAAATGTTTAGTTTTCCAACAAAATAAAGTTGAGACAATTAAGACCTCGGGTCTATTACAGCCTTTAGCCATTCCAAGTCAGTGTTGGGAGGAGGTCCCAATGGATTTTATCATAGTTTTATGCAAGTCTGAAGGAAAGAGCATCATCATGGTGTTTGTTGATAGACTTACCAAGTATGCACATTTTGTGCATTATCTCATCCTTTTAAAGTTAGTACAGTTGCTACTGCATTTATGGAAACAATTCAAAAGCTACATGGAAAACCAAAGATTATTTTAAGTGAAAGAGATCCCAATTTCAATGGAATTTTTTGGACGAAATCATTTTCTTTTCTTGGTACTCAATTAGCACATAGTTCATCTTATCATTCTCATTTTGATGGGAAAACTGAGATAGTGAACAAAATTTTGGAATGATATCTTCATTGCTTTGTATCTGATAAACAAACAGAATGGTTCAAGTGGTTACCTCTAGCTGAATGGTGGTATAATAGCTCCTTCCATACTCCAGAAAAAATGACCCCATTTATGGCACTTTATGGATATCATCCACCATCCATCACACCATCTTTAAGAGAAAATTCTAAGGTTCAAGCAATGGAAGATCACATCGAGCATCAACAAAAATTTCTCTAACTGTTAAAGGGTAACCAAAATTTGGTGCATATTGAATGAAACAATAGGCATATCAACATCGCAGTGAAAGAAGTTTTGATGTAGGAGATTGGGTATTTTTACGGCTACAATCATACAAACAAATGTCCATCAAGCAAGCTAAGAATAATAATAAATTATCACCCAAGTACTATGGTCCTTACAAGATGTTGCAAAAGATTAGTACTATGGCATACAAATTGGAGTTTCCTGCATCTTCTCGAGTACACCTAGTTCTGCATGTTTCATGCTTAAAGAAGGATATTGGTGACAAGCTCCCATATTAAACAGTGTTTCCAGAACTTGGAAAAGAAGGAAAAAGGATATTTGAGCCTCAAGAAGTCATGGAAACAAGAACTCGATAGCTAGGGAATCGATTAATTTCCGAGTATCTCATTAAGTGGAAGAACTTACCTGTTGAAGATTCCACATGGGAGGATAATTTTTTTATATAGAATCATCTAGAACTACTCAAGCATTGAGGAAAACACTTTTTTGAAGGAGTGGGACGTGTTAGGTCCTTATAATACTAGTGTATTCCCCTTATTGTTATTATTAGTGTAACCCCCTATTATTATTTTTGTGCCCATGTATCCACCATGTTATTTTTGTACCCCATAGAAGCCCACTATTGTTATTTTTGTTCCCTTACATTATTATTGTTATGTAGGCTCCGATTATATTATGACCCCTTAGATTCTTATATATACCAAGGAGGTCTTATCATTTGTATCATCCAATAATTGTTCATTTGTGTAATGTAAAGGAGGTTTCCCCCTCAAAGAAGCTAATTTTTAAGTTGATGATCTATCTTCTATTTTGTGCGCTGGTTGCATAACATTGAGGGTTGTTACAATGTTGTTTTTATATATCACATTTAGAGTCTTGATG
This sequence comes from Pinus tabuliformis, assembly GCA_031772625.1. Classification (NCBI taxonomy): domain Eukaryota; kingdom Viridiplantae; phylum Streptophyta; class Pinopsida; order Pinales; family Pinaceae; genus Pinus; species Pinus tabuliformis. Next base: position 1,528,379,968 of record CM062820.1, on the reverse strand, counting down.
GAATTTTTAGGTCTAAAACTTAATTTGCCATATTTTCTTCTCAAAACTTTGTCTAGGATGTTAAGAGCTTACCAGGCCAAGCATAAAAACCCAAACAGTCTCTCTTCCATCATGGATTAATTTATATATTGGTTAGGTTTTACTTAGATCAAATTGGTGAAAATTGGGCTTTGTTTCTTGATTAAAATGGTTATAGCAGATCTCTTCCACTTGATCCATTTCAGTCCTCTACCACTACTCTCAACCCCTCTCTGATTGATACAACTACCCACGACCGAGGAGTTGCAATAGGATGAATGTGAGTATTTTCTCAAATGATAGGGTTAGCCTCTTCAGAGGACATCCAAATTAATGTTTCCAAAATATTGACTTCCCTCCAAGCTACTGGGCATTGAGCCAAAACTCATGGTTCCAATTATGGTTGCTGAATTATGCTACCATTAAGATATTTTTGGTTTCAGTTATTAATTTCATATCTTTCATTTGATGTAAAGGTCATGTGGAGACCTATGATGTAATAATTGTCATATTCAGTCATGTATGGACTTTTAAGGTCATGTCAAATATGTAATCCCACTTGGTTGGGTGGTTGAGTCAAATATGTATCCCCACTTGGTTGGGTGTTTGATTTACTAAGTATGAGTCCTTGATGATAGAAAGTTCATACTCAGTTGAGTTATAGAGTCATGTTCTTCATTTGAAAATCTTTCTGAAGATTTAGCATGTGCTCTAGGGGAGCATGGCTAGTATAGTGAAAATCAACTGCAAAGGGGAAGTTTTGGTTTGCCCTTTGCCCTTGATGTCAAAGGGGGAAAATATCTTGGTGTTTGATGTATCTAATAGGTTTCTATAGGCTGAGGTGATCAACACCAACATGGTTTCCATAAAGTCCAAAGGGAGAGATTGTTGGCATTATGATGCATGTCTTGTCCTTGAACAATCTAAACTTTGAAATGGGAATTATAAACTCAAAACGAGAGCTCTAGCCAAAAAAAACCCGAAAAAACATCAAAACAATGCTAAAAAACGAAAAGTGTGTATACTGGACCGATGTTTTTTTTTAGGGTCAATTTTGAACATGTTTTAAGAATGGTAGTGAAAACGAAATTTTCGTGCAAAAAACACCTTGAAAACGAAAAAGTGTTGATATTGGAACAATGCTTTTTTCTTTTAGGGTCAATTTTCAACATTAAAAAAAAATGCTAGTAAAACTGAATTTTTATGTGCAAAAAAACAGTTTTTTATGAGGAAAAAACACATTGATGTTTTTGGTAGAATAACATTTTTCTTTCCTAAGTATAAATTCACCATGTTTTCAACCATAACATTCTAGATTAAAAAAAAAAAAAAATGGAACTTTTTCAACCATAAAATTCAAAACCACGAAATTATGAACAAATTACATGACTAAATTAATCAAAATGTCATTAGTTGTATATTGAATGAAACATACATTATATCTCTAATTTAAGGTTTCATTGTAGATATTCTAAATAATAAAAATTATCATTTTACGACATATAATCCAACAACATAAAAATAACTCATAACTTCTGATTTAACACCATATGGAAAACAAAATTTTTATTTCAAGATATGATGCAAACGTTAGTTATATAAACTGTCTTAGACAATTATTCAAAATCAATCATATTTTCTTGCACACCATCAAAATCACATCTTCATATGAATGGCTGGATGCTGATAAAGATGTTCGATATTCTTCTCTTTCATCAACTAGTGCCCCATCTAAGTCCACATGCATGCCCACCATTTCAGGTTTCAAAATTCTTCTAGATCTACCACTGGTTTCAGTAGACTCCCATTTCAACACTGTTCCTTTTGGTAACAACCTTTTCAGAATCTCCATCATCTTGAAGCAAAGATTTCCTCTCTTTGTTAAATTGAAGTCATAAAAAAGTATGTCAAAATCCTCCAATTTTAAGATGTATGTGCGGCGACGATTTATAATTGTACCCTTTCTTTTTCTCTTTCCACCATTTTTTTTGTCAACTGCCATCTCCGGCTTATACACACCATTGAATGGGTGTGTATTTGTGGCATACCAATGTACTTCAACATCTATAACATCCTCATTTTCTGTAAAGACCCTTATAACCTTAGCAACCTAGAATGGATAACCATTGGGATCTCCATCCGCTAGCACTTCAATCATGCAACCCTCCTTAATATCCTGTATTGAACCCTTGTAAAGGTCTTCCATGGCTTCACGTTGTGCACGAGATCTTCTGGAACCAATAGACATCTCTCTTTCCTATGCCTGTGAAGAATTAATAATACCTTGAGATTGTTGTTGTTCAACAATGTTTATTTCCTCATGTTCATTTGACACATTTTGTGGCCAAATAAATGGATTTTTCAAAGGTATATCTTGTTGAAATGATATCACTTTGATTATTGAAAAATGACTCCCACCAAACTGAATCAGCAATGTCAAAGTACTCATTTGTATATCTAATACATTTTTTAATTTCTTCTAGGCAATCAAAATAATTTATATCTCTATTCTATTTGCGTGCATTATGAACTTCACTAACTGATTGTAATAACAATATTTTTGATGCAAATATTGGATGATCTAGAATGAACTTCAAAAATTCCAAACCTGATGACGGTGCACATTCTGCAGTAGTTGAATACTTCTTGCCCCATATTAGTGTTTTTGCATCAATTTGTTTGATACGAAATTGATGTTGGAAGCTAATGTCATTAAGTTGTTCAATGAATTTCTCCTCACCATGCGATCCAAGAATAAACCTTTTCATGTCAACAATTTCTTCCAACACATCAAAAGTAGGCTCTGGCATGTATGATTTCTTAATACATTCAATTAATGATGGAAATATCCCAACTTCCTTCCTCCTCAATGTGACTGAAAAATGACTGACCATCTGATCAATATGGTCATGAGTGTGCCTAACAAGAAGGAAACCAACCTTTACCTTCTGAAAATTTCTCAATTCAAAAAGCATGTTAAGATATCCAAAAATAACCTGATTTTTGTTTTCACGGAAAGTGTTGTCTAATTGTAGATACAAAACTTCAGGAAGATTACCAGACCAATGAGAAAGCACATCATGAATTATGGTTATTGTTAGATTTGCATCATTCTGAATATTTGGAGCTGTGAAGTACACCCTTGGCAACATTTTCCCATTGAAGTCCATACAACCGACAAAGTGATACTGAATAAAATTTTCCTCTTGTAAATTTTTGGGTGTGCGAACAAAATGTGGCAAAAGTGTATTTTTCTGGTCCATACCATCAATTATCAAACCTAGATATTTATTTGGATTACCATAGCACTTCTTTCGATGCTTGTACAAATTTTTCCTTTCACTTGTTTGTTGTTTGCAATGCTCCTGAAGTTCTTTGGCAATTGAATCTACACAACATAAAAGAAAGCCATCAAGAAATATGTTTTCATAGTTGATGACTATACAATTTTAAAAGTTAAAGTTATGAATGCTTACCTCTTTCTGACCCTTCACATTTGTCCCTTTTTTATTTAAGAGAAGCACATGTACTGCAAATCCCCATCCTTGTCTTCTTAGGAATACAGACATTGTTGAATTCTTTCTTCCATACCTTCACAAAATATTGATATGTAATAAACTGACCATGTCTCTCAACACCTTCTGCATATTCTTTGTATAAGTTGTATATTTCTCATCTTGAAAAATTATTTGGAATATCTATTGTCTCTCTATTTGGCATACACTCTCCATTCTTTGAAAATAAATCTTTCATCCATGACATTGCAGTATTTGATAATGGCCCAAACTGTCATTTATGACGTACTTCTTAATAAAATGTGGGATCCTTTTCCAAATTTTCTTGAATTTTCAAGAGACGAAAATTCCCCATCAAATGAAACATTTTGAAAGCCTTTATACAGATAAATAAAGACCCAATATGATAATCATAACTTGACAATGTAGATTGCATGCACCCAACTAAATATGAATTTTGCATGTTTTTATTCATTGACAAATATCTCTTCCTTTTCTCTAATGCAAATTTGAAATCCATATGTTTCAAGCAATCTTTTTGACAACATTCACTTGAAATGAGAGCGCTGATAGAACTTCTTCTCGTCAGATATTCTGCTCTACCCCTTGTATAACTAGAACATCTTGCATTGATATGAAAAGGTCTGCTCCAACTCCTCGATATAATTGTTAGGCCCCTATACTACGAGTGTAACCCCTTATTGTTATTAGTACAACCCACTTGTTATATTGATGTACCCATGTCGTGCCCATATTGTTACTATTGTGCCCCATAGAAGCCCACTATTGTTATTATTGTGCCCTTACATTATTATTGTTATGTCAGCTCTGATTATGTTATGACCCCTTAAACTCCTATATATAGAAAGGAGGTCTTTTCATTTGTATCATCAAAGAATTGTTCATTTATGTAATGTAAAGGAGGTTGCCCCCTCGAAGAGGCTAAATTCTAAAGCGTTGATCTATCTTTTCTATCTTTTTCTTGAGCTAGTTTCATAACAACAATATTTCTTCGCAACATCTCCATCATTGGATCATCATTTGTATAAGCATTTTCATCATCATTAAGAGGAATGTTATCCACACCATGATCAACTGTGCTTTTCAAATACTGACTTGGAGGATATTCTTCATCTTCCCCTTTTTCAGTGCTACTATCATAGTCCTTATAATTGGGACTAAATGGAAAATTTGACTCGATGTTTATATTCTTCCTCATGTGCATTGTAAGTGCTGCTCTCATAGTCCATAGAATTAGGACTACATCGAAAATGTGACTATTTACTTACTGAAAATGCTACATCCTGTCCTTTTTCACTGCTACTCTTATAGTCATTAGGATTAGGACTAAGTGCTTCATCATGTCCTTCATCACTACTACGCTCATAGTCTATAGGATTAGGACTAAGAGGACACCGTGACACTCCATGCTTTTGAAATTTTTCATCATGCTCTTCATCACTACTGCTCTCATAGTCCATAGGATTAGGACTAAGTGGACACCGTGACACTCCATTCTTTTGAAATTCGTCATCATGCTCTTCATCACTGTTGCTCTCATAGTCCATTGGATTAGGACTAAGAGGACACCGTGACACTCCATTCTTTCGAAATTTTCCATCACGCTCTTCATCAATGCTGCTCGCATAGTCCATAGGATTAGGACTAAGTGGACACAGTGACACTTCATTCTTTTGAAATTATTCATCATGTTCTTCATCACTACTTCTTTCATAGTCCATAGGATTAGGACTAAGTGGACATTGTGACACTCTATTTAGTTGAAATTCTTCATCATTGTTGCTCTCATAGTCCATTGGATTAGGACTAAGAGGACACCGTGACACTCCATTCTTTTGAAATTTTTCATCATGCTCTTCATCACTGCTACTCTCATAGTCCATAGGATTAGGAATAAGTGGACACCATGACACTCCATTATTTTGAAATTTGTCATCATGTTCTTCATCTTTGCTGCTTTCATAGTCCATTGGATTAGGACTAAAAGGACACCATGACACTCCATTCTTTTGAAATTCGTCATCATGCTCTTCATCATTTCTGCTCTCATAGTCCATAGGATTAGGAATAAGAGGACACCATGACACTCCATTCTTTTGAAATTTTTCATCATGCTCTTCATCATTATTGCTCTCATAGTCCTTAGGATTAGGACTAAGTGGACACCGTGACACTCCATTCTTTTGAAATTCGTCATCATGCTCTTCATCACTGCTGCTTTCATAATCCATAGGACTAGGACTAAGAGGACACCGTGACACTCCATTCTTTTGAATTTTTTCATCATGCTCTTCATCACTATTGCTCTCATAGTCCTTAGGATTAGGACTAAGTGGACACCGTGACACTCCATTCTTTTGAAATTCCTCATCATGCTCTTCATCATTGTTGCTCTAACAGTCTATAGAATTAGGACTAAGTGGACACCGTGACACTTCATTCTTTTGAAATTCGTTATCATGCTCTTCATCACTACTGCTCTCATAGTCCATAATATTAGGACTAAGTGGAGATCATGACACTCCATTCTTTTGAAATTATTCATCATGCTCCTCATCACTGTTGCTCTCATAATCCTTAGGATTAGGACTAAGTGGAATCTGTGACTCTTTATTTATTTGAAATTCTTCATCCTCTCTTTCATCAGTGTTGCTTTCATAGTCCTTAGGGTTAGGGCTAAGTGGAAGAATTGACTTTCTATTCATAGTGGAATAATTTCCATTATATTCATCAATATGGTTAGAGTTGTTACGCGATGAAGATGTTGATGCTTTACAAAGAAAAACTTCATTATCAGAAGAATCCATCCCTTTCAAATAGAAGAGGTTGAATGATACAAATTCAAATTCTCCTAAAGATATTATATAGTTTAGAGAATGAAATTTTCCCTCCGAAAATTTTCGCCAAAATTTTTTCCCTCCAAAAATTTCATTTCATGTATTTCCCTTCATTATTTTATTCTACAATTTATTGAAAAATTTTAACTAAATTTTTTTATGAGATAAATCTTTAAATTTAAAATTGTAAACTAAAACTTTTACCTAAACTATTTTAATAGTTAAACTATATAATATTTACTAAACAATTGAATGTTTTTTTAAATTTTTATAATACCTTCTAAAACAAATTAATCCCACATTCACTGCACTGTAAAACAATTCCATAATATTCACTTTATCATAGTTTCCGATATTGACATAACAAAATTAACATGTTAATTTTTTTTTTAAAACAAATTAATCCCACATTAACCGTATGGTAAAACATCTCTGTAATTTTACCTATATAATAAATTTCATTTCGCTATTACTCACATCACATCAAGGTTTTCCAAGGTTCGTTAAAAGAATTGGAGCGAATTTGTGGAGCAACTACATTGCTATCAACAACATATTCAACGGAGGATTCTCGCATTTGAAAGCTTAGTTAAATTTTCTGCTTTGCAAATTTTAAAATTAAATAAGTTTGTTTGTTTGTTTGTTTTTTTTTTTTAATTAGAACTTTTTGTAGACCAAATTTACCCACTAAGTTTACAGTGGGCATGGTGGGCTCGGTTATGATCACGGTGGCCAAACGGGGTTGTACATTAGGGGTGATGGGGATGGCTACTCAGCCGTCTGCCCCACCCTAACAGCCTGCCGGACTGTGGGATGGCGGGGTGATTCTTAGAATCACCCCGCCACTCAGCGGGTCGCTGGGGTGGGGCGGGGGGAGTTGCCGCCAGTTGCCCCGCCCCACCCTGACGGCCCGCCAGCCCGCGGGGTGGTGGGCTGCCGGGGTGGGGTGAGGGGAGTTGCCACCAACTCCCTTGCACCACCTCGGCGGCCCGATAGCCTGCGGGGTGGGGCAGGGGAGCTGGCCACTCTGACAGCCCGTGGGCAGCCTACCCGCCCCACCCCAGCAGCCCCACTGTCCGCGAGGTGGCGGGGCCGCTGGGGTTGGGTGGGGGTCAGTGGTTGGGCCGCCAGGGTGGGCTAGGGGGTCGGCTCGATTGGCTGGCCGATTTTTCAGAGTCGGTGGAAGGGCGATGTATTTTTTAAATTTTTTTTTTATAAATTGTTATGGTTTATAAAATTAATTATCATTTATCGTTTTCGTTGTTAATTTAAGTTACTATGTTTTTTCATTTACTGATTTATGTGTCTTTTTTTCTTGAAAATGGCATCCAAGAAGATTTCTGTGAATCTTTCTGGACCAAAGACTCTTAAAGGTGGATCTTCAAAAAACATTGGTGAATGAATCCGACCTGAGCCGATGGCTACAAATCTTTCAAGTGTCTCAAATGATAAGAAGATGATTTCATACTGGAAGAAACTAAAAGAAGTGAAACTTCCATCAAATGTCTGGTATGTGAAAGAAAGAGAAAGCTAAAATGTGCAGATATATCTATATGTTGATATACCTAATGATAATGGCATTTATGACGTGATGGTAAGAGTCATAGACATGTGTTCAGTACCGGATAGTGAAGTTGTTTACATACTTACAAAATCGCCCAAGCCACATGAAAGGATTAAATACTAGTTATCATATTCATTATATGACATGAGAGAGGTATCTACAAAGTTGTGTAAACAAATCGTAAATGAGATGAAACAAAATATCATAAGTATTGTCATTTATATTTGTGTTTTACGTTCTTGTAACTGTCTCACTATATTTTTTTAACTTTGTTTTTATTGACATATGATATTTTGTTTAGCAGAATTTTGTTGAAAGTTGTTCAATTAGGTTGGGAGGCATTCATTTCATAGAGCATGATATTATGAAAGTTTTCAACAATTTCTACTTTGTCTCAAAAGAAGGTATGGAAAACAAGAAAAATGTAGTAATTCATGATGCTACAAAACTACATCCAAGGGATCAGGAAAAAGAAAAAGAAAAAAAAAAAGAAAAAAAGAAAAAAGAAAAGAAAAAGTCTTTAGTGGATAAATCTAGCAAGGGTAGACAAGTTACTTTTGAAGACAAGGAAGTTGAAACTAGCAGTGACGAATATGTTGTTGTTACTGAGGATGAAATTGGAACTGAAAAGAGCCATAAAATACCAAAAGTAATAATGTCCAAGAATAAATCTGTTACAGTTAATGATGAGAATGTTATGAAGAAGAAAAGTAAAGTTGAACATTTTGAAGTAGTCATTACCAATAGTTAAGAACCTAGTGAAACTTCAAAAGGAAGCATAGAAATCATTACACCAGGAGCTGATTTAGAGGATTGCATTATCAAAACAAAACAAAATGCCATTCGACAGAACTTGACAAAGAGAAACTTAATTGAGGGTGGCTGTACATTTCAGCGTAATGTTAGACAAATCTATAACGCAAGCAAAGGATAATGTCAATGTCAAATCAAAAAGCCACACCATCTGCATGTTCACAACTTGAAGACATTGATGAGGTACAATCCGTATGCTCATGTGGTTAATTATGTGCTTCTTGTTGATCTAGTTCAAGTTCCCAACAAGAAGCATTTGAGAATTCAAAATGTTTTGAATGAAATTATTATGTGCTTGGGGGGAACCATTCTGTAGAAGCTCAAAGATAATTGCTGGAGGAATATCCCAATAACCCACATTTTGAAACAATGAAATGTATCATTTATATTGGTTTATCAGATACAGAAGAAAAGTTAGTGGCATGGGATCATAATTCAGATAATGAATATAGGATGTCTATGACTTTCATCCAAAGGGTTAGATTTATTCATAGTGATTTTGAAGAAAAATGTGATAGGGATAGGATAGATGTTACTGTAGATTTCCGAAAGGAATGTTGTATGGAAATAGGCTATCAAATTGAAGAGTAAATCAATTCAAAAGGCGGCAAAGGCAGAAAATTTAGTGATTTATTCAAAGGTGTTGATAACATTTTCTAGTTGGCATTTAAAATTGGAGAGATATGGGAGTTGATTAATGAGAGTTTTAGAATGTGGAAGAACATTGACATTAAAAACCAGAAGGTCAAAAAGTCTAAGCCATTGATATGTAGCAACAGTAAATCAGGTCCTGAAATGAAGCAGCGTCCAGAAGATATGACTATCACACCTTGGAGAGCATTACAAGAAGTGAAGGATGAAAAACTTGTCAAAGCAATATTATCTCGTGTGAGGTTAAGGGAATTATCATTGGAGGAAATGTCTGAGGAATTTCAAAAGTAAGTTTATTGAATTATTTTTATTTATTTCTATATTATAATTTTCTTTGAAATATAACATATTGTTTTTGGTAGTATTTGTTATACATATCATTATATTAACTTTTTTTACTTTATCTATGCAGTCACAAAGTTTACATGAAAATTCAAGAACAAATTGTTAAATTGTTGAATGAAGATAGTTGGGATGATGTTGTATGCAACTATTCAGATTCAAGTTCTACATCAACATTAATTTTTTTTTTATCTTGCATTTAAGAAGGTATGTTGATTTATACATTCATTTTTATTCATCTGTATACTATTTTTAATTTATAACTTACACATATATTTGTTTATTTTATAAAATATGAATAAGGATGAAAATGGAGCACCAGATAGTTTTATAACATTTATTGAAAAAATAAAGATCGAAAGATTGAAGAATCAACGTATTAAGAATGTTGAACTTGATCCAACTCTTACTCATTTCATTTGGAATGGGCTAGACACTATTCAATATCAAGTAATACAAGGCGACTTTGAAGACATTGCTAAACTCATACCTAGAAGAGATTATGCCCTAGTTATTGTAGATATTCCCCATGGTTTCAATATTCCAAACATTAACTATTATAGTGACCCTTAAACTTATCAAGCTCTTAGTAAAGTGGTAGCGGGATTTCTAGAAGTCACGTCATCACCATTATGGAGATTTGTGACATTCATTCAGACACACAATTGGCAATGTTATTGTCAAGTTTCAAGGGGAAAAAAAATTCAAGGATGCAACTTACATGGTAAGACGTTTGAAATGTATATTTGATTAATGTTAAAAAATTAATTTATGTATAGGTTAATTGAACTTTTACTATTTTATGTTACAAGCAAAATTCAAATCTTCTTAACCGTGAAGATCAACCATTTATAAATGATTGTGAGTTCATCCATATTGATAGTTGGGCAAAAGATGATAGTTATATGTCTATGATTTTTAATTGGGTAGATGGAAATAGTCATAGCCAAATACTGACTTATGATGTTGTTGTGAGAAAACTAACATATGAAGACAAAGAAGCAAAATGAGAGATAGTTAACATTTATCAAAAACCACAATTATTGATTAACTATCTTATAGACATATGTTCAAATGAAGGAGATTAGGTTTTCAATTTATTTTCTGGATTAGGTAAGTTTTATTATATGGAATTGTATTTCAATATGTTATTTATTAATTTGTATGTCATTGTACTAATTTACTTCATTATTTATTTTGTTCTTGATAATTAGGTACAACACTAGCATGTTTCCTTCAAAAAGGAAGAAATTGCATTGCCATTGAAAAAGATCCAATACAGTGCAATTTTATTCAGCAAAGAATTAATGCTCTTCAATTTCTTCCAGATGCAATGCAAGAAATTGGGTTGAAGAAAGGGGACTTTAGTGAATCACGTGTGGCAAAAAAGGCAAAGGAACCCCAACCACCATTACATGAAATGATTGGAAAGGCATACATTGGGAGATTCACAGACATCAAAGATCCATTAGAGGAGGAAAATGAGCAAAATGAAGCAAAAAATATTGTGGAAGAAGACAATGATGAAACTTTAGAGGATGAAGAGATTATGTGACATTGTTGATTAAATTTAAGTTATGCTTGGAAATCAAGCTCATTTTTTGTAACATTAATTAGTTATACTTGTAATGTTTTGACTTTGACATTTTATAAGAAGAATAAGCACTCAATTAAGGTTGTTATGCATTCAATATTGTATTATGTGATTTTTGCATTAATTTTTTATGTTAATCATTATTTTTTGAAAAAAAAGTGGTTATTATTTTTTTTGATATGAAATTCATAAAAAAAAAACTATTATTTAACTATTTTTAGTTAAAATTTTCTTATAAAAATTGTGATTTTGACATGTCATCTCTAGCAAAAAATTACAAAAAATTATCAAAACATGTAGTTTTTTAGTTATATTTATGTTAAAAATGGTTATTTTTATGTAAATTGTTAAAAATTATTGTTTTTTAGAGACAATTATTTCAAGTGGATTGAAATATTAATTAACAATGTATAAATATGTAGAATATCGAAAATTCAAAATATCGACCTTCTTCTTTAAATATGAAAAACAATAAAAACCTCACTACAAAAAAAAATTAAAATAAAAACAAGAAAATATGAAGAAGAAGACCACTTCAAAAATTATTAAATTTAGAAAATAATTATTTACATTTCATATATTAGAAAATATATAGTCAAAAAATAGGTCTTTTAAAAAAAGGGCCTGATGCAGAATTACTACTTTTTAAAATCAGCATGAAAATCACTACCATTTTAAAACGTAATGTACATAAAAAAAATTAAAGTGCCAAAAACTATGCTCTAAAAAAAACATGTGTGTTCTGCATCACCCCTTTTCAAAATTAGGTCACCTTTTTGCTATCTCTACGAAACGGGTAACAGTATCGGTTCCCGTTTCAATGTTTACATTGTTCTTGACGGAAACTCACTTGTAACAGAACAAGTATATGGTAACTAGATGAATCCACAGGTCAGTGAAGAGGTGATAGAATGATGGAACATAATACCAAAATGATGGGGCATAGGTTTACAAATCAGAATCATGAGTTTGATACAGGTGAACATTTGAAAATCTATACATGGGTTCACCAAGTTCATGTCACGTATACACACAAGTTTAGTGAAGAAAAGTAGTGTATGGTTTTTTCACAATGGTATTATAAATACCAGGGGTCCTTACCATGGTATTGGCCCATATTAATGAGCACAAAAATGGATATTGATTGCGTCAAATATTACCACAGGCACTAGTTTTGTTTTGACCCGTGGTATTGGATAAGGGCTAAACTATGTAAAGAGGTGAAGATCAAAGTGCTAAGAGTGCAAGTGATGGAAATATAATGAATAGTTAGATCAAAATAAAATAGGCATGTTATGGGTATTTTATGCTTTTCTTGATCTAAACTAAAGTATGCACTTGAGAGTTTGATGATGGATGAGATCCAATAGATCTGAAATAATTATGCACCAATGAATACAATGATGGATCAAGATCATGAGACCTGAAATAATTTTTCATTGTATGATGTACTCATGGATTGGCTAGATCTAAGTATTGACAGATGTTTTATCTTCGAATATTATGATTTGGGTCTTTGTAAAGTTCTAAAGAGATGCATAAATTTAGGTCAAAATTACAGATCTATATGTTGGTTGGTCTTGGGAAAAGCACGTATACACGCGGGTTAGCTTCTTCAAAGTCGTGTATACAAATTAAGGGGTTTCTGTTCATAAATCACTGATCAATCTGATCAGTGCCACTACTTCTCTACTATCTGTCAATGATGTCCTCGTGATTGATTTGGGTTAAGTGATAATGTCTGAAGTAGAAATGATTGAATGATGAAGTTGAATTTGGTTATTAATTGATTGAAAAACGTTAAGATTACTTGTTGATTGTGATTGAAGATCAGAGATAGTTCTGTGATTGGTTCAGAGTGTTACAGTAGATTTGAGTATGATTTAGTGTTCTTATTGGAAATTGCAGTGGTCAAGTTTTTAGTTTTCAGTACATTAAGACTTGTACGTGGGTTTATCTACAGAAAAGTGCATATGCATGTGGGTTGCCTTAAGTGAAGTAGCATATACATTTTGGAATTTGAATGATCAGGGTTGCAATTGATTTTGTGTGTTGATGTAGTGTTCTGAGTTCAATTCTATGTACTAGTTATAGTGATCTGATTGTTCTAGTTGATTAGTTGAGTTTTGATTAAGTGTCAGTTGATTGGGTATCAGTGAATGGTTGATTCAGTTGTGTCAGAGATTGATTATTGGGTTTTAGTGATTGATTTATTCAGTTGTGTCAAAGATTAATGACTAAGTTGCAATGATGAGTTAAATTTTGATTATTGATTGTTGATCTTAAGTGTTTATATTAGATCCAGTGTGAAAATTCATGAAACATGGTCCATGGATGATGCTAAGGGTTGAAGCCTTCAGTGAGAAAGTCGAAGCTTCCTTCCAGTAGTAGCTGGTAATCAGATTAGGGGGTTGGAGCTCCCTCCTAGTAGAAGTTGGAGAAAGAGAAAAAGTTGTAGCTTTCTGCAAGTGGGTGCCTACATACTGGTATGAGTCTGCACAAGTAAAAGATTGTAAAATTATATTTCTTTATATTAAAAATAAGATAGAGATGACAACAACATGTGGTTTTTTTCCCTTTTTTGGGGTTCCACCTTAAATATTAGTGTTCATATGTGTTGCTTATGTGGGATGGTTTATTTTTTTCTTACAACACATGGTTACTATCTATCGAATTTTTAATAAAGTACTGATGCACTGGCTGAAGACAAACATATGATGAATTAATTGAAACATAAGTTTATTGGATGTACACTAGTTGTGCTAATAATAATCGCGTACACACGCAGGTTCCTTTTAGTAAAGTTGCATATAGAAATTAGAATATGAAATGAAAAATTTATTGATTTGAAAATACTGATTCACCCCCCCCCCCCCAATTAGTATTTTTCCCAGCAATTGGTATCAGAGAAGGTCCTCAAAAGACGCTTGATCGCTTGAAGGAAGATCTTGAAAGATGAGCAATCAAGATGGATTGGCATCTATTAGACCACCACTCTTCAACGGAAATACTTTTATATATTAGAAGAGAAGAACCATATCATATCTTTAGTCTCTTGGAGCAGATGTTTGGGCGATTGTGGAGGGAGCTTACCAATATACAACTACAATTCCCACAGATGTAGCAGAAAAGAATACATATGAAACCAATGCCAAAGATGTCAATGCATTATTGGGAAGTCTAACAGAATTAGAATTTGTCAAATTTATGTAGCTAAACATAGTAAAATAAATATGGGACAGAATCATTCAAAGATATGAAGGTGATACCAAGGTAAAAAGTTCTAAACTCCAAACTCTCATAATTGAATTTGAAACTCTCAAAATGCATAATGATGAAAGTATTTCCAGATTCTTTCTATGTATAGATGAGATTGTAAATCGCATGAAAAATCTAGGTGAAGAAATAAAGGACACTACTTTAGTAGAGAAAATATTAAGATCTCTAACTCCTAAATTCGAGTCAAAAGTGTTTGCCATTGAAGAGAAGAGGGATCTGCAGGCTCTTACTATTTTTCAACTTCATGGGATTGATTGCTTTTGAAATGAGGAAAGGAGGTCCCTCAGAAGTCAGAGAAGCCGCATTTAAAGCATCTGCAAAAGGAAAACAAAATGAAGAATGCAATGAATCAGGATACATATCAGAAGAAGATGAGGTGGAATTTGTAAAGAAACTTCAACTGGGCATCGAAAGGTTCAGAGATAAGCTTCCCTTCAAATGTTTTTCTTGTGGTATAGTTGGTCATTATTTTGCTAAATTTCATCATAAAGACAACCATGACAAAGGGAAGGATACTGAAAAAGGTAATAGATATGGTTCGACAGTAGAAGAAGTTATTATGGTTTGTCAAATAGTGAAGAAGGTGAATCAGATCAAGATCTTAAATTACTCATGGATTTTGAGAAAAATACTAATGAATCTAATGATAAATTTGTGGATGCATTAGAAGAAAAATATTTCTTTGAAGAAATTACTCAACTCCGAATTTGCTTGGAAGAAAACAAAGTAGCTATAAATACTTTGAAGCATTAACTCATAGAAAAGGAAAAACATATTGAGAAGTTAGAATGTGAAGTAGTAAGTCTAAGAAAGGAACTTGAGAAAATAAAAACTCTGAATCTTAGATTTGCTAAAGGATCTGAAACCTTAGATGAAATTATCAAGGTACAATGCTCTCCTCTTATGAAGCCAGGCCTTGGATACACTGGAGAAACATCTCAAACAAAAAAGTCTTCAGCCATCACTGGAAGCTATCTAAATGTAGCAAAAACCAGTAAGAAAAGCTTTAGTAATGCAACAAAAATCAGTCAACAAAGCTTCAGTAATGCAGCAAAAAACTAGTCAGCAAAACTTCAGCCCTCAGCAAAAGAATAAAGGCATTCCACAGGTAAATCATGTTCACTCTAATCCGAGGATTAACAACGACAAAAGCACCAGTCAAAAGGTAAACAACACCAAAAGATTCTATGATCACAAAAAAATCTTCTTTAATGGACATTTTTTCTCATGTCATAATTTTGGTCATAAGGTTGTTCAATGTGTTGCATACAAAACTATCATTACTAGAGAAGTAAGAAAACAAAGGAATGAGATAGGAGTCAAGAAGAACTCTTATAATATCTTCTCACCTCTTATAGATGAAATTGAATGCTCATTTTGCAATAACTTTGGACATGAAGAATCAGAATGCAAGAGTAAATTACAACCAACATCTCAAAAGAAGCAAATTCTAAGGTATGGAAAAGGAAGGAGTTATAGTATGAAGATTTGGCATAGAATTGTTTTCAGAAGGACAAGAAAATCAATGGTACATTAATAACGGATGCTCAAAACACATGACAGGTGATAAAGATAAACTTATTTCATATGATGCTTTATAGGAAGAAAGGTATGTCACTTTTGGAAATGACTCACCTGCTATCACTAAGGGTAAAGGTTATATTTTTCTAAAAGAAAAATTTAAAGCTAGTAATGTTATGTATGTTGATGGATTAAAGCATAAGTTAGCTAAATGTGTGATCAAGGAAATGAGGTGGTATTATGATCACAAGAATGTGTGGTTCGTGAACTTGACACAGGAAAGACTATAAGAAAAGGAACAAGAACCCCTAGCAATCTGTATATATTGAAAGGTGGCCAAGAATAATGATACCTAGGAAAGGTAGAAGAAAATTGGTTATGGCACAGAAGGTTGAGACATCTAAGTTTCTCTCAAATAAGAAAATCAAGCAGGCTCAAAGCTATTCGTGATCTACGCTACACCACCATACCATAAAGTACCATATGTAAGTCATGTCAATTCCGTAAGAAAACCAGAGTTAAATTCAATTCCAAAGAAGGATCAGCAAGTAAGCCTCTTGAACTTATACATACTGATTTGTCTGGACTAGTAAGGAAAAATCCACCTCGTGGAGAACAATACTATATATTATTCATTGATGACTTTTCTAGAATGTGTTGGATTGGTCTATCGAAACACAAAGATGAAGCATTTGATAAATTTAAAGTCTTTAAGGCATTAGTTGAAAATGAATTAGATCTAAAAATCAAATGTCCTAGATCTTACCAAGGAGGAGAGTACATATCAGATTAATTATTTGATTTATATGAACAACATGGCATAAAAAGACAATTTTTTGTAGTTATAACTCCTCAACAAAATGGTGTGGCAGAAAGAATGAATAGAACCGTTCAACAAATGGCTCATGCTATTCTTGATGAGTCTGGAACTCCTGACACCTTTTGGGGTGAAGCTGCACATACTGCAATAAATATTCTCAACAAGGCTCACGTTCGTGTGAATAGTGATAAAACTCCGTATGAACTTTGGTATGGTGAGCCTCACATAGTAAAGCATTTTAGAGTATTTGGAAGCAAATGTTTCATCAAAAAGAATGATGAAAAACTTGGTAAGTTTGAAACTAGAGTAGATGAAGGAATACTTCTTGGTTACTCATCTAGAAGTAAAGGATACAAATGTTACAATAAGAGACATTGGAAAATTGTTGAGTGCATCTATGTTGTGATTGATGAAGCATGCACATGGCCAAAAAAGGTAACATCAACAAAAGAGGATGATGATGATGGATGCTTTGCCACATAAAATTGCAATGACATAGAAGAATAAATTAATGAAGCAATAGAATAAGATACATCATACAAGGAAAAGGCTCCATCCAGGTATGTTAAAAAGAATCATCCTGAAACTAAAATTCTAGGACAAAAGGAATCTGGGGTATGAACAAGAAGAACCCTTGTAGTATCTTCTAGTTATCTAGCTTTATTATCCACCATTGAACCACAAAATATAAATCAAGCTAGTAAAGATGAATGTTGGGTTAAGGCCATGAACGAAGAACTTGATCAAATTGAAAAGAATGATACTTGGGAATTCGTTCCAAGACCTCATGATAAAAATGTTATTGGGACAAAATGGATATTCAAAAATAAGTTGAATGAAAATGGAGAGGTCATTAGAAACAAAGTAGACATGTTTGTAAAGGTTATTCTCAACAAGAGGGTATAGAATTTGAAGAAACATTTGCACCAGTAGCCAGACTTGAACCCATAAGAATGTTTCTTGAATTTTCAAGTTTTCAAAATTTTAAAGTTTATCAAATGGATTTAAAATCTTCTTTCCTTAATGGGGATATAGAAGAAGAAGTATATATTGAACAACTAGAAGGATTCATTTTGGGGAATGATGAAAACCTTCTATGCAAAATAAAAAATGATTTATATGGGCTAAAACAAGATCCACAGACATGGTATTATTGTCTTGACAAATATATTCAACAACAAGGTTTCACAAAAGGATTTGCAGAAAATAACTTGTACACAAAAATTTAGGGTGATAAACTGCTAATTATTGTTGTTTATGTTGATGATATCATTTTTGGTAGTAATGAAGAATCTATGAGTCAAAACTTTGTTTCTGTTATGTAGCAAGAATTTGAAATGTATTTACTTGGGGAACTAACCTATTTTCTTGGTCTACAAGTACAACAAGCAAAAGATTGCATCTTTCTCTCACAAACAAAATATATCAAGCAAATTCTGAAGAAGCATGGGATGGAATAACACAAACTTCTATGTACTCCCATGATGATAGGATGTAGCCTCAATTCTAATGACGATTCTCCTGCAGTAAACCAACCAGACTACAAGTTTATGATTGGCAGTCTGCTTTATATAATAGGTACCCGACTAGATATCATGCATGCAGTTGGGATTGTTGGACATTTCCAAGCCCATGCAAAGGAATCACATCTTCAGGCAGTAAAGAGAATATTCAAATATCTCCAAGGAACCCAAGATTTTTGTCTATGGTATCCTAAAGATGCAAATCTTACCCTTCATGCACACACATATGTGGATTGGGCAGGAAATGTTGATGACCAGAAAAACACCAGTGGAGCTGCATTTTACATGGGGCCCCAATTCGTACCTTGGTTAAGCAAGAAACAAAGTTCCATTACCTTATCTACAGTAGAAGCAAAATATGTAGCTACTACATCGCGTTGCATACAACTTATCTGAATGATGCAAACATTACAGGATATATAAATCAAATTTTCTCCACCCATCTCCATCCTATGTGATAATACAAGTGCTACTAGTATTTTGAAAAATATTGTTATGCATTCCAAGACCAAGCATATTCCTATTAAGTATCACTTTCTACGAGAACAAGTGCTTGAGAAAAATGTTAAATTGGAGTATGTTCCCTCCAAAGAACAAGTTGTTGATATACTTACTAAACCCATTTCCAGAGAATCATTTGAATATCTGAGACAAAAACTGGTAGTTGTCTCTACCTCATTTTGTTGTTAATTCAGTCTGCTCAGTCTACATGTGAAAATTCAAAAGGTTGTTGGATATAGTCGGGTTTCATGAGGTATAGTGACATATATACCCTAGTTTCTTTGCATACAGTTGCGTATGGTTTTCTCTGATAGAAAAATAGTGTGACATACTCAAGATCTGCCTCTGACATGCTTCTGACAACTATGATTTGACTTCTCTTGGTCTGGTGTTGATGGGTACAATTTATTGATATGACATTGAGTTATATTTTTCTCATTGATAGTTATCTGATTTATGAAGATGCTTTGATGAATGAGTTCTTAAAAATGAATAGGTAGCACAGGTTTAGGGGGAGAATTCGCCTTGCAGAATATAATGGATTGTTGGCATTCTAGTTGCTGAATTATGCTACTATTAAGATCTTTTTGGTCTCAATTATTAATGTCACATCTATCATTTGATGTAAAGGTCATGTGGAGACCTATGATTTAATAATTGTCATATTCAGTCATGTATGGACATTTGAGGTCATGTCAAATATGTAATCCCACTTGGTTGGGTGGTTAAGTCAAATATGTATCCCCACTTGGTTGCGTGTTTGATTTAAGTATGAGTCCTTGGTGATAGAAAGGTCATGCTTAATTGAGTTATAGAGTCATGTTATTCATCTAAAAATATTTCTGAAGATTCAGCATGTGCTCAAGGGGAGCATGTCTAGTATAGTACAAATCATATCCAAAGGGGTACTTTTGGTCTGCCCTTTGCCCTTGATGTCAAAGGGGGAGAATATCTTGGTGTTTGATGTATCTAACAGGTTTCTATAGGTTGAGGTGATAAACACCAACATGGTTTCCATCAAGTCCAAAGGGGGATATTGTTGGCATTATGATGCATGTGTTGTCCTTGATGGTAACCCACTTGTAACAGAACAAGTATATGGTAACTTGATGAATCCACAAGTGAGCTCAACGGTGACCTAATTATGGAACAGAATAGCATAATGATGTGTAAGGACCAGTTATAAACTATATATATTATTATTATTTTTTTTTTAATAAATACCAATAAAATACAACCAGAAGAGAAAAACACTGGGAACTCAAATTTATTCAACACTATCTAACACATCCCTAAATTTTCATTTCACTGAACATATCATAAAATTTACATATATTTAACTAAGGACATAAAGAAATCATAAAAAAGAATATTGTAACACATATGTACTGTTCACCAGAAGACGAGACTCCACTTGAATTGCAGTTACTGATCTTCCCTTGTTGTCGGCCACCTCTAAGTGTGAACGAAAATGTACTTGAACCGAATGTAATGACCCAGCGGTTAACCTCCCACCCTACTCCTTGGGTACTCTTCTTCCCTGCGGACCTCGGAGCTGCAATGGGGTTGTACAATGGAGGAATGCAATAGCTGGTAGAGGAAAGCAATCCTTGGCTCAAGAGTCCCCTCTCTAAAATCCTCTACCTCACCAAACTCACTATAGTATCATAATCACTGCTCTAACATAGTCTCATCCAACCAACAATAGGGTTCCGAAAGGTCCCTTCTCCCATGGCTTGCCCCTTATTTTATAGGAGTCCTCATAGGTGACACTTGGCATGTCATGCATAATTAATTATTTTTGATAATTCAAATGTTTGATTATTCACCCACCCGTGTGTCACTCTCTCATCAAGGATCTCCAAAATTATTTACTTAAATTTTAATTTAAAAATAATATTTTTCCTCACCTCAACAAGATTCCTATTTCTTCTCCTAGTTGTCTCTTGATCTCCCTTTTTACCCCTTAATTTGTGTTCGTTACTAAAGTCAATTAATGAGTAAAGATTTGATCCCCTATCTACTCCCTAATTTAACTCAAGTTATCTCTTAGATGGATATTCTTATGTTGGTTGTTTCCACATGGAGGTTCTCTACATTTCTCTAAAATTTAATTTATTAATCTTACTCACCATCCTCTTCTCTTAATTAGGTTTAACTATTTTAGGATTAATCTTTATTCTTACATTTATGTCCCTCTTTCCCCTTTTTATCTAATTAAACTACATAATCTACCTAATATTTTCCAACATGGGGAGGGTAGAGTTTTTAAGATAAAATATTTTATTTCTTCTTATGATCCTCTTAACCCAAGTTTTATTCTTGATTTAATTACCTCGGTTTCTAACATCATTTACCCTTGATGTAAATTTACCTAGTTTTCATTTCTTGATTATACTTATTACTTAATTTATTTTTAATGATTCTAAGGTGCCAAGTTTGGTCGTGCCCTTCAAGAACTTCCCTTGAAGCTCCAAGGGTGCCACACCTAACAATTTATTTGTGATGCCAAGGGTGAAAAGTTGGTTGTGCCCTTCAAGAAATTCCCTTGAAGTTCCAAGGGTGCCATGCTTAACATTTTATTTGTGATTCCAAGGGTGCCAAGTTGGTCGTGCCCTTCAAGAAATTCCCTTGAAGTTCCAAGGGTGCCATGCCACTTGCCCTTCAAGCATTCAGTGACTACGAGGGGAAAGTATAGGTGCAATGTCATAGACCGCTATTATCTCTTATGTTTCATGCTATAGTGAGACTAATGGTGTCAAGGATCAAGGAATCCACCTTGATGCACACCCCCCAGTAAAATCCTCATGAGCGACCCAACTTTGGGACCTGCCCTCATGGCATCGTGATCTTCAAGGCGAAGGTGTTTCAACCTTTCCTGCCCAAGTCACGGCGGGAGTGCTAGTGGGTGAGATCAGGGACACTATCCCACCCCTCCCATATAGTTCTATCCACTTGTACAACCCCATCATCCATATGTGAGTCATTTGGCCAAGCAACTAATATGTGCCTGCAACCACTAACATATCATCAAAATATAGATAAACATATATAGCAGGTTTCAAAATTGACTTAGAATTTCAAAGATAAAATAATATAATTTTTCATCAAACTAGGTGCCATCAACTCGTCATATACGTGTGCCTCTAGTGGTTTCCTGCCATACTCAATAATAATTAGTAACAAGGTTTCTCAGTGTTAGCCATTGTCATAATAACATCATCACCATCACCTAGTCATTCACATCATTGTTCATTGTGAACCAGAACTAATGCAAGTAGGTAACATAGGGGACACATCGATCATGGCTATCGTCATCATAACATCAATGGAAACATACATATCCATCAAATCTATCGACATCGTAACATCAATAGAAAACATACTTATCCATCATAGCTATCATCATCATAATGTCAATGGAGAACATACATAAACATCACAACCACTAATATCATAATCACTAATAATAGAGTCATGTGTCCAGATCCTCAACCTAAGGTCCTCAAAGAATAAAGTATCTAAGATAATGTCATCCTAAGCATGGCATCCTAATTGTCACAGGATATAAGTTTTGGTTGTTAACTCGGTCTCGTATTAGTCTCACAATCTCAACATATATAGATTCCTTCAGGTTTGTTTATTTTATGATGGGCTCAGAAGATTTTGTTCCTAATTTTGTTTTAAAACGTATTGAGCTAATGCTCTCAAGTTTGTAAGAGCCAAATTAGCTCCATTGCTTCTACACTCTAGCAATTAAAAATTGTGTTTGTAACCTGCAATTGAAAATTGTGTTTTGTATCCTGAAAATTGGTTCCGTTCCCTTTTGTACCCATGCAATTCACCAACATTTGTTACTCATAGTGTTCTCTACACAGATCTGGAGCAGTACACAAAAAGCTCCATGCTATGGTGGCCCTCACACTCCAACATTCCATATCATAATTAATTTTGGCTTAAGGTTTCATCTCGTGGAAGGATAATGACTAGAATTCCAGAATTGCCATCACCAATTACCAGCAACAAGATCAAATCTGCAATATGCTTTGCAATCACTCAATCTTTATGTCTTGCATATCTCTATGGAATGCACATATCATAACATTTTGATTGTTGAAAGAGCTCTTAACAACTATATTATGTTTGAGAAAAAGATAGGACTTGAATTTTGGAAAATCACAACTTTGTAAATCTCGTTTAAATCTTGTAGAGGATGATTTGTTTTGTGGGATTTACAAAATTTATAAGATAAATATTAGAGAAGATTAAATTGGCAAATTTTATTTCCTTACCAATTTAACTTCCTAATGAATAATGCAGCTAAAATTTTCCAGTTGATTATAGATGACAAATTTGTCATCAAGAAACAACAGTGTACCAGCAATATCAGAGGCCATTAATAATGTTAGTCCAACTATATATATTTTCAACCATCAAAGGGAGATAAGAGAGATTCCTAGAGGTTGGGGGAAGGCCAAAACCAACTCATTACTACATATGACCAAAAAGTGATATTTCACCTAGTCGATGTGTTACAACATTAAGCATGAAATGTCCATAATCTAAGGGATCCAAAGTCCCTAAACATGTTGTTCCTACCCCTAGAGGAACAAGGCTAACAAACCACAACAATTCACAGAATTTCTCCACCAGAAACTGCTCAAAAACAAGTCAATTCAGGATCATTTCAGTGGCTCCACTAGCTGTTTGCGCTGAATGTCAAAGCCAACACTGGCTACCTGCGCTAAATGTCAAAGGCAACACTGGCTACCTGCGCTGAGCAAGAGTGGACATGTGGAAAGTTCATTTCTCAAGGTGTCAGAACCCAGGAAGCTTCCAAAATGACACTTGCCTCAGGGAATTCGACTGGTGATGAGTAAGAGGTTCCAAATCTCCAAGTGGAAGCAAGAACCTCCAAGTGGAATCAAGAACTGACAGAGGGAGAGGACACTAGTCATATCTCAAGCTGACTCATCCTCTCTCCAAACATCTATATATGGATCTCTCCTCCATGAGATCTAGAGGCTGGAATTTTGTTATTGTAAAGAATTGCTGTTGGTTTGAGACTGGAACTATTGGGTGCTTAATGCTTTGAAGGGGGTGAAGATAGGAATTCCATTTGCTGGGAAGGAGATGCTGGATTGGAGCCCTCTGGGTTGTATCTCTTCCTGAACCTTGTTATTCATCAATAAAGCTATCTTGGTTTCTCCTATATACTGATGTATTTTTGATGTATGAATGCATTAGTATGTTTAGTTTATTTCTAATCCTGAACTAGTTATGAATATGAATCCATGTCTTGTGTAGTGTTCTCTTCTTGTGATCTTGCAAAAACCTCTTGAAGCTGGGCGAGCGAGAAGGCAAGTAGCTGGGAACACTCAAAGAGAAGAGAGACCGGATCGAGGGACAAATGGAAGACACCGGTTAGTCCATCTATCTCTCTTCATTCTAAATTCATAAAGGAAGGATACTAGAATAGCTGTCTCTGTTTGTTGCTAAGGCACTGTCACACCTTAAGTGGATAGGATCGTCCTGCATAGGCATTTTTCCCCACAACAAATTGGCGACTCCACTGGGGAGATCTGTTTAGTCATTTTATTTGTGTTTCTATCATTGTTTGTTTCATAGACTTGACAGCAACAATCGAACTGCATCTGCTATTCCCAGATGCAAAGTAGAGAGTTGCTGCTTTGATCCAATTACTGGACTTGTCTATGATCTGAACAATGGACTCACAAATGATTTGATGATCCTTTGTGATAGATCTTAGTACTCCCTCAAAGCATCCCTTTGATTGTACCTTGCTTGTTGCTTTTATTTGGCCTGAAACAGTAGATTAAATAGCAATCTGTGACCCAGAACCCAGTGAGAAACGAGAGTTTCTCCTTCAGCGCAGACCCTGTGAAGGGATTCTGCATTTCAACGCAGGTCCTGTGAAGGCTACCTGTGCTGAATGTCAAAACCCCTGTGTTGAGGTTGCGCTGAACCAGTTTGGCCTTGTGCAGCTGGGGTTCTCTGCTCTGTTTTGCCTTGTTTTGATCTCTGATTTTTGCAGCCTGTAACCAGCATAGGTACCAGTCTGATAACTCCTTTTCTCTGCTTAAATTCCGCCTCCTTTTGTACAAAAAGACTGTGAGTGTTTTTATGTGTTTGTGGCATCATTCGCAGTTTTCCTTTGCATGAGTGAAATAATCATCCTGTAGCCCTTGATTCAGATCTGTTGATTGTGATCTTAGGAGAGAGTTCATTGGCTGTTTACAGTTGATTATACATTTGCTTTTGCTTATTGGTTTGAGTTTGTCTCTTTTAAGTGTCGAAACAAGTGTTCATTTCGGAAATCGTTAAGTGTTGTAATCTCTTCTACCCTCTCTGATTTCGAAAAAGTAAACTTGTTTGTATTGGTCATTTAAAAGCAAATTCAAAGTTGTGCAAAAAGCTTTCTTTGTAGGCATCAATACTAAGAAAGAGGAAAACAAACACCTGCATTGTGCATTTGCATCTTGATAGTTTGCATGTTTGATTTAGGAAAAGTGCATTAGAGTGTGCTGATTGCTCTTTGAGAAAAGATGGTGTCTTTCTTTTCCCTTAGTAGCTAGGATTTTCAAAGTTGAAAAGATATAAAGCTTTCTTATCATCTTTAGACTGCATTTAGGAATTGTATCATACATCTCGTGGTGAACCTTGAAAGGCAAACTTCTAAAAAGATCAACCTAAAATAAATTGAATGAACTTAACAACGCTTTGCAACATAACACACAACATAGATGTCTAGGCTAGAGACGTGTTCCGGCGTCGTAAAGCCTGGTGACTCTCGATCTCGTTGATGGTGGGTGATTCCTCCTGAGGGACGATAGCGCCAGTACGGATTGTGCTCCCACGTACCGTCGCGTATATATTGGGAGACCACTATAGGCATAAAACCTTTATCCTTAGGAAGCCGTGTCGGCCGCCCTACTGATCGCAATGCACTGAACACAGCATTCAGGAAGATCGACCGCCCGTACCCTAAAAAGTATTCTGCGGTTTTGCGAAAAGTTTGGCACACCCTCTGCCTAGAACTCGAGAGCACTTCCTTTTGGCCTTTTTCAGACTCTATAACGGAAAAAGTCCATTCGAGCATTTGTCACTTCGGGCTCGTTAAAACATCGAAGGAGACTAGAGTCATCTTTAGCTTTTTCTCGACTCTTTAAAATTGAAAAAGCAAGTTGTGTCTAAAGCGTCGTTAAAATTTATTTTAAATGGAACAATCACCCCTATTCCTGCGTTGATCTTTAGGTTGAAAAAATGGAGCACACCAACCAAGGAATTCCCCTTGGTGGAAATCCTAGTCCCTTCTCCTCTTGGGGAGATGTTGGTGCGCCTCATATGGCCACATTGTCGCTTCCAGGACTGACAATTGGCCTGCCAGTCTGGCTCTTTTCAACCAATGTCGTTCAGAACACCACCATTCCTGAACAGTCAAGTCAATAGTTAGACCAGACCAGAGTTGCCAACCAGCCTTCTACTTCATCTAACTCTTCCTCTCCTCTTTCCTCTTCGCTTGATGGAACTGGTAAAACAAAAAACCAAGTTCCTAAGGAGAAGAAGGAAAAGAAGAAGAAAGAGAAGAAGAAGAAGGAGCTGAAAGCGACTGGGGGCAAACAAGTGTCGTCTGACAAAAATCCACACACAACACTGACTAGGCCTAAATCGCCATGTGTCATATGCAAGGGAGACCACTTCCACAGAGATTGTCCCTGCATCCCTCGGATACTAAGGGACTGGTCTCCCCGTTTGCACAATTCCGTAGCGTCAACCTCTGATAGCCATGTTGACTGCTCACCGTCAACTAGTGAAAGTGAAGCCACAGGACAGAGAGGGAAAGCTAGATTTCCCTGCAAACTGTGTGAAGGCGACCATGCCATCCACCGTTGTCCCTTCTTAGACGAGGCTAAAAGAGTTTTGGAAGATCGCCCGGTTTTACCAGTGCAACTTCCTCCTGGATATCAAAAACTCCTGCCAAGTCCTTCACTAGTTGAGAACCCCGCTGGCCCGCCCAGGTGGTTAGCCGAAGCACCTATCATTGAAGATGAACCGTCTGGATCCATGCCTGACGAAAGTCAAAAGGTTGAGGCGGCAGTTGACCCGGTTTTGCCTTCAGAGGCTCTATCTTCGAATGATACCATCACAGAGGAGAATAAAGACGACACCGTCCAAATTCTCTTCATCAACACAGACTCCGACGAACAAGGGGGCAATTTTCCCATTCCTTTATCACAGGAAGGAACTTCGTCAGAGTCATACCCGGTCGTCTACTTGGTCCCACCACCAAGCAACCTAGTTGTCTCGTTCGACTGGAACCGACTAGGCAGACCCCGATTGCCAGCAAGCACACCATTCTGAATTATCGTTCAAATATATAGAATGGTAATGGCTGGCACTATCATTGATGAGGGGGCATCTGTGAGTATCCTTTCCTCTATTGCTTGGAAAGCGCTTGGTTTGCCAGTGCTTTTGCCTGAAATGAGAAATCTATCAGGCTTTGATAAAGGAACCAATCGACCTTTAGGGATCCTCCCCAATGTGCCCATAACATTGAAAGGGAAGACCGTTCAAATGAACGTGATGGTCGTTCAAGGACCCTTGGATTATAACCTACTCCTTGGACGAGACTATATATATTGCATGGGGGCCCTCGTCTCCTCACTCTTTAGAGTAATGTGTTTTCCGCATGAAGGAAGAATGGTCAAGCTCGTGGACCAACTTTCATTTCCCGGATCACACATCGCAAATAGTCATGTACCATCCCTAAATGGTCTCTTCACGCAAGAAGTGTCTCAATCCACGGTCTGTCCTCCTGATGAGCGCGAGTAATCCGGGAGGATATGACTAGAACCCAGGGGGCATGCGTCCTGGTCTGCTTTGGCAGGAAAACTTTGGGTATAGAGTAGGTTTCCGCGAGAGAATATGACTAGTCTGTACCCCGTCCATCTAGGAAGAGGGTTATTCTAGAATAATATTCTTTTGTCAAAGTTATGTGAGTTGGCGGGCTACGTCGCTCACCTTTGTCTATTTCGGTAGACATTGCCGAGGAAGTGTTTTGTTTGAAAGATTAACGAGACAATCTTTGGGTAACCTGAAAGAGGTAGGCCTCTCTTGGTGAAACGAATGTTTTGACGGAAATGAAGTAGAGGTAACCTTGAAATCGTACTTTATGCCTGGGGGCATGCAAACCTTTTGGAGTGCAAGAAAGGGGCGGCTATTTATTTTTTAAATTTTTAGGTCCTCCCTTTAAACTTGTAGGTCTAACCCTTTAAACTCGTAGGATTAGTCGTTTCCGAACTTGCGTAACGAAAGGATCCGGGGCAAAGCTTCGTGAGATGAAGCTCCATAAAAAATAGAATCTCAATGAGACACTCTTATCATATGACTGGTATAATCGAGCAGTTTTAGCACACAGTTCATGCTCGTTAAAAAATAAACGCAAGATCCGAGCAGTTTTAACGCGGACTTCATGCTCGTTAAAAAGAAAACATAAGCAATGAGCAAGTGTTTCCACCAGCGTTTAAGCTCATTTTAAAATAAAAAATGAACCTACCCGGTAAATAACCACTGTGAATGTAACCTTATCAGCCATTAAAGCCTTGGTCGTGTTTGCACCGTCACCTCCACTTTTCACTTGGCCGATCGTTCACCTCCATATGATTGTTTACCCATTTTGAGGAACAGCTGCGAAGAGTGATTTCACCTAGCCATCCTTGTGACACTGCCGTGATTGGAAAATTCCAACCTGTACCTGGAATCAGCTGCTAACCCTGTTTATCACTCGTTCCTCAAAAGACGAGTCTTCTTTAAGCTCTTTTCATCTGACTCGTAAAATATGAAAAGATTGCCGAGTCTTGGCCTTCCAGCTCGTTAAAGGGACGGGAAGAGCTATCCCTCCTCTAGATTTTAATCTTTTTGGACCTGAGGGATTATTGCACAAAAAGATCGAGCGCTTCTTTTGTTCGGCTCGTTAAAACTATCGAAAACTCATCCCTTCTGTATTGTTTTATACTTTTTCGGACTTAAGGGATTAGATGACGAAAAAGGACTTTTGGAGTTAACTTTATGTACCTTTTTAGACTCTCTAAAAATGAAAAGGACCGAGTTATCTTTGTCGTTAGACTCGTTAAAATCATTAAATAGCGACAAACTTGTCTTTAGACGAGAACAAGTTTCACTATCGCTAGGCTCGTTAAAACATAGCGATGGGCTTGCCCGAAGGGCAGGTTATAGAACAAGCATATGTTATCCTCCTCAAGCTTGACAAAAATAAAGAGGTACTGGTCAGTAATGACTGGGGAAAAATTGGGAGAAACTAAAGAAAACTTTGATGGTAGCAAGTCGCTCTTGAACATGACACTTTTCCTCCGTACCACAATCGGGTTGGGTTGTTTCATTCACCGGTCACATCCATGGTCTCGCCATACCATCCATATTTGGGGTAATGCTACCGATCCATCGCATCAGTGTCGCCACATGTTCAAGAGAAGTCGTTCAGAAAAGTCAACCGTGTCCCATCCACTGCCATACATTATCCTTCATCCTTTCATGACCGCCACCCTGAATCATATGTCACAGATCGTTTTCACCTCCATTAAAATCATTAGCTCCGTTCCGTGTCACTGATGTGGGATTCATTAAGGCCCTCCTTTGACGGATCGCTTCTTGTCGACATCAGCTCATTATCCAAGAAGTTGATCTAGGAACAACTCCTTCAGTACTTTGAAGCTTGCATGCCTCAATGGCAAGTTTCTCACTTCCGGCGACAGGTATACATCAATGACCTTCGACCGAAAGATTTTGCGTAGGTGTTCGATGCCAAGTCCTTTATTCACACCATGTGAATTGTACTGCAGTACCTTGAGGGTCATTATCATTATCGGTGATTCCTCTCGCGCTTGTTAACGGTTTACATCATTGACCGGTAATCGAGCGATGTCTTTCCATGTTCGACTTCAGAAAATTTATCACATGGATTGACTTGTACTTAGAGTGAAGATCGAACGAGTTTGAAGACCCCGGATCTAGTTTCATCCATCCGGGCTGCGATATATATTCAGGAAAGATAAAAACATTGACATGTACATCATTGCAGCAGATAATCATCCTACTCAAAGGATGATAATTTCATCAAAATTATCAGTCTACCATCAGACGATTGTCTGTTCTATGTACAGAAAAATGAATTTATAAAGCTGAGCATCGGAATGCCCGCCTCAGCTAGATCATGAAAGCAGTATGAAAAATAATGTATTGTATTGTATCTTATTACAGGTCTCCTCCCAGCATTGGATGAACTTCGGATCCCCCTGATAAAGCATTTCACCCGATAAACAACCTCATACTTTAGGGGGCAACTATTATAGACATTTTTGTGCGTTACAAAATTAAGCATGAAATGTCCATAATCTAAGGGATCCAAAGTCCCTAAACATGTTGTTCCTACCCCTAGAGGAACAAGGCTAACAAACCACAGCAATTCACAGAAGTTCTCCACCAGAAACTGCTCAAAAACAAGTCAATTCAGGATCATTTCAGTGGCTCCACTAGCTGTTTGCGCTGAATGTCAAAGCCAACACTGGCTACCTGTGCTAAATGTCAAAGGCAACACTGGCTACCTGCGCTGAGCGAGAGTGGACATGTGGCAAGTTCATTTCTCAAGGTGTCAGAACCCAGGAAGCTTCCAAAATGACACTTGCCTCAGGGAATTCGACTGGTGATGAGTAAGAGGTTCCAAATCTCCAAGTGGAAGCAAGAACCTCCAAGTGGAATCAAGAACTGACAGAGGGAGAGGACACTAGTCAGATCTCAAGCTGACTCATCCTCTCTCCAAACATCTATATATGGATCTCTCCTCCATGAGATCTAGAGGCTGGAATTTTGTTATTGCAAAGAATTGCTGTTGGTTTGAGACTGGAACTATTGGGTGCTTAATGCTTTGAAGGGGGTGAAGATAGGAATTCCATTTGCTGGGAAGGAGATGCTGGATTGGAGCCCTCTAGGTTGTATCTCTTCCTGAACCTTGTTATTCATCAATAAAGCTATCTTGGTTTCTCCTATATACTGATGTATTTTTGATGTATGAATGCATTAGTATGTTTAGTTTATTTCTAATCCTGAACTAGTTATGAATATGAATCCATGTCTTGTGTAGTGTTCTCTTCTTGTGATCTTGCAGAAACCTCTTGAAGCTGGGCGAGCGAGAAGGCAAGTAGCTGGGAACACTCAAAGAGAAGAGAGACCGGATCGAGGGACAAATGGAAGACACCGGTTAGTCCATCTATCTCTCTTCATTCTAAATTCATAAAGGAAGGATACTAGAATAGCTGTCTCTGTTTGTTGCTAAGGCACTGTCACACCTTAGGTGGATAGGATCGTCCTGCATAGGCATTTTTCCCTACAACACGATGGAAGCAACAAAACTTCACATATATGCATTCTAAATGCTTTCTTGTATCAATTATTACTTAATGCTATCCTGGACAAGAAAGCTAATAATAAAATATATTTTTCTCGAATCACCTATCTTAGATAATTTCCTCTGAAGAGGCCTTCATATAGAAGTTCCATGCTAACATTGAAGCACCTATTGCTGGTTCCAGCTTTGGCCGAGTTGGAAGCACCTCTGGAAAGTCTTTGGAAATACAACTAAT
Source organism: Pinus tabuliformis (assembly GCA_031772625.1). Taxonomy (NCBI): domain Eukaryota; kingdom Viridiplantae; phylum Streptophyta; class Pinopsida; order Pinales; family Pinaceae; genus Pinus; species Pinus tabuliformis. Next base: position 1,528,348,292 of record CM062820.1, on the reverse strand, counting down.
TAATTCTTCACCTATGTCCCATCCCTCATTGGTCTCAAGGACACCACCAACCATAGCAAGTGGAAAAGACTCCAATCCATCTTTCCCACTCAAACCCAGTCTCTGGACAACAACTTTTACGCTAGCAGCAAGCTCTTGAATAGTAATGAGAAAAATATTCTGTGCCACTTTATCACCTGCTCCTGCACAAGCCTTTACCACAGGAGCAAGTTCAGCTATGCTGGCCCAAGAAGGATCTACATAATTCCATCCAATGACTTCATCTGGTGAGTGAATTTGGAGCTTCTGTAGAATTGCAGAAGTGAGACTTGTGGGAGGCCCCCATCCATCATGAGCTTTTACTATTGTTGTTAAAGCTTGAGCAGCAATCTCGTAAAGTTAAATTGATTAATGATGTTTTCGCTGTCTTTCATAATTCTTAACTAATGAGCTTTTGAAATGTGTCTAAATGATATTTCAAACATTTAGTCAAATGGATTAGGAAATTCAAGTTCTACTTCAATCAATATTGGTTTCCACATATAGGTATTTCTCAGGGATTATTTTCTTCACATATATATTTAAATTATAACTTTGTGCAATGCATTTTTGTTTTTGTTTTTCTCAATCCAAAAATGGAGAGACCAAATTGAACAATGAGTATCCAATCAATTATATTTGCAACTGTACCTTCAATTTCTCTCAATTTTCAAGCAGAATTCTTTTTAAAGGGACTTATTGGAATACCACCCTTACTGGAATATCAGCTAAATTTAAGACAAATAGAAACTTCAAAGCAATATCTAAACATGCAATTTTATAATACTTTAAGTAGCATATTGTTCCTTTCTTCAGTCCATTCTCTTTTATCTTCTTATACATCTTCCAAATGGTTGAACAATATTTTGACCCTCCATTTTCCTATTCATTGGATATACTCCATGTAATTTTTTTTAGGATATCAAACAATGCAAAAACATTTTGTGATATATCTGAATAAATAAATGATAGTTATAGCATGTGTAGAATAAATGTATATTCATATATAGAACTGTGAAAGCTACAGAATCAGAGACTCTGTTTAGGGTGGTATTGAAATATACAACTGAGAAGCCCTCATCCTTAAAATGAACTGGTTAATGAACACATTTTATGACAACTAAGGATGTTTAAATGTGCTCAATATATATATAATAATCTAATGATTAACAATCACTAGAAAATAATAATAAAATAAAACATAAGAATAAGTTTAACTAATGAAACTAGTTCCACCTCATTTCAATAAGTTGTCCTTTTTCGTCGTATAATACCAAAAACTTAATCTTGACTTCGTCATACGCTAATTTTCTTGGTTTAGGCTTTATGAGTGGTTGGATGTGAAGCATTTTAATGCTCTAACAATAATCAAGCCATTCTTTTAAAAATTAATAACGAGTCAAAATTGCCACATTATAAATTGACATATGGAAATTATGTTTTATGTATTAATATATTGGTTAAATTTAATATTTACATCAATTGTATAGAATTTTTTGTATTAAAGAGAAGTCAATAATTAAATATTGATTGCAAAAGGATGTTTCTTTTATGGGTACATGAAAAGTTAGGAGTGTGTTTTAAAATATTATTAAATTAATTTGTTTTGAAATTTTTAATAATAATTTGAATTAAATTATGGTTTTCATAAATATCATTATTGATATAAATATATATTATAATTTGGATATCATATTTTCAATAGGTTTCTATGATAATTTTATAATTTATTTAATTATTTATGCATGATTAAGTGAAGTGGAGTGGTCACTGGTCACAAGTTGTGATCACTTAATAGTATCGTTGGTTTTTTTTTGAAAAAGGTTGGGATCTTTCTTTGGAGATGAACTTAAGTGATAGCAGGGATGTGACTATCTCTTTCTTGATAGGTGAGGTGTGGTAGGTGTTATAACCAATTTGATTCCTCTCGATAGCTTTTATGTAGCTAAAACAAAATTTTCCCACATTTGCAAATAGAAGACAACTTCCTTGGATTGGGAAGCATGTTTTTGTTTGATTTTCATAACTTCCTTATTTAAAGTATTCTTCTTTATGCCCAATTCAATGCTCGATATATTATCTTCTGCATTTTTAGATTATTCATTTGTTAAGTCATGTGCCACATCATCTCTAACTAGTTGAGACACTAACATCATTGCTTACTAGGATATTATCTATAATTAAGTAATGTGGTGATGTTTCAAAGAGTTTATTGGTTGGATGAACTCCTAGGAACTATTCATTGAACACTACATCTTGATGCACAATCACTTGCTTTGTAATTTATCTAATTATTTATTTATTTACAACTTCTAATAAGAATGTTTTAATTTTTAACACTTTTGACATCAAAGTCCTTCATCTTTTTGCTAGCTCGTAAGCTCAAGTTCGCCATTTGAATTTCTTATGCTTACTTGTCCACCTCTTTCGACATTTTTCCGCCTATGACCTAATTGAAATGCTACAAATATCATTTTAGGGAACATACTAACAAGGGTCCAAAATGACACTTATTGAGATATTGGGAAAATATTGCAGAATTATCAGAAGGGATAACTTAGAAATTAAGACTTCTGAAAATATCAAATGTATGGACAACTTTTGGAATAATTTATACGATATTTCTTCTACGACAATATTATTGCAACATCTATGACAGTGAACTCTACCATATTCAATGATGATTATACAAATCACTTTGTGTTACATATCGTCCCCGACATTGTCACTTATAAGGTCATGTAGACATAGTTTGAAATGAACGACTATAATTGGAGGCTACAGGAGTAGAGTGTGTGGACAACTTTACTTGGTTGAAAGCATCATATATTAATTGTACCATGAGATGAATATTGATTGTGATTATCCTGCCCTTGTTTTGTTGTTGCTTAGTCCATAAAAAAAAAAAATTGGGCTGCAATGTTCCCTAGATATAGTCCTTTAGTTATAACGGAATTCATGGTATAGATACCTTGGGAAAATTATAACCTTCCCACCAGAAGGTTAGCAAGAGTTTCAGGAAGGGTTCCTAGGATATGTGTCGTCATTTTTCCTTTATGTTCTAAGGAATTCGGGACGAAGTCCATTGTTAAGAGGGGGTGTATGTAGTGCCCACTCTAGTTTCCTGACCCTAATATGACATTATCTTAGATACTTTAGTCTATGAGGAACTCAAGTTGAGGATCCAGAAACGTGACTCTATTATTAGTGAATGTGATGGTTATGTATGTTCTCTATTAATATTATGATTACGATATAATTAATGGTTATGTGTACTCTCTATTGATATCATGATGGTGATAGTAGTAAAGGATAGACATGTTTTCTATTGATGTTATAATGATGATAGCTTTGATCTATATGTATGGTTCCATTAAGGTTATGATGATGCTAGCCATGATGGAGGTATCCCCTATGTTAGCTACTTACATTAGTTCTGGTTCACAATGAACAATGATGTGAATGACCAGGTGATGGTAATAATGTTATTATGACAATGCCTAACACTGAGAAACCTGGTTACTGATTATTGTTGAGTATGGCAGGAAACCACCAGAGGCACTCGCACATGACGAGTTGACGACACCTGGTTTGATGAAAATTTATATTATTTTATCTTTAAAATTCTAAGTCGATTTTGAAACCTGCTATATATGTTTATCTATATTTTGATGATATGTTAATGGTTGCAGGCACAAATTAGTTGCTTGGTTGAATGACTCACATATGGGTGATGGGGTTGTACAAGTGGATGAAACTACATGGGAGAGGTGGGACAGTGTCCCTGATCTCACCCACTAGCACTCCCGCTGTGAATTGGGCTGGAAGGGTTGAAACACCTTTGCCTTAAAGATCACGAAGCCATGAGGGCAGGTCCCAAAGTTGGGTCGCTCATAAGGATTTTACCAGGAGGTGCGCATCAAGGCGGATTCCTTGATCCCCGACACCATTAGTCTCACTATAGAAGGCAACATAAGAGATGATAGCGGTCTATGACATTGCACCTATACTTTCCCTTCATAGTCACTGAATGCTTGAAGGGCAAGTGGCGTGGCACCCTTGGAACTTCAAGGGAATTTCTTGAAGGGACCGACCAACTTGGCACCCTTGGCATCAAAAATAAAATATTAGGCGTGGCTCCCTTAGAACTTCAAGGGAATTTCTTGAAGGGCACGACCAATTCGCCCCCTTGGCATCACAAATAAATTGTTAGGCATGGCACCCTTGGAGCTTCAAGGGAAGTTGTTGAAGGGCACGACCAAACTTGGCACCTTGGAATCATTAAAAATAAATAAATTAATAAATATAATCAATAAATGAAAACTAGGTAAATTTACATCAAGGGTAAATGATGTTAGAAACCAAGGTAATTAAATCAAGAATAAAACTTGGGTTAAGAGGATAATAGGAAGAAATAAAATATTTTATCTTAAAAACTCTACCCTCCCCATGTTGGAGAATATTAGGTAGATTATGTAGTTTAATTAGGTAAAAAGGGGAAAGAGGGACATAAATGTAAGGATAAAGATTAATCCTAAAATAGTTAAACCTAATTAAGAGAAGAGGATGGTGAATTAAAATAAGATTAATAAGTTAAATTTTAGAGAAATGTAGAGAACCTCCATGTGGCAACAACCAACATAAGAATATCCATCTAAGAGATAACTTGAGTTAAATTATGGAGTAGACAGGAGATCAAATCTTGACTCATTAATTGACTTTAGTAAGGAACACAAATTAAGGAGTAAAAAGGGAGATCAAGAGACAACTAGGAGAAGAAATAGGAATCTTGTTGAGGTGAGGAAAAATATTATTTTTAAATTAAAATTTAAGTAAATAATTTTGGAGATCCTTGATGAGAGAGTGACACATGGGTTGGTGAATAATCAAACAATTGAATTATGAAAAATAATCAATTATGCATGACATGCCAAGTGTCACCTATGAGGACTCTTATAAAAGAAGGGGCAAGCCATGGGAGAATGGACCTTTGGGAACCATATTGTTGGTTGGATGAGACTATGTTAGAGCAATGATTATGATACTATAGTGAGTTTGGTGAGGTAGAGGATTTTAGAGAGGGGACTCTTGAGCCAAGCAGTGCTCTCCTCTACTAGCTATTGCATTCCTCCATTGTACAACCCCATTGCAGCTCGGGGTCTGCGAGAAAGAAGAGTACCCAAGGAGTAGGGTGGGAGGTTAACCGGTGGGTCATTACATTCGGTTTAAGTACATCGTCATTCACACTCGGAGGTGGCCGACAACAAGGGAAGACTAGTAACTAAAATTCAAGGAGTCTCGTCTTTTGGTGAACTGATACATATGTGTTACAATATTCTTTTGTATGATTTATTTATGGCCTTAGTTAAATATATGTAAATTTTATGATACGTTCAGTGAAATGAAAATTTAGGGATGTGTTAGATAGTGCTGAATAAATTTGAATTCCCAGTGTTTTTCTCTTTTGGTTGTATTTTATTGGTATTTATTTAAAAAAATAAAATAATGTATATATAGTTTAGAACTAGTCCTTACACTTGGTATCAGATCCATGTTGAACCCTTGAGGCCTATGGGCCCATGCATGTGTTTAGTCAATTTAGTGTTTCTAAATTGATGTCATTAATTGTCAACCCGGGGCTCGTAAGCTGATGAAGTGAAGGTGTACTATATGTACTTAAGCAACCTCTTAGATCTTTTTGTCGTTTGGGGGTGTTGTTTGTGGTCAATTTATCTTCCTAAGATGAAATGGAGTTTTTATAAACAGATGAGTGAGTGTGTGTTACAGGTGATTTCTAACTACCTTCTAAACTGCAAAGAAAAAGCTTGAAAGAAATAAATAACTTGAAATGAACTGAAAGAAAAGAACCACTTTCTAATGGCACTAGACACCATTCATGCTGCTGCAAATAAAAGGTAAGAAAATCACTTTAAAAACCAATGATAATGTTTATCTCTTCCTAACTCTCTGCTTCTAACATATGGTACTATGTAAAACACGATTAGGAAGTAGTTAGAGATGAGTTTAAAAAGTGATCAAAAATGAGAAAAATCTACTTTAAAGACTAGTTATAATGTTCAGCGCTTCCTAACTCTCTGCTTCCAACATATGGTACTATGTAAAGCACGATTAGAAAGTAGTTAAAGATTAGTCTAAAAAGTACTCAAAGCCAGCTGTAATTTATTAGTATTCTGATCTCTAAAAGATGAACAATTTATGATAAAGAGACCATCAATATGTTAGCAGACAACTTTGAGAAACTAAACTAGAAATCAGCTATGAAAATAAAGTAAAGGCAGCAACTTTGAATCTGTCAACTGAAAATACCATCAGATATAAAGCAAATACACAAAGACAAAAACAATCCCGGGTTAAAAACCTGCAAAAGAACAATGCTGATCAGTTTAAAATAAAGTCTGGAAATGAAATGACATGAAATCAAATGGTATGCTATTATACATGATAAAAGAAATAAAGATTGCTGAAAGCATGAAAATGAAACCAAACACTATGTACACGGGCTGTCACAGATGGGGGCCCTCCATCCACGCAGCCAACTTGAAAGATCAGCTACTAAAAGGTGAACAGAACAGTCTTCTTTTATAAAAATAGCATGTCAAAAATACAGTGAAAAGTGCTGTAGGAACAGCCTTCTTAAAACAAAGTTTTTATACAAAATCAGCGCAGCAATTACAATAATCCAAAAGCTAATCTACAAGCGTTGGCACACGCTTATTTATAAGCACAGAGGCAACTACTCTCTGCGTGAACTACGCAACTACAGCTTAACCTATTAACTACGCAGCAACACGCAGTCATAGCTAATTAACTTGTGCAGCAAACACGTAGGTAACCCCGTGCACTTTTGAGGGAAATGGTCATCATGGGAGACGAATCTATGCTTGGATCCTGTCTTTAGCTGTCCTCGTGGGATGGAAGAGGTGCCAGCTACAGTTTCATGTCCCAACTGCTCACGGCTCCTGTGCCACCGTTCAGAACTTGACCGTTTGACCGAGGGAATACCTGCGTTGACCAAGGGCATTCGTGACTGGTTTGGCTCAACCAATAGCATACAATCCATGTGTACATCCAACCCAACATGCCCATGTGGCTCGTTCCTTGAGAGGACACGTGGAGCATATCAAACAACAAAAAGGCTACGGGATCACCAGATGGCTGCGGAATCGCTGAATGGCTGTGGAATTGCCAGACAGCTGCGGAATCTCTGTAAATATGTCAAAATCTAAACAAAACAGTCACACATTAGCAAATTTCACTTGATCATGCTTAAAGACATCTAATGTAATGATCTGGGTAGGTTTACAAGGAAAATGAGGCAAAAGAGAGAGATAAGTGAGGAAAAACTGTAGGTAATAATGGATGATTAGGTGCAAGTTAGAGGCTCTACATACCCCCACTACGAGGGCATTGCATGTCCTCATGCAATCAAAAACACTGTTTAATCCACCTGCTGAGATGCCTCTGCTAAGACATCTAGTCTTCTCTTCTTCCTCTGTGTGGCCACATTGACTCTCGGTTTCTTTACCAAGCATCTGAACTTTAGATTGACCAAGGCTCTATTTAGCTTTCTGCATTTCTTCTTTAGCTTTTTGTTTTTCCTTTGCCACAGGCCCAGATGTAACATGGTATTATCGTGGACCATCTTATCCACTTTAGCTTGCTCCTTCAATTTTTCATTCTCTTGTATGATATGGCGATTTAAAACTTCAATCTCAAAAATTTCCTGTTTGAGTGAGTGGACTTGCTGCTCCAAAGGTTGAACAGTGCTTGGACCAGCAGCTGCTTGTTCCAACGTCTCCAGGTAATTATAAACTTTCTGCTGATCTGGGTCAACCTCTGGTGTCTTCTTTGGACTAGGCTCATACTCAAATTCGGATCCATGATCATATTCAGGTTCATGCTCAAAAGGACTTTCCTCACGTGGAGGACTAGTCTCAACATACTCAGCGTGTGGAGGGCTTTTCTCAAAGTCAAGTCTTGTAGCAACCTTTTCAGGTGTGGTCAAGTCAATGATGAGTGACTTTTTACCCTTTGTGGCCCCCACTTTATCTTGTATCCTTCTGCTCCTTCTCACGGTGGTGATGCTCTGTTTTTCTTTTTGTGCCTTTTGCTTTTGTTTTTCCACCTTCTTGGAAAGGGCAGTCTCATGGAGTTTGGCCATTCTTTGTGCTAAGGGCTGAGTGTCTTCTTCGCTGGAATTTTCAGGAGTAAGGTAAGTTTCTTGGACTACAGCTTTGCCTTTATCTTTCGTTTGTCTCTTCCTACTCTCCTTTTTCTTTTGAGCAGCTTCTTGTACAATTTATTGCAGGGTTTCTGTAATGATTCCTTGGGCTGTTTGATCAATGTCTACAGCAGGTTCAGGGTCAATTTCATGTTCAGAATGATGGGCAACATTTTCTTCTTCAACAAGGTCCTGGACAATTTCTTCTTGGACAGCAGTTTCTGGGGTAACCTCTTCTCTTTTTCTTCTACTCTTTCTAGGCACAGAGGTTTCTCCTGCCTCCTTGAAGTGGTTTCTCACAAGAAATCTTTCCCAGGTGTCTCTTTTTGATTTCAACTGTTCTTCAACTAGCATCTTAACAAGACCATGATGATACAGATGTGGCTCAATGTTTCTTGGGTTCCTTTGGACAATTGAACACATTTTTCTAAGACTTGAGAGTAGAAAATATGGAAGGTTAATATCATCTCCTAAGAAATGCATCATGACTTTGGCATGGTAAACATATAAAACTCCAAACCTTCCCTCACAAGTAAAGAATTTTTGCACTAATAAAAGTAAAGTTGTCCATTCTTCCTTGACATAAGTAACAGGAATCCCTTTTGTAAAAATGCTGGTATCCATACCTGGATTCTTTAAAATTTGCTTCCACTGTTGATCTTGTACTGACCGGTTTTTAAACCATCTTTCTCCAGTTTGTGGGAGTGAAGTGGCTTGTGCTATGCTGCTCTCAGTGACTGTAAACTTTAGATCCCCTACCTCCACTTGATTGTCTTTGTCTCTAAAAGACCGTGCAAAGGCCTTCGTAACCTCTTTGTGGTAACCTCTGAATTTCTGGATGCATTGGAGCCAGTTTTCTTTCTGTAATGCTTCTTTAACTTGAGGATATCCCTCCAGAAATTTTGAACCCTCTGGTTCTGCCCTTAAGAGTTTACCCATTGGCTCTACGGCTCTGTTCTAGAACTTTTGGAAAAGAAGGTTACACGACTTCAACAGTGGCCTTAACACAGTAGATTTACGGCTCTAATGTAACAGCCGTAACCTACTTTCACTGGTAATCAAAATTAGCAGAGAGGAAGGAGTAAAACAGAGTATGGCTAAGGTAGCAGCGTAGTGAGCACAGCGGAATAAGGGAACTGTGGAAATGAAACAGCGTGAATGGAATGATACGAGCGTAGGAGGGTTATGAAATGATGGGTAGAAACGGTTAGGTCCTTAGGTATCGGTCATGAATTTACACTTGGCTGCGGGATTATGACGTAGAGAGACGTAGTACAGTAGTCTACGTCACTTAGGTACAAAAACCTTCATGGAGGAGCAGCCGTAATGGAGTTTCAAAATCGTGATGAACAGGACCGATAAGTTTGGGGAATATGTGGATTTTTGGTCGCATGATGGGAAAGACTGGTAATCATTACATTAAATGGCAAAAACATATCCCGGAAACTTTGCAAAATGAGATAACCGTAGGTTTAAGATTTAGATCATACCTCATATCCGCGCTTGGATTGCTTTTAATCATTTTCCACTAACCCTTCATTGGTTTATTGCTGTTGCATGACTCTTTTCCACTTATTGTTGATGACTTCTGAACTGTAAATTTTTTCAAACAGACTGTGTTTCTTTTGTGCAGGTGCAGAGAGCTGCGGAATTGCTGAATGGCTGCAGAATTGCCAGACAGCTGCGGAAATTGCAGTGGTACTCTCCGGCTACACAAAACAACTTTAGCTACCTAAAAAAATGACTTTATTGGTGGAAAGAAATGTAATGAATGGATAGATGGAAAGAAATGAGGTGGAGTGAGAGTGATTAAATGAATGAGATGGTGAATGAAGTGAATGGAATGGCGAAATGAGATGGAAGAGAGAGAGATTTTTTTTTTGGAAAACATGAGGTGTCAGGTGACCCTGATTTTCACCTCAGGTTTTCTGCATAATACTGTCAATCAGAGATTGGTTTTCAGGCTTATACATTTATGCTTTTTTACTCTTTTTTTTTTTTTTTTTTCAAAAACCAAAGATTAGGCTGATGGAGGAGAAGAATCCTTCTCCACCAACCTGATTGCAGAATCTTCTTTAAACAACTTGACAAATTCCTCTTTTGAGAGTGGCCTTTGGTAGACTTTCAATCTATGGCCATTCACAATAAGAGGAGTATGAAATTCATCAATAGTTTTCACTCGAACTGCTCCATTGCTAAAGACTTCATCAATCTCATATGGCCCAAGCCAATGAGTTTGAAACTTTCCTTTGAAGTCTTTGAACTTTGAATCAAACAATAGAGCCTGTCACACGGAATTGGTCAAGGGTGCGGACACAGCTAACCTTCCTAGAAGTCTAAGACATTCTAATGACAAACAAGACAAAATGGAGTGATCTTTCTCTAAATACACCTTTTACAACATGAAAACTACAAGTGTTTAGGCTTACCTTATTCCAAAACGCTGTTGTTGAAGTCCGTTCTTGACGATCCGGATGAGCTCCTCCTTCAAGTCAATTCCTGCAACCACAAACAATCAAACAATTACCAAGCACTTGCATTTCATATAATAAAACATATATTCAACATGCAGACCAAGGAACACATGAAATAACTCATTAACACGAGCTATTGAGAAAAATAAACCAGTTTGTATTAATAACGAAACAAAGAAACTCTTACAACCTGGCCTTGGTGTTGTGCAAGTTCCTCCCAGGGTCCATCAAGGGTTTTCCTCTACTTTGACAAAGCTCACCCACTTCCAAGTAGAATCAAGCAAAGACAATCTCTCCTCACAAGGTTCTAAATGGGAGTCCTAATTCCTGCAGCATTTACCCAAAGAAAATGTATAGCTCCAACCTCTTCTCCTTCTGGCTCAATGCCTTTATTTATAGTGCTGTAAAGAGGTTATTCAGGTCCACTATCAATGGGATCATCCCCCTCTATGGGTGGGATAGCTCCCTTATTGATGGGATAAGTTCCCCCTTAATAGAGATACATGAACCAACTGGAGGCGCATCCATTTCATCAAACCGACCTCTAGAATGTTCTAGAAGTAACCACAAGTAACTTTTTCAAGATAAAACTCGCGCATTTTGCCTTTTACAGAGGGACGCACCTATCCCTTAACATACAGAGCGTCCATGGACGCAGATTTTGTGAACATGGGCAGCGTCCCGCAGGTAAGGCTAGAGAGAACCTGCGACCCCAGAGATAAACATAGTTTTTACAAGACTTTCTCTCTTCTTTGAGTTTGAGATGGATAACAAAGGCATGAGACTTGCCTAAGAGGGTAGCATGACTGTTGATTTGAGCCATACTAACTGTAAGTAGTCAAGGTGACATTTTTTAATGTAACAGATTGCCCCCTAAAGTGCGAAGCCTGGAATAGATTGGTGTTTTGTAATTCTAGGAAGGGTGAAGCGCTTTATCATTTCAAGGATTGACTTGTGGATGACCTGGTTAGAACCTGCAATTTTCAACACAAAATACATGTATAAGATTACATCATCACTGAGGTAGGCATTCCCATACTCAGATTCAAAACTTTAACTAATGGACTAACTATTCTGATACAGGAATGATCTTGCAGTACATCATTTTTATAGACTTTTGTAGACACAGTATGGACGCAGCCATCTGTTTATGATTAGTCTACATAGATAATGGATACAAAACTCCTTGCAGCCTGGATGGTAGAAACTAGATCCAGGGTCTTCACTTCTACTTCCCGAATTGGTACGATTCTAAACATGTGATTAAATGATTTGATGTCGGACATGTTAGAAACCACTTGATTACCAGTCGATGATGTGAACTGTTAACAAGCGTGAGAGAGACCACCAGTAATGTCAATGGTTCTCAAAGTACCAAGCACAACCCGTGAAATGTGAATAGATGTTCTGATGTCGAACACTTCACGGAATCCTTTGATCGAAAGTCAATGATGTAAACTGTCGTCAAAGGCGAGAAACCTGCCATTGATGCATGCAGACTTCAAGGTACTTTCGATTCCTAAGTCATCTTTCTAGATAATGTGTCGATGTCGATAGAAAGCGACTCGTTGCAGGCAAGCCTACAACACGAAATCATTGTTCAAGTTGAAGAAATGTTGCTGTAAGGACTGACTCAGGGATGGTCAAATGGATGATAAGTATTTTGCAGATGAAAGTTTTGCTTGCAGACCTCTTGAACACATAACGACACAACAGATGGTTTGGTGACGAATAACTCAAAGTTGATCCCTGAACCCGGTTAAAGATTTTCAAAGTGATTTGGTCAACTGTGACGTAAAAGATTTCCCAACCCAGGTGAATGAGACAGTGTCGTGTTCAAGAGCGGTGATAAAGTTTCTTTCGAGACAAAAGGTAACAAACAGGTTCATTCTTCTCTCTTTTCCCCCACCATTTCTGGCAAGTACCTCTTTATTTTTAACAAGCTTGAGGAGGATAACATATGCTTGATTATAAGCTCATCCTTCGGACGAGTCCAACCTAGTTTAAATTCGAACCCTAGGAAGGAGTGGTTCGTTCCTGTTTGTAATTGAACAGGTCCTCTACTGTAAAAGTTTAACGAGCCCAGTATAGGAGAAACTCGGCGTTTTTCAATTTTAGAGAGTTTGAAAAAACTAAAGGAGACTCCACGTTGAACTTTTTCGTACATTTGTGCCCCTCAAGCCCGAAAAAGTATAAAATAATACCTGGGGGAACCGCTTGATCTTGCGACCAAGGAGTACTTTCATAATAGTGTCGTTGACCTGAAAAGTAAAAAGCGATCAAGGACACGTCGTTTTATCTCCAATATCGAGTTTGAAACGACAAAAACCCGGAAATCTTTTCCTGTTTTTACGGTCAGAAAAGGGCTATAAGGGGACCGTCTTTTAATTCCGTTTTAACGAGTTTAAAAGAAAAACTCGGCAATCTTTTCATATTTTGAGAGTCTGAAAAGGGCTTAAAAGAGAACTCTAAGGTTTCACTTTTTCGTAAGTTTTAACGAGTTCGAAAAAATGACAAAAATGTACTCATATGGCCGACTTTCAATTTAATTTACGAGCAGGAAAAGACGGAAAGAACTCGGCATTTTCATTTGTTTTACGAGAATGAAAAATAGCAAAATAATCTCGAGATTTTCATGAGTTTAACGAGTCTTGAAAATAACTGAAATTGACTCGAGATAGGTTTCATTTTTACAAAAGCTTGAAACAGATAGAAACTATGCTTCAAAGTAGTTTCATTTTTTCACAAGCTTGAAACAGAGAGAAAACTGTGCTTGATGCCCCCTAAGCGTAACTGCTAGAGTGCATGCCCCCCTAGCTTCATTTCATTCAACCATTTGGATGAAATGAAGGTTTAGTGACGAGATCATTTAAAAGACTTTGACCTAAAACTGTAAGAAAATTATGCAAAACACCGAAACAACTAACCTAAATATACAACTTAACATTTACGAGATCTAGTCAATCTCTCGACTCAAGTAGAGGAGGATTTGTTTCATTTTTTAACGAGCTTGACACAGGAAAAGAACTATGCTCGGATTCGGTTTCATGTTTACGCAAGCTTGAAACGAAAAACTATGCTTGTTATAATTTACATGCCCCCAGCATAATGACGCAAAACGAGGTACATGCCCCCCAAGCTTCATTGCATTCAATGGGTTGATGGAATGAAGCTTTACTTTCAAGATCTTGTAAAGATTTGTGGGAGATGTTTCATTTTTTAGTGAGGTTGACACAGGAAAAGAACTATCCTCAAAATCCTTGTTTCATTTTTTAAACGAGCTTGACACAAGATAAGGAACTATGCTCATAACTACTCTCTACAATCTACCTAACAAAAACTCTACTCTAAAAACCTTGATTCATTTTTTAACGAGCTTGACACAAGACAAGGAACTGTGCTCTAAAAACCTTGATTCATTTTTAACGAGCTTGACACAAGACAAGGAACTATGCTCTAAAAACCTTGATTCATTTTTTAACGAGCTTGACACAAGACAAGGAACTATGCTCTAAAAACCTTGATTCATTTTTTAACGAGCTTGACACAAGACAAGGAACTATGCTCTAAAAACCTTGATTCATTTTTTAACGAGCTTGACACAAGACAAGGAACTATGCTCATAACTACTCTACAATCTACCTACTTAACCTACCCTTGTTTCATTTGTTAACGAGCTTGACACAAGACAAGGAACTATGCTCAAAAATTTCGCATGCCCCCAGTTTAATGATGCAAAAAGAGGTACATGCCCCCCAGGCTTCAGTGCATTCAACCGGCTGGATGAAATGAAGGTTTACTTTCAATATTTAACTTGAAAAGGGAGTTGTTTCATTTTTAAAGAGGTTGACACAAGAAAAGAACTATCCTCATACCTGATTCATTTTTTAACGAGGTTGACTCAGTAACAGGAACTATCCTCGTACACACTTATTTTCTACAATCTACCTACATGTCCTAAAACCTACTTGATTCATTTTTTAATGAGGTTGACTCAGTAAAAGAACTATCCTCATCAACTGATTCATTTTTTAACGAGGTTGACACAGTAAAAGGAACTTTCCTCGGACACACTGAGCATGGCTTCTAACTGGAAGAAAGACATGTCAATGGACACACCTTGATCATGGCTTCTAATAGATCTTCATCAGAAGGAAGAACAATTTGTTGGAAGGAACACACGTCAAGGGACTCAAAAGGGATAAGAACATCGTGTTCAAATAATCCCATAGAGTTTTCCATGTCAATTACCGGATCTAAATCAACAGTGAGAGGCTCACTTACATTGGTAACTGAAAACATGGGACCAGTTGCCACATAATTAACCCGTGGCAGGGTAGATACCACTTTAGAATCAGGAACATTTAGGGGTGTCATATTATTGGTAGTTGAGAAAAGACTAGGGAACGAAAGCTGGTCTACAGTCACAATATTGCCATTGTGAGGGAAAGACATCACGCGAAAGAGTGTCGATACGACAACTTTCATTGCATAAACATAGTCTCGCCCAAGGAGTAAATTGAAATCCAAGGGACCTCGAACTACCATAAGATCAATACAGACAGTTTTACCTTCCAATGTAATGGAAAACTTAGGAAGGATCCCTAAAGGTTCACTAATGGTTCTGTTAAAAGCTTTCAGATTCTGCGTAATAGGCGCAAGCTGAGGGGAACCCAAAGCTTTCCAAACAGTTGAGGATAAAATACTAACAGAAGCACCTTCATCTACCTGAGTATGATGTATGTCCCTACCACCCGCCTTGATCATGATTTGGAAAGGGATGGAGGAAGGAAGACGAGGTTCTGTCAGTCTATTCCAATCAAAGGAAAAGACCTCAGTACTTGGAGGGGGTTCTGTAGAAACAGGTGAAATGCCCCCCGGCATAGAAGAATCTGATGTAACAAGAAGAACCTGAGCAGTATGAAGTTCACTCTCCAAAGGGAAAGTGTGATCGATCGAATGTGAAATTGAATCGATCACCTGATCAACTAATGGATCATCAACCTGAGTGACATGAGTTTCACTCTCCAATGGGAGAGTGTGATCGACTATACTTGAATTTAGATCAATCACTCCGTCAGTTGACGGTAGGTTGGGAGAAAGTTTACGGTAACGAGTTGGAAATTCTTGCTGCGGAACCGGAAGATTTTCCAACAATGTTGAGGCTTCATCCATGTGAGGGCAAATGTGAGTTTGATGACTCCCTTTGCATAACTTACAAGGAAACCTAACTTTACCCTTTTTCCCAGGAACCTGACTATCACTGGTTGATGGATCAACGGAAAGTTGATGAGATTTTTCTGACCAAACTTCCAGGACCTTTGGAATACCAGGACAATTGACAAGGAAGTGGTCACCCTTACAAAGCCTGCAAGGGTATTTGGGTTTACGATGCATGTCGGAATTTTCCTCAACACAACTAACACTTACAGCCATGGTTGGTTGGTTGACTTCTTTCTTATCATGCTTCTTCTTCTTCTTCTTCTTCTTCCCTTTCTTCTTCTTCTTAGCCTCCTGGTTACTAACATCAAGGCTTTTACCAGGCGAAGAGGAAGAAATGGAGGAAGAAAAATTAGGCGAAGAAGGTAAAGGGTCAATAGAAGGTTGGTGATGTTGAGATGATGAACTCTGTTGAGGTGAAGCATCTGGTTGAGATGGAACAATTGGAGTATTTTGGGCCAACGAAGTTGAAAATAACCATATCGGTAAACCTATTGTAAATCCAGGTAATGACAAAGTAGCCATATAAGGAGGACCAACATTTCCAAAGTAAGGAAAAGTACTAGGATTCTCATTAGGAGGGGTTCCTAGGTTGATAAATTCCGGAACATTTGCCATTATATGCAACTTCAGTGAATTTTATTAACAATTTAAAACTAAAATTAACAATACACAATTCACACCTAACAATTAAAATTCACAATTCACACCTATGGTCTCTAAAAGTAAAAACAAACAAATTAACACGCGCTATCAAATCTAGGAGTCAAACCATACACAAACAGTAGCCTTCCGGACCGAAAACACTAGTTGGTGATGAAGCCCAACATCGCCGAATTCATTACAGAAGTGGTGGGTGGAATAGTTACCCCGGCAACCTGCTTAATGAATAGACTGGACCAAGTTCCTCCACTTTAACCGTCTCGAGTGAAGTGAACCCCCCAGAAAATCCAAGTGAGTATAACCGACGTCTGCTCCAGGTACAGTGGGACCTTCCCTCCACCGTCACCTCGGTAGAACCCTAAAGATTATGGTCACTAAAGTTACCAATCACAACAATTACACCTGGGGGAACAGTCTAAACTCCGACAGCACGCAAGGGCAGAGTAACAAGCTCAATCCCCTTACCGGCTCCTTGACAGTAATCCAAGGTTTACCGATAAGTGACCCCTGGCTCCTCGACAATGGTTAATCCGAGGTTTACCGTTTGTAATACGTACTGTCTGGCGTCGTTCCCAACAAGGGGGGAATGATCCCCTCACTGGTTCGGACACGAGCTCGTGCTTCTCCTTTAAGAGGAGCTTTCCCAGAGTGCAATTGAAACAATTGGATTTATTCTACTTAAGATAAACTATCTGTTTGGTTTTGTAGTCTTGGAGAGTTAAGTACTCACCTACTCCAAGACCCTAGCCTAAGCTATGTTGGTGTTTCAGAGCCCTAGAAATGTAAAAATTACTAGATGAATTTTAATTAAGCGCTGTGTTATTAAGGTTGTTATTACTCAAATGGGTAAATGGAGATGAAACCAATGGTGTTATGACCCGACTCAACTGAATGCAATCAAATATGATAATGTGATCTTTTCAATTCGATGAATCCTATCTAGAGTAAGGAGAGAGTTTCCATTCACTTCCAACAATGCAAAAAATTGATCATTAAGAGAAAATTTAACAAATTCTCTAATGCACTAATTTCATCAAGAAAAACTAATGCAAATCAATTCCAAACCAATTTTTATTTTTATTTTTGTGTAAATTCAAATCAAAGAAAGCTGATCTAAATCTACGATTGATTTTTCAGAATGTAAACTATGCAATTGTAATCTATGCACAATTCACATGAAAAGTATGCAAATGTAATCTATGCACATTTTTCATTCATATTCTGAAACTGAGAACTCTAATTATGCAAATGTGATCTATGCAAGAGAATTCTCAAACACAAGATGATTCTAATGTAATCTAAGAACCAATCAAGTGCAAGTCGAGAAAATTGGGTGAGAGTTCCAAAGATCAAAACATAAAAACACTCAAAGGCGATTAACACTCATACAAAAGCAAAAAGATGCAAAATTGTGAAAAGACTGAGAGAAACCTCCAGTAATGATCAAAGGAAATCAAATCAAGAATTTCTCAAGAAAGAGACTCAAAACACCCAATTGATGAAAGCTAAGAGCAGGAACAAGATTAGGTGAAGATTCTGGACAAGGGACTAATGAATCTGGGCAGAAAAAACTAAGAAAAAACAAAATCTAAAAGCAATTAAAGCAAAAATGGAGTTTTCCTAAATTTTTACAGGAAGACGCAGGCAACCCGTTAGAACAGGCGCGGGCCCGCTCTGTGCAAACGGCAACAGCGCGTCCAAAGACGCACTGTGCAGTACTCAGAGGGTGCGTCTGTCTGAAAAACTCAAGAAAAACCAAAATAAAACTAATCCTAAGCTAACCCACCCAGAGACAGAATCACAGAGCCAAAACCAGAAAAATAAACCAATTTTCTCAAAGCAAAGTTCACATAAAGGAAAAGACTTTTCTCATCAATGGAATCTATCCCCAGCGGAGTCGCCAATTTGTCACACGGAATTGGTCAAGGGTGCGGACACAGCTGACCTTCCTAGAAGTCTAAGACATTCTAATGACAAACAAGACAAAATGGAGTGATCTTTCTCTAAATACACCTTTTACAACATGAAAACTACAAGTGTTTAGGCTTACCTTATTCCAAAACGCTGTTGTTGAAGTCCGTTCTTGACGATCCGGATGAGCTCCTCCTTCAAGTCAATTCCTGCAACCACAAACAATCAAACAATTACCAAGCACTTGCATTTCATATAATAAAACATATATTCAACATGCAGACCAAGGAACACATGAAATAACTCATTAACACGAGCTATTGAGAAAAATAAACCAGTTTGTATTAATAACGAAACAAAGAAACTCTTACAACCTGGCCTTGGTGTTGTGCAAGTTCCTCCCAGGGTCCATCAAGGGTTTTCCTCTACTTTGACAAAGCTCACCCACTTCCAAGTAGAATCAAGCAAAGACAATCTCTCCTCACAAGGTTCTAAATGGGAGTCCTAATTCCTGCAGCATTTACCCAAAGAAAATGTATAGCTCCAACCTCTTCTCCTTCTGGCTCAATGCCTTTATTTATAGTGCTGTAAAGAGGTTATTCAGGTCCACTATCAATGGGATCATCCCCCTCTATGGGTGGGATAGCTCCCTTATTGATGGGATAAGTTCCCCCTTAATAGAGATACATGAACCAACTGGAGGCGCATCCATTTCATCAAACCGACCTCTAGAATGTTCTAGAAGTAACCACAAGTAACTTTTTCAAGATAAAACTCGCGCATTTTGCCTTTTACAAAGGGACGCACCTGTCCCTTAACATACAGAGCGTCCATGGACGCAGATTTTGTGAACATGGGCAGCGTCCCCGCAGGTAAGGCTAGAGAGAACCTGCGACCCCAGAGATAAACATAGTTTTTACAAGACTTTCTCTCTTCTTTGAGTTTGAGATGGATAACAGAGGCATGAGACTTGCCTAAGAGGGTAGCATGACTGTTGATTTGAGCCATACTAACTGTAAGTATTCAAGGTGACATTTTTTAGTGTAACAGAGCCCAATCTCCTTTCTGAAACTTTCTTTCTTTGATATGACGATCATGCCATTTAGATCTTTGGTGCTGAACTAGATCGGTCCTTAGAATTGCATCTTGTCTTATTTCATCTAGCTCATTTAGCTAGTCCATTCTGTGTCTTTGGGCTTCTGAGAGGCTCATTCCCAATTGGACTGCCATCTTGAAGGTCTTGATTTGGAACTCAATGGGGAGCAGGACTTCCTTCCCATAAACAAGTTCATAGGGAGAATGTCTTGTTGTGTTCTTCCATGTAGTTCTATAGGCCCATAAGGCTTCAGGAAGCCTTTCCGCCCAATCTCTTCTATGAAGATGAACAGTCTTGGTGATAATGCCTTCAAGAACTTTATTGGTAGATTCCACTTGGCCATTTGATTGTGGATGGTATGGAGTAGATGTTCTTTTCTTGATCTTATATTCCCCCATCAGCTTCTCCATCAATTTAGATGTAAATTGGCTGCCCTGATCTGTTACAATTTCCCTTGGGACACCAAAACGAGTGAAAATATCCTCAAAAAGAAATTGAACAACTGAATTTTCAGTGGCAGAAGGTAATGCCTTCGCTTCTACCCACTTAGTCACATAATCAGTACAAACCAGTATATACTTCTTTTGCTTTGATGGAGGATTAATTGGTCCAACGAAATCTAGAGCCCATTTCTCAAAGGGTTCGATGCATACCTGAGGTTGTAGTGGCATTTCATTTGAAGGAGTTGGTTTCCCAACTCTTTGGCAGCTGTCACACCTTCTAACATACTGCTTTGCATCTTTAAAGAGAGAAGGCCAATAATATCCTAGAGAAAGGATTTTATAGGCTGTCCTCTTGTCAGCAAAGTGCCCGCCGCATGGTTCATCATGACATGCCTTAAGGATGCCAGGCATTTCATCTTCTTGGACACACCTTCTGATTATAAAATCTGGCCCTGTTTTGAACAATTCATTAGAAATCCAAGAATAATATGAACTCTCCTGAATGATTTTCCTTTTCTCATTAGGAAATAAGTGTAGAGGAAGCTTCCCTGTAACTAGATAATTAGCCATATCTGCATACCAAGGAGTCTTGGTAGTTACTGCAAACAAGTATTCATATGGAAACTTATCTTCTACTGGAGAATCCTCATTAGTGTTTTGGATTCTAGACAAGAAATCGGCTACTGTGTTTTGCTTTCCAGGTCTATCTAACACAGTAATGTTGAATTCTTGTAAAAGTAAAAGCCATCTTGTAACTCTACCATTAGTGACAGGTTTGTTCATTAAATATCTTATGGCAGAGTGATTAGTATGGAAAAAGGTTTCATAGCCGGTTATGTAGTGTCTAAACTTATTGATTGCATGTACCACAGCTAAGAACTCTTTTTCTGTAACAGTATAATTTAACTCAGTGGGAGTCAAATTCTTACTTGTGTAATAAATGGCATAAGGGATCAAATCCTTTTGTCCCAAAACAGCTCCTAGAGCTGTATCTGAAGCATCAGTAGAAATGTGGAAAGGGAGTTTCCAATTTGGCCCCCTTAAGATGGGTGCTTCAGATATTCTAGTCTTTAAAGCTTCAAAGGCAGATTGACATTCAGGATCCCATTTGAACTCACAGTCTTTGGTAAGCAATTTGAAAAAAGGAGATGCTATCTTAGTGAAGTTTTCAATAAATCTTCTGTAATATCCAGTAAACCCAAGAAAACTTCTAACATCTTTCTGGCAATTTGGAACAGGTAACTTAGAGATGACTTCAACTTTAGATCTATCAACCTTAATCCCATCTCCTGAAATATGATGTCCTAAAACAATCCCTTCAGTAAACATCATAAAACACTTTTCATGACTTAAAGAAAGATTTGTTTCCTTACATCTTATCAGTACTTTTTCCAAATTTTCCAAAGCTTCTTCAAATGTATTACCATAAACTGTGAAATCGTCCATGTATACCTCTACACAATCATGAATCAGATCTGAAAAGATTCCTAGTACAGCCCTTTGAAATGTAGCGGGTGCATTGGACAATCCAAAAGGGAGTACTCGGTAGGCAAAAGTTCCCCAAGGACAAGTAAATGTGGTCTTGTCTTGATCTTCAGGTGCTACCTGAATCTGATTATACCCACTAAAACCATCCAAGAATGAGAAATACTTTTTACCTGCTAAAGTGTCTAGTACCTGATCAATAAAAGGTAGAGGGAAATGATCCTTTAAGGTTGCCTTGTTCAATTCTCGATAATCAATGCAAACTCTCCATTTACCATTCTTTTTGGGCACTATAACCAAGGGAGAAACCCATTGGCTATCTGAAATGGGGTAAATGAAGTTTACCTTGAGCAATTTCTGGAGTTCTTCTTTCACGATTTCCCTAAGGTTTGGATTCATCCTTCTTTGTGGTTGCCTAATAGGTCTGCTATTTTCTTCAATATAGATGTGATGAATACAAGTCTTAGGATCGATTCCTTTCATGTCAGTGTATTCCCATGCAAAGGCAGTGGAATGTTTTTGCAACAGTTTAGTTAATTCTTCTTGTTGTGGTCTTTCCAAGTTTTTGTTAATGTTCAATGTTTTTCCTGGAAGGATTTCAACTGTAGAACTACCAAACTCTTCCATTGAGAAGAGAGACATCTGTCTAGAGGAGAGATATTCAATGTCTGCATCTAACTGAAATTGTGTAGAGTCATATTCTAAAGGTATTTCAAAATTTTCTAATGTATTTAGAATTTGACTATCCTCACTGATCTCAGAGATGGTTAGAACAGGTTGAATAGTATCCTCATCATCAACCCACTCATCTTCTCCTATTTCTGTTATTGCCTTTGCTGGAGGATACAAGTTGAATTTCTTGGTGGAATTACCATCTGATATATACATGTCCCCAGACCTACAACTGATAAAAGCGTCAGCTGTTGCTAACCAAGGTCTTCCTAAGATAAGAGGATGTCCTCCTAGATTGTTCTTGGGAGTTAAAATCATAAAATCGACTGGATATTCCCAAGAGTCTAGGGAGACTGGAATGTCTTCCAATACACCATCAGGTTTAATAATTGATCTATCTGCAAGCTGCAGTAAAGTAGGTGTAAAGAGAAGGTTAGGAAGTTTTAACTGATCCATGGTCTGTCTACTCATGATGTTGATAGAGGCTCCTAAGTCAATCAAAGTATTTGGGATTTCAACCCCATTAATATGAGTTTTGACAATAGGGCTACCGGGATCCACATACTTTTGCATGGTAATCTTACCCATCATAATGTCTGCAATTTTTCCAACTAGATGTATCCTTTTGGTATCTCTGGTTCTTTTTACTGTTTTCTTCAAACTCAACTCCTTTATTGTCTTTGCTAGAATGGGAATTTCCTTAATGGCTTGTAACAAGTGGATCTTGATACAGACATTCTTCAATTCATCTAGGAAACTATAGTCAGGCACCCATATTTTATTTTCCACTCCTTTGTCAATTTGTAATCTTTCGGGAAAAGGAGGTGTAGCTAAAGATGTAGGTTGCTCAACTATGGGAGTTGTAGAGGTTGATTCTTTTTCTTTTTCTTTTTGGATATTTTGGTTTTGAAGTGATACTTCAGAACCCTTATTGACTTTGAGAGATTCTTCCTCAGAAATGCTTGGTTGTTGAACACTTGTAGAAGGTTGATCTAAGATTCTACCTGATCTGAGTTGTACTTCATTGAGAGAAACAACCATATAGGTAGGAAATGGTTGACCTTCCATCATGTAAGCATTTTGAGGGTTCCTATTATTTGGATTTGGTAATGGCTGAGAGGGAAGTTGATTTGATTTCTGCTGGGATTGAAGCGATAGTTGAGAATTTTGATTTTGTGGAGGAGGTTGTTGTTGTTGAGGGTATGGCAATGATAGTTGTTGACCTTGATTTGGAAGTTGTGGAGCCTGCTGATTCTGAAATGATGGAGGATATTGATAGAATTGAGCAAATCTTCCATAAGGATTTTGCATGCTTTGCATCCATGCTTGAAAAGCATTTTGAGGTTGAGGCCAAGGTTGTTGCCAAGGATTCCAATTTGGTTGGGATTGAGAATTCATAGAGTTGTTAAACCCTTGATTCTGTTGTCCTTGCCAAGGTCTCCTTGCAATAAAACAGAGAGATTCAAGTGTATCTGGATCCTCTTGAAAGACTGCTTTGAGGCCAGGTATTGAAGGACAATCCTTAGTCTCATGAATTTCTGAGCAAATTACACATGTTTCCACAACGTGTGTGTCCAAGGGACATTCCCTTAAAGCATGTTTCTTTCTACATTTCGGGCAAAAAATGGCCAAAGCCTCAGCTTCTGCTTTTTGTTTATTGTGAATCTTAAGGGTATCTAGTTGTTCACTAAGACTCCCTAAGATGTCAGTTTTGAATTCATCAAGCATATTGCCGATTTCAGCCCTACTCACTGATCCTGTTGCAGATTTATTTGCTCTGAGGAGAGAAGGATCTCTAGGCCCTTTTTGAGTTTTTGATTTGCCTCTTGAGAGATGGATACAAAGTTCTGCTATATCATTGAGTGAAAGTTGAGAAATATCCCCTTTCCCCATCATGTTTAAGATATCTATCCATTCATCCCTAATGGCTTTTAATAAGAGGGCTTTTAAGGTCTCTTCATCCAAGCTACTCATTTTTGCTCTTTTCAAGTTATATTGAAATCTTTCAAGTAAATCTTCTAAGCTCTCATCTTCTCTTTGCATCATTTTAAATACCTCGTCCTTGTGATTAGTAGGCATACAGTAGTCCAAATACCTATCCAAAAATGTCTGTTTCATTTCATCCCAAGACCTAATGGATTGAGTGAGTAACCCCATGAACCATTTCAAGGCTTGATCCTTCAGTGTTGAAGGGAACAATTTGAGTTTCTGAGAGTCATCCAGGTAGTCATAAGTTCGACACACCACTTCAAACTCAAATAAAAATGTTTCAGGGTCCTCAGTTCTTAACCCATGGAAGTTTGGGAGGACAGATGGTGATATGTTTTTCATAGTGGCTCGGGAATCCTCATTAACAATGGGAAACCCAAATGAATTATCCCCATCTCTATTTCCTCCTCCAAGGGGACCTCTACCTCCATTATTGTTATTGTTGTTTCCTCCTCCTCCTCTACTTCTACCTCTACCTCTACCACCTCCTTCTTCCTCTGCCATGATGGTTCTCCTAGGGATTTCAAAATCTTCTGGTTCCTCTACAAAAGGTGAATGAGAAGAGATTTCTCCTTCTTCTTCGGATGATTCCACTTCCTCAATTACAATTGGTCTTTCTGTAGGAGAAAGAGAAGAGTCTCTTCCTGGCTCAAATTCAATAGAAGGTGTAGGAGAGTCAACTCTTGGCTCTTGAATTCCAGGAATTCTAGGACTAGGAGTGTCGGTTGGAGATAAGGGAGGGGTCTCTTGTCTATCCCTTGAAACAGATGGACTTGTAAAAATTGAACTTCGAGCTCTAGCTAAAAACCTTCCCCTAGAATCTCTAGCTCTATGCATGTCATTTTTTTATTTTTCTTCAAGTCAAGTTAATAGTTCTTTTTCTTATCTACCAGTTCACTCTAGGTGCAAGAAGAGAGCATACTCAAGAAACTACCAAATCAATAACTTTCTCTTTTTTGATCCTCCAGATCACCTTGAAGTGCAAGAGGAGAGCATACTTTGATAGGTTATCAACTTCTTTCCTTGAAATTTTATGTTTTTTTTTTTCTCTAAGAATATGGCTACTTAATTTCACTTCCCCAGCAACGGCACCAAAATGTTTAGTCAATTTAGTGTTTCTAAATTGATGTCATTAATTGTCAACCTGGGGCTCGTAAGCTGATGAAGTGAAGGTGTACTATATGTACTTAAGCAACCTCTTAGATCTTTTTGTCGTTTGGGGGTGTTGTTTGTGGTCAATTGATCTTCCTAAGATGAAATGGAGTTTTTATAAACAGATGAGTGAGTGTGTGTTACAGGTGATTTCTAACTACCTTCTAAACTGCAAAGAAAAAGCTTGAAAGAAATAAATAACTTGAAATGAACTGAAAGAAAAGAACCACTTTCTAATGGCACTAGACACCATTCATGCTGCTGCAAATAAAAGGTAAGAAAATCACTTTAAAAACCAATGATAATGTTTATCTCTTCCTAACTCTCTGCTTCTAACATATGGTACTATGTAAAAGACGATTAGGAAGTAGTTAGAGATGAGTTTAAAAAGTGATCAAAAATGAGAAAAATCTACTTTAAAGACTAGTTATAATGTTCAGCTCTTCCTAACTCTCTGCTTCCAACATATGGTACTATGTAAAGCATGATTAGAAAGTAGTTAAAGATTAGTCTAAAAAGTACTCAAAGCCAGCTGTAATTTATTAGTATTCTGATCTCTAAAAGATGAACAATTTATGATAAAGAGACCATCAATATGTTAGCAAACAACTTTGAGAAACTAAACTAGAAATCAGCTATGAAAATAAAGTAAAGGCAGCAACTTTGAATCTGTCAACTGAAAATACCATCAGATATAAAGCAAATACACAAAGACAAAAACAATCCCGGGTTAAAAACCTGCAAAAGAAAAATGCTGATCAGTTTAAAATAAAGGCTGGAAATGATGACATGAAATCAAATGGTATGCTATTATACATGATAAAAGAAATAAAGATTATTGAAAGCATGAAAATGAAACCAAACACTATGTACACGGGCTGTCACAGATGGGGGCCCTCCATCCACGCAGCCAACTTGAAAGATCAGCTACTAAAATGTGAACAAAACAATCTTCTTTTATAAAAATATCATGTCAAAAATACAGTGAAAAGTGCTGTAGGAACAGCCTTCTTAAAACAGAGTTTTTATACAAAATCAGCGTAGCAATTACAATAATCCAAAAGCTAATCTACAAGCGTTGGTACACGCTTATTTATAAGCACAGAGGCAACTACTCTCTGCGTGAACTAAGCAACTACAGCTTAACCTATTAACTACGCAGCAACACGCAGTCATAGCTAATTAACTTGTGCAGCAAACACGTAGGTAACCCCGTGCACTTTTGAGGGAAACGGTCATCATGGGAGACAAATCTATGCTTGGATCCTATCTTTAGCTGTCCTCGTGGCATGGAAGAGGTGCCAGCTACAGTTTCGTGTCCCAACTGCTCACGGCTCTTGTGCCACCGTTCAGAACTTGACCGTTTGACCGAGGGAATACCTGCGTTGACCAAGGGCATTCGTGACTGGTTTGGCTCAACCAATAGCATACAATCCATGTGTACATCCAACCCAACATGCCCATGTGGCTCGTTCCTTGAGAGGACACGTGGAGCATATCAAACAACAAAAAGGCTGCGGGATCACCAGATGGCTGCGGAATCACTGAATGGCTGCGGAATTGCCAGACAACTGCGGAATCTCTGTAAATATGTCAAAATCTAAACAAAACAGTCACACATTAGCAAAGTTCACTTGATCATGCTTAAAGACATCTAATGTAATGATCTGGGTAGGTTTACAAGGAAAATGAGGCAAAAGAGAGAGATAAGTGAGGAAAAACTGTAGGTAATAATGGATGATTAGGTGCAAGTTAGAGGCTCTACAGCATGCATGGCTAGTTTTTTTAAATAATATGATGAAAATCTCTACCTAATTTATCTCAGGGAATATTCATGACAGATGTCCTTGAGGAATTGTATAATTGTTGAATCATACCTAAAACAATGAGTTTAACAATGAGTTTTAGCGTAACATGGTAACGGTTAAAAAAAAAATCCTATTCATTCCAATGATCTACTTCAGTCCAAGTTGTTTTTCTCATGGGCTGGGTTTGAAGAATTGGATAGTCTTGCTATCCCATGAACTGCAGGATTTATTTATTTATTTTTGTAATTTGGTTTGAAATGAAATGCCAAGAGTCCACAGCGATGTTCCTGGGTTTCCAGCTCTATTTCGAGGTTGTATGCTACCTTGCGGTATAATGGAGCAATCCTTCTATCTGTGACTATGCGAGGTTCATCTGCGGTCTAAGGAGTGCATATATGGAATTTTTGGCCAAGAGAAAGGGGTTTCAATCAATGTGTTTGTGTAGATTATTCATTGGGGTAGTATTGTGCAAGAGGAAGGGTTGCATTTTGGATTATAGGTGTATTTTCGGCCTTAAAGTCTTATCTAAGTGAAAATGCTTCATGTTGAATGCTAGAATCATGTTCAGACTCTTAATGAAATGACCTCTGTAATTCTCTACGGCAGATAAGGACAACATGAGATTTAATATTAATTGTAGCTCTTAGGAATTCTTTCTCTCCGTTGTAGCTAGCCCTCTTGGAAAATTTCACACAGTCTAAGATGTGGCCCTAGATCTTACATAAGCCCATACTTGCTCATCAATCTAAACATTCAAAAGTATTCACAAGTCTGGAAGAATTTTGCCAGTCTAGAAATTAGCCTATTACAATAATGTTCCATGTGGATGCTTCACGATATTGAAATCCTAAATGTGTGAATCAATCTCTTTGATAGCGTTTGCATCAAGCCGGTCTATTTGGAAAACACAGACCTGCTCATTATGATCATTGCATGACAACGATTATTTTCTTTTTAGGATTTATGAGCTAACTAGTGTTAATCTTTGCAAATGAGATCTCCTTGGCATGATCTTGTAGATCTGTGAAAGGATTCTTGGATTCATTGAAGTTTTCTCTCCAAATAACATTTAAAATACTTATGAAAAGGGTTCATTTCTTATAATAGATGCATCAGTATTTGAGGCTCATTTGCAAACCCTTGAGGCATGATAAGCTTTGATGGATCTGGAATTCTGGATGAGTTTGTAACTTCTATCATCATTATGCTTCATACTATTTAAGGTGGATTCATGAAGTTTAGTTCACAATTATAAAGGAATAATTGAACGTTGAAGTCATATGTAGGTATAACTATCTGAAGGATTGTTATAATCTCAAGGCAACAAACAGATCAGTATAACAACCAAGTTAAGCAAATGCAATTGATACCTCTACATTAGGTTGTGACCTAAATCTAAGGGATTGATTCTTATTCTTTGTCTCAATCTATGGAAGATTCTGGAGTAAATTTTTGTAGGTCTTTTGACAACAAAAGACTCCCTAATTTGTAGTATCTTACAATGTATTTATAACCTAAGCATGGAATCCTAATGGTCAAGGGATATAAGTTTGGTTGTTAACTCGGTCTCGTATCATTGTCACAATCTCAATATATATAGATTCCTTCAGGTTTGTTTATTTTCTGATGGTCTTAGAAGATTTTATTCCTATTTTTGTTTTAAAATGTATTGAGCTAATGCTCTTAAGTTTGTAAGAGCCAAATTAGCTCCATTGCTTCTACATTCCAGCAATTAAAAGTTGTGTTTGTACCTTGAAATTGAAAATTGTGTTTTGTATCCTAAAAATTGGTTCAGTTCCCTTCTGTACCCACGCAATTCACCATTACACATAGTGTTCTCTACACAGATCTAGAGTAGTACACACAAAGCTCCATGCTATGGTGGCCCTCACAATCCAACATTCTAGATCATAATTAATTTTGGCTCCTTCTCACGGCATTAATTCCCATCAAATCAACTAGACATCTTCTTTTCTCTACTCATAGTAGCCAATGTCCAATTCATATTATTACCCCATCAGAATACTCAATTTCTTCAGCGCTGGTCATTGGGAAAAATCTCCAAATGCTTCATTAAACTCAATGCAGACTCACAGTTACCTTATGCCCAAAATTAATTAACATATTAATACTCCAAGCTTGATCTCTCATGTTAGGAATTTACCTCCAAGCGATATTTTTGAGTTCTGGTGAAGTCAAAACACTTCGAAACCGAGTATATAGAATATATTTCACGTTGTGATGATCATTCCTGTGTGTTTCAATACCATTTAGCTTCGATTGAGATAACTGGGTTAGGAAAGAAAATGCTCAAAGTAAACAAAATTTAAACCCATGGCGACACAAGGCTCTCGCATTAACCCAAATTGTTTCCTGGATATGATGAAGAAGATAGAACGAAACAATGCAGATGAGAATTGACAAATTTCAAAGGCATTTGATCAATCACTTTCAATATTCTTTCTTCTCGACTTCATCATCCTGTCATTTCTGTTGCCTTCATGTAAAAAAAAATCAACATGGTTTGTTCACTAGGATTTTAATGAACTCAAAGTTCCAGTGGCCAGGAAGATTCCAGTTGCAATCAATGCACATTGCGTATGGAAAACTAATAGATTTGGTTTCCAACTAACGATAGTTTCTTCTTATCTCATGGCATGGCTTATCGGACAAATAAAAAATGGTGCCATGAAAATTTTGCAGATAGAAAACAAATTGAATCAGTTTCACCCACAGAAATCTATAATTATTAATTAATTATGCCAACAATGCTTTGCATCTGAGATTTGGGCGAGATTTTCGAGATCTGAGTGTAATTATTTGACATAAATTGATTGGGTTGATTTTCTAGATCTGAGTGTAATTATTCGACATAAATTGATTCGATTAAAGATTCAAATTGCTTAGTGTTTTAGAACTTAAGATGTTAATTGCCTCGGTCATCCCAATCAGGATACACCCACTTGATAAGGTCTGGTGGAGATTCTTTCTGCGGTGCAATAAGGTTGTCACACATCAAGATTGATTTGAACATTTTATGTAGTCAAATTGATGTTTGTCACCATATTATCCTCCAGTGCCCAAGATTTGTTCTCAACGTAGTGATGTAGCCCTAGCAACTTGGGGAAATTTCCCTAGAAAGGTATTGAACCCCAACAATGGTGTTTTTCCCAATTTGGTATGCACCATAGAATCTCTGCTAGAAAAATTTGATGGAAACATGGTTCTCAATCACCACCTCATAGAAGTAACGAGAGTGGACCAGACGAGCCCAAAACTGCTAATGCTGGAGCTTATGACGAGGTATCTGGTATAAATACTCCTTTCGGTGCTTTCTCTGAAATAAAGCAATGCTTATTGCTCACAGATAAGAAACCGCTAGTGTTTATTTTTTTCACACAAAAAAAAACTCTCTCTACACTTTTAGGGTTTGTTTGTTTCTATTCTCAAGGTTAACAGAGTTTCGATTTGTTTTTTTCTTAGCTAAACCAAAGGAAAAATGAAGTTGTAACTTTTGAAATCCCACTTTTCAAGCAATCTTCATAAGAGTTGTATAGATTTTGCGTTGAACTCTTGATATTTTCCCCTGTATCTTCAAGTCCCCAACAACAATGACAATACTAATATCTGAATATTATGCATTGTGCTAAGTGGATCTATTTGTTTCTCTTTCTCAAAATGATCAATATAATATCAGTTTCATGTTCTCTAAGTATGCATATTCATTTTAGCTGGCTTAATTGTTTTTCTAAAGGTAAATGATTTTTTTTTTTAATAAGACAATGGGCTTTGGCCGCTGAGAAATTTAGATGTTGGTTTTCCTTGCTAACTTGGAAGTATTTCCCTCAGTGCGTCACATGCATTGTACCAGCTTATCAGTTTCAATTCTTAACTTGTATGTCTTTTGAGATTCTGAGGAATATAAGTCGTTGATTTTACTACAGCGTTGACATAACTAGATTCTTTTGAAATGCATCCAGTCAATCATTATACTCATTTTCAATGACAATATCTCTATTAAAACATGCAAGGCAGAGTCATATAGACCCTGGAAACTGTATTGGTCTCAAAAATGGTTGTAGGTTTTGGAAATGGCACTTTCAATTTTTATTAAACAGGAAACGAGGCACTAGATAGTATCAAGAATATTTTGATATATTATTTAAACACCTCGACATATATAATAGTTAAGTCTAGTGAAAATCTTTGATAGTTGATTTTGGCATAAAGTTAAAAGGATTAATGATGTTTTAACTGTCTTTCATAATTCTTAACTAAGGAGTTTTTGAAATGTGTCTAAATGATATTTCAAACATTTAGTCGAATGGATTAGGAAATTCAGGTTCTACTTCAATCAATATTGTTTTCCACATATAGGTATTTCTCAGAGATTATTTTCTTCACATATATATTTAAATTATAACTCTGTGCAATGCATTTTTGTTTTTGTTTTTCTCAATCCAAAAATGGAGAGACCAAATTGAACATTGATTATCCAATCAATTATATTTGCAACTGTACCTTCAATTTCTCTCATTTTTCAATCATAATTCTTTTTAAAGGGACTTACTGGAATACCACCCTTACTGGAATATTAGCTAAATTTAAGACAAATAGAAACTTCAAAGAAATATCTAAACATGCAATTTTATAATACTTTAAGTAGCATATTGTTCCTTTCTTCAGTCCATTCTCTTTTATCTTCTTAGACATCTTCCAAATGGTTCAACAATATTTTGACCCTACATTTTCCTATTCATTGGATATACTCCGTGTAATTTTTTTAGGATATTAAACAATGCACAAACATTTTGTGATATATCTGAATAAATAAATGATAGTTACAACATGTGTAGAATAAATGTATATTTATATATCGAACTGCTAAAGCTACAGAATCAAAGACTCTGTTTAGGGTGGTATTGAAATATACAACTGAGAAGCCCTCATCCTTAAAATGAATTGGCTAATGCACATCTTTTATGATAATGTGCTCAATATGTATATATAATAATATAATGATTAAAAATCACGAGATAATAATAATAAAATAAAACCTAAGAATAAGTTTAACTAATGAAACTAGTTCCATCCCATTTCAATAAGTTGTCCTTTTTCATTATATAATACCAAAAACTTAATCTTGACTTCGTCATATGCTAATTTTCTTGGTTTAGGCTTTATGAGTGGTTGGATGTGAAGCATTATTTCAAAAATTAATAACGAGTTAAAAGTGCCACATTAAGAATTGACATATGGAAATTATGTTTTATGTATAATATCTTGGTTGAATTTAATATTTACATCAATTGTATAGAATTTTTATATATTTGTCAATAATTAAATATTGATTGCAAAAGGATGTTTTTTTTATGGGTACATGAAAAGTTAGGAGTGTGTTTTAAAATATTATTAAATTAATTTGTTTTGAAATTTTTAATAATAATTTGAATTAAATTATAGTTTTCATAAATATCATTATTGATATAAATATATATTATAATTTGGATATCATATTTTCAATAGGTTGCTATGATAATTTGATAATTTATTTAATTATTTATGCATGAGTAAGTGAAGTGGAGTGGTCACTGGTCACAAGTTGTGATCACTTAATAGTATCCTTGGGTTTTCTTTGAAAAAGGTTGGGATCTTTCTTTGGAGATGAACTTGAGTGATAGCAGGGATGTCACTATCTCTTTCTTGATAGGTGAGGTGTGGTAGGTGTTATAACCAATTTGATTCCTCTCGATAGTTTTGATTCCTTGGATTGGGAAGTATGTTTTTGTTTGATTGGCATAACTTCCTTATTTAGAGTATTCTTCTTTATGCCCAATTCAATGCTCGATATATTATCGACTGCATGTTTAGATTCTTCCATTGTTAGGTCATGTGCCACATCATCTCTAACTAGTTGAGACACTAACATCATTGCTTACTAGGATATTATCTATAATTAAGTAATGTGGTGATGTTTCAAAGAGTTTCTTGGTTGGATGAACTCCTAGGAACTATTCATTGAAGACTACATCTTGACACACAATCACTTGATTTGTAATTTATCTAATTATTTATTTATTTGCAACTGCTAATAAGAATGTTTTAATTTTTATCTCTTTTGACATCAAAGTCCTTCATCTTTTTGCTAGCTCGTGAGCTTAATTTCACCATTTGAATTTCTTATTCTTACTTGTCCACCTCTTTCGACATTTTTTTGCCGATGGCCTAAATGAAATGCTACAAATATAATTTTAGGGAACATACTGACAAGGGTCCAAAATGACACTTATTGAGATATTGGGGAAAATATTGCAGAATTATCAGAAGGGATAACTTAGAATTTAAGACTTATGAAAATATCAAACGTATGGACAACTCCAAGACTCATTGGAATAATTTATACGATGTTTTTTTCTACGACAATATTATTGCAACTTCTATGACAATGAACTCTATCATATGCAATGATGATCATACAAATCACTTTGTGTTACATATTGTCCCCGACATTATCACTTATAGGGTCATGTAGACGTAGTTTGAAATGAACGACTATAATTGGAAGCTATAGGAGTACAGTGTGTGGATGACTTTACTTGGTTGAAAGCATCATATATTAATTGTACCATGAGATGAATATTGATTGTGATTATCTTGCCCCTTGTTTTGTTGTTGCTTAGTCCATAAAAAAAAAATTGGGCTACAATGTTCCCCAGATATAGTCCTTTAGTTTATAACAGAATTCATGGTATAGATACCTTGGGAAAATTATAACCTACCCACCAGAAGGTTAGCAAGAGTTTTAGGAAGGTTTCCTAGGATATGTGTCATCCTTTTCCTTTATGTTCTAAGGACTTCGGGACGAAGTCCATTGTTAAGAGGGGGTGTATGTAGTGCCCACTCTAGTTTCCTAACCCTAATATGACATTATCTTAGATACTTTATTCTTTGAGCACCTCAGGTTGAGGATCTGGACACAAGATTCTATTATTAGTGATTGTGATATTAGTGGTTGTGATGTTTATGTATGTTCTCCATTGACATTATGATGATGATAGCTTTGATGGATAGGTATGTTTTCTATTGATGTTACAATGTTGATAGATTTGATGGATATGTATGTTTCCATTGATGTTATGATGATGATATCCATGATGGATGTATCCCCTATGTTACCTACTTGCATTAGTTCTGGTTCACAATGAACAATGATGCGAATGACTAGGTGAAGGCGATGATGTTATTATGACAATGGATAACACTGAGAAACCTTGTTACTGATGATTATTGAACATGGCAGGAAACCACCAGAGGCACTCGTATATGACGAGTTGACAACACCTGTTTTGATGAAAATTTATATTATTTTATCTTTGAAATTCTAAGTCAATTTTGAAACCTGCTATATATGTTTATCTATATTCTGATGATATGTTAGTGGTTGCAGGCACATATTAGTTGCTTGGCCGAATGACTCACATATAGGTGATGGGGTTGTACAAGTGGATGGAACTACGTGGGAGGGGTGGGACAGTGTCCCTGATCTCACCCACTAGCACTCCCGCCATGACTTGGGCTGGAAAGGTTGAAACACCTTCGCCTTGAAGATCACAATGCCATGAGGGTAGGTCCCAAAGTTGGGTCGCTCATGAGGATTTTACCGGGGGGTGCGCATCTAGGCGGATTCCTTGATCCCTGACACCATTAGCCTCACTATAGTAGGCAACATAAGAGATGATAGTGGTCTATGACGTTGCACCTATACTTTCCCCTCGTAATCGCTGAATGCTTGAAGGGCAAGTGGCGTGGCACCCTTGGAACTTCAAGGGAATTTCTTGAAGGGCACGACCAACTTGGCACCCTTGGCATAAAAAATAAAATGTTAGGAATGACATCATTGGAACTTCAAGGGAATTTCTTGAAGGGCACGACCAACTTTGCACCCTTGGCATCACAAATAAATTGTTAGGTGTGGCACCCTTGGAGCTTCAAGGGAAGTTCTTGAAGGGCATGACCAAACCTAGCACCTTGGAATCATTAAAAATAAATAAATTAATAAATATAATCAAGAAATGAAAACTAGGTAAATTTACATCAAGGGTAAATGATGTTAGAAACTGAGGTAATTAAATCAAGAATAAAACTTGGGTTAAGAGGATCATAGGAAGAAAATAAAATATTTTATCTTAAAAACTCTACCCTCCCCATGTTGGAAAATATTAGGTAGATTATGTAGTTTAATTAGGTAAAAAGGGGAAAGAGGGACATAAATGTAAGGATAAAGATTAATCCTAAAATAGTTAAACCTAATTAAGAGAAGAGGATGGTGAATTAAAATATGGTTAATAAATTAAATTTTAGAGAATGTAGAGAACCTCCATGTGGCAACAACCAACATAAGAATATCCATCTAAGAGATAACTTGAGTTAAATTATGGAGTAGATAGGGGATCAAATATTGACACATTAATTGACTTTAGTAAGGAACACAAATTAAGGAGTAAAAAGGGAGATCAAGAGACAACTAGGAGAAGAAATAGGAATCTTGTTGAGGTGAGGAAAAATATTATTTTTAATTTAAAATTTAAGTAAATAATTTTGGAGATCCTTGATGAGAGAGTGACACATGGGTGGGTGAATAATCAAACAATTGAACTATTAAAAATAATTAATTATGCATGACATGCCAAGTGTCACCTATGAGGACTCCTATAAAAGAAGGGGTAAGCCATGGGAGAAGGGACCTTTTGGGAACACTATTGTTGGTTGGCTGAGACTATGTTAGAGCAGTGATTATGATACTATAGTGAGTTTGGTGAGGTAGAGGATTTTAGAGAGGGGACTCTTGAGCCAAGGAGTGCTTTCCTCTACCAGCTATTGCATTCCTCCATTGTACAACCCCATTGCAGCTCGGGGGTTCGTGGGGAAGAAGAGTACCCAAGTAGTAGGCTAGGAGGTTAACTGGTGGGTCATTACATTCGGTTCAAGTATGTTGTCATTCACACTTGGAGGTGGCCAATAGCAAGGGAAAACTGGTAACTACAATTCAAGTGGAGTCTCATCTTCTGGTGAATAGTACATATGTGTTACAATATTCTTTTGTATGATTTCTTTATGGCCTTAGTTAAAAATTTTATGATATGTTTAGCGAAATGAAAATTTAAGGATGTGTTAGATAGTGCTGAATAAATTTGAATTCCCAGTGTTTTTTTCTTCTGGTTGTATTTTATTGGTATTTATTTAAAAAAAATAAAATAATATATATAGTTTAGAACTGGTCCTTACACGATGGGGCACATGTTTACAAATCAAAATCAGAAATTTGATATAGGTGAACCTTTGAAAATCTATACGGGTCCATTAAGACCAAGTCGCGTATACACACAAGTTTAGCGAAGAAAAGTAGCATATGGTTTTTGCACCATGGTATTCTAAATACCAAGGGCCTTACCATGGTATTGACCCATATTAATTAGCGTGAAAATGGATATTGATCCCATCAAAGATTACTACCAACACCAGTGTTGTTTTGACTCGTGGTATTGGATAAGGGATAAACTATATAAAGAGGTGAAGATCAAAGTGTTGAGAATGCAAGAAGATGATGGAGCTTAGTGGAAAGGAGTCACCTTCACTAAGTGGGCCCACAGGCAAATTATGGCACAAAGTCTATTTTTATACTATGTATACTTTTAGACATATGGATCATGGTCTATGAGTTGCAGGATGCTGTTTATGGATGATTGGTCATGTTGGGAAAAATAGATGGACTTCTATTTCTGGTTCACAGCAGGAGTGATCAAAGTCTATTTTTAGACTGCCATGTTAAAAATAGAAAAGTCAAATATTATTGTCTCATAATAATATTTAGACTATAAACATTATCTTATCCTCTTGGAGCACTTCAGTTTGAGCTACAGATGTGGCACATGCAGCCGTCAGAAGGAAATACACTTTTCTTGTGAGTTAGTTGAGGTATTGCATGCAGGACTTCAGTTAGAACTCAAGCAGTTGAGTTCTGTGGAGTTGGATGTGGAGTTGATGGAGTTGTGTTCAGTTTGACTTTGTTAAACTAGTTGTAATTAGTCTAACTTCAAATAGACTAGTGATGAGTGATGTGAATTAATTGATTAAATTAATTCACTAATTATTAACTCATAATGCAACTGAAGAATACATCAGTTAACTCAGTGCATGTACAGTTCAGTGGTGACAGGTGTTAGAGGTTGAGATTTCTATCAGTTGTGACTATAGTTGTGCATGAGGTCTTGCACAAGCAATGTATTGAGTATGCCCATGAGAATTGCCCAGTATATGCCCAGTAGAATAGCCCGTGCTCACATGGTTTCCAATGTGAGTGATTCTCAACAGGTATTGTGCAATAGAGGTAGGCAAAGCAGTGGAGAAGATTTGAACGTGTGACTTGTTCGGATCTGAGCTAGTTTTGTGTGTAACAGGTGGAGATAGTGTTGGATACTTGTGAGGAGTATTGTACTATGTAATGTTACATGTTCTCAATCATTAATATACAGATAGTGTGGGGTTTTCAGCTGTAAGCTTTCCCCGAGATACATACTGTGTTAATGTGTGCATGCTATTGATGTTTCATTGTTTTCGATGCTGCTAAATTGATGATCAACGTAGAGGAGGTTATGTATTATGCATGTATTCCGCAATAGTGTATAATCAGGATAATCTTCGTGAATAAGTGTTTATTATTCAAAATTTCTACATCGTATCGGAGCTATTGATCATCAGATCTACTATTTAGGAAGTGTTTACATTCTATTTCTTCAAGCAGAGTCTGTAATTGGGCCAGGTAGCCTCTGGATTCATCCTTCCTTTGGAAGGTGAGATATCCGGTAAAAGCCCATACAGTCAATCTCTGTGCAATAAATACTTTGTTCTCATGAATTCTAGATCAGAGGCGGTTGAGTTTGGAGTTGGTGGAATTCGAATTTGCAGTAGTGTTTTCTTGGTGTCAACGTTGCAATGTATTTCAACGGATTGCGATTGGAGTATGCTCTTGAGGGCAGCTCGAACTATATTGCACGGAAGGACACGATGGAGGCAGTGTTGGATGATAACGGGCTGAAGGATTTCATAGAGGCTGATGTCCCAAAGCCTACTGATGCTGCACAGGTTGATGCTTGGCAAAAGAAGACAACAAAGTGTCGAAGGATTCTGTTGGAGGGCATGAAGGATCACATTGTGTCTAGCCTGCATGGAAAGGCTTCTCCATACTTGATGTGGAAAGCGTTAACAAATCTATTCCAAATCAAGAGTGATCAGAGGAAGCTGGCGCTCAAGGAAAAGCTCAGAAACATCAAATGTGAGAAGGGAGACAGTATGCCCAAGTATCTCACAAAGTTCACTCAGTGCAGAGATGAGCTGGGAAGTGTGGGGGTGACTGTCGATGATGAGGACTTGGTGATCTTGGCTTTCCTTGGTCTTCCGAAGAGTTGGCATTCCTATCAGGACTCTGTCAATGGTCGGGAGAAACTGCCAGGATGGGAGAGACTTTGGTTAGATCTTGTGCAGGAGGAGATCAAGCAGAATACCAGGGACGGATCTTCATCAAAGGGAAATGATGAAGAAAATTGCGCTTTGGCTGCCAAAGCAAAGAAGGGGAAGAGCAAGAAAGCTCCTCAGTCTGGTGCGAAAGGTCAAGAAGCAGGACATGTCCAAGGTGAAGTGTTTTCACTGTCACCAGCATGGACACTATGCCACTAATTGTCCGCAGAAGAAGAAGAAGAAGCAAGCTGCTGGATTTGCAGTAGGAGAGGCTCTAGCCTCGCAGTTTGAGCTTGATTTTTCATTGATCGCATGCTTGGTTTCAAGTGTGATGGGATCGGTGTGGTTCTTGGACAGTGGTGTGTCTTTTCACATGATAGGAGATTGATATTTGTTTTCTGATCTAGAGGACAAAGATCTTTTAGTGCACATCGAGATGGGCGATGATGGTAGATACAGTGTGACCGGTATCTGTACCATTTTGGTATCGGTGTGGTTGAGTTTTTGAGTTGGTGGAATTCGAATTTGCAGCAGTTTTTTCTTGGTTTCAATGTTGCAGAGTCTTTCAACGGATTGCGATTGGAGTATGCTCTTGAGGGCAGCTCGAACTATATTACATGGAAGGATATGATGGAGGCGGTGTTAGATGATAATGGGCTGAAGGAGTTCATAGAGGTTGAGGTCCCAAAGCCTACTGATGCTACCGAAGCTGAGGTTTGGCAAAAGAAGACAGCAAAGTGTTGAAGGATTCTATTGGAGGGCGTGAAGGATCACATTATGTCTAGCCTACATGGAAAGGCTTCTCCATACTTGATGTGGAAAGAGTTGACATATCTATTCCAAAGCAAGAGTGATCAGAGGAAGCCTCTCAAGGATAAACTCAGAAACATTAAATGCGAGAAGGGAGACAGTATGCCCAAGTATCTGACGAAGTTCACTCAGTGAAGGGATGAGCTGGGAAGTGTGGGGGTGACTGTCGATGATGAGGACTTGGTGAGCTTAACTCTCCTTGGTCTTCTGAAGAGTTGGAATTCCTATCAGGACTCTGTCAATGGTAGGGAGAAATTGCCAGGATGGGAGAGACTTTGGTCAGATCTTGTGTAGGAGGAGATCAAGTGAAATACCAGGGACATATCTTCATCAAAGGGACCTGATGAAGAAAATTGCGCTTTGGCTGCCAAAGCAAAGAAGGGGAAGAACAAGAAAGCTTCTCATTCCGGTGCGAAAGGCAAGAAGCAGGACATGTCCAAGGTGAAGTTCTTTCACTGTCACCAGCACGAACACTATGCCACTAATTTTCCGCAGAAGAAGAAGAACAAGCAAGCTGCTGGATTTGCAGCAGGAGAGGCTCTAGCCTCGCAGTTTGAGCTTGATTTTTCATTGATCACATGCTTGGTATCAAGTGTGATGGGATCGGTATGGTTCTTGGATAGTGGTGCATCTTTTCACATGACAGGAGATCGAGATTTGTTTTCTGATCTGGATGAGAAAGATCTTGGAGTGCACATCGAGATGGGCGATGATGGTAGATACAGTGCGACCAGTATCGGTACCATTTCCTTTGAGAGGGAGTCTGGTAAACCCTTTGTATTGAAGGAAGTGATGCATGTTCCAGGATTGAAGAAGAATCTTATCTCTGTGGCGATGTTAGAAGACAAGGGATATGATGTTGTTTTCAGCGAGGGAAAGGCTTTCCTGCACAACAAGACAACTGGAGAAACCCCGAAGATAGGGGTTCGAGTGAGAAACCTTTATCAGTTGCATGTAGATGGATGCACAATAATGGAATGCAAGGCAGAAGGATTGATGAGCTGGGAAGATGGTGAGCTGTGGCACAGGAGATTGGGTCACCTTCACCATGGAGCCTTGAAGATACTGTAGTAGATCACTACAGGGCTTCCTAAAGGCAATCTTGCGCAGTCAGATTGGTGCAAGGGGTGTACTTTGGGAAAGTTTGTGAAAGCCACCTTTCACGAGAAGGATAGTCGCGCCATGACAATCCTTGAGATAATTCACACAGATGTGTGTGGACCTTTCTCAGTAGCTTCGACAGCAAAACACAGGTATTATGTGATTTTTGTTGATGATTTCTATCGTAAGTGATGGATCTTCTTCATGCAGAAGAAGAGCGAGACATAATCAAAGTTCTGTGAGTTCAAAGCGTTGGTCGAGAAGGAGTCGAGGAAGAAGGTGAAGGATCTTAGGAGTGATAATGGTGGTGAATACATCTCTGGCGAGTTCAAGGATTTCTGTTGTGCAGAAGGGATTCGAAGAGAGCTCATAGATCCCCATAACCCACAGCAGAACGGGGTTGCTGAGCGGAAGAACAGAACGATCGTGGGTGCTGCATGGGCGATGTTGCATGATCAGGGCCTACCCCTTCACTTGTGGGTGGAAGCATGCAATACAACAATTTATGTGCAGAACCATTGTCCTCACAAGATACTTGGCATGAGTACACCCAAGGAGGCTTATTCTGGTAAGAAGCCTGATCTTTTTCATTTGAGGATTTTTGGTGCTAACATTTACATGCATGTGACGAAGGATGCCAGGAAGAAGTTGGAGCTGACCGCACAGGTTGGGATATTTGTGGGGTACACTGATACGCCCCACAACTATCGTGTGTATTTGCCAGACAACGGTAAGACTGTTGTGTGACGGGATATAAAATTTCAGGAGGAGAAAGCCATGAAGTGTTCGCTTGAGAGGGAGCTACACTTGCATGCAGATGAGGAGCTCTTAGTTCCTAAGGATGAGCTTCAGGATGTGGATGAGCCACAGGACAAGGTTCATGGAATGGAAGAGACCACTCATGTAGCGACAACCATTAGAGGGCGAAAGCGCTTGACAGAAGCTGAGCGACTGGCTCAAGATGCAGAGAAAGTTGTAGGACCACCTACAGCCCAACGCAGGTAGAGACAATCACCTGATCGGTACACTGGATACATGGCTCTTATGAGCAAATGTGTTGTGACTGAGCCATCCTCTTTCGAGGAAGCTGTGGAGGATCCCGCATGGGTAGACGCCATGGTGGAAGAGTATGATTCGATTGTCAGAAATAGTGCATGGGAGATTGTTCCTGGATCAGAAGGGAAATTAGTGGTGGGTTCAAGATGGATCTACAAAGTTAAGCAGGCAGCTGACGGGAGTGTGGAGAAGTACAAGGCAAGATTTGCTGCCCGAGGCTTTTCACAGATAGAGGGGATCGATTATGAGGAGACTTTTGCACCTGTCGCAAGGTATTCTTCCATACGGACGATTCTTGCTCTCTCAGCATAGATGGGATGGAAAATTCATCAGATGGATGTGAAGACTGCGTTCCTCAACGGAGTCATTGAGGAGGAGGTGTACATTGAGTAGCCTGAAGGTTTTGACATCTTCAGCAGCGAGTCGCATGTGTGGAGGCTCAAGAGAGCGTTGTATGGGTTGAAACAAGCACCACGTGCTTGGTACGCATGGATAGACAGTTATTTCACCGGGCTTGGATTCTCCAAGAGTGAGGTGGATCCTAACCTATACTAGATTATGGTGGAGGGTAAGTTACTTATCATTGTACTTTATGTAGATGATTTGATTCTAACGGGTAATGAGCTGTTGATACTTTCATGCAAGGATGATCTTGCTAAGGAGTTTGAAATGAAGGACTTGGGCCTCCTTCATTATTTCCTGGGATTGGAAATTTGGCAGCGCAGTGATGGACTATTTGTTTCTCAGGGTAATTATGCTCGGGAGATACTAGAGAAGTTCAACATGCATGGTTGTAAGCCTGTTGATACTCCTCTTCTTGGAGGTTGGAGGAAGGAGGATGCCACTTCAGCAGACGAAGTGGATGCCATTGTTTATCGACAGTTAGTGGGGTCACTTATGTATCTGGTCAATACACGACCCGATATATGCTATGCTGTTAACCAGCTTTCACAAGCTATGGTTAAGCCTACCAAGCTCTTCTGGAAGGCAGGCAAGCATGTATTACGTTATTTGAGAGGCACATCGGGATATGAATCTTGGTACAGACAGGAGGATGCAGATTGGGCAGGGAGCTCAATGGACGACATCAGGTACCATCATATCAGAGATTGTGTGTAGTGGAGAATCATGTTACTTTCATACATTCCAACAGAGGATCAGGATGCTAATATCTTGACGAAGGCACTCACCAAGAGCAAATTCGAATGCCATTGAGGTAGGATAGGGGTTGCTGATAATCCATATCTTGTTGAGAGGGAGTGTTGAGAATGCAACAAGATGATGGAGCTTAGTGGAAAGGAGTCACCTTCACTAAGTGGGCCCGCAGGCAAATTATGGCGCAAAGTCTATTTTTAGACATATGGATCGTGGTCTATGAGTTGTAGGATGTTGTTTATGGATGATTGGTCATGTTGGGAAAAATAGATGGAATTCTATTTCTGGTTAATAGCAGGAGTGATCAAAGTCTATTTTTAGACTGCCAGGTTAAAAATAGAAAAGTCAAATATTATTGTCTCATAATAATATTTAGACTATAAACATTATCTTATCCTCTTGGAGCACTTCAGTTTGAGCCATAGATGTGGCACATGCAACTGTCAGAAGGA
This sequence comes from Pinus tabuliformis, assembly GCA_031772625.1. NCBI lineage: Eukaryota > Viridiplantae > Streptophyta > Pinopsida > Pinales > Pinaceae > Pinus > Pinus tabuliformis. The sequence goes on along the minus strand of CM062820.1, from coordinate 1,528,305,031 downwards.
AATACACTTTTCTTGTGAGTCAGTTGAGCTATTGCATGCAGGACTTAAGTTAGAACTTAAGCAGTCGAGTTCTGTGGAGTTGATGGAGTTGTGTTCAGTTTGACTTTGTTAAACTAGTTGTAATTAGTCTAACTACAAATAGACTAGTGATGAGTGATGTGAATTAATTGATTAAATTAATTCACTAATTATTAAATCATAATGCAACTGAAGAATACATCAGTTAACTCAGTGCATGTACAGTTCAGTGGTGACAGGTGTTAGAGGTTGAGATTGCTATCAGTTGTGACTATAGTTGTGCATGTGGTCTTGCACAAGCAATGTATTGAGCATGCCCATGAGAATTGCCCAGTATATGCCCAGTAGAATAGCTTGTGCTCACGTGATTTCCAGTGTGAGTGATTCTCAGCAGGTATTGTGCAATAGAGGCAAGCAAAGCAGTGGAGAAGATTTGAACTTGTGACTTGTTCGGATCTGAGCTAGTTTTGTGTGTAACAGGTGGAGATAGTGCTGGATACTTGTGAGGAGTATTGTACTATGTAATGTTACATGTTCTCATTCATTAATATACAGATAGTGTGGGGTTTTCAGATGTAAGCTTTCCCTGGGATACATACTGTGTTAATGTGTGCATGCTATTGATGTTTCATTGTTTTTGATGCTGCTAAATAGATGATCAACGTAGAGGAGGTTATGTATTATGCATGTATTCCGCAATAGTGTATAATCGGGATAATCTATGTGAATAAGTGTTTATTATTCAAAATTTCTACACAAAGTGCTAAGAGTGCAAGTGATGGAAATATAATGAAGAGTTAGATCAAAAGAAAATATGCATGTTATGGGTTTTTGATGCTTTTCTTGATCTAAACTAAAGTATGCACTTGAGTGTTTGATGATGGGTGAGATCCAATAGATCTGAAATAATTATGCGCTAATGAATACAATGATGGATCAAGATCATGAGACCTGAAATGACTTTTCATTATATGATTTTCTCATGGGTTGGCTAGATATAAGTACTGATGCATGTTTTTTTATTGAATATTATGATTTGGGTCTTTCTGAAGTTCTGAAGAGCTACAAAATTTGAGGTCAAAATTACAGATCTATATGTTGGTTGGTCTCGGGAAAAGTGCATATACACCTCGGTTAGCTTCTTCAAAGTCGCGTATACAAAGTAAGTGGTTTTTGTTCATAAATGACTGATCAATCTGATCAATTCTATTGCTTCTCTGTTGTTTGTCAATGATGTCCTCATGATTGGTCTAGGTTAAGTGATAATGTCTGAAGTAGAAATGATTGAATGATGAAGTTGAATTTGGTTACTTGATGATTGAATTGATTGAAGAATGTTAAGATTACTTGTTGATTATGATTGAAGATCATAGATAGCTCTGTGATTGGTTCAGATTGTTGTAGTAGATCTGAGTATGATTCAGTGTTCTTTTCAGAAATTGCAGTGGTCAATTTTTCAATTTTCAGTATATTAAGATCTGTATGCAGGTTTCTCTACAAAAAAGCGTGCATGCATGTGGGTTGCCTTAAGTGAAGCAGCATATATATTTTGGCATTTGAATGATCAGGGTTGCAGTTGATTCTGTGTGTTGATGCAATATTCCGAGTTCAGTTCCATGTACTGGTTATAATGACCTGACTATTCCAGTTGATTGGTTGAGATTTGATTAAGTGTCAGTTGATTGGGTATCGGTGAATGGTTGAATTGTGTCAGAGATTGATGATTGGGTTTCAGTGATTGGTTGATTCAGTTGTCTCAGAGATTGATGACTAAGTTACTGTGATGAGTTATAGTTTGATTATTGATTTTTGAGCTTAAGTGTTGATATTGGATCTAGTGTGAAAATTCATGAAACGTGGTCCATGGATGATGCTCACGGTTGGAGCCTTTAGCGAGGAAGTCGAAGCTTCCTGTCGGTAGTAGCTAGTAATCGAATAAGGGGGTTGGAGGTCCCTTACAGTAGAAGAAAGAGAATGATCGTAGGTTTTAGCCTTCTATAGGTGGGTGCCTGTGTACTGGTATGAGTCTACACTAGTACAAGATTGCAAAAAGATTTTTCTTTATATTAAAAAGAAGATAGGGACAACAACAGCAGGTGGTTTTTTCCCTCATTGGGTTTCCACCTAAAATCTTGGTGTTCATATGTGTGATGGTTTATTTTATTCTTACAACACATGGTCATTGTCTATATAATGTTTAATAGAGTACCGATGCACTGGTTGAAGACAAACATATGGTGAATTAACTGAAACATAAGTTTACTGGATATATGCTAGTTGTGTTAAGAACAATCGCGTACACATGTGAGTTCATTTCAGTAAATTTGCGTATAGAAATGAAAATATGAAATGAAAAAGTTATTGATTTGAAAACACTGATTCACCCCCCCCCCCGCCCCCACCAAGTATTTTTCCCAACAATACGGAACTGGTTATTGACAGGACATGGTGAAAATAAAACATTTTCAAAGAAAAATATCTAGGGGAATAGGTCTTAAAGATCCTCCTGAAACCATCGCTTTGGTTTACTTGAAAAGAGTCCCAAACCATCTCTGAAATGAAATAAGTCACAGTAATAAGCCCCGTCTCCAAGTCATAATCATATTCTCAATAGTGGTGATGCTTCCTCCAAAAACCCTCATTCAGATGATTTGTTTGCAAACATGTATTGGAAGCAACAATATCTTCTCACTATTCCTTGTCTCGAACATAAAATTAGTCAATTAGTTTATGAAAATGAACAATTGAGGGTTGCATTCGAGAGAAAAGATAAGTCAAGTGAACACAAATAATATTTTTTGGAAGGTAAGACCAGGTCTAATGACACTCACATTGTGATAAATTCATTGAACTTAAAGGTCACCATCTCCTCCAAGTTAGAGGAACCTAGTACTTGAAAATATTCAATTTGTTTGAAAAATAAATGTAGGTAATATTTCTTTTATTTAGTTTGTTAAATTAAAAAAAAAAAAAATCACTAATTTTTTTTAGTTTATGTAGCAGCCATTTTAGTCTTATTATCATCTTATCTAATTTTACATATATTTTCTTCGCAATAGATCTTCAATGATGGGAAGGAAGCTTTCTTGGACAATATGATTTGAGATGCTTCTACCCAATGTGTGTTCGCTCATAACCTAGTAAGGTATTTTTCCTATCATATGCCTTATGTTGATTTTCTTTTGGTCTGAGAAGGCCTGAACTTGATAAATTTATTTTTATTTTCTGTAACCAAATGACTCAGACATATTTATATTTAATTTTTATTGTAAGGCTGAGGACCTTTTGGTTATATAAACTCTTGGATTCAATTGTAAAAGTGATATGAAAGGGGAAAGTACAGGTAAATAAATGTTTTTTAATATATGATTGTGGAATATTTTTATTTTTATACAGTGAATTGACTTGGTTGGATTCATTTAATTTATTTCATCTCTATGTTTCTGATCCAGGTGGCTCCAGACACATGCAAAAGTCCAAGAGGACTCAGGAAGGGTAAAAAATCAAAGTGTTTGGATTCTACTCGAACTAGGTTCATGTTGAAGATCTCGTCGTTGTGATCGTGGTGGTGTGAATGGTTCGTCAAACTGAGTTTGTATTCGAAAGCTAGGAGCAGTCAAAGATCAGGGTTGAATTGGGTGACTGGGCAGGCTTAAGGAGGCAACAATTTGGATGAAATCCGGCCATCAAATTCCGTCCAACCTAGTCCAGATTCCAGGTGAATTTATGGCCTACTTAAATTGACTCCTTCAGCCAATTTTTGGAATTTTAAAAAAGAACTAATTGTTTTTATATAACAAAAAAAAAACATATTTTTGGGGTGGCCCCAATGGCCATCATATGCATACATAACAAATTTTTTTGAATTAAAAGGCCGATGGGCCATGAACCCCACCGGTCTAACCATACCATAAAAGAATATAAATTTGGGGTGGGCGGGCCACCTCCGGTGGACCCAGCCCACACCCCTATCCAACCTCATAGATATGCATAATAGTTAGTGTGGGGCCGATGGGGATTGAACCCACCTGATCCATGTCGGCCAACCCCCACCGGGCATCCCCATGAGTCAACCAAACCAACACCCCCTCGTACCATAATAATGGCTCATACACATTTTACCAGCGTAGGTTAAGGGGTGGGCCGCCCATGGTGGACTCAACCCCATCAATCATTAAATGCGCCTAATTTTAAAACAAAAGAAACTACAATGTGTAAAAAATGGAGGGGCAGGGTTTGACCACCCGACCCCTCCTCAACAAACTGCTTAAGATTTCAATTGCACCAAAACTACCTTCTTGGTGGATCCGCCCTCCAAACCTTAAATGTACTTAGTTGCTCAGTGCATGGGGGAAGAAGGAGCACGCACACAGTTCAAGGCAGGTTAATTTGCAGGTGGCGGAACCATGAGTAGTGCAAAGGGAGGGGAAGAACCATGATTTGAGCAATTTCTCCAAGGGGCCTGATTTTCATTTTGTCAGTTTTTGACAAATTTTATATGGTTTCAGCATTTCTTGATGCCACGAACTCAACGGTGCTTTTCGTTTCTCCATCAGAGGTCTGCAATTTTTGGGCTTCTTTAATTTTGGAGGTATAAGGTCGTCATTTTGGTTTTGATGTAGTTTTATTATTTTGCCATCTAATGAAAATAGGCCCTCCCCACTAATTCGAGCAGGGCCTGGAGACGTAGTCCCTCCTGGACGAACTCCGATATCAATCCTGTGTCTTCTATGCGTGACTTGTTATTCTTCTCTTCCTCTTCCCTTATGCACTTGTAATTTCATGGTTAAATGCAAGCTTAAAATGTAATTCTTTAATGCATCATAAGGAAAATATTTTTGGGATCAAGTGGTATCAGAGCTGGTCCTTGTAGATATGAATTGCATGTTTTTATGCTAACAAGAAACAGGCTCCGAAGAGGCGAAGGGAAACTAAAGTCTTTCGATCCCAAAGCAGGGCATGCACATCGAAGGAGGAGCATGGCAGATGAAGGGGCTCATTATGAAGAGGAGCTCAATTTCCACAAAACCTTCTATACAATGGTAGACAATATCGGTCAATTTCTTTCAAGGTTGGAGAAATAAGAAGGGAAAAAGGCAGAAGAACAAGGTTCAGTGCATGGAAATGATGGAGAAGAACCCTGTCCTTCTCCTTCCACGAGTGAAAGTTCTTCTTCCTCTCATCATCGTCATCATAGAAATTCAAGGGGTGCATCTAAGAAACCTTTCTTTAAATTAGATGTAAAATTTGATCTGCCCATGTATAACGGTGAAAGTAATGCAGAAAATCTTAAAACTAGATTAGGCAAATTGAGATCTATTGCAGGATTCAATAGATCGAAGAGGAAGAGGAAGAGATTCAGTTGGCCTCTCTTTAGCTGAGTGGAACCACTCTCGTCTGGTGGGAGAGAAAATTGTGAAGCAGTAAGAGTGTGGGTAATCATCTTTCCTCACGGCCTAGTTTCATTTCTACATTAAAAGAACAATTTTATCCCTTGGGTTATAAGCAACAAAACTTAATGGATTGGCAATACTTAAGGCAAGGCAGAGGTTAGAATGTTCAGAGCTTTACCGAGGAGTTTATAAAACAAGCACTTAATTTGGGCATTGCACTTGACTCACCTGAAGTAGTAACTAAGTATATTGGATCATTACATAGTTACATTAGACATTCATTATTATTGTTTGAACCTACTACCATTGACTCGGCCAGCGTAAAGGCCATTCATCTAGAAAACAAGGGAACACGTGGATGAGATGACCACCCAAAGAGAACTACAGCAGCCAAGAGAAGGGGAGCAAACCCCTCTTGTACACATTGTGAGAAATAGGGGCATGATGAAGAAAATTGTTGGAAGCTACACCCTGAGCTGAGACCTAAAAGAAATGACAGAAAGGGGAAGCAGAAGGTCACCACCACCATGCAGCAAAACCAAGATTCCGAGTCAGAGGAAGATGAGAAGGTCACAGCTGCGGGATTTTCATGAGGTAGGCCCATTGACTTGGGGTCTGATTCCGGTAATGAAATGATGTTTGCAGCCCTTGGGATTGTGGCAGAAGGACCCATAGATTTGGGGTCTGATTCCGGCAATGAGTCAAGGGTTTCAACAGACATAACGAAAAGGGCACTTCCCACAGCAGGACTCCAAGAACTTGAGGAGATCAAACACCGCATTCAAGTAGAGAATGCTAAGCTAAGGGGGCTTCTATAGGAGGCAAGGTAAGAAAAACAAAGACTACTACGCCAGTTGCAAGCCAAGGACGAGGCCTTGGAAAAGCTGCAGCATCACTACCCGAAGGTAAAAAATGATTCTCTGATTTCATATGATTTTCATGATGATGAATTTGTTGCTTTTAAAAAACATACTGTTAGTGTCAGTCTTTCCAGCCTTCCTACAGTGATCAAATGTGCTCTTACAAAGTGATTTTGAAGTGTCAAGGTCAAATTTTGTCATTTCAGTGAGTCTTCAAGCAAAATTTGGTCACTAGGCATTAGGTCTAGGGTTTGCCCAAATGTCAGTCCATGTCACCATTCAGCTGAGTTTATCATCATTCGTAGGGTTGTCATTATCATGTCAGTGTCTAATGAGTCATTTTACACCTTGTTCATGCTTCATGTTGCGCCCAGGCAAGGTCATTTCCCTCTCCTAGGGTTTTGAAGGCAATTTCTCTTGGATGGTCAAATCACTGGAAAAACTTGTTTCCTGATGTTCATACACCTTCCCCTATCCTTAAAGTACCTTATCAAACACTTCCCATCCCTTAGATCCGCCAAATTCCTCATTTTTGCACAAACCCTAGTTTCTAGCTACAACTTGGCAATTTTCTAGGTTTGGCCTGTGTTTTGTCCTTTTCGACCCCTTCCCCTCACTCAATCACTGAGATTCCACTTTCCCCTACTTCCTAACATCCCTCCCCACTCCCAAAAATTTCCCCAAGAATTTAGAAGCCCTCTATCCCCTTCATTTCGCTCCATTTCGACAAAATCCCTTGTTTCACACATCAGGACAAGTTTCACTCAAAAGCTGTTTCTGAGCAATCAAAGATGAATTTTACAAAACTGAGAGAGGTTTTTGTCCACAACATGACAAGGAAGAAAAACCTCTTTCACTTTTTACACGGGTGTCATGGTTTGAGAGAAATGTCAAAAATACTGGCGAGAACGAAGGTGCTCCAAGGACGATTGGCCAAAGCACAAAAACGAAGGAAAACGCCCGATCCACTCCAAATTTTGGCCAAAGCCTCTTTGACTGAGCATGGTACTTGATTGGGGACTCCCAGCCCAAATTTCAAGAAATTTGGAGAAAATTTTGTCATTTGTGAATTTTTTGTGCAATTTTACAGGTTTTGGCCGTTGGAGTGGTCTCACCCCGCGCGCGACCACTCGTGGGGACAGCTCAGAACGGGGAAAACTTTACATTTTTGGAATTTTCATGCAAAAATGCACTTGCCTATGGATGGAATTCAAATTTTATGGAGATTTGGGCTTCCAAAAGCTCAAAATACATGCAATTTTTGACTTTCTGCCCCTATTTAGAGTTGCAGAAAGCTGCCTTGGGAGAAATGACTTTTGAGGGGTCAAATCAACTCCAAATTCAGAAATTCTAGTGGGGTTGGAAAGTAGACTCATAGACCTTTCCAAAAAGCTATCTTTCACTTTATTTGGACACCAGGAAGGCCCTCAAACACAGCTGCCAATTTGCGCGACCACTCCAAGGGAGGGGCGTGACCACTCAGGGAAATTTCACCATTTTGACTATTTCGGCCTGCAAAACACTGTTTTTACTTTGGTTGACTTTTGAGGCATGTAAATGATGGATTGTTGGGTAATTTTCATGGCACATGGATACATTTACTCTCCTTTAAAACTTCTAGAAGTTTCCTTGATGTAAATAGTGAATATTAAATGCATGGATGGGTTACCTAAGTTTTAGAGGCAAGTTGTTTTGACTGCCTATTATCTAGTGCTTAGTTTAGAATTAGTTCAAACTGCTCCTAGGAAGCTGAGCTCGACCCCTAGAGGTGGGGAAAGAGGTTGGCTTGCCTATATTATGTATTTTCTCAATCATTTTCATGGTTGGAGAGGTTGGACTCTTGAGGGAGAAGCTCTATTGTATATTTTACTTGTATCTCTGCAATTTGAGGAAAAGGAAGGCCAGGGTTTTGCAGACATCATTGTGGATTCTTGTGGATTATTGTGTTGATGGTGTGTTTCCTACTTGTCATTGTAAGTGTGTTTATGTGTTCCATCTCTTATTCTATTGCTGCTTATTAAACAAATGAAGTGATAAAGTTTGAATTCATGCATGTCATGCTCAGCTTTCAAATTTGTTTGATGTTTATGTTTTCCACTGTCTAAAGAGGATTCAAAGTCATTGTTTTCCCTCTTTAGCTTCTCTTCTTTCCTCCTTGATCATCCATCTCAGCTAAAGGCATCAGCACAAACTCCTACCTTGCCCCAAAGACCCACCTGCAAAAACTGAGCTCAATCCCCGCACCCTGAATTGCACTCCCTCCAATTGCCACCAAAAACCCCAAAAACTTTAAATCAACCCTCCTCATCAGTTTACTAGCCTAATATCAGTGTTACCTTTGATTGGTCATCTCACCCCATTGAAAATTTGCCGAGATAGACCGGAGAGAGCCTTCTCATACCCCGTAGGGCTAGCTACGAGGTGAAATGGTTTGATGTGGCCTTGAAGGTTTACCTTCCTCAGCCTAGGGTGAAATCTCAAGTGCTAACATAGTGGCGACCATACTGGGGAGAAAAAACTTGTTGTGGGTTGATGTGTTTGTTTCATAAGTCTTAGACGGAGCCTGAAGTTACGCCAGGTAGCCTTCGAAAACGCTCTTGTTTTACATCAGCGTAAGTAGATAAACGCTGCTTCAGTCAATCTCCGTGAGCTTGTGAATATAGCACTTCATTTGCATTTTACCCCAGTACATGTATCAAGTTCAGATCTGATTGTTGATGGTGAACAGCGATCAGACACTTGAAAGGCTGAAATCATTCACTTGGCGACTCTAAATCAGTTTTGAAGATCAGATCCAAAGACTCCACTGGAGGATGATCCCGACCAGCAGAAACATGAAAGGAGAATATGGCAAAATCAGGTATTCAAGTTGGAATTTCATCCAAGACATTTTGTTCTTTGTCATAAATTATTTCTTCTCTTTTCCCACGAATGTCAAGAAGGCTTTGCAAAGTATATTGTATTTGAGAAGAGATCCTCAGCCTACAGTTAATTCTTTTCCTTCGAAGATTGTGAATACCAAAGATTTGCATGCTTTTGAGCTTGATCAAGATCCTTTTTCCGAATTTTGTGATGAACCCCAAGCGACCAAGTCCGATTATATACCTGCTGTACATACCCATACACCTTGTAAAATTCCAGATCGGTATAAGCCTCTTGTTTTACCTTCTGTTCTTCATGCTTTCCCCAAAAACTATGATCTATACTTGCCGATGTTTGATGGTGAATGTAAGAATGTCAACGCTGAGCAACATGTCCAGAATTTTGAGAATTTTCTAGATCTTTTTGAAGTTGATGAAGAAGATGTCAGTATTAGGCTTTTTGCTCTTTCTTTGCAAGCTGAAGTGAAGAGTTGGTTCAAAACCCTGCCTGATGCAAGCATCTCAGATTTCCAGCAGTTCGTCAAAGTTTTTCTCGACAGGTGGATGATCGGGCAGAACCTTTTCTTGATTGTTGAAGAGTATAATCATCTGAAAAGATTGCCAGGGGAGACAGTACAACAGTTTTCAGCCAGATTTAACCAAGTTTATTATTCAATCCCAGTTGATATAAGACCTTCTCCTAGATCTGCTCTCTTGCACTATCCGGGTGCCTTTGATCCGGAGATGGAGTTTCAGTTGAAAGAAAGGGATATTGCAACACTTCATGAGATGCAAAACAGTGCAGTAAGTGTAGAGGCTCATCTGTTGATCCGAAGGGCAAGGATGAAGGAAGAAGAGATGAAAAACATAGATCCGGAAAAATCAGCATCTCTAGAGGTGAAGCTTGACATTTTGGTAAGTGCAGTAGAAGATATGATGCAAAAGATCAACTCAAGGAATGATTATGATGTTCATGGCGCACTGATTGAAGAAGAACAAGTTGCTGATCCAAAACATTTTGTTTCTTACCCTAGTTGTCGTAGTGATTGTTTTATAGATCATTGTGAAGAAGAGAGAGCTATTGATATGATGTGTATGTTTGATGATGATTTGCCTCATTATGATCAGTATGATGATGATTATGTTCTCCAAACAGAAGCTAATCTTGCAGACAAATCAGCAGCTCGTTTGTGGGAGGAAGAAGTTCATTTTCAGCAGCTTGAATACAATGTTCAGCCATCATATATCAGCTATGACAGTGATGAGGAAAGTGCAGCAAATTTTGAAGTAAGTGAAGGATCTTTACCTTTTTGTTTTGATTCATGTCAGTTCATTGAAGACAACTTCCATGGAATTAGAAATAAGCTGTCAACAAGTCTTGATCTAGACCATCTTGGAGCCAATAAAAACCTTGTTCAAGTCTTTTCATATTCAGATTTGCAGTCCCCAAATGCCTTTGATTGTCAAGTTGCAGATGAAAGCATGGAAGTTGACATATTTGATCAAATGATACAAGAAGGTTCCCTACCTTTTTGTTTCGAATCATTTCAGTTTTTGAAGGGTAGGTTGTATAGTAAATCTTTAAATGGACAGCCTATAACAAATCAGCAATCTCTCAGTGTAAATGTTAAGGATGAGACAGATGACAAAATTCTTGAGCAGCCTGTAGCATCAGATTTGCAGCTACCAAATGAAATTGAAAGGCAGATTACAGATGAAACTGTGGCAGCCGAAATACATGATTTGATGATACAGGAAGATTCTATACCCTTTTGTTTTGAAGCATTTCAGTTTATAAGGCAGAATTTTCATAAAATCTCTCAAGAAAAGGATGAACAGCTAGAAGGATGTCATACATTTTCAATGGATACATTGCAGCAGTCTTTTCAAGTTTTTCATGATCCAATAGTTGATGTTTTGGATGAGGTTTGCAGTCAAAGTCTTTCTCCATTGACCACATGTGAGCTTGAAACATGTGCTGATATGAATTTGATCCGGCAGCCGGTTTCTTTGTCATTTTCAGCAGAGGTCTCATCACAAGACTCAGATCAAAGTTTGCATTCATGTAATGAGGAAAAGAGAAATAATCCATTGGATGAGCTAAGTTCCAGTGTGCTTGAATTTCAAGATCCTTATGCAGTGTTATTGGAGGCGGATAGAGAATTCATATCATTCAATGGGTCTGTTTCTAAGTTGTCATGGGAGTTGCCTTTCAATAGTTCTCTTTTGTTGTTCATAAGCAAGCACTTGTGGAGAATTCGAACAGCAGATGGGACACTTACTTGGTTACATTGGTTGTTTCATTTCACTTGATCAGGTGATGAATGAAACTGTTAGAGTAGGTTTTGATGAATAAGCTTCACTTTGAGCATCATTTTCAGTTGGTCGAGTGTGTTTAAGTATCGAGTCAATTTTTAGTTGAGTCATGAATCCTTTATGAGTCAATTTTTAGCCTTGTGGTTAAGTTAGTTTGTGTCAGTTTTCAGTCTTGCATTTCAGCTTGAGTTTACGACTCCATTGCCCAATGATTGTAAGGCACTGGTCTGCTCTCCCAGAGGTCTAAGGTTCTTGGCACCTCCAAGGAGCTACCTTCCCCATTGGAGCCAATGTTAATGTCAGTCTTTCCAGCCTTCCTACAGTGATCAAATGTGCTCTTACAAAGTGATTTTGAAGTGTCAAGGTCAAATTTTGTCATTTCAGTGAGTCTTCAAGCAAAATTTGGTCACTAGGCATTAGGTCTAGGGTTTGCCCAAATGTCAGTCCATGTCACCATTTAGCTGAGTTTATCATCATTCGTAGGGTTGTCATTATCATGTCAGTGTCTAATGAGTCATTTTACACCTTGTTCATGCTTCATGTTGCGCCCAGGCAAGGTCATTTCCCTCTCCTAGGGTTTTGAAGGCAATTTCTCTTGGATGGTCAAATCACTGGCAAAACTTGTTTCCTGATGTTCATACACCTTCCCCTATCCTTAAAGTACCTTATCAAACACTTCCCATCCCTTAGATCCGCCAAATTCCTCATTTTTGCACAAACCCTAGTTTCTAGCTACAACCTGGCAATTTTCTAGGTTTGGCCTGTGTTTTGTCCTTTTCGACCCCTTCCCCTCACTCAATCTCTGAGATTCCACTTTCCCCTGCTTCCTAACATCCCTCCCCACTCCCAAAAATTTCCCCAAGAATTTAGAAGCCCTCTATCCCCTTCATTTCGCTCCATTTCGACAAAATCCCTTGCTTCACACATCGGGACAAGTTTCACTCAAAAGCTGTTTCTGAGCAATCAAAGATGAATTTTGCAAAACTGAGAGAGGTTTTTGTCCACAACATGACAAGGAAGAAGAACCTATTTCACTTTTTACACATGTGTCATGGTTTGAGAGAAATGTCAAAAATACTGGCGAGAACGAAGGTGCTCCAAGGACGGTTGGCCAAAGCACAAAAACGAAGGAAAACGCCCGATCCACTCCAAATTTTGGCCAAAGCATCTTTGAATGAGCATGGTACTTGATTGGGGACTCCCAGCCCAAATTTCAAGAAATTTGGAGAAAATTTTGTCATTTGTGAATTTTTTGTGCAATTTTACAGGTTTTGGCCGTTGGAGTGGTCTCACCCCGCGCGCGACCACTCGTGGGGACAGCTCAGAACGGGGAAAACTTTACATTTTTGGAATTTTCATGCAAAAATGCACTTTCCTATGGATGGACTTTAAATTTTATGGAGATTTGGGCTTCCAAAAGCTCAAAATACATGCAATTTTTGACTTTCTGCCCCTATTTAGAGTTGCAGAAAGCGGCCTTGGGCGAAATGACTTTTGAGGGGTCAAATCAACTCCAAATTCAGAAATTCCAGTGGGGTTGGAAAGTAGACTCATAGAACTTTCCAACAAGCTATCTTGAACTTGATTTGGACACCAGGAAGGCCCTCAAACACAGCTGCCAATGTGCGCAACCACTCCAAGGGAGGGGCGTGACCACTCAGGGAAATTTCACCATTTTGACTATTTCGGCCTGCAAAACACTGTTTTTACTTTGGTTGACTTTTGAGGCATGTAAATGATGGATTGTTGGGTAATTTTCATGGCACATGGATACATTTACTCTCCTTTAAAACTTCTAGAAGTTTCCTTGATGTAAATAGTGAATATTAAATGCATGGATGGGTTACCTAAGTTTTAGAGGCAAGTTGTTTTGACTGCCTATTATCTAGTGCTTAGTTTAGAATTAGTTCAAACTGCTCCTAGGAAGCTGAGATCGACCCCTAGAGGTGGGGAAAGAGGTTGGCTTGCCTATATTATGTATTTTCTCAATCATTTTCATGGTTGGAGAGGTTGGACTCTTGAGGGAGAAGCTCTATTGTATATTTTACTTGTATCTCTGCAATTTGAGGAAAAGGAAGGCCAGGGTTTTGCAGACATCATTGTGGATTCTTGTGGATTATTGTGTTGATGGTGTGTTTCCTACTTGTCATTGTAAGTGTGTTTATGTGTTCCATCTCTTATTCTATTGCTGCTTATTAAACAAATGAAGTGATAAAGTTTGAATTCATGCATGTCATGCTCAGCTTTCAAATTTGTTTAATGTTTATGTTTTCCACTGTCTAAAGAGGATTCAAAGTCATTGTTTGCCCTCTTTAGCTTCTCTTCTTTCCTCCTTGATCATCCATCTCAGCTAAAGGCATCAGCACAAACTCCTACCTTGCCCCAAAGACCCACCTGCAAAAACTGAGCTCAATCCCCGCACCTTGAATTGCACTCCCTCCAATTGCCACCAAAAACCCCAAAAACTTTAAATCAACCCTCCTCATCAGTTTACTAGCCTAATATCAGTGTTACCTTTGATTGGTCATCTCGCCCCATTGAAAATTTGCCGAGATAGACCGGAGAGAGCCTTCTGATACCCCGTAGGGCTAGCTACGAGGTGAAATGGTTTGATGTGGCCTTGAAGGTTTACCTTCCTCAGCCTAGGGTGAAATCTCAAGCGCTAACACATACTATAGGGATTGGATCCAAACTATTGAAGAAAATGGGGTATCATGGAAAGGGCCTCGGCATCAAAGGCCAAGGTATCATAAACCCCATCGAAGTCAAGGAAATGTTGCATCGTGTAGGACTTAGATACACAAAAAAGGAAATGGGAGAAAGCTCCAATACATCTAGTAACCAGCCAACGATAGACAATGAAACTCCTTCCTCACATTCCATCGATAGTGAAGGATCCATGAACACTTATCAAAGGAAAACCAGGGGAAAGCGCCCCAAGGTAGCCCTGAAAGTTTGGAGGGAAAAGAATCATTGTAGTCATTGCAACAAAGAGGGACACCAACAAACCACGTGTCCAATGCTCCATGATCTAGGAACATTGATAGAGGAGCCGAAAGGTGAGAATGTTCAACAAATGAATCCACCCCATTCACGGTGGTCTACTTTATTAAGTTGGTTGTTTTTAAGGTAGTAGCTTGTTATGGCCACCATTGTAAATCATATGTTGTAAGTAAATGTAAAAGTGATGGTGTGTTTCCTATCACTTCAAAACGCAACGATGATATTTTAGCCTTTCTTTATTAGTAGTTGCAGTCTTGATTACTTTTTATGTAATCCTTGGCCAGGGAGTGTGTGCTATAAACTCTTGGCAAGGAAGGGATGTTAAATCATGTGTGGTGTGCATGATTGCAAATAACGTATCAATTTCGTGTGCAGGTGATTGAAAGTGTGGATTGAAAAGGAAAAAACGTGTGCTAAGTGTAAATGCTTTTGGGGTCCAAAAGCTCTGCAGTGGGGAGGATTGATCCAGGTGGCTCTAGACACATGCACAAGTCCAAGAGGACTCAGGAAGGGTCAAAAATCAAAGTGTTTGGATTATACTTGAACTATATTCATGTTGGAGATCTCGTCGTCGTGATTGTGGTGGTGCAAATGGTTCATCAAACTGAGTCCGTGTGAAAAAGTTAGGAGCAGTCAAAGTTCAGGGTTGACTTAGGTGACTGGGTAGGCTTAAGGAGGCAGCAATTTGGATGAAATCTGGCCATCGGATTCTAGCAAAGCTAGGCCAGATTCCGGGCGAATTTGTGGCCTACTTAAATTGACTCCTTCGGTCAATTTTCAGAATTTTCGAAAAGAACTAATTTTTTTTTATATAACAAAAGAAAAAACATATTTTTGTGGTAATAGGCCACCAACCCCGCAACCCCCAACGGCCATCATATATATACATAACAATTTTTTTTTGAATTAAAAGGCTAATGGGCCATGAACCCCGCTAGCCCAAAAATACCATAAAACAATATAAATTTGGGGTGGGCGGGCCACCTCTGGTGGACCCAGCCCACACCCCTATCTAACCTCATCGTATATGCATAATAGTTAGTGTAGGGCCGACAGGGATTGAACCCGCCAAGACCACATGGGCCATCCCCCACCAGGTGGCCCCATGAGTCAACCAAACCAACGCACCCTTGTACCATAATTAATGGCTCATACACATTTTCCCGACGGAGGTTAAGGGGCGGGCCGCCCAAGGTGGACCCGACCTCATCAATGATTAAATGTGCCTAGTTTTAAAACAAAAGAAACTATAATGTATAAAAAAAGGGAGGGGCAGGGTTTGACCACCCGATCCCTCCTCAACAAACTGCTTAAGATTTCCATTGCGCCAAAACTGCCTTCTTGGTGGATCCACCCTCCAAACCTTAAATGAACTTAGTTGCTCAGTGCGTGGAGGAAGAAGGAGCGTGCATGTAGTTTGAGGCAGGTTAATTTGTAGGTGGCGAAACCATGAGCAGTGCAGAGGGAGGGGCGAAACCATGTTTTGAGCACTTTCTCCAGGGGGCCAAATTTTCATTTTGTTATGTTTTGACAAATTTTATATGGTTTCATCATTTCTCGACGCCACGAACTCAATGGTGTTGTCCATTTCTCCATTAGACGTCTGCAATTTTCGGGATGCTTCAATTTTTGAGGTATAAGGTCGTCATTTTTGTTTTGATGTACTTTCATTATTTTTCCATCTAATGAAAAAAGGGCCTCCCCACTAATTCAAGAAGGGCCTGGAGACGTAGTCCCCCTTGGACAAACTCTAATATCAATCCTGTGTCTTCTATGCATGACTTGCTATTCTTCTCTTCCTCTTCTTTTATGCACTTGTAATTTCATGGTTAAATGCAAGCTTAATATGTAATTCTTTAATGCATCAGAAGGAAAATATTTTTGGGATCAGTTTCATAGTCTCATTGATATGTTCATTATTTCTTTCTAATTTTATTTCTGATTCTTTTAGAAGATAAAAATCTCCTCCACTCAATGATTTGATCTCTTGAAGATAAGATTATTGGTTATTTCATTTATCTGTGAATTAGAGAGTTATTTCAATGTTGTTATTGTTTAAACCAAACAGATAAAATTCTCCAATGACTGGTGTTCTAAGAGTCTTATCCATCTGTTAAGGGAAAAGTTCCCCTAGGGTCTTGGGCTGATACCCTAGCAGACTGAAAGTTGTCTATACAGAGAAACACACATTCCATACAGCCATAATGCTAATATAAGCAAACTCTACGATAAGGTGCATACCTGAGGTCCTACGTTTGAGAAGGTCCTTCCAGGGTCCAAACCCTTCTTGGAGTTCCTTTTGCTCCTTTGACCTGCAAAACAACCAATTCAAGAAAGTACAACAGTATATGGACTAAACATTATAAAGAAATCATATTCATATTATAAGGAAAGGTAGTTAGTTATGCAATTAAACAACCATTCATACATGAATCATAACATGGATATCATAAACATGAAGAAGATTTATATCAGGAAAAGAGGCGTGTTTCTTTTATTATAGACAAATAAAGTACGGAAAGGAACAATTTCACCTGAGTCATCCTTTCGCAGGCTCCAAGTGGAACCGTCCTCTAGATTCGTCCAGTCTCAAGCCTTTAACAAACTCCTTCCATGACTTACTCCATGATATCACAAGTAGTAGATGGACATCATCACACAAGGAAACAAGGGTTTCCTGTAACAATGGAGGGAGTGCAAGAGACACAAGGATCTTCAGACCTTGTCAGGGAAATCTCAGCATAATAACCTTTCTCTCTCTTCTCTCCCCTTCTCTCCTCCCTTAGGCCTTCCCATTGAAGCCTTTTTATACTTCTCCCAAAGTAGTTTTATAGTTGGGAATTCATTGGGAACAGTTGGGCCACGGGCACTAACAGGTGATCAGCAGGTAAAACCCGCGATCTTTGCCTGAAATTAAGGAGATTTAATTTTTTTTAAGTGTTTTAATACATATACGTGGGTTGGGTATACACAGACTCGCGTATACACGTGTTTAGCTTAGGGAAATGTCGCGTATAGGGAATAAAACACTGTTTTTTAAATTTTGGACCAGGTCTGGAAAGAGGGGTTGCCCTAGGCCATGAGTGCAGCATCACAAACCATAAGAGTGAGATTTGGAGCTATAACAGATGCCCCCTAATAGATGAGGTTATAAGGGGTACATGATGGCTGAAATGTATTAAGCAAGTACATGGAAAGGAAATCTATCAAAAACTAAGAAGGACTTCACCAGAGTTTAGCCTGCCAAGCCACAAAAGGAGATAAAAAAGAAACACTGTCTGAGGCGGGCTGCTCAGAAAAAGTAAAGCATGTCTGCATATCAAGTACAAGCGGATCCACTAAGTATACAAGTATAAATGACTGGAAAATACATAATGGATCGTATAATCATGATCGAACAAGTACATGTCTGAATATCATATATAAGAATGTCAATGATGCTGAAGGATGAACCGGATCACTGATATGAAGAAGTGATAAAAAAAGGTACCAACTGAACATGATGGAATAGGATGGTACTACACTGCAAACTCAGGGGCCAGCATATAGAATGTCTCCATGATTGACTGCAACATATAAGGTGGAATGGTATCAACTAGCAACAACAGGAGCAACTGCCAAGTGAACCAATGAATGTTGATACAACCTGAGGTCTTCACCGACCGTCGTGGTACATTTCTACACCATGGGAATAAATTATCTGAATTCGACCATGTGAGAAATCTTTTGATTACCGGTCATTGATGTATACCATTAACAAATGCGAGACTACTCACCGATAATGATAATGAGCATCAAGGTACCCAGTACAATTTAAAAAGTGTGAATAGATGAGCTAGAGTCGAACACCTTTAAGAATCTATCGATCAGGAGACAATGATGGTTTCCCACTGTCGATAGCGAAGGATCTGCCACTAATGACTGAAAACCCCAAGGTACTACCAAATGGACTCTAGATCTTTGCCCCAGAGCAATGAGTCGGAGTTGATAGGGAAAGATCCACTAGAAGGAAGGCATTAAGGCATCCTTCATCAATCTAGCGCGAGTGTAACCCATAGGCCAATAATGTGGAAGGAATCGAACGAAAGAGATGTAGTAACCCAACCGAAGTACGTTTCCGGCGTACACAAGATGTGGCTAGTGCACAACAGAAACCCTTTGAACCAACCAATAATGGAAACTGACACAGAGGTGAGGTATCCACCAATAGGGTCAAATGGAAACCAAGGTACTGCATGAATCCCAATGTGTGATAATGTAAGCTGATGTCGAACACAAGGGAAACCACTCAGTCAAAGACCCATGATATTGATCAATGCTGAGCACAAGGTGACCTATCAATAATGAAAATAGAGCTAGGGTGTAGCTCTAGGACTGTCCTCAGAGCAAGATGTCATCGTCGATAAGGACAAGACCCTCCAGCAAGAATTTAATGGAGACCTTCTCAAACCGGCACGAGTAAAGGACCAATATAACTGATGTGATGATAGACATGATACTGACAACCAGGGATGGCCGACTGAAAAATGAGTCAAGAGACACCGCAGAGAGGCCAACTCAGGCTAACTTCCCTTGAACAAAAGCACGACTCAATGTGACTATGTGGCAGCATATGATGACTCTGTATAAGTTTTTCATGCAGGAGGCACGAATGAACCCTCCATATTATTGGAAGAGATAACCAATCGGGGGAGAACTGACTCAATAACAAGGTTAAGGCGTACCTAAGTCAAACTAAATCCCGCCCAAACGGAGGATACTTTGCTTTGAGTGCTTTGTTCAAGGGCGAAACGACTAACTCTAGCTGCCAACAATAAATGAAAATATTGTCCTGTTCCCACTCTTTTTGGAATATATAATTTTTTTGTCTTTTTCTTTTAAGCTGGAAAAATAATAAAAGAATTCTATGGTACAGTGGAAAGAATGAGTGTCGGTGAAGCAGATGATCTAGTTCCTGGGATTGGAACGTTCCTATGCTCAATGCAGGGAGGTGAAAACTGGTCAATGACACTCAAAGGTGTGTTCCTTCCACAGGTCAAGGTGCGTCAAGTTGCAGAAGTTAAAGGTATGCAAGTTTGATTTTGCAGTCGGCATGGTCAAAAGTTGGCTTAAACACGAGTCCAAGTGAAGCCGTCTCAAGGCAAAAAGGTGTAAATGGTCAAAATGCAATGCAGTAGTACAACTCAACACAAAGGAGCCTCTAGGGTATAAGGCCAGAACGAAGCAAAGAAGCAAAGAGGAATGAGTCTTCATCGCATAATTCATGGCGGGACTAAAGAGGACTCCCGAGCCTAGGGACGAAAAATTAGCATGAGTGCCAAGCGACAACACGGTACTAACTAGGGCACCCATGATAAGGTAGGCTCTACCACACAAGTCATGATACTTCTAAGCAATGAGAAAGTTCCGCATAATAACTTGGTGGGGTTGATCCTAAGGCCAAATGGGAAAGTAAATTGATAAGTGCATAATGCAGGCAGAAAAACCTAACCTATATGCCAGTTTCGAGAACCAATACCTGTCAAAACGGACCAACCATAAACTTCCAAAGGAGAAATTTTCCAAGTTCTATAAACATAAATAGGAACACTAGACAAGAAGTTAGTACATCGCACATATAAACTTCATATAAAATCTTGTGTTATAGAATACAAAACTTGAAAATGCGTACCTTATATATACAATATGGTACAGGGAACCATGCAACCTTGCGGCTTATGTATAATGGCTCTTCTGGACAAACCCCTTGTAGGGATCGGACCAAGGACTCCTTTGGTAGTCAAGACTCATGGCTTCAAAGAGTTCCTCCTATGAAGGCAAAACAAGTTCTAAGAAATCATGAGAACTACAAGGATCAAAAGAGGGAATTAAGGGGTCCCATGTCCCTATAGGAACAATCTCTCGGTCAACTACCAGGACCAAGTCCCAAGAAGGAGAATAATAAGTCAAAGGATCCTTCTTAGAAGTGATTGAACATGGAGGATTCAATGCCACATAATTAACCCCTGGTGGGGTAGAGTCTATTTGAATACTTGGAACAAACCAAGGGGTATTTCGCAGTAAAGTTGAATTAGGGTGGTAATTATCAGATACAAGCTGATCAATAGTGACAATATTCCCACTATGAGGAAAGCACATTACTTGAAAGAGTGAAGACACCACAACATTCATAGCATAGACATAATCACGCCCAAGTAGCATATTAAATTCTAAAGGGCTATCAACCACCATCATATCGATTAAGATAGTCTTCCCACCTAAAGTGATAGGCAATTGAGGAAGAACACCCATAGATTCGCCAGGTCTTCTATCATAGGCTAACAACTGACTCTGAGCTATCAACAACTTTGGGGAACCCAAAGCTTTCCAAGTCAAAGAGGATATAATACTTGCAGAGGATCCTTCATCCACCATACATCGATAGACATTTGTGGAATTAACTCTGACCTTTATTTGGAAAGGTGCAGCGGAAGGAAGACGAGGCTCAACAAGACTATCCCAATCAAAGGAAACACTCTTAGAACTTGGAGGGGGAACATTCGAAGAAACCGAAATGCTCCCTATACCAGAAGACTCTCTACTAGAGATCAAACAGACTCTTTTGCTAGGCACATCACCCCCCAAAAGAGGAGTATAATCGGCCAACGATTGCACTGGCTCTACCACATTATCAACCAATGGTTGATGGGATTGATGGGAAACCATATCAGATCCAGGAGTAGAAGTACTTTCAGTCTCTGACCATATCCTTTGAACCTCTGGAATACCAGGGCATAAATGAGTAAGATGGTCTCCTTTGCATATCTTACAAGGGAACTTAGGTTTAAAACTTCTACGTCCAAGTTTCTTATCAACCTCCATTGGCGCAAACATGACTAGCAGTGGTTTGCAGAGAGTCCAGAACATGACTTGCAGAGGTCGGTGACTCTTTGCTAGTATGACTTGTAGTGACTAGACTCATGCCCACAACATGACTTGCAGTGGCTGAAGACTCATCTCCAACATGACTGGCAGAGGTTGAGGATGAAGTGCTAGTGTGACTTGCAGTGACTAGACTTGTGCCCCCAGCATGACTTGCAGCGGCTGAAGGTTCATCTCCAACCTGACTGGCAGAGGTTGAGGATGAAGGGATAGAATTATTCTTCTTCTTTGACTTCCTCTTTCTCCTTTTTTTAGATTTATTGTTACAAGAAGGAGGAGAAGAAGGAATCCCAGATTTCTCTTTGAAAGAAGATGAACAATTAGCACCCATATGATGCCCTTTAAATAAAGCATTCAACTGAGAAGCTTCAAGAGCATTTGGAATATTCGGAGTGGACCACAGCCAAATGGGTAGTCCAACATTCAACCCAGGAATATTCAAAGTGGCCATCAAGGGAGTACCAATGTTTCCAAAGAAAGGAAAAGCACAAGGATCTCCTTTTGGAAGGGTACCTTGGTTGGGTTCCACAGGAATATTAGCCATATCAAACTGATCCACAGAGCCTTCCCTTACGGGAATGTAGAAATTACTTTTCAAGGAAGATATACATGCAATCAAAACCTTTGCCCTTGAGGAGGCAACTCCACAACTTCTGAACAAACGACCAAAAGCCTTTCAAGATTGGTAGAGTGGTAAGCCAGTCACTCAGAACACAAAGTCCAAACGTGACTAGACAAAAATACCTAAAGCCAACAACATACAAGGAGCAAAGAGCACTCACTAGAAAGTCCCTAAAAGATATCAACCAGTCAAACAACTTTCAAGTACTTCCACTCCGGGTGATGAGGACCGGACACCAAAATACAAGAACGTGAAGTAAGGAGCCTTCCGAAGATAGTATGGGATAATGACGGCCCAGTCCTATCAGCGAAGGTAACAGAGGAAGTTACGCTGACCTCCTAACAATAGCCTGCGCCAGTGCAAGCCCCCAAGATTCGCAAGGGTGCCCTCTAGTAGTACCGTTGAGAGTGATGCAACGTCGACCTCAGGTGCCACGGGATTCCTCTCCGCAACCACCTGTGTAGATCCCTAGGAGTAGCAACTATGGATACCAACTCATTGCAGAAGCCAGGAAAAACAGTCGTGAGGTAAGTTCAGACAAGTAGGAGAGGGGGTATCTCTCTTCCTTGTATTCACAGACCCTCATGCTTAACTCCCAGATCTGGAGCTTTCCTAGTCTTCCTAACGCTATTGGATTTTCACTCACGATTCAAACTCCTATGTTTGACAATTTAATTGGCCTTGGAGAGTTATCTCTCCACTCGCCTAATCCAAGGACCTAAAATCCTAAAACTTGTTGGTGTATCTAACTTGATAATAAAAAAATTTTAGTGAATTTTAATTAGCGCTTGATTTTAAAATAGGCTGTTCTTTAAGTCACGGGATAAGCGGAAGTGAAACTAGTGGTGTTTTGATGCAAAAGAAATTAATAAAAACCAAACTACATGCAAATGCACTTGTTTTCGTTTTTCGATGAAAAGAAATTTCTACAGGGTTTAGAGGAACTTCAAATAAAACAAAATTTTCTTTTCTTTTCTTTAATTCAAGCTTCACACTCACAAAAGTTAACAAAACTATGGATGCCTAAAAAGATGTGCAAATCTATCCTAATGCAACAAGTACATGCTGATGCAAGACTTAAGACTACTCTAAATCAAGAAATGAAAGTTACTTGTTTATCAATTTTTATTTTGCCACTTAAAATGTTTAGATGGAATATGAGTTTCTACCATTCATTTCGTCTAAACACTAAAAACAAGTTTCAAGACAAACAAAAAGCACTTTCATTCACTAAAAGGAGACCAAATCAAAACAAAGTTCAAGAAAGCAAAACCAAGTTTTTCAAAAAGTTTTCTTCAAAAGCAAAAACAAAAATGTCTTTTCAAAAAATGCTCTCAACAAGACTCAAACTTTATGATTGAAGAATAGGCAAAAAACACTTTTGCAAGTTGACAACACACAATGGATGAAAACTCAACAAAAAGAAATGTGTTTAAATATGCTCTTAACAATCAAAAGTGGGAATGGAAGCTTTGGCAACAAAGACCAAAAGATCAAAAAGAAAATTTTCAAGAAAGTGTCAATCAACAACTTTCATGAAACAAGAAAAGCAGATGGTCACAAAAAAGTAGTTTTAACAAGCAAACACAAAAGGTCACCAAAACAAGATTTGACACAAAGGCTGAGATCAACCTTTCTGCTCTGACAAAACAGAGCAGCCAAGACTCCTAACAAGAAATCTTGTGTGGTTGAGAAAATGATGACGTTTGCAAAAACAAAAACAAGACCAACACTTCTCACAATCAGAGAGAATTTGAAATCAGATACTTACTGTAAAACTAACAACTGACACTGTAAAGTAACTGTTCAGGACTGAATCAAACCAGCAGATAGACCTTCAGAAACAAAAAGATTTAAAAGTTCCCAAAAATATTTAAACAACGATTCATACATGAATCATAACATGGATATCATAAACATGAAGAAGATTTATATCAGGAACAAAGACATGTGTTTCTTTTATTATAGACAAATAAAGTACAGAAAGGAACAATTTCACCTGAGTCGTCCTTTCGCAGGCTCCAAGCGGAACCGTCCTCCGGATTCGTCCAGTCTCAAGCCTTTAACAAACTCCTTCCATGACTTACTCCATGATATCAAAAGTAGTAGATGGACATCATCACACAAGGAAACAAGGGTTTCCTGTAACAATGGGGGGAGTGCAGGAGGCACAAGGATCTTCAGACCTGGTTAGGGAAATCTCAGCATAATAACCTTTCTCTCTCTTCTCTCCCCTTCTCTCCTCCCTTAGGCCTTCCCATTGAAGCCATTTTATACTTCTCCCAAAGTAGTTTTATAGTTGGGAATTCGTTGGGAACAATTGGGCCACGAGCACTAACAGGTGACTAGTAGGTAAAACCCGCGATCTCCACCTGAAATTAAGGAGATTTAATTTTTTTAAAGTGTTTTAATACATATACGTGGGTTGGGTATACACAGACCCACGTATACATGCGTTTAGCTTAGGGATGTCGCGTATAGGGAATAAAACACTGTTTTTTAAATTTTGGACCAAGTCTAGAAAGAGGGGTTGCCCTATGCCATGAGTGCTGCATCACAAACCATAAGAGTGAGTTTTGGAGCTATAACACCATCTAGGAAGAAATAATATTTGAGTATTTGTGGTTGTGTCCCAGATGTTTAAATATGTCTAATATTTGTCTTATATAAACAGATTGAATTAATGTAATGTTGTGATTGATTGATGAGTTATATCATTTACTCAGTCTAACGTTTTATTCATTGTATCCATAAGTCAATAGATAAAAGTTTGTGGATTTATTTAACAATCAATTACATTTTCTCTCCTTTCTATCTAGCCTAGTAATATACATATATATATATATATATATATATATATATATATATATATATATATTTTTTTTTTTTTTTTCTTCTTTCTGAATGTGAAATATTTAAATAATCATTGGTATGCTCTATTTATTAATTAAATCAAGTAACCTGCATGTTTACATTTCTTGTTTCATTATTTATTCACATTGAGAATTATTTTATAGATAGTTACATTATAGAAATAACATTTTATCTCATACTTTTGGAATGTTTGTTGAGTTTATTTTCAGACAATTCTTATCCCATACAAGTTTTATTTTTATCTCGTCTTTTTCAGTTCTTGTAATATAGCTTTGTATATATTGTATAATAGTTTAATTTTGTCACATAAATCTTGAATTTTATTTCTAATTCTATTATAAATGAAATCTGTAAATTAGAATAGATTTTGTATATTGCATTTATATTTACAACCTTATACTTAAATTAGTTTAGGTTAAAATTTTTGAACTAATTAATATTTTTCGTAGTTTAGTTAATAGTAGTATCTTTAGTTTTTTTTAATCATAACCTAACATAGTATAACATAGGTTTACAGTTAGTCTTAGGTTCATCTCGGATTCAATACTTTACAAGAAGAAAGGTTCCAAGGCTAACAAAGCCTTAAAACCCGTCAATAATAGCTATACCAAATGACTTGGTCTATTAAAGAGCCTTGGTCCGGGATATTCCTCCATTGTTGACTTAGGTGAAAAAAACCTGTGTCAACAAAATGACACTAGAAGGAAGGATCCTCTGACTTTAAATGGCTAAGAGTGGTCATAAAATTAAAAAATTTAGGTCACCTATTCACACTAGGATTCATGTTGAACTACCTCCTGCTAAGGCTTTAGCAAGTTCTCAACCACCTCTTGAGAGACCCAAAGTGAACCAACCACACCAATAAGGACTTATACACAATAAGAGATCGACAAAGTTTTTCAAAGATATCAGAAAGTTATTTCTTGAACGCAAGAAATAATAGAGCAAACAGCGACCCTCCAGAGAATTTTGTCCTCATGCCTAGTTACAAGATCCTTTAGTGCTTGTTACACAACATTTTTCCATTTTCCTTGTAATCCATGTTCCTTGATCTTGGAGAACCTCTATAGTAAGCCTTGTGTACTTCCCTATCATGAAGAACATCTCTCTGAGTCACTTTCCATCTGCAAAGAATTTTCCATTTACATCATTTCCAGAGATACCTCCTTTAAACTCAGTTTTAAAGGTTGACGCTATCCCATAGTTTCTTCCCCACACCGATTTGCTGAGAATAAAACTGAGCCACACATTGACCAGTGCCATTATCCCTTGATTACCCACATCGATCCTCTTTTGGAAAGTTTTAAAAATGGAATTGAAGCTTCCAGAACTAGAATCTTCATGGGTGGAGGTCTGGTAAATGGTTAGTCCAGATGGAGCCGAGAGAGACTGTTTGGGTTCCTTTCCCCTCTTAAAAAGGAACTAAACCAAGAAATAATGATTTTTCCCATTGTTAGCGCTTGAAATTTCACCTCAGGCTGAGAAAGGTAAACTCCAAGGCAACATCAAACCACTTAGCCTCGTAGCTAGCCCTACGGGGCAGGAGAGGGCTCTCTCCGGTCTATCTCAGTAAATATCTTCAATGGGCGAGATGACCAATAGGGAAACACTGATTTTAGGCTAGTAAACTGATCAAGAGGTTTAATTTGGGATTTTTAATGTTTTGGTGGAAAATTGGGGAATGGCAATTTTGGGTGCGGGGATTGGACACAGTTTTCGCAGGGAGTTCTTTGGGGCAAGGTAGGAAACAATATTGATGTCTTTGATAGAGATGAATGGATGAGAATGACTGGTGAGGAGTTAAGGAGAGCAAGCAATAACCTTGAATTCCCCTTAAACAGTTGAAAACATTGATATTAAGCAAACTTAAAAGCAGAGCATGACAGTCATGAATTCTACTTTAACACTTCATTTACCTAATTTGCAGAAGGAAAAGTAAGGAAATGATTCACAAAACACACTTACAAGTACAAATATAAACACACCATCAATACATGTAACCACAAGAATCCCAGAAAGGACTGCAAAACCCCAGTCTTCCTTTGCCAAAAATTGCAGAGATACAGTGAATAATACAATAAGAGCTTCTCCCTCAAGAGTCCAACCTTCCAACCTCTGAAAATGACTAAGAAAATACATAATATAGGCAAGCTAACACCTTTCCTTGCCTCTAGGGGTCGAGCTCACTATCCTAGGATCTGTTTCAACCAATTCTAAACTAAGCACTGAAAACTAGGCAGTCAAAACAACTTGCCTCTATAAGCTAGGAAACCAATTCATTCATTTAATTTTCACCTATCTCATGAATGAATCTTCTAGAAGAGATACATAAGTGTAAAAGTGTCATAAAATTACATCATTTACAACAAGGAGGATAAAAATCAACTCCAAAAAGTCAAACATAGTCAAAACTGCGTTTTGCTGAGCTGTAGGCTGAAATCCTGAGTAATTTGCCTGATGGGTCGCGCGCCATTCCTGAACGGGTCGCGCGCGTTTGAGAGCACTTTTGGGGTACTTCTAGGTGTCCAAATGGGGCAAGAGTGGGCTTGTTGGAAAGGTCTGGATGTCTACTTTCCAACCTAAGTGGAATTTCTGAATTTGGTGGTCATGTACCCCTCCAAAATTGCAATCTCCCAAGACTGCTTTCTGTGTGTCAAAAATGTGGCAGAAAGTCATTTTTTTCTTGTTTTTTGACTTTCAGGAGGCCCAAAACTTCATAAAATCTCTTGGCAATGGGTGAGAATGTGTAACTTTTCATGCCAAATCCAGAAATGCTGAGTTTTTTGAAAATAGAGTTGCCAAGTGAAAGGGTCGCGCGGGGGGTGAGACCCATCAAGCGGAAAAACCTGTTTTTTTCCTTAAAAACCAAAAATCACCCAAAATGCTCAAAATTTCTTGGAATTTGTGTTGGGGCTGAGCTATTTAGTGCCATTCTCCTTCAAGGAAGCCTCAGCCAAGATGTGGAGGGGATCGGGCCTTTTTCTCCGTTTTTGTGCTTTGACCAACCGCCTTTGGAGCACCTTCATCTTTGCCTTGCACACGTGCATCTGTGCCCAATAATGATTCTTCATGTTTCTAAGCAATTTCTTATCTTGGTTGGCCTTGGCCAACAGCCTCTCCAAAGGAGCATTGAGCCGGATAAGCATAGACTCTCGCTTAACGGGTACTAAATCACCGGGTCTTCTTCGATTCAAGTTGCGGTCACTACGAATCCTCCACAACTCATCAAGAGTTTGCTCATCCTCCAACTGCTTGTTGCGCTGCTCTAAATAGGTGATCCTCCACTGTGCCATCTCTAACTTCTGCTGCAACAAGCGGTTCTCGGCCTCCTTTTGCTGAATGATCTCATGAAGCTCTGTGGTAGGAGAGCGGGTATCAAGATCAATGATATCAATGTCGGGATCACCGGTCATTCCCTCCTCGATCATGGGTTGCTTGCCCCTTTGTGCTGCCTGTGCTACTGAAGAAGGTGAGGCCCCTTCCACCTGATGTGGAGATAGCACTCGCTGAGCTGATGAAGAAGGCGAGACCCCTTCTACCTGCTATGGAGAAAATACTCGCCGAGCTGCTGCAAATAAAGCCCTTTGGCCTCTCTGATAAGTGACCAATGGAGAAGAGCTGACATATCTAGTCACGGGGGTGTCATGCTGCTGTGATGGTCCTCCCTCCTCATGAACAATCTCCGGATGTGGTGGTGGTGCTGTAAAGAACTCACGAGAGATGAACTCCTCCCATGTGATGCCCTGTTGAGCCAACTGATGTCTGACCACAAGCTGAATCAAACCGTAATGATAGAGGCTCCTATACTGCTGTGCTGGGCTCTTCCTCTGCATCAGGGGCACCATCCTCTCAATGTTCTGGCACATGAAAACAGGGATGTTCATCATCCGTACCCGTGTGAAATGCATCATCAGGCGAATATGCTACGAATATATCTGTGAAAATCTGCCCTCACAGGTGAAAAAGAGCATGATAAGCCTCATCATGGGAGCATACTCACTCCTCAAAAATCTGAAGGGAAATACACCCGTCAAATGTCTCATGAATGCAGGTCTAATGAAAGGCTCAAATTGAACACTGTCCAACATCCTGCGCTTATTCCACACCTCTCCGACATTAGGTATCCCTGTGGCTTGAGCAATCATCTCGGATGTCAATGTAAAATCCACCCCGGCAAGGTTCACATGTCCATCATGCAAATGTAAAACAAATAAGCGAGCCAACTCCCTGTGATGCTGAATCCGAGAGATCCTCTTGTAAAACTCATAACAAGACATATAATGAAAACATGATACTGCCATTGGACAAGCCTGCAAATCGGTCAAAGAGGTGGGCTCCTCTCTCCTATGATGACCGCCCTTTCCACCCTTGTGAGGCCTCCTATGTTCCTCAAACTCTGAAGCTGATGTATGGTCATCACTTTGCTCATAATTGGTTTCGGTTTCTGACATCGTTTTAGGAGCAAAGTGGCTGAAATGTACTGTTGTTTCTGCTTTGCAAACTGCTGATTAAAATGTTATTTCAAGGGGACAAGGAGCACAAGGGAAATGTTAGGGAAGGGATATTTTAAAGGGAAACTGGGAATAATAATGAAACAGGGAGTTTAGGGAAAGGATTATTGCATATACATTATTTTCCAAATTTATTTACAATAATGATATGGGAGGAAGGGCTAGGGTTTAATTTTTCTTTTGATTTCTTGGGAAGAAGGGTAGGGTTTAGGGCTCTTTAACAAATTTGGAAGGGAAATTTACATAAAATGATAAGGAAAATGTAATGGGAGGTGGAAAAAATGAGAACAATGGGATACCTCAAAACAGCATAATAAACCCTAGCAATTTTTACAACTTCAAGCCAAAGCATAATAGAGACTTCTACTTGCAAATGGAGACCTTTACAAATATAATCATGACCTTCTTGAACTATAACAAGCAATAATTTTTTATGATGGAGGGCCTACCTTGAAAAATTTAGCAATTTGTGGCTCCTTGGCAAATTTGCTGGTGGTTTTGCAGAGGGAGCGCTGATGGGTCGCGCGCCTCTGACGGGTCGCGCGCCTCCAACGGGTCGCGCACCTTCCCAACTCACACAATTCACTCAAACACTCTTGGAAACAATTGCTCTATCACTTGAATGCACAATGAGGCTTGATGGAGGGAGATTAGGGCTTTTATAGCCTTGTTTGAATTAATTTCATGTCATAACCCACTTTATAATGTTTTTTCATGACACTTTATAAACTTGACTTTTTTGGTTTCCTTTTGTCCTGAAATTGATTGATTTGATGCTTTTCTTTGATAATTTTTGCAGGGATAGCATCTGAGGGATCTTGACAAGGGAGCCAGGGTTACATGCTGTCCTTTGAATCATTTTGAATTTTTACAATTTTTACAAAATTTTGAGAAATGACCTTGGCTTTAAAAACAGTGTTTTTAAATCCAAGGTGAAAATTAACGGTACAAGATGAAATTTTTCGAAGAAACACTTTGAAAATCATCCCTCTGGCTTGCTGGGCACTTATTGACCTTCAGAGACATGACCTTGAAGACAAATTTGACCTCAACCCTAGACCTAAAAATTTTGACCTAAAGACAAAGACAAGTAAGCTTGAACAGTTTAATGACTGAAACAACTTGATCCAACGGTGCCAAGAGGGGGACAAAGACACCAGCTCCTCCATCATGGTTATGGCATGCCTAACGGAATGCAAAGAATGACACTGATGAGACACCTATTTATGCAAATACAAAGAGATTTGATCAGTGATGGAGGGCTACTAGACCGACTCTAACACCCATCATAAGAGGAACCATATCCCCTCTCTCATGCCTATATAATCCCCTTCTATTCCAACCTCTGCTAGCTTGGATTCAGCTTGGAAGATTGGAGAGCTTGCTAGTCTTAACTCTTAGTTTATGCTTATTAAGAGCTTGTTAAAGGAAGAGTAGCTTGTAGAATGTTTTGGTGTGAACAAGGAGAAAGAGACCTTAAAATTCTATGATTGAGGTGTTTGAGGAGATGTTAGAGTGATTCTTGGGATCTAGATCCATCGAAGGAAACTTGCAACTCTAAGGCAAAGGTTGTACTTTCCTTTTTGTCATATTAATACAACTGATATCTTGTTTCCTATATCAATTTCAATATTGTATTTGGTAGCTTAAGACTCCTTAGCCTCTTAATTAGATTTAACTCTATTTTATGCTATCATGTGTGCATTGGTTTCTTGTTTATTTGTTCCAGGTGTTTGATTAACAAGTAAGGAGGTGATTGCTGGAGCAAAAAGACAAGGACATCATCGAACAAGGATAAGTGATACAAGAGGTAGGATCTTATCCATTCTCAATCTAAATGAACTTATGTTAGATTGTCTTGTTTATGGCTAGACCCACTCTCTTGGGCTAGAGGGATCATCTCTATCCGCAGAGAGGATATTACTACACCACAAATTGACGACTCTGCTAGTTACATATCCCTCTCTTTGGATTGTTCTTCATCTCGTGGTTTGTGATGACTTTTTTTGTACCACCATTTCTCTTTTGTTTTCTAAATTTTACACCATTTATAGTCTTTGATTTTGAATTTAAGTGGCTAGTCTGTCTGTGGTTTGAGAATTTTTTTTCTTTTTCTTTGAATCCCTCGATCAATGTTGTTATTTTGCTAACAGTCACATCGACCAATGCTAGTTCTGCTTAAACAGTCGCGCCACAAACCTTTATTGTGCTTTCTTCCCATTAAACAGTCGTGTTGATTCCTGTATGTGGAAATCAGGGTTTCTTTTAAACCATATGCTAGTGTGTATTGCCCTTCTAGATTCTGTTTCTTGGCCTGTCTGTGTCTATTCTACCTATGAACTAAGATGACTAGGATGATTTGTTTGCTAGGTTTGATTGATTGATTGACTTGAAGTTTCAGTGCTTGATTTTTTGAGTTTTGTTGGATGGTTTCTATGACCCTAGGGCATCTAGGTTGATCGCTGTTCATTTGTTTGTTTACTCATCATGTCAAGTTTCTAATTTGCTGCTTCACTTAATCCATTGTTCAGTCGCAACATATTCATTGCTTCATTTTCAATTGAATGAGTGAAAGAGTCTCGTTTGTCCTCTTATTTTGAGTGTCTCTTTTCTCTTCCAAAGCATAGATTACATTTTGCTTGGTTTGTCGATTGAAGCATTTATGTGTTTGGTTTGTTTTATTCAAGGAAGAATTTGCTTTTAATTTCATTTATCATGCTTTGGATTTGATTGATGCTTGTTTTTTCATAATTGTGAAATTTTAATTAAAAATGCTCTATGTGAAAGATTCATTTTGCATTTTATGAAAAGAAGAACATCATTCTAGTTTACTTAAGTGAAAATATTGCATTAGTAGCATCATTGAGAAACTAGAATTACATCATCATAAGCATTGGAAATGAAATGAAACTTCTTTTGTTGTTAAGGGAAGATTAAGTGCATTTAGGACATGTATTAGTGAAAGATTTCATTCTTTGATTGTTGCATTGATTGTGTGCTCTCTATCCCTCAGTTAGTGTTAACTTTCATCGAAGAAAGATTTATTTTCTCATACAACTACATATATGAGTTTTCAGATTACAGCGATAGGGCATTGCAATTGAAACCTAATTCAAGATCAACCATTAAAATTTATCGAATTAACCTAAGGAAGCATTGAAACTTAACGCTCACATTTAGTCGTCTAGGCTAGAGATGTGTTCCGACGTCTTTAAACCTAGCAACAGTCGTTAACTTTAGAAAACGCTAGTACGAACTTGTGATCCATGTATCGTCGCGTATATAAAGGGAGACCCCTATAGGTTTCCATCCTTTATCCATAGGAATCTGAGTCTGCCGCCTTGTAAACATGATACACTAAACACAACATTCGGGGAGATAGCTTTCTCGTACTTTTTGGTTCATCGGGAGGTATTCTGCAGTTCACAATTACCTGGTAATCCTTTTGCCTAGATTATCCTAAGTTGTAATTTTGATCTTTTTGACTCTTTAAATTTGAAAATATAATCGAGAACTTGTCCTTTCGATCTCGTTAACTTCGAAAGCGACTAGAGTCACCTTTTTCTCTTTTCTCGACTCTTAAAATATCGGAAGGCAAATTTTTGTTTCAGTGTCTTAAAATTAACTGCCCACGAAATATTCCTAGTTAAAGTTATCGTCCTTAGTGATTCTTTAGGGTCAATTCCAATGGCAACATTTGCGGAGTTTACCAGTCAATGATTCCCCTCCGATGGGAGTCCTAGTCCTTTTCCTTATTTTGGAAATGATGGCACTCCTTATATGGAAACGTTGTACCTTCCTGGGTTAACTATTGGTTTACTTGTCTGGCTATTTTCGACCTCGGTGGTCCTGAGTGTCCCAACTCTTGTCCAACCATCTTCTTCATTTGATCCATGTAACATTGATTCTAAGGTTGGCCTCTCACCTTCTTCCCCTATTTCTTCACCTTCCGCTGAAACTCAGTTGCTCCATGGTGTACCTGCGTTGCAAAGCAAGTGGGACAAAGGCCACCTGCGCTGAGCGAGAAGGGACAAGTGGCACAGTGAGTCATTGCTTTGGAATCTTCCAAAAATGACACTTGGATCAGGTATTTCGCCTTGTGATGAGTCAGAGGCTCTGTTTCTCCAAGTGGAAGCAAAGTTCTCCAAGTGGACTCAAGAACTGAAGATCAACTAAAGATTAACTGAAGAGAGAGAGGACACAAGGCAGCTACACATCAGTTGCAAGCTGACTCATCCTTTCTCAATTCATCTATATATTGAGCTCTCTCCTATGAGCTCAGGAGGCTGGAATTTTGTGCAAAGTAATGATATGTTGTTGGTTTCACTATTGAGTTATTGGGTGATTGTTTGAGAGAGGTGAAGAAGAGCAATTCTTTCTGCTGGGAGGTGTTGCTGGGTTGGAGCCTTCAATGGTTGTAATACTCTCAGAACCTTTATTTCTTCATTAATAAAAGCTATTGAGGTTCTTCTATGTGCTCTTGTTTCAATTATATATTGTGATGATTTCATGTTTGGTTTACACTAATCCATGAACCAGTTATGATTGCATGCCTCTTGTAGTTTCCTTCTTTGTTATTTTGCAGGATCTCATCGTAGCTGGGCGAGCAGAAGAACAAAGAGCTAGGAGCAAGCGGCCAAAGAGAAGAGTTTGGATTCGACATTAAGCGCAAGGCAACGGTTAGTGCTTTCTCCATTCTCTTTTGCTTTCATAAAGAAGTAAACCTTAAGTAGTTTGTTTTACAGTTGTTGCTAAGGAACTGTCACCCTTAGAGTGGGATAGGGTCATCCGAGTCGGATACTTTTCCCTACAACAAACTGGCGACTCCGCTGGGGATCGTATCCGTTTGATTGTGTTTGTAGTATTTTGCTATTCATTTCCTGAACAAAAGAGTACCAAATCGAAAAGCTTTTGACTATATCAAAAGCGAAGTAGAGGACAGCTACTCTTGCTCATTTTCTGAGCAAATTCATGATTTGAAGAGCTGATCTACAAGGATCCTTGTAAGCTCTTAGTGATAGCTTTGCACCTTCTTAATCATCCCTTTGAGTGTGCTTGACTGATTGCTTCTGATTTGAGCAAAAACCATGCATTTTTGAGAAAATTATGACCCGGAAACTGTGAAAACGCAATTCTCGTTTTCCAAAACAGGTAGTACACAGGCTACCTGCTTTGCAACGCAGGTCCCGAAGGGGCTACCTGCGCTGAGAGTCAGTTTGGCTGTGCAGAGCCTGCGTTGGCCCAAATTTGCCTAGTGCATTTGGGGTTTCCTCCTTTCTCTTGCCTGTTTTCACTTAGTTTTGCTGCTAGGTGTCAGTCTTGTGCCTGTTTTGAAACCAATATTACTTGCCATCATTCTGCCTCTGTTATATAACGAAATTGTACTTGTTCTTTGTATTTCTTACTCATTTACAATTTCCCATAACGAAAAGTAAACTAGTCATGCTTTTGGCCTTTTAGATCTGAACCTGTGTTAAGCATTTTGCTGGTCTAAAGAGTTAGCTTGTTTGTTGTCCATAGCTGATTAGTCATTTTACTTTCGTTAGTATGGTTTGATTTCATGTATTTCCAGTGATTAAGCAAGTGAATCTTAAGGTGTCTTTTGATTTTGGACAAACTTGTTTACTTTCGCTTTAAATCGAAATCAAAGTTATATAACCACTTTCTTTTTGTAATCCATCCACATTAAGAAAGGGAAAAGAAAATACATGCATTGTGCATTTTTCATTTGACTGTGTGCTTGACGATTTAGGAAAGATTTGCATTTTAGTGTGTGCTCTATGATCTGTGTGAAAAGATTTTCCTTTCTTTTCCCTCAGTAGTTAAGGTTTTCAAAGTTGAAAGATTGAAAAGTTTGCTTCTCATCTTAGACTGCATTCAGGAATTTGTTATATACATCTCGTGGTGATCCTTAAAGGCAAACTGATAAGCAAGATCAACATTAAAATAAATCCAATTTACATAACAACGCTTTGTAACATAACGCAAACACATAGAGGTCTAGGTAGAGATGTGTTCCGGCGTCGTTAAACATAGTGACTGTCGATCTCTACGAAGGTGGGTGATTCCTCCTGAGAGTCGGTGGCACTAATACGGACTTGTGCTCCCACGTACCGTCGCATATATATTGGGAGACCCCTATAGGCAATTATCCTTTATCCATAGGAAGCCGTGTCGACCGCCCTACTGATCGCGATGCAGTGAACACAGCATTCACGAAGATCGACCACCCGTACCGTAAAACGTATTCTGTGGTTTCGCGAAAAGTTTGGCACACCCTCTGCCTAGAACTCCAGAGAAGTTTCTTTTGGCCTTTTTCAAACTCTATAACTGAAAAAGTCCATCCGAGCATTTGTCACTTCGGGCTCGTTAAAACATCGAAGGCGACTAGAGTCATCTTTAGCTTTTTCTCGACTCTTAAAACATGAAAAAGCAAGTTTGTGTCTAAAAGCGTCGTTAATAAAATTTATTTTAAGCGGAACATAATCACCTGTTATTCCCACGTTGATCTTTCAGTTGAAAAGTATGGAGCCCACCAACCAAGGAAGTAACCTTGGTGGAAGTCCAAATCCCTTCTCCTCTTGGGGAGATGTTGGTGCGCCTCATATGGCAACATTGTCACTTCCAGGTTTGACAATCGGCCTACCTGTATGGCTCTTTTCAACTAATGTAGTCCAGATCGCCACTAATCCTGAGCAGTCGAATCAACAGTCAGAACAGTCTAGAGCTACCCACCAGCCTTCCACTTCTTACAATTCTTCCTCTGATCCTTCATCTTCATAAGGTAGAGCCGGCAAAAGTCAGCCTCCCATGGAGAAGAAGGAAAAGAAGAAAAGAGAAAAGAAGCAGAAGGGGCCTATGGCGAAGGCGACTGGGGGCAAGCAAAAGACAGCTGACAAAAACCCACACACTGCACCGACCGGGCCTAAATCGCCATGTGTCATTTGCAAAGGGGCCCACTTCCATCGTGATTGTCCCTGTATTCCCCGGATACTAAGGGACTAGTCCCCAAGGTTGCACAATCCGGTAGCATCAACCTCTGGTAGTCATGTTGATTGCAGTCCGTCAACTAGCGAGAGTGAAGGACGAAGAGGGAGACCAAGATCACCCTGTATATTGTGTGAAGGCGATCACACCATCCACAAATGTCCATTCTTAGATGAAGCAAAGAGAGTTTTGGAAGATCGTCCGGTTTCACCGTTACGACTTCCTCCTGGATACCAAAAACTCGCGCCTAATCCCTCGGTAGTTGAAAATCCAGCTGACCCGCTCAAGTGGTCAGCTGAAGTGTCGGTCATTGAAAATGAACCTACTGAATCCAGAACAGACGAAAGTCTAAAGGTCGAAACGGCAGTCGACCCCGTTCTTCCTTCGGAGGTTTCATCCTCCAATGACCCCGTCATTGAAGACCCATCTTCAAATGACACCCTCACTGAAGAGGATAAGGATGACACCGTCCATATTCTTTTCATCAACACAGACTCTGATGAGCATCAGGGCAATGCGCCCATTCCTTTATCGCAGGAAGGAACATCGTCAGGGTCGTATCCGGCCGTATATTCGGTCCCACCACCAAGCAACCTAGTTGTATCCTTTGATTGGAATCAACTAGGCAGACCCTGGTTACCAGCCAGTATCCCATTCAGAATCATAGTCCAAATCTACAGAATGGTGATGGCTCGAACTATCATTGATGAAGGGGCATCTGTGAGTATCCTTTCCTCTGTTGCTTGGAAAGCACTGGGTTGCCCGGCGCTTTTACCTGAGATGAGAAATCTATCAGGTTTTGATAAAGGAACCAGTCACCCGTTAGGGATTCTCCCCAATGTTCCAGTTACATTGAAAGGGAAGACAGTTCATATGAACATCATGGTCGTCCAGGGACCCTTGGCATATAACTTGCTCCTTGGACGAGACTATATATATTGCATGGAGGCAATAGTGTCCTCGCTCTTTAGAGTCATGTGTTTTCCGCACGAAGGAAGAATGGTCAAGCTCGTAGACCAACTTTCATTTCCAGGATCACGCATTGCAAATAGTCAAATACCATCCCTTAACGGTTTATTCACTCAAGGAATACCACCGCCCCTGGTTCTACTTCCCGATGAATGCGAGTAATTCGAGAAGAAAAGAATGGGGACCCAGGGGGCATGCACCCTGGCC
Organism: Pinus tabuliformis; assembly: GCA_031772625.1. Classification (NCBI taxonomy): domain Eukaryota; kingdom Viridiplantae; phylum Streptophyta; class Pinopsida; order Pinales; family Pinaceae; genus Pinus; species Pinus tabuliformis. The sequence goes on along the minus strand of CM062820.1, from coordinate 1,528,267,489 downwards.
TGCCTCGGGCAGAGAAAACCTTAGGTATAAAGTTAATTTCCGCAGAAGAATAGACTAGTCCGTACCCCATCCAAAAAAGGAAGAGAGGGTTGTTCTAGGATAAAATTCTTTTGTCAAAGTTATGTTGAAGCGGAAGAATCACTCCCTTTGTCCAAAGAAGTGGGCTCTCCTAAGGAGGGGGTCTATTTGTGGCAGTAAGAAGGCACCATCTTTGAATGTCAAGCCTCACCCATTAAAACAATATGTTTTAAAAGAGAAGTAGGGGAAGTCTTCAAAGAAAGAGAGGAAATTGCTGCAACAAGTAGTCACCATCCTTAGCAACCTAATGATAGACATCGCCGAAAAGAGAGTTTAGTTTGCGGCAGCAAACAAAACCATTTTTCGGATAATAAGTAAGAGGACTTCTCCCCCGTAACACCAATGTTTTATCTGTTGCGATCTTGCAAAAATCAAAAAGTGAACTGATGGGAAGACAAGTACCATCGGCACTGAAAAATAACGAGAAGACAAGTATCGTTAAAAATATAGCAAGATGACAAGTAGAAAAACAAAGGTGGGACAGAGGAGAAGAAGAGCCTTGAAATTATACTTTATACCTGGGGGCATGCAAACCTTTTGGAGTGCAAGCACGGGACGACTATTTATTTTTTGTAAATTTTTAGGTCCTCCCTTTAAACCTGTAGGTCTAACCCGTTAAACTCGTAGGATTAGCCGTTTCCAGCTTGCATAAAGAAAGGATGAAGGGCAAAAGTTAAAACCTGCCAAATTGGAGTAATTAGTGAGGTATCGCTCCTTAAATAAGATTACCTCACCTAAAGCATTCCTTGTATTAAGACTGGTATGATCGAGCAGTTTTAGCAATGTTCATGCTCGTTAAAAAATAAACGCAAGAATCGAGCAGTTTTGTACAGAGTTCATGCTCGTTAAAAAATAAACACAAGTTGTGAGCAATCTTTCCCTACAGTTCAAGCTCATCCAGAAAAAATGAACCGGTAAACAACCTCGAGAAATGTAACCTTTGAAAGCCATATTAAAAGCCCTTGGTCGTGTTTATATGCCATCACCTCCATCCGTTCATTTGGCCAATCGTTCACCTCCATATGTTTGTTTACCCATTTTGAGGAACAGCTGCGAAGAGTGATTTCACTTAGCCATCCTTGTGACACTGCCGTGATTGGAGAATTCCAACCTGTACCTGGAATCTGCGGCTATCCCTGTTCATCACTCGTTCCTCAAAAGACGAGTCTTCTTTGAGCTCTTTTCACTGACTCGTAAAATATGAAAAGTTTGCCGAGTTTTGGCCTTCCAGCTCGTTAAAGGACAAGAAGAGCTATCCCTCCTCTAGATTTTAATCTTTTTGGACCTGAGGGATTATTACACAAAAAGATCGAGCGCTTGTTTTGTTCGGCTCGTTAAAGAAATCGAAAATTCATCCCTTCTGTATTGTTTTATACTTTTTCGGACTTAAGGGATTAGAAGACGAAAAAGGAATTTTGGAGTTAACTTTTCGTACCTTTTCAGACTCTCTAAAAATGAAAAGGACCGAGTTTTCTTTGTCATTAGACTCGTTAAAATGATTAAATAGTGACAAACTTGTCTTTAGACGAGAACGAGTTTCCCTATCGCTAGGCTCGTTAAAACATAGCGATGGGCTTGCCCGAAGGGCAGGTTATAGAACAAGCATATGTTATCCTCCTCAAGCTTGACAAAAATAAAGAGGTACTGGTCAGCAATGACTGGGGAAAAATTGGGAGAACCTCACAACATTAATGGTAGCAAGTCGCTCTTGAACATGACACTTTGTCCTCCATATCACATCGGGTTGGGTTGTTTCATTCACCGGTCTCATAACCATGGTCTTCGCCACACCATCCACAATTGGGGTAATGCTACCAATCCATCACATCAGTGTCGTTATATGTTCAAGAGATGTGGTTCTGTAAAGAGTCAACCGTGTTCCACCCACTGCCATACATTATCCTTCATCCACTTCATGACCGCCACCCTGAATCATACATCACAGTTTGTTTTCACCTCATCACAATCACTAGCTCCGTTCCGTGTCACTGATGTGGGATTCATTAAGGCCCTCCTTTGACGGATTGCTCCTTGTCGACATCAGCTCATTATCCAAGGATTTGATCTAGGAACACCCCCCTCAGTACTTTGAAGCTTGCATGCCTCAATGGCAAGTTTCTCACTTCCGGCGACAGGTATACATCAATGACCTTCGACCAGAAGATTTTGCATGGTGGTCGACGCCAAGTCCTTTATTCCCACCATGTGGATTGTACTGCCGTACCTTGAGGGTCATCATCCTTATCGGTGAATCCTCTCACGCTTGTTAACGGTTTACATCATTGACCGGTAATCAAGCGATGTCTTTCCATGTTCGACTTCAAGAAATTCTCACATGGATCGACTTGTACATCGAGTGAAGATCGGAAGAGATTGAAGACCCCGGATCTAGTTTCATCTATCCAAGCTGCGATATATATTCAGGACATAAAGACATTTGATATGTACACCATTACAGCAGATGATCATCCTTCTCAAAGGATGATAATTTCAGCAGAGAATTATCAGTCTACAATCAGACGATCGTCTGTTCTATGTACCAAAATGTATTTATAAAGCTGAGCATGGGAATGCCCGCCTCAGCTAGATCATGAAAAATGTATGAAAAATAATGTATTGTATTGTATCTTATTACAGGACACTTCTCAGCAGATTGAATGAACTTCGGATCCTCTCAATAAAGCATTTCACCCGATAAACGACCTCATACTTTAGGGGGCATCTGTTATAGACAATTTTGTGCCTTACAGCAACAAGCACGAATTGTCAATAATCCAAGGGATCCAAAGTTCCCTAAACATGATGTTCCTACCCCTAGAGGAACAAGGTCAGCAAACCAACAGCTCTCAGATCAGTTCTCCACCTGAAAACACTCAAAAACAAGCAATCCTGAAATCAAAGCAGGTGCTCCACTAGGTTTCTGCGCTGAAACTCAGTTGCTCCATGGTGTACCTGCGTTGCAAAGCAAGTGGGACAAAGGCCACCTGCACTGAGCGAGAAGGGACAAGTGGCACAGTGAGTCATTGCTTTGGAATCTTCCAAAAATGACACTTGGATCAGGTATTTCGCCTTGTGATGAGTCAGAGGCTCTGTTTCTCCAAGTGGAAGCAAAGTTCTCCAAGTGGACTCAAGAACTGAAGATCAACTAAAGATTAACTGAAGAGAGAGAGGACACAAGGCAGCTACACATCAGTTGCAAGCTGACTCATCCTTTCTCAATTCATCTATATATTGAGCTCTCTCCTATGAGCTCAGGAGGCTGGAATTTTGTGCAAAGTAATGATATGCTGTTGGTTTCACTATTGAGTTATTGGGTGATTGTTTGAGAGAGGTGAAGAAGAGCAATTCTTTCTGCTGGGAGGTGTTGCTGGGTTGGAGCCTTCAATGGTTGTAATACTCTCAGAACCTTTATTTCTTCATTAATAAAAGCTATTGAGGTTCTTCTATGTGCTCTTGTTTCAATTATATATTGTGATGATTGCATGTTTGGTTTACACTAATCCATGAACCAGTTATGATTGCATGCCTCTTGTAGTTTCCTTCTTTGTTATTTTGCAGGATCTCATCGTAGCTGGGCGAGCAGAAGAACAAAGAGCTAGGAGCAAGCGGCCAAAGAGAAGAGTTTGGATTCGACATTAAGCGCAAGGCAACGGTTAGTGCTTTCTCCATTCTCTTTTGCTTTCATAAAGAAGTAAACCTTAAGTAGTTTGTTTTACAGTTGTTGCTAAGGAACTGTCACCCTTAGAGTGGGATAGGGCCATCCGAGTCGGATACTTTTCCCTACAACACTGCCCCAGGTGGTCCGAAGTTAGTCGTTTGTTAAAAGGCACCCCTGGGACTCCTGCAGTGCTCAAAGAGCCCTTTCCCACCCAACACACTCAAAAAACTCAGATGGTGGCTGACCCATCTCAGCCTCCCTCTTCCTTTGGTTCTCAAGTGTTTATGGCTGGAACGATACCCATCAATATCAGTACTCGAACAAAAGATTACCCGCCATCTGCCGGGAAGGAGCCTGAGATACCCTCTAGTGCTCCTCCGTTCAGTTCGGGTCAACCACCACCTCCTCCACCCGAACAACGTCTTGTTGATTCCAAGGTGGACCCTTCCCCTTCTTCGCCTACTGTTGCGTCCTCATCTTCTACTTCGCCTGGTGAACCTCTAGATTCCAGTAACCAGGTGGCTAAGAAGAAGAAGAAGAAGACAAAGAAGAAGAAGACTCCTAAACCAGAGGTTAAAAGTATAACCCAAGTCGAGCCACCTTGTGCTCCTCCGCGGAAGGTCAAATTTCCTTGTAAGTTGTGCAACGAAGACCACCTTCTCCGCGATTGTCCTAGCATTCCCAGGGTTTTAGAGTATGGTCTCATGATCCGGACCACCCTACATCATCCTCTGTAGATCATGGCTATGTTACCTTATCACCAGGAAGCGGTAAGGGAAAATAGAAGATTTGAATCCCTTGTAAACTTTGTGAAGGCAATCATCCCCTTCACCTTTGTCCATTCATGGATAGAGCCTCTATTTATTGGAAATTCTTACAGCTCCCTCAACCCAACTTCCTACTGGTTATCAACGTCTCTCTGCAGCCGCAGATCGTTCACCTGCTGACAAAGAGATCAACCACGATTCCTCTCTTGTCCAGCCTCCTCTTCCTGAATCTGGCTCTGCCAAGTCTGTTCCAGACCAACCATATGTCGGAAAGAGTGTCGACTCGAGTTCACCACCCACCGACCACTCTATTTCGGAAGAGCATCATTCCCATGTTCTTCTCGTCTCCTCAGATTCTCCTGCATCTGAAAATGACTCTCTTATCCCAGCCGCTCCTGAGAGTCCTGCTTCGGTCCCGCAGGGGGGCAATCATACAATTCCCCCACCAAGTAGTTCAGTCGTTTCCTTCGACTGGAGTCGTTTGACTAAACTCCGCCTTCCATCCCATGTGCCTTTCTGGATCACGGTACACGCCTATAATAAGGCGATACCTGGCACTGTTTTGGATGAGGGTGCATCTGTTAGTCTTATGCCTGCCACCACTTGGCAAGCTTTGGGTTCCCCACAGCTTGTGCCAGTAGCATCGAATTTGACGGCTTTTGACGGAGGAACTAGTCAACCATTAGGGATCCTTCCAAAGTTCCCTGTTACTTTGGGAGGCAAGACCGTCTATATAGACGTAATGGTTACCCAAGGTGCTTTAAATTTCAGTCTTCTCCTTGGTCGTGACTATGTTTATGCCATGGGGGCCCTTGTCTCTTCACTTTTCCGTGTGATTTGCTTTCCACACGATGGAAGAATTGTGACTATCGATCAATTATCGTTCGTTCGTCCACGGGTCCCTCCTACGCAGTCGTCATTCCCTCCTAGTTTTCATCCACCAGCTGCATCTACCCCACCACAGATCAACTACGTGGCCACCTATCCCGTGCCTGTATCCAGTGATACCGCCGTCATGCACAGTGTCCTGGGGGCATTGGGTCCTGACTTCCGAGATGTTGTCCTTCCACCGGGAGTGGCACTCTTGGTAGCCCCGACTTCCTGTTCATTATGATGAAGTTTGGTCGGAGCATAGTTCCTTTCCTATGTCAAGCTCATTAAAAAATGAAAAAACTCCCTTTCCAAATCGAGTCTTTTGATTAAGATCTCGTAAAATACAAGTCGAGTCTTTAACAGATCTCGAGAGTGAACCTTCATTCCATCCACTTTGTTGAATGCAATGAAGCTTGGGGGGCATGTACCTCGATTTGCGTTATTATGCTGGGGGCATGCGAACTAATAACAAGCATAGTTTTTCGTTTCAAGCTTGTGTAAACATGAAACCGAATCTAAGCAGAGTTCTCCATGGTTCAAGCTTGTGTAAAAATGAACCCATACCTGATTTACATCTCGTGATTGCCTTTTATCTGCTAAATTCTGCTAGATGAGCCTTGGTTGTTTCATTCCATCGCCACCATCTCTTTGGCCGATCATATGCTTTCACCTGGTTGTTTATCCTTTCCTGAGGAACTGCAGCGATGAGTGGTTTTATTAGCCAGCCTCTTAACCTTTACATGTTTCGAGCGAGTTCCACCATTACCGGGACCAGTTGCTACCCTTTATACCACTCGTTCCTTCAGGACGAGTCGCCTTTAAGCTCTTTTCTGACTCGTAAAATATGAAAAGATTGCCGAGTATTTTTTCCTTTTTGACTCGTTAAAGAGAATAAAATGGAGGTCTTCTTTTAGCTCTTTTCTGACCATTTAAAGAGGAAAAGATTGTCGAGTTACTCCTCTTGACTCGTTAAACGTTAATAAGGGGCGGTCGTTTTAAGTTCTTTTTGTCGACTGTTAAAACATAAAAATATTACCGGGTTTTTGTCGTTTCGAACTCATTAATGGTCACGAAACGACGTGGTTTTGACCACTTTTTTACTTTTTCAGGTCGAAATCACTAATTATGAAAAGTACTCCTCGATCATAATGATCGGGCGGTTCTTTCAGGTATTATTTTATACTTCTTCGGGCCCGAGAGACACAACTTTACGAAAAAGGACATCCCTGGAGTTTCCTTTTCTGCTGTCTTTTCAAACTCTCTAAACATGAAAAGACGCCGAGTTCTTCCTTTCTCAGACTCGTTAAAACTTAATGACATCGGATTTTGTCACAACACAAGCATATGCTATCCCCATCAAGCTTGTTAAAAATAACTGGGGTACTCGCCAGAAATGGCGGGGGGAAAAGAAAATTTTTTGAACCATAATTATTACCGTGACGGCAGTATGTCGCTCTTGAACATGGCGCTTTTCTGTTTTCGTGTGCAGGGTAGGGATATCTCATCTCATATCTTTCACTTGCTTCCATGGACTTGGGTACCTTATTTGACCTCTCATCCACTCATTGCCTCGTCATCATGACCTTTGATACATTGATGTCGAATATTGCCAATTCCATTAGTGTGCCACTGATATGTTCAAGAGAAGTTGACCTCTGCAAAGAAACAACCTCCCTTTGATAGTTCGCATAATCTTGATTCACAACATTATCTCTCTGTCTCGTGTCGATGATGTGGGAAACATTATGGCCCACCTTCGATCAAGGTCACTTCCTGTCGACTTCAACTCATTATCCAGGAAATTGATCTAGAGACTCCTTTCCGGTGCCTTGGAGCCTGCATGCCTCAATGGCAGGTTCTTCGTGTTCGACGTGAGGTTTTCATCATTGGCCTCCGATCGAATGATTCTACGGGCGTTCGACTTCAGATCATTAATTCACGCACCGTAGATTGTACCTATAGTACCTTGAGGACCATTGTCATTATTGGTGGTACCTCTCGCGTCTGTTAACAGTTTCCACTATTGACTGGTAATTAGACGATGTTCATGCATGTTCGACTTCAGCTCATATATTCACATGCTTGAACTTGTACTCTTGTTCGGGTCGAGATGGAGCGCAAGACCCTGGATTGTGTCTGTTGTAATTCAGGCGTGATTCTTGATACTTGACTCATTCACTGGATGGCTGCAACCATACCTGAGTCAATTCATTGATCCTAACCAGATGGCTGCGTCCATACTGTGGATCTAGATTATTTATGTACTCTCTTATGGATGGCTACGACCATACCACGTACATCATGTAATTGAACTATCAGTCATGTCTCTTAACACAGATCCTCGGCGGCAGTAACTATATGTGTTCTTATGTGTTCTTGTGTGTTATTGTAAAGCATTTCACCCCTCTCCACCTCTCGGACTTCATGCTTTAGGGGGCATCTGTTACACAGTAATTTGTCACCATCCCTGTTACTCCTCTTGTCGTACCTTGGAGGACTCATCCCGGGAGTTATAAGAAGTGACAAAGTCTAAAAACACTTGCATTATGTTCCCCTGAGTATGTACTTCATGTTCCCTGAAGACACCTTCTACAGATTATCCCTGAAAAATGCTTTTTTTCCATTGGCGCAGGTCCACAGTATCTTACCAGCGCCAATCATGGAGATCCTCAAAAGAGGGCGCGACCATTGGCTCTGTCTTAGAGCAGAAGTCGCACCAACCAAGTTTGTTCATGCTTTTTGCCTTAACGCACGTCCGACTATTGTTTCCTTCATTACATGGAGCTTTTTGAGGATAAAAAATCAGTCTTATGTCGAGCTCTATCCTATCTCCATCTTTAATGGATTTTGGGGATAATGTTAATCCACAATAGGTGTCCCGGTTCATTGTATCCTCCTCCCTTCTTCATCTATATAAGCTTGTCCTTATGCATTTGACAAGCTAAGGGATAGTCGTTAGTCATGGAGGGTTAGATGTTGAGTTTTTGAGTTCTTGGAGGAATGCTAGTGAATGCTAGAGAGGTTATGCTGCCGGAGAAGAGATGCATTGCAAGACACATATAGTTACTCGCCCAGCCAGGAGAGGTTCGACGTCAGAACCATGGTTGTAACTTTTCCTGTTTATTATTAATTAATGAGCGACTGCTATTATAGTTCCAATCTCATTGTCTATTATGGTGATGTGTTGATTTATTTCCTTTCTGACTGAAATATAGTTGTGCCTTGGTAGATGTTATGTCGGTATCTGTCCCTTCCTTTGCATGTGCAGGTATTCGTTTATGATCTGCTGGAGCGAGGAAGCGGGAATATCAACTCTGCTTCAATCATAGCGTTGGACTCCAGGTTGGTCTTCTTAATTCACCTTTGATGCATAACTAGGAACTTGCGTAGCAGCGTGGTTTGATTGTGGCTAGTTCTGTTTTAGGCTAGTGGGATTGCCTCTGTCTGCAGAGGGGATTTACCTGACCAACATTGACCATCTCCTTCGAGACTGTCTTGGCATTCCCAGAGTCCTAGAGGTATGGTCTCAAGACCTTAATCGACCATCCTTGTCGACCTCTAGAGATCATGTTGATGCTATGCCTTTAGCTAATGATGGTAGGAAGAAGGGGAATATTAGATACCCCTGTCGGTTATGTGAAGGGAAGCATCTTATTCACCTTTGTCCTCTTATGGATAAAGCTTCCAAAATTTTGGAAAACCTTACAACTCTGCATGCCCAAATCCTTGTTGGTTATCAGATACTTTCTTCTAACCCTCTCCTAGTTGGTAAAGAGATCGACTTGGATTCATCTCTTTCCCATCCTGCTCTTCCTAAGCATGACTCTCTTCTATCTATTCTCGACCAACCATTGGTCAAAAAGAGTGTCAACTTGGCTCTGCCTTTAGTTTTTCACTTTGTTCCCGAAGATAGAAGTGACCATATTGCTCATGTTCTTCTCGTCTCCTTAGGTTCTCAAGAATTGAAGAGTGGCCCTCCCATCCCAGTTGTTCAAGAGAGTCCTTCTTGTTGGGTGTGGAGCCTAATTATATTCTTTATTTAGAGGTATCTCCACATTGGACCCCAGTTCGTAATGTGGTGGCAACACCGCCCGTAAAATATACGCTGCAGGGGGGATCCAAATATATGTAGTCAATCTGGGATATTGATTAGGTGAAGATCTGACAGTAGAACTTATGTTTAATTTAGGGTTTTCTCCCTAGAAGGCAACCCCTTGCTATATATGAGGGAATTGTATTGTGTCTATGTAGATCTGTATTCTGAGTGAGAAAGAGAGGGGATTGTGTGAGAGAAAAGAGGGAATTACAACACATCTGTTGTAGGTTGTATCTCTTCAGTTTGCTGGATAATATAAAAAGAAGGACTGGATGTTTCTCTGTGGACATAGCCCAAAATGGGTGAACCGCGTATATCTGTGTCTATCTTGTTTTATGTGTTTGTATTTATGCAATATATTTTACATGTTCCATTTCTTTGTAATATATATAATTTTCTAACACTTCTCCTATTCTGTAAAGCATGGGGGCAATCCTATGATACCCCCACCAAGTAGTTTTATTATTCCTTTTGATTGGAGTCAATTGACTGCATTCCGCCTCCCATCTTATGTGCCTTTCCAGATGACGGTACAAGCCTATAATATGGTAGTACACGACACTCTATTAGATGAAGACTCATTTATTAACATCATGTCTTCTACTACTTGGCAAGCTTTGGGATCCCCATAGCTTGTGCTTGTCACCTAGAATCTGTTGGCTTTCAACGGAGGAGCTAGTCAACCTTTATGGATCCTTCTGAAGTTCCCTATTACTTTGGGAGGAAATACCATCTACATAGACGTGATGGTAGTCCAAGGTCCCTTAGATTTCAATCTTCTCCTTGGACGCGACTATGTTTATGTCATGGGAGCTCTTGTTTCTTCGCTTTTACGTGTGGTTTGTTTTCCACACGAAGGGAGAATAGTGACCATTGATCAATTATCATTCATTGGTCACCAAGTGCCTCCTTTGCAACCATCATCCCATATTGGTTCTTGTTTGCAATCAATACCTTCCCCCCTACAGGTCAATTACGTGGCTACCCATTTTGTCTCCACATCCACTGATGATCACACAAGTGGTATAGTACATTATGTATTGGGGGCATTGGAACTCGATCTGCCATTGGTACTAGTTGACATGTATTCCTCCCAGAGCGTGGTTCTCCTGTCTAATGAGGACCTCTTGGGAGCCATGTTCTCATATGGTCCATGAAAAGGGGTCAGAACATAGTTCCTTGTCTTGTGTCAAGATCGTTAAAAAATGAATCAAGAAGTCCGAGGATAGTTTCTTCCTGTATCAACCTCGTTAAAACATGGAGAAAATGTATGAGGACAGTTTCTTCCTGTATCAAACTCGTTAAAAAAAATGAAACAGATGTTCGAGGATAATTTCAGCTTCCTATATCTACCTTTTCAAAAAATGAAACAACTCCCTTTTCCAAATCAAGTCTTTGATTAAGATCTTGTAAAATCCCAGTTTAGTCTTTCCTAGATCTCGAAATTGAACCTTCATTCCATCCACCTAGCTAAATGAAATGAAGTTTGGGGGGCATGTAACTCAAGCATATTTTGTCTTTGTTTCAAGTTTTTGTAAAAATGAAACCAAACTCAAGCATATTTTTTCATTTCAAGCTTGTGTAAACATGAAACTGAATTCAAGCAGAGTTCCTCATGGTTCAAGCTTGTGTAAAAATGAACCCATGACCAATTTACATCTTGCGATCGTCGTTTTTATCAGCTAATTTCTGCTAGATGATCCTTGGTTGTTTCATTCCATCACCCCATCTCTTTGGATGATTATATGCTTTCACTTGGTTATTTTTCCTTTCCTGAGGAACCACAGAAATGAGTGGTTTTGTTAGCTAGCCTCTTGACCATTACATGTTTTGATCAATTCCATCATTACTATATAACTAGTTGTTATCTTTTCATACCACTCGTTCCTCCAGATGGAGTCATCTTTCAACTGTTTTCAGACTCCAAAAAATGAAACAATTGCCGAGTATTTTTTCCCTTTTTGACTCGTTAAAGTAAATACAAATGGGGAGTCTATCATAATATATTTTCTGATGCTCAAAGCATGAAAAGATTGCTGATATCTTGTCATTTTGATGTCATAAACAGTTCTGAAACGTCGTTTACCCAATATATGTTTACCCCTTTTTTGGGCCGGGATAAACTATTTACGAAAAATGTACTCCTTGGTTGACATGGTCAAGAGGTTCTCTCAAGTATTTTTTCTATCTTTTTGGCTTGAGAGACAACTTTATGAAAAGGGACCTTTTGGAGTTTTCTTTTCCGTGTCTTTTTCAAACTCTCTATAAAATGACAAAGATGCCGAGTTTCACCTTTGTCGGACTCGTTAAAAGATTAAATGACATAGGACTTGTCTTTATGATGAGACAGAGATACTCCTTCATAGGGCTCGTAAAACTTACTAGGATGGATCCATCTAAAGGATGGACTTATATTAAAAGCATATGATATCCCCGTCAAGCTTGTGTAAAAATAATTGGCGTACTCACCATAAATGGTGGGGGAAAATTGGAAGTATTTCATCAATTGTATTCTTCACTTGAGGCAACATGTCAATCTTGAACATTGACACTCATCTATTGTTCATGTCAGGTTTTGGTACATCCTCACTCTATCACTTGCCTCCATGGGTTTTGGGTTATCCATTTTAAACCTCTCATATGATCTCTGCCACGTCACCATGACCTTTAATCCTATGATGTAAAATGCTACCAAACTCCGGAGTCATGCCATCCACATGTTCAAGAGAAGTCTTCCTACCTGTACATTATCTGATCATATGTCACCTTCTTGGATTACTCTAATTCATTTTGTTTCCCATTTTGTGTCGATGATGAAGCATTCATTATGACCTTCCTTCAACAAATCAATTCATGTTGACTTTAGCTCATTATCTAGGGAGTTGATCTAGAAATTTTCTTCCAGTACCTTAGAGCTTACATGCCACAATGGAAAGTTCTTCACACTCGACGACAATTCTCATCATTGGCCTTCGATCAAATGATTTCACAAGTGTTCAACTTTGATTCCTTATTCACACTGCGTGATTTGTGTTGTTAGTACCTTGCAAGCCATTGTCATTATTGGTGGTTTCTCTCGCGCTTGTTAATGGTTCACATCATCGATCGGTAATCAAGTGAATTTCTATCATGTTCGACTTTAGCACATCTATTCACATGTTAGAATTTGTACTTTGATTGGGTCATGTTGGAGCACAAGACCTTGGGATTAGATCACAAAAGTCCATGTTGCAAGGAGTGATGAGTCATTCATGATTATATACATGATTCTTTAGACGGATGGTTGCGACCATGCCATGGGTATCACTTTTTATCCCCTCAGTCAAATGGTAGCATCCATGCCGAGGATTCATGCACATGATCCTTTTCTTGATGGATAGTTGTGCCTATACCATGGATTCATGTATTGTTATATGCCACTCTGGTTTATTAGGCATGAATATGAGTTCATATATGTGTATGTATGTTTGACTTGCAGGTTTTCCAACGATGGTATCTGGTTCCTTGCATCTACTCGTAAAGCATTTCATCCCTCACTCTTATTCAGCCTTCATGCTTTAGGGGGAAAATGTTACACATAATTTTTCCATTGTCCTTTTACTCCTTGTTCCTTGATCTTGGAGCACCTCTACAGTAAACCCTGTGTACTTCCCTATCACGAAGAACATCTCTTTGAGTCACTTTCCATCTGCGAAGCATTTTCCCTTTACATTGTTTCCAAAGATACTTCCTTTAAACCAAGATTTAAAGGCCGACACTATCCCTTGGTTTCTTCCTTGCGCTGGTTTGTTGAGAATAACACTGAGCCCCACACTGATCAGCACCATTATCCCTTGATTACCTACGCCGATCCTCTTCTGGAGAGTTTTAAAAATGGAATCGAAGCTTCTAGATCTAGAAGCTTCATGGGCGGAGTTCTGGTAAATGATTAGTAGAGATGGATCCGAAAGAAACTGTTTGGGATCCTTTCCCATATTAAAAAGGAACTAAACCAAGAGATAAGGCTTCTTCCTATCATAAGAGGAACCATATCCCCTCTCTCATGCCTATATAATCCCCTTGCTATTACAACCTCTGCTAGCTTGGATTCATCTTGGAAGATTGGAGGGCTTGCTAGTCTTAGCTCTTAGTTTATGCTTATTAAGAGATTGTTAAAGGGACATTAGCTTGTAGAATGTTTTGGTGTGAACAAGGAGAAAGAGACCTTAAACTCCCATGATTGAGGTGTTTGATGAGATGTTAGAATGATGCTTGGGATCTAGACCCATCGAAGGAAACCTACAACGTTAAGATGAAGTTTGTACTTTCCTTTTTATCATATTAATACAATTTCTATTTTGTTTCCTATATCAATTGCAATACTATATTTGGTAGCTTAAGACTCCTTAGCCTCTTAAGCAGATTTAAATCTATTGTAGGCTACCATGTTTGCGTTGGTTTATTGTCTATTTGTTTCAGGTGTTTGATTAACGAGTAAGGAGATGATTAATGGAGAAAAAACACAAGGACATAATCAAACAAGGATAAGCGATACAAGAGGAAGGATCTTATCCATTCTCAATCTAAGGGAACTTTTGTTAGATTGTCTTGTTTGTGGCTAGATCCACTCTCTTGGGCTAGAGGGATCGTCTCTGTTTGCAGAGAGGATATTTCTACGCCACAATGCTTGAACTACCTATAGGTCCTCCACAAATTGTAATTACAACTAACAATAGATTGCATGATATCCTTACTGATAGATTTGTTTATCTTCTTGAAATACTTGGTAGAGAACCAACTATATTTGGAGGATTTGATTCTCCATCTAGTTCACCTTCATCCACAGGAAATTCTTCTGGTGAATGAAGTTCCTCAGACTCATTTAAATCAGAGGGATCTCCTAGGATGGAAGATAATAAGGGAAATCATGGAATTACCAAAATGATCCTACAACTCCTTGGCTTAACCAGGATGTAGTAGCCATCCCAGGCATGCAACATCCTCTCCTAATAAATCCTCATAAATGTTAGCCAAGTTTTGATCCTAATTCAAATCATCCTGCTGAGGATCATGTGAAATATTTTATGCTTGCAAGTATGAAAAAGAGTGTTAGACATGAGGATGTAGTATGCAATCTCTTCCCATACACACTTGATGGGAAATCGATTGTGTGGTATTCCACTCAGCCTCCTGAGAGCATAGTCTCGTGGGCACAATTCAGGTCTACATTCCTGGAGAAATTCAGGGATAACAAACCACCTAAAGTCTTGGTTGATGAATTCTCTAACATGAAAATGCATAATAAAGAAACTGATAATGACATTAATGTTGTATTTTTATCATTAAAATACAAAATCCAACCTGAGTCCTTACCTCCTAAAAACGTTATTATTTCTTACTATATTAAGGCTTTACATCATGATATAGTTGTATGTGTGGAAGGGGCTCAAAATCCCACCTTGCATGCAGCCTTTGAATAAGCCTTAATTGTAGAGAAAAATATTATCAGCCTTAAAACAAGCATTTAAAAAGAAGTCGACTTTGCTTCTACCTTCGGTAAAAAAGAAGAATCATCAAAGAAATCTACTAGTAAAAATATCAAACAAACTTACATCTAGAAAGCCTTCAAAAGGTCATTAAAAAATTATCTAAGTAAATAATTGAACTTATGAAAGGAAAATTTGAAAGGCCATCTGATAGGGGAAATTTTAAACAGTCTTTGAAGAGACCACTTGTTCATAAACCACCTCCTCTTAACAAAGGTCTAAACACTGAGGGATTGGAAAATATCTTACAGGATTTGACAATAGATCTAGATCCAACTTTTGATAATGTTGAAGAAAAAGAAGTTGAACTTGATTCAGGGGACAAAGAAGAAATTTAACCCCCTACCTTTTCATTAAATGTATTTGATGAATATTTTGGTTTTGTTTTTGCATACACTAGAAGTAAAGCTTTAGTTGAAATCCAAACACAACCTATAGTAGATAAAAACATAAAAAAATACATACCTAGCGCTAAAAAATATACAGTTTAAGATATTGAGTATGTTCCAATAGACGACCTTAAAAAGATAAAGGCTAATATATCCTTATATGAGATTTGGAAAATTCCTGTAATTCAGAAAAAGTTCAACAACGCATTGCTAACTTAAAAGCTCCCTCAGGCAAGGATGTAGCCAATTTTGATAAATTTGTTTTAAAAGATGTTCAGATCCTGAAACGTTACTTAAATAGCCTTGTTATTTAGAAAATGAAACTGCCACCATTTTTGTTAATTTTGTAAATATTTAATCGAAATGCTCACAATTGTATGATTAATAAAGGTGCATCTTCTAATGTAATGCCTCTTTCTATTTGCAATAAGATCAATGCACAAATGAAACCTTCAGATGTTGAAAATGTATAATTGGATAGGACTTTTGTTAAAAAATTAGGAGAGTTAAATGATATCTTGATCAAATTTTCAAAAGATGATAGATTCCATCAAATTATAGATATTGTGATTGTTGATATTCCTGAAGTATATGGATTATTTTTAAGTAGGGATTAGCTGCAACATCTTAAAGGTTTTATGGACACCAATTTGACTCAGTTATGGCATCCCTGAAAAGGGGAACCCATTAGTATTAAAATTAATAGGGATCCATACATGAAACAAATAGTTATTCATCTTAATGATACAATTGAACCAGTTAAAACAAGTGATTTTCTGGCTGTTGAATATTTCTTTGGCAATTTTGTTGCTGATTTTTCTGCAGTTTCATATTTAGAACAATAATCAAATTTAGAAAAACTCAAGAAAGTAGTCACAGTTGTTCATAAAATTTTTGATATCAGTAATTCGCCAAATTTTGATGAAATTGAAATTTGGACACTTTATTTTCAGTGGTTCTAAGTCTAAAGAAGGGGCTCATGTTGGATGTATGATTTTGGACCCAAATGGAAATAAAAAAGCTATTGCATGTAGATTAGAATTCCAATGCACTAACAATATTGTAGACTATGAGGCGTTAATTAGAGGCCTCCACAAGGATCTTGACCTTGGAGTTAAGTGTTTAGAATCTTATGGTGACTCTAAAATAATTTTTAGGTAGGGAAAGAATTCAATTCGTTGTCTCTCATCTCACTTAACAACCTACTAGTTTGAGGTATGGGATCTAATATTGAAATTTTTAGCTTTTAACGTTAATTCTATTTCTAGAACTGCAAATCAGGAAGCATATTTGTTAGCAAATGTAGCTTCTAGATTGATCCTAGCTGAAATTTTGTACCGAATTATTTTCAGTACAATTACTTTTTAGATCGTCCATACCTGATAATATTACTAGTTGGCATGTCTTTGATGACCATAAATAGATAATTGACTTCTTGCACATGGAAGGCACATTTAGCGATGTAGTCATTGATGAAGATATCCATGAGTATGGTTTGCGGTATTTTTATCAAATCAACAAACTCTTTTCATCTGACAAACTCTTTGAGATGGGAAATTCATTCCCTAATTTTGGTCTTAGATTAGAACATTTATATAACTTGCATGACATATTAAAAAAAGTTAAAAATTGTAAAATAGAAAACTCTATCATGGAAATTAAAGTCATTAATTTGGGGTCAAATGAAAACCCACAATGTATCAATTTAGGGATAGATTGCACTCCCATAGAAAGATCTGATTTCATTAATTTTTTCAAGTGATAGAGAGATGTATTTTCTTGGACATATAATGATCTCAAAACTTTTGATCCTAAAACTATGCAACATGTTATCCTTATGAAGTCCCAAATTAAACTATTTCAACAGAAACTTAGGAAAATGCATCCAAGTCTCAAACCTGTAGTCAAAGATGAACTAAGTAAACTTCTTGCTCTAAAATTATTTTCCCCGTGTGACATACTCAATGGATCATAAACCTTGTACATGTTCTGTTATCACAAAATCAGTACTAAGGGCTGCAACCAAGCAAGATTTCATGTAACTCTTTCAACCAGACTTTAGACTAAGGATTAGCCTCCTTAGTCAGAGAGGGCTCTCTCACAAACTTTTGATAAAAATCATTCACAACAACAGATGGCTAACTCTTCACACATTCATGAAAACAAAGCTGGTTGGACACATATCAAATTGGTCTTCATTGGGCTATGGAGTCTCACACATTTAGTAAACGAAATCACAGTCATTTCATGGAAGTCAAGGCTCTTTGCATCAGATGTTCAAACATATTTCACATAAACCACAGCTTGCCAAACATACAGGAAGTCAGAGCATTAAAAATGAATTCTGAGTGATTATGCTATAACAAGGCTGTAAAAGAACATTAAGAGAATAAACCACCATCATATTTGAACAATATAATCCATTGAGAATCTTGAGAAGAAACAACCACTGCTTTACTACTACTGTAATAAGTCTTTACATTGGCCCAAATAAACTCTGTTTTTGTATAAAATCTCCAACCCCTATTACATCCTAATTTGATCCATTTATAGGAATACATTCTTCCCTCTCTAGAGCGAGCTCGAAGGCCCTATTAACTTCTCCTACATGCTATTTAACTAATTCATTAATTACAAAGTGCTGAACTGTAATTACACAAAATCCTAATCAAACTAAAACACTAATTCCATTCTCCTCGTATGCTTGATTCTTCTTGGATCCTTGACAGTTGTCCTCCTTCAGTTAGGCTGAGATGGCTGAGCTACAGATGCAAGGAACACTGACTTTGGATACCTGTTAGCGCTGATGGATCATTTATCATCAGGATTAAAACACCTATTTTTAAGGCCCCTGTGTCCTACCATCCTGCGAAAGTCCAGCAACATGTCCCAGCTCTTTTAATAACCCCAGGTATGGAATGCTGCCATGTTTCTGATGTGCTGTAGGTGGTATTGATAGACAGGTGTTTCTCTTCCTCAACTCCCGCTCATAGTATCACAATAGCTGCTCTTCGCTTAAAATCATCACCTACAGCAGTTTCGTAGCGCGCTACGAAACTGCTGTGTGATTTAAAGAAAACACAGTCTTCCTCTCATTCAAACCAAACTTATCATTGTTTGCGTTGAAGCAGGTACATTTCCAGTGTGATTCTCACTAATGCAAGTAACAACAATGAGCCTGATATCTTTGTTTTGGTGCCTTAGAAGCTCTGGCTTTACCAACGCACTCAGGGATGGAATCACTGCATCCTGCATTATCTCAGAAAGTTACTGTTCCACCATAGATAACTGGTCCTCCACTTTCTGACTACTCCTCATTCCAACAAATGAACAACAATTTGCAAGTAATCCTGTTTAGCTGCCAGGCTTCAATGTCAATAGCTTTTCCTAAAAAACTCAAACAGCATGCCCGGATTCCTCTGTTTTCTGGAGATACTTTGGCTGGAACATAGTTTACTAGTTTAGCATTTAGTCCCAACTCTCTTTCCTCAGTCTTCCAACTCGATCTGAAACACCTACAAGCAAATCATCAAAGTTTTCCAAAGAGGATGAGGATGAAACATTTGTAAATTCATTGTTTGCTATGTCTAGCTCCTGAAAGAGGAACAATAGAAAATCTTTCTAGGAATATAGTTTTTCTTGGGCAAACTTATATTCTGCTTCTTGAGATTTTGTTTTTTAGGCCATGAAGAGCTTGGTTAATTTTATTCTCAAATTTCAGAGCCGTGATATGAACCGGTGAATTAAGTAGACCCGAGGATCCATTTGTTTCTTCTGGAAGCAACCTCGATCTTCTCTGTAATATATCATGAACAAATGAACTTCCTTTCTGAGAAGTCACATCAGGTAGAGTATTTGCTGCTTGGAAGAGATCATAAGGTTGGGTACGAGTTGCAAATGAATCGCCAGATGGAGATTCACTTGTTTTGTTGTCTTGATCTCTAGGGTTTGCAAGAGACACAGGGTCAATATTTAGAGGCTCCACCTGATAGTTAACCTTTTGAATAGTATTGTCTTCATCAACTGTTATTGAATTTTGACGTGACTCTGCAATATCTGCCAGATTCATTCCAATGCGAAGCTTCTTTAGAGATAACTCTATATTATTCTGCAGGCTTCTCCCCACAATCTGCCTTGTACCCTGTATGATACGTAAAGCCAGACACAAATTCTTCTCAACATCAGCTCGTACTTCCAGGGATTCAGATGCATGAAGTATGCTGGAAACAAGCATCATCAGGTTCGCCTTTTTATCACAGCGTCTACAATAATATTCCACATCTAAACCAATGCTTTGCTATACGCCTGCCATATGACAAAGTAGAGCACACTCTAGGTGAGCAACATGCCCACAAACAAATTCTTCATTCAGCTTTCCCTCACATCTGATAGTACAGTAGTCTGCCACACTCTGATCAGTAGCCTTCCCACCGAGAATACAAGAGCATTCACGGCAAAAACCAAATTCGATACAGCATATATCACAATTCATCGCCTTGAGAGATTTGGTCTTGCCAGTTTCTAGTCCACATTTCAAATTTCCAGCTTTACATCTCCTCTCTGAAGTATTCCCACGCGATTCTGATTCTCTCACACGCTTTCTTGATGTAACTTTGATGGATCACCAGTTTGCATATCATGTTCTCCTCGGAACATTCAAACCCAACCCAAGCCTAATTTAAAATGCCACGTGCTTACTACCCCGCTCTGATGGTATGCAGAAAGTCCGTTTCATAAGCCACATTGCGGCCCTTCTTGATTGCCTTGAAATCAGGCTCGAACATCTGTTCCAGTTGCTCAACGCACTCCGTCACTAACTGCTGGTGAGATAAAACTTTTCGGCTCTTCATGATTCTTACAATTGATGCATCAATAGCATAACGCCGAGCTTTATCTACATCCTCAATAAATTTTTTCTTCTCATCCACCGGTGGAAAAGGAATCTTTATTCTCCTCATTTTGTCGGTGAATTTTGCGTTGAATTCAAAATAATCTGTTTGCGCCACAGTTTTTGTGTTTGGTTTTTTATTGAGGATTTTGTATTTTGCGTATGCAAGGGAGTGCAGCGATCTGACAATATCTTCATCGGTTCAATTCAACTGAGACTTGATTTCAGAGTAACTTAGCCTCTCTGACGCATTGAACAGCAAAAGTGCAGATGCCTGATGAGTTGTTACAATAAGTTCCATTGGCTTAGGATCAAACTTCCCAATAATATTACAGGTTCCCAAAGAATATATCCATGTAAGCTTCCGATGTTTAGTTTTTGTTTGATAAAGCTCTTTGAACACCTCAACACATTTAACCATCTCAGCAGGTAGATTAAGATCAAATGACTTGTAACTTGGCCAAAATCCAGTTGTCAAAACTGTCACAGTCAAATCTATTCCGGGATGCGCAAGTGGGTTCTCATTAAGATATTCTTCATAGTTCTGAACGGATAGATTATTGAAGCGCACATAACGAAACATTCTTTCCTTGACCAGAACAACATAGTTGCATTGATTCAGGACAGCATATTTTCTTTCAAGACAGTCAAGCAGACGGCCAGGTGTTGCTATTACAACTTCACATATATAGTGAAAACTCAGACCGCAGAGAACTCATTTCTGCCCATAACCTGTAATTGGCCCTCAGAGTTATAGGATGATTTCCTCCTCTGTTGGTATCTTCTGTATAGCCCTCATACTGTCCAAGAATTACATCTTCAGCTCCCCTCAGGCGCAACCTTTTCTTGGAATTTGAAATATCTTTCATAACGCCATCCCTGCCCTGTTTCAATATCATGGTGACAGGTATTGTATGTGGTTATATAACAGCTTGACAAACCTCGTTTCCTGCAGTGTTTCCATCAATTCACCTTAAATATCTGTCATTTCCCAATTTCGTAGCGCAGCCAGTGCAAGGTCGGTGTTTTTCGCTACGAAATCACTAAAACAGGTGGCGCTGCGAAACTGCTAACGGATTTATGCGCTGCAAAAACAGTTTGTCCTTCAGCTAAACTGAAAAATTTTGGCAACACTATTTTCAGTGATAACATGTTCTAAAAAAGAATGGTGATATTCATCTATTTGTTGACTTTAAGAACCTGAACAAAGCCTCTGAGAAGGATCACTACCCTATGCCTCCCATGGAGCAAATTCTTCAGCATATCTCTTGTTTTGAGATTTTATCCTTTTTGGATGATTTCTCAGGATACAAGCATATTGTGGTAGCACCTGCTGACCAACTGAAGATTGCATTCATAAATCCTTGGGGTACCTTCGCTTATAGAAAAAATCCCTTCATATTAATAAATGCAAGGGAAACCTTCCAACATTTGATGGACATCACTTTTAGAGGCCTTATAAATGAATCCACAGTCATATACCTCGATGATGTAACTATCTTCTAAAAATAGAGATTTGACCAATTGATGCATCTGCAAAATGTATTTAAAAGGTGTAGGAAATTCAACATCTCCCTTAACCTAAAAGACAATTTTCGCAATAACTAAAGGGAAATTACTAGGTTGTATTGTGTCAAAATATGGAATCAGAATCAATCCCAAAATATCACAAGTCATTACTTCTTTAAAACCCCCAAATTCTCAAAAGGCTATCTAATCTTTTATGGGAAATATTAATTTTGTCTGACATTTTATCCCTAGTTTTTCTAAAAGTGTAAAACCGCTACACGATCTAGTTAAAAATATTATTTTATTTAAATAGGGAGAATCACAAAAAGAATCTTTCAATACCATCAAACAAGCTATCGCAGAGGCTTCTACACTAATAAGTCCTAACTTCTCCAAGGAATTTTTTTTGTATACCTTTGCTTCAAAATTTTCGTATGTGGCTATACTTACGCAAAAGGTTAATCCAGATACAAAAATACATGCTACCTTTATGAGTTCCAATTTCAAGGGGGGTAAAATCAAGTATTCACGAGTGGAAAACATGCTTTGTTGTGTACAAAGTGGTAAATCATTTTCACATCTATCTGCTTAAATATAAAACCAAATTTATAGTACCATATCTTGCTGTCAGAAACCTTTTAATACGAAAAGAACTTAGGGAAAAAAGGGTTCATTGGATGACTACCATCCAAGAGTTTTATTTAGAGATTAAACCAACAAAAATCATTAAAGATCAAGGTCTATGTGAATTGGCTATTGAATCTGTTGTTTCGCTTAGTGACCATTCCACTATCCCAAATAATTCCTCTCTAGACAACGAAGTATCCTTATCACATAGTGAAATTTCTTGTCAATATCTAAAAACCCATTCTTGGTATTATGATATTATATTTTATCTAGAAAATGCTACGAATCCATCTCATTTAAATGTAGCCCAGAGAAGAGATTTGAGATTGAAATCAACATCTTATCAACTTATTAACAATGTATTTTCAGAATAAATTATGATGGAGTGTTACTCTGATGTTTAGAGTAGGAATATGCCTTTAAAGTTCTTCAAGAACTCCATTTTGGCCTTGTTGGCAGGAATTTTGGTGGTGATACTATAATGCATAAGGTTCTAAGCGCAGGATATTACCAGCCAACATTGTTTAAAGACTCCCATGCCCTTGTCAAAACATGCAAAACCTGCCAAAAGGTTGCTACTAGACTTAAAAAAATGCTTTTCCTCTTCAACATGTTACCATTGAAGCTTCATTTCAATAACGGGGCTTAGACATAATCGAACTAGTCAATTATCACTCATCCCAGCAACATAAATTCGTTATTGTAGCCACATATTATTCCTTTAGATGCGTTGAGGCAACACATTTATGTGTGGTAAATGCTAATCAAGTTATTAATTTCTTACATTCACACATTATCACTCGTTTTGGTGTTCTCGAGTCTCTGGTTTTTGATAACGCATCTTATTTTTCGTGAATAATCTCATGAGTTGGACACATATGTAGTAGAAATATGGATTAAGGTAAATATTCAGCAAACTATTATCCACAAGGAGATGGTCTTTATGAATCATCAAACAAGAACCTACTTAAAATCCTCAAAAGAATAGTTTTAGAAAATCATAAGAATTGTCATGTTTCATTATTCAATGAGCTATGGATTGATAGCATCACGCCAAAATCTGCCATATGCAACCCACCCTTCTTTCTGGTTTATGGTAGAGAGGTTATTTTACCTCCTCATATTTTTTTGCCTTCTCTCCAATTGTCTCAGAGTGTTCAAGAAATCAATTCATTGACTATGGAGAATAGAATAAATACTTTAGTGAAGTTAGAAGAAGAAAGAGAAAAAGATAAAACCAAGGTAGACCAACATCAAAAGTTATTAAAATGATGGTTTGAGAACAAGTATTTTTTTGACCACGAATTTGAAGTTGGTGGTCTTGTTTTAAAATGGGACAAAGCCCATGAAGATAAGGGTGAACATACTAAGTTTCAAACATTTTTGTTGGGACCATTAATTATTTTAGAAAATATTGTACCAAATATTTTCAGATTGCAAACTTTGGAGGGTCAATCAGAGTCCCTCCCAGTCAATGGGAAACTTATTAAGAGATATGTTGCTTGATCTCCTTTGGGAGATATATATATATATATATATATATATATATATATATTATATATATATTCTCTCTGTTTTGTTTTTTCTTTCTGTGTGTAAAGTTTCATTTTTTATTTAGGTGTGTTATTGATATTATTTTTATTTCAATTCCATAGAAAATATTCCTGAACAAAATTGTTTTTGGGAAATACTATCAGGTGATTTTTCACATACGTGTTGATTGTTGGGTAAATTCTTTTGGTTTGGTTCAAATAAACAAGCTCCTAGCTCAAATGGTTTCTTTTCAAATCTATTATATAAACTATATCTAAAACCTTTTTCATTTTAGATAAATCCTCATCATGAAAAAGCATATTTATTTTAATAGCATCATCATTATTTAGTTGGAAATTTAAATTTTTCATGCCATCCATCGCTCATAGGGAGGAGATTTGTCTCCTCATCTATTAAGTAATTAATAAAGGATTAATGTTTATTAGAGTGTAATTCAAAAATATAAAAGGATTAAAATTTAACTAAAATAATTTATTTATGGTAGTAGAGAATTGAATGAGGGATAGGAGGTCTCGTTGTGACCCAACCTACCATGATCATGGGTATTAATGAACTGGAATTACTGTATCTAGTCACCAAGCCTAGGTAATGGCTTCTAATTAAAAAAAGAAAGCCTGAAAAACAAGGGTTCTCACCACAATCCAGCTTTCTCATTTCCATTAATTCCTGTGAATGGAACTGTCGATATCAAGTTACCGAGCCATGAAAGTGGCCTTTAGCTAATCTTTAACCAAATTAATGACTGAACTCTACATTTATATTTAATATATGGGATACTAGTACATCATTGGGTTAAATGGTGACCCTATTGAGGCTATGGATGCTTGCTGGTAGCAAAGGATCCACCTATGGTATTAAGGTCATCATATAGCCAACTTATACAATTTATTGTTTATCTCTAATAATCTGTTATGTGTAAGGTTTCTTCTAAAAACGAAATTTATTGGTTTTCAATACAGTCTCCGTATATTGAAGTACTTAATTTCTTAAAGAGTGAATGGATGCATGTAATATTTAATAGAAACAATTGAAATAAATGTATTTTCAACATTTTACACGTGATTTTATTCGATCTGACTTTTATTTCTCTATTTTGTAATTTCAGGCAAAGAAAAATGGTTCGCCTAGTCAGTTGCCATTGTTGGCAGGCCAAACCATCCCTTTTATTTTTAAAATAAAGGGACCCTCTTTAAATTTTGTTTTCCTGCTTGTTCTCATATGATTGGATTTGTATTAACTAAATTGTTGCATTATTTATTTTATCATCACCTTGATTATTGTTGGCTTAAGATGGGTTCTTTTTTCGCCATGCATTTTAATGTAAGGATTTATTTCTTAATTGATATGATTGACGTTGATAAATAGTTGCTCTCAATTGCAAGAAAATTGTTAAATTAAGAGCTACTACAGAATCACAGATTCTATAGCTGCTCATAGACATATTTAAAACGTTAATGGAGTATTGGTTATACACCATCATAGTGATTCTTTATACTTATCCTTTATTTATATGGCATGTGTTCTTTCAAATGTTTTATTTATTATTCATGGTCCTAGCATATAATGTATAATATTGGTTGGTTGCACTTTGTGTTTTGTTTGAGTGGTGATATAAATTAATCATGTCGTATGTTATCACTCCTATGGATATCCAAGGCTGTGGAACAGTCCAGCTGAGGTAACCACAGACCAATCTTTTGACTTGGTAGCTAGCCCTACCAAGCTGGAGAGGGCTCTCTCCAAAGAATCACAGCCAAGAGGGATGGATGGATTAGGGCTTTAGGCTAGGTATAAAGTGTAAAGGTTGTTTTGATTTGATTTGATTGGGGTAATCACTGGATGAGTGAATTAGGTCAGGGCAAAAGAAAATCAGAATTGCAGACATCTGATGGGGCAAGGTAGGTAAGTACTTTAACACTTTGTAGTATCTTGATGGGATGGTTTAGACTGATGAGGTGCTAAAAAGAGCATGGAAATCTTGAATTCTTTTTAAATTGAATAAATGAAACAAATTATGACGATTTTCTCGAAAAAGAGCATAGAAGATGAATTTTTCTTATCACACATTGAAAATCAAACATATTTAGAAGTGAAATGGATAATGGAAGATACAAAACATTCACACACATGTAACTGAAGGAGAAATAGTATCAAAATACCATGCCATAGGAATCCCACCAAAATAGCTACAACTCGTCCAATATATTCCATGCCAAAAGTTTGAAATACTAGTACAACATCCAATGGAGTCCAACCTCTCAAAAAAGTGAAGAAAGGGAAGATATAGACCTCAAAAAAACTCCTCCAAACCTTAAGGGTTGAATCCATTAGAAGAGGAGAAATTCCACCAAAATCTAAATTGATAGTTAGAATGTAGGGTGGTCAAAGTAACTCATCCCTAATTACATTGCAACTGATTCATCTGACCTGATGAAGACTATTAACCTAATGTATTTACCCCTAGGTAATAGTAAAATACCATAATTACATATATCATATCAATAAAATCAGTAAAATGTTGAGTTCCCATAGGTAAAAATCAAGTCTGGAGAAGAACCGTGAAAAATTAAGCCAACTGTCAAGTGTGTAACGCCTGTGGCAAGCGCGCAACACCATCTTTAGAGCCACTTTTTCCTGCCTTCCCAGTGTCCAAATTGATCCCAGGATAGCTCATTGGAAATCTTATCCAGTATAGTTTCCAAATATTTCTTTATTTTTTAAAATGGGTTTGATTTGACTCTTCAAAACTTCTTTCTTCCAGGACTGGTAAAGTGCACATCACCTAGCTGAAAAAGATGGCAAAAACATGATTTTTTTCTACTTTTTTTTCCATTTTCACCTGCCAATTTAGCAAACCAGGGCCAGAAACATGTCTTGAATATATGTATTGGTCCTTATGCATCCATTGGTGGCTTCCATTTCTCCAAAAAGTGTCCCAAAAAAGTGTGCATCGCCCTAGGTGTTGCACGTTTGACCATGCAACTAATATTTAAATTGCCTAAAAAACACATAAAACATATCTTTCCCAAAATATGCTAAGAGACTTCATAATTGGTCAAGGATTTAATGTTTGGTGTAGCTAGGCTTGGAGTGAAGCCTCTACGAGTATGTAAAGCTTATCCTTCTCCTTTTGGTGAGTTAGGGCTTCAATTTTTTCCTTTACATGTTTGAGTTTTGCCTTGACAATCCTTTCTCTGTTGGCATAGTGTTTTTCCATCTTCTTCTGAATTTCACTTTACTGGTTATCTTTGTCTAGCAGCTTCTCTAGATTCTAATTGACCTTATCAAGCCAGTGCTCCCAATTTTCATTGACAAAGATGGAAAATTTCTCATTCCATGTGAGCTCATTAGAAAGCTCAACCTCCTTTTGTTTCTCTAGTTCTAGAGCTCTTTTCAGCCCTCTAGTTCTAGGTCTTTTTCTAGGTTCTTGCTCTTCTTCAGGTTCACCATACCTGTCATAGGCCTCATCTAGAAATTCCTTGGCTTTCATTGCTTCCCTCTTTTCCTTGATGAGCTTAATCTCCATGACATCATGTTTGGCTTGAAGTTTCTTATTCTCCTGCTCATAATATGAGATGATGTATTTTGCTCTCTCTAGTTTGATCTGGAGCTCCCTGGTGAGTGCATCTTTTTCTTTGATGGCAATGCTTGTGCTCTCACTATCATCATGCTCACCTAGGTCAACCAAGTAAAAATCTTGCTCTGCCTCATGGAGGTTCTCCTCCTCATGCTGAATCTTTGTCTCTGTCACGTTTTCCTTGCCCTTTTGTACCTGCTTTGCTGATGAAGAAGGCAAGCCCCCTCCCACAATTTGTGGGGCAAACACTTGCCTATGGCCTCTTTGATAAATGTGTGTCAAAGTGGCCAAATCTGCCCCTTTAGGCTTGATGACCTCAACCTGTCCAATATGCTTCTGCTCTCTGATTTCATCTATATTAGGTGAATGGATATGCTCATGAAATGGCGATGATGGAGGTGATGGTGAGGGTGACTGATCAGATGAGGATGAATGATCTATGGGATAAGATGGATGAATGGAGTTGGAAGGGTGAGATGATGAAGGGATACTTTGAACATTATGAGCAGATGAATCAGTAAATATGGGATTGGCTATGAAGGTACTACATGCAATGTTGAGCTCTTTCATATGATAAAGGACTATGATTTTAATGAGGGGATGATGAAAAAGAATATTCATTTGATGTTCATATTCCCTTTTCTAGACAATTTAGGCCATCTTATCAATGCTCTGAAACATATAGTAGGGTATACTAAGCATTTTTACCCTAGTAAAATGCATTAAAAGCCGGATGTGATAGGAATAAATCCTAGAAAATATACCTTCACATGAAAAGTATTTCATGATAATTTGGATCATGGGAGCATATCTATCTAGTAGGTGAGAAAAAGGAAAATAGCCCTTTATTTCATTTATGTGCCTTGGTTTTATGAAAGGCTCATAATAATGTCTCTCCAACTCACCTTGTTTAAACCATTTCTCCCCAACATTTGGGATTCCAGTGGAAGTTGATATAATGGCAGTAGATAAAGTAAAAGTGACACCTACTAAAGTGACTTGGTTGTCTTGGAGTTTAGATATGAAGAGCCTAGTCAACATAGGATGGTGTTGGATTGCCTGAACTTGCTCACAGAAATCATAACAGCCTAGATATTTGAAGGATGTCACAGCCATAGGAGATGCCAAGAGTTCCCTAAGATATGTTGGCTCAAATATGAGTATCTTGCATCCTTTGTGTGTTTTCTTGACCCCTGTTTCTTCTTCCTCACGGTATGGTTTATATTCCTCTTCTGCCATAGTGTTTTAATATCAAACGCTAGGGAGGTTTAGGGTTGTTGAAATGTGGTTTTTTGGGAAGAGGGAATGGGGAAGGGAAATATGAAGGAGATGTGTGAAGGGATGTATGTAATGGAGGAGGATATGGGGTATTAATATGATAGATTTTTGGGATGTGGAAGTTGTTTGCAATGTAGGGGGTTGGGGAGCCTAGGTAATTGTAGCACCTAAGACTTAGGGTTTAGATACAAAGGTTTCAAGAGTATTTTGGATAAAAGGGTTTAGGGAAAGGGAATGAAGGTGTAGGGGGTGTATGAAAGTGTAGGGGAGTTAAAATTTAGGAATTGAGAGTGCAAGGGTAGTTTTTAGGGAGATACTAGGGTTTAGATGTGAAAATAACACCAAATCTTAAAAAAACCTTCAAAACACTTTGTAAATGATTTTAGGGGGAAGAAATATGTAATTTTTAGCAGTTACTTACTTGTGGGAGGTCAAATGCAACTTTGGTGGAGCTGAGGAGGTGATTTTATCTCTCCTAGACAAATGTGCAATGCCTATGGGGAGTGCGTAGCACCTCTCGCAAGTGCACAGTACTTGAAGGGAATGTGAAATGCCCATAGAAAACTTGCAGTGCCAGGTAAACACACAACGCCAAAATAGAACACAGAGTGCCAGAAGAGAATGCGAAGCTTGCTTTGTTTTGCTGATTTTTTCCCAGAATTGTGAAAAATGGTCACTTGGTGTTTACTCAAGAAATGATAGGAAGAAAATGGAGTTGAGTTAGATGCTATGAATGCCTTTATACTCAAATTAATTTGTTCTTTTAGCTTTAAAACCCACTTTCTAATGTTTCATTTCTCCTTTTTGAAATGCTTACTAATTTCCCTTTACTCTCTAATTTTATTTTTGCAAGTTGATGATGCATGGAGTTTTGGCACTCTTCACATTTGAATTTGCTTGGATGAAGTTGGCACATAGTTCTTTGAGTTGACAGCTTTAGGAATAGTAACTTATTACATATAATAAACATAAAATTACATGAATTAGAAAAAATATTACATCTATTTTTTGAAATAAAATTACACTCTGAAATAGAACTGATACTTGGAATAAAAAATAGAACTTGGGAAAACATAGTCACATGTTTACCAATCCTTTTTAAATGACAAAGGATATTATTTTTCTCACTCTCATACTTTTTCATTGGCTTTATGTAGTGAAATGGAGTATTATTGGACCTTGAAAGAATGAAACCTAGTGACCTAATGGGACCTTGAATGAGAAAAATCCAAGTGGACTTGACTGACACAAAACATGATGAAATGAGCCTTTATGGTCAATGTATGCTCAGTAAGACAAATGAAGGTGGGAAAACAAATATTAATTTTTGAGAGAGAGTAGGGCTTTTGACATAGGGCTACCATCAGTGAGTAAATGTTTAAATGAGGACCTAGGTGGAATGACAAAAATTTCAGAATGGGACCCTAATATGATATAAAAGAGGGGTTTTGATCACTGATGGTAGTTTTTAGTAAATTTAGTGTCCTAAATTGCTTGCATGAATTATCAACTGAGGTTTGTAGACTGATGAAGTGTGATGCACTATATGTGCTTAGTTAACTTTTCTCTTACTTCATTGTTTTGTATTTTTATGTTTGTTTTGGGGGTTTCTGTTCTCTGGTGTCTAAGAATATATAATCTATGAGATATTTACATGGATCTAATGAGTTTTAAAAGGAAGGATAGGTTCCTAAGTTAGTATAGTCTCCTAAAATAGACTAAGAATCATTTTTAACTAGTTAAGACCTAATGAGAGAAACAGAGCATCTATCTTATCTACCATTTAGTCCTAATCCATGGATCTAATTCCTACAACCAAAAGTAATATTGATGCAGAAGGTAATCCAATAATTGCATTCATTTAGCCATTCAATCATTCAATTTTGGAACATGATAGAATCAATCTCCTTGAAATGAATTTTTGGAATGTCAAGTGATGCAACTAAGTAATGACCTAAAAAATATAAATAAAAGATGACAGATTGTAAAACTGACAATATGCTGAGTAAGCTCAATCACTGCATGAATTAGATATTCAACCAATTAAGTTATAATTGTCATTATGATCCGGATTTAAACAGGAATGCAACAAATTACAGAGATAACCATATACACAAAGATGCAGTGGAAATAATACTTCATTTCATTAATGGAAAATACTGAAATATGCTTACAACCAGAAATGGAAATAAACCAGCTAGGGCGATGGTAGCTTATCTCTGAGAAGAGATGTGGTGGCTACATGCCTCTGAACTGTGTTACAATGAGGCTCGAAGGCCTATTTATTGTTGAGAAACAATGGAAAACCCTTAACATTCCAAAAGCTAACCCTAGGAGATGAAACGCCAAACTGTGGGCCCCGTTTGGGGTAAATTGGTACATCAACTTCCCGGGGTCGTAACTTTGGCAGATGATCTCTGTTTGACGCGTACAATAGCTCATTAGAAAGATCTATCCGAGCACTATCATTGTTGGAACAGGCAACATCGGTCCATTCCATGGACCCATGTTGCCCCTGGATTCCCTAAAAAACGTCGTTTAGGGCCTCAAAACGGCTCCGGAAGTTCAGGACCCAAAAACTGCTAAAAATAGTAAGTTGTGCTACAATTAAGGAAACTGAAAATGCTGAGAAAGACAATGGTGGGGGTCCAGGTGGACTTGGTAGGTGGCCACCAATATCCACCTGGATCATTCCTTCCCCCTTAGGAAGCAATGGTCCCCATTGCGTTGAGCTCCTCCATGAGATGAGGAAACTTCTGCTGAACTTGTTCCCTGGTGAGCCACTTTCCCTGCTGAAGGAGTTGGCCTGCTTTGACAACTCGATACATTTGGATATTCTGTTGGCGAGTGTTCTTGATCTGTGTGTCCATGATCCGATCAGTTGCAGCTTGTTCCATGCAATCTGGATTTAATTCTGTGGGTTTGAGCTGTTCTGCAATGTCGGATGTGTCTAGCAATGGTGGAAAGTATGGCCGAAGGCGGTCCACATTGAACACTGGGTGCAGGCCAAGGAATGGGGGAATGCTTAGCTCAAATGCATTGTCTCCCATAGCCTTAGTAATGGTGTAAGGACCATATCGGAGTGGTCTCAATTTCCGATAGGCTCCAGTAAGGCGTTCCTTTTGCAAATGCAACCAGACTTTGTCGCCCACCTGAAACTTGTGTGGCACCCGATGTTGATCATGTCGCTGCTTGTACTTGGCATTTGATTTCTCAAGAATGTCATGGACCTGCCGGCGAATATGTTAGATGCGCTCAATGACGCTGGTGGCCTTATCTGTTTCGGACTGGACATGAGCTGAATTCATGTGAGTAGCTGCAAGTGGCATGGCCACATCAATGGGGCATAGTGGCTGGAATCCCAAACCCACCTGAAAAGGGTTATGGCTAGTGGCACTGTGAAGAGCTCGGTTGTAGCTGTGCTGAACATAGGGGAGGCTCTCGTCCCATGTGCATGGATGCTTTGAGTTATACATGCGCAGAATGTGCACAATCATCCTATTGACAACCTCTGTCTGGCCATCAGTTTGAGGATGGAAGGCTGTGGACTTCGTGAGTTTGGTGTCCAGCATTGACCAGAGACTGGACCAAAATGTGCTGAGAAACCGACTGTCCCGATCTGAGATGATAGACTGTGGGATCCCAAAGTGCACCCACACTCGTTCAAAGAAGAGTTTAGCAGTGGCTTCTGCTGTGATATTCTTCTTGCAGGCCACCATAATGGCCATCTTCGAGAACCTGTCGACGACCACAAAAACACAGTCATTTCCATGCTTAGTGGAAGGAAGGCCTGACATGTAATCCATGGAGATTGATTCCCAAGGTCGACTAGGGGTAGGCAATGGGGTATAGAGGCCGTGCTTCTTAATGGTCGATTTGGCAATGGCACAGGCAGTACATGATCGGATGTATTTCCCAACATCCTGTCGAAGATTCGGCCAATAGAAATAATTTTGCAGTACTGCCACTGTTTTCTCGACCCCGAAATGCCCAGCAGCCCGACTGTAGTGTGCTTCCCAAATCATCTTGGCTCGCTCGCTTGAAGGAACACAAAGGTGACCGAGGTGGCATAATAGGGAATCCTGGAGGTGAAAATCTGCAACATGCCGACCCTCCAAGAGTGTCTGGTATGTGTGGCCGAATTCTGGGTCGCTTTTGTAGAGAAGTGGCCAATCAGAAGTCTCGTGCCCACAAGAGTTGAGCACGGTGGTCAGCGCCATGATCGGTGGTCGACTGAGGCAATCTGCAACATTATTGGTGCTGCCCTTTTTATACTTGATATTCAAGTGAAACTGTTGCAGGTATGTAGACCACTTATGATGGCGATCATTCTGCAATTTCCCTTGGGTTTGTATGAACTGCAGGGGTCGGTGGTCTGTGTGGATGACCATTTCCTTCCCAAAAATGTAATGCTTCCATTGTCGGCAGGCCTGTACAATGGAATACATCTCTTTATCATAAGTGGGGTACTTCCGGACTGTGTCTGAAAGTGTTTCACTGTGATATGCCACTGGATGTCCATGTTGAGTAAGGATTGCCCCAATAGCATAGTCAGAGGCATCTGTCTCGACCTCAAATGGTTGTTGTAAATCTGGTAATGCGAGCACTGGTGCCGTGCAGAGGCGATCATTCAACTCCCTGAATGCCTTCTGTTGAGATTCAGACCAAAAGAATTTTGCTTTCACCCCTCCCTTGGTGACTTGACTCAAGGGCCAAGAAATATGAGAAAACCCCAACACAAACCTGCGGTAGAAGTTGGCAAGACCTAGAAAGCTGCGGAGCTCTGTTAGAGTGGTTGGAGAGGGCCAATCCCGAATGACTTGGACCTTGGCTGGATCGACATGCACCCCCTGTTCATCAATGATGTATCCCAGATACTGAACCTGGGTCATGCCAAAAGTGCATTTCTCCAAATTGGCACATATCTTGTGTTGCCGAAGTGTTTGGAGAACCTGTCGGATGTGGTGGAGGTGCTCTTCCCAACTCTAGCTGAAGATCAGAATGTCATCCAAGTATACTACTACAAAGGAGTTGGTGAATGGCCGCAAGATGTCATCCATTAGCCTCATAAAGGTTGCAGGAGCATTCGTCAATCCGAAAGGCATGACCAACCATTCGAAGAGGCCCTCCTTGGATTTGAAGGCAGTCTTCCACACATCTGAGGGTTCGATTGGTACCTGGTGATATCCTGACTTCAGATCGATCTTGCTGAAATATTTCGCCCCCTTTAGTTGGTCTAGGAGGTCATCAATCCGCGGGATCGGGTACCTATTACGGACAGTGATCTTGTTCAGCGCCCGATAGTCAATACAGAGTCTCCATGTCCCATCCTTCTTTTGTACCAACACGATCGGGCTCCCACAGGGCGATGAACTCGGATGGATGTGACCTTCCTGCAGGAGCTCCTGAATCTGCCTCTTGATTTCATCATTCTCCAGAACGGAGCGCCGATAAATTGGTCCATTGGGTAGCGGCGCACCTGGGGTCAGATCGATGGAGTGCTTAACTTGACAGTGCAGAGGAACCCCTACCGGGGAGGTGAAGATGTCCTCATACTCCTCCACAATCTTGTCCATCTGTAGTTGTCGTGCAGAGGGACCCCGTTTAGAGGCCGTGGCCACTGTCTTCTTCTTTCCTTGAGGGCGTATCATCAGGAAAACAAATTTCCTGGTTTTGGAAATGATCTACTGCATTGTTTTGCAGTAATCAAAGAGATGGTGGCAGGTGGTGCTACCTCTGGTATCCTGAACAACTTATTTCCCAGTGTAATAATAACAGCACGGGGCCTTGATTCATACACAGCATGTCGCTTCCACAAGTATGGTTGTCCTAGTAATACATCACAAACTTCAAGGGGAGCAATGTCACACAATACCTCATCCGTGAAGGGCTTGATGTTGTATGGAAGGCGACACTGCTGGCTCACACGAAGATCTCGTCCTTGGTGAAGCCACCCAATGGTGTATGGTTGTGGATGTGTTGTGGTCGGTAAGCCCAACCGCTTCACGACCTCTGCCAAAATGAGGTTCTTTTGACTCCCGCTATCAACAATGAACTGTATCGGGGAGCCCTTTACCCACATCTGGGAGTGGAAGAGACGCTCCTCCTCCTCTGGATCTTCGGGTTCATTTTTCTGGATCCTTGCGGTAGCAACAGTGGCGCTAGGATCCGCATCAATGATCTGCTTCCCTTTTTCATACCCCTTATCGGGTTCTGACTCAGAGTCGGAACATGCATCTGATTCTGAAACCTTTAGCTCAGCCACCAGTGACTACTTGGCCCGACACTCACTTGTGTTGTGAGTGGAGCTCTTATGGAACTCGCACCATTTTCCAGTGTCCTTTCTCGGATTTGCGGCGCTGTTCTTTGCTTGCAGCTTCGGCTGGTTGTCTTGGGCTGTCCCGCCTTGGCTTTGTCCTTTGTTCTGTGGTTTAGGAGCACCTTTCCCCTGCTTTGGATTCGCAGATCCAAAGTCTCGCTTCTTTTGTTTAAACTTCTGCTCGACCTTGACGACATATCGGTATGCTGCGCCGAGCGAGGGGATGTTTAGGAATTGTATTTCTTCCTGGATGTACTTGTGCAGGCAGCCACGGTATTTGAGTATCAAATGTTGCTCTGAATCCTTGATACCCAACTTTGTGCGAAGGGTATGGAAAATATTGGTGAACTCCGGCACGTCTTGGTCCCTTCCCTGCCGCAGCGTGGTCCACTTTATGTATTCATCCTCATAGCTTCCGATAGGGTAGTACTGCTCCTTGATGGCATCCAAGAACGAATCCCAGGTGGGTGCGGCTGAAAATAGTGAGCCAGTACTTTCATCCTTCTGCTCGCAGTAGGTTTCCCACCAGTCCTTGACGTGGGTGGCTGCTTTGAGAAGAGCAAAAACAATCTTTTCCCGACTCGAAAATTCATGAACAGAAAAATAACCCTCTAGCAGATTTAACCATTTATCTACTGCATCTGCGTCTATCTGACCCTCGAATATGGGGATTTTAAAATTAACTTGTACCTTAAAGGGTGTGGCGTTTCCAGAGTAGCTGCTGGAAGCCGATGCGTTGCTTCTGGGTAGCCGCTGAAGGATCTGGGCAAAGCTGTCCATCATCGCGTTCCGTTGTCGCTCGAGGGCTTCTTCGAGCAAGATTTTGATGGGATCTCCTGCCCCCTCGTCTTTCTTCTCGTCCGCCATGGGAGGCCATCGGGATTTGCGAGGCTGGTCTTGCAAAGGTTCAACCAGTTCAAGCCCTAACTCCTTATATCCCGACCTTGTTGGGGACATGCAAAGAAAAACAAAGAAAAAGCCGACCGCTCTGATACCACTGATCCGGATTTAAACAGGAACGCAACAAATTACAGAGATAACCATATACACAAAGATGCAGCGGAAATAATACTTCATTTCATTAATGGAAAATACTGAAATATGCTTACAACCAGAAATGGAAATAAACCAGCTAGGGCGATGGTAGCTTATCTCTGAGAAGAGATGTGGTGGCTACATGCCTCTGAACTATGTTACAATGAGGCTCGAAGGCCTATTTATTGTTGAGAAACAATGGAAAACCCTTAACATTCCAAAACCTAACCCTAGGAGATGAAACGCCAAACTGTGGGCCCCGTTTGGGGTAAATTGGTACATCAACTTCCCGGGGTCGTAACTTTGGCATATGATCTCCGTTTGACGCGTACAATAGCTCATTAGAAAGATCTATCCGAGCACTATCATTGTTGGAACAGGCAACATTTTCCATTCCATGGACCCATGTTGCCCCCGGATTCCCCAAAAAACGTCGTTTAGGGCCTCAAAACGGCTCCGGAAGTTCAGGACCCGAAAAATGCTAAAAATAGTAAGTTGTGCTACAATTAAGGAAACTGAAAATGCTGAGAAAGACAATGGTGGGGGTCCAGGTGGACTTGGCAGGTGGCCACCAATATCCACCTGGATCACATTATTTCGAAATGGTTTTAATAACATCTATTAATACAAATAATTGACAATTCTATGCTAAGAAAATGAGTAATCAAAATAGTAAGAAGCTAAACAACCGTGTATTCCCATTTCTTCATTTTTCATTTAGTAATTTCTCATACAATATCTCATAAGAATAAGACTTGCACAATTGTGATTTTTATCCTCACACTTTTGGTTACAAACTAAAATGAAACAAAAGTAAATAAAATGGACTTGCAGAAAAATAGAGTAGTAGAAATTAAAATGAAAACAACAAGTGAAAAACCTCCTTCAGTGCAGGGGCCCTCCGCAACTAATATGGTTGGATAACATCTAATTAAAGATGCACTTTTAAACCACCATTGACAAAACAGAGTTTGTATTATCAACAAAATGAAGTCTAAACAAAGTTTTTAACAAAAAGCCTGTAATCCTTCCTTAGCTTCTAACTACTTCTCGGTCTCATCTAATCAATATTTATAGAACAACAACATAACTATCTAAGAGAAAATCTTGTTACAGGTGGCTTAATCTGAATCTATCATGATTGTTTATGGAAAGACATGCTACAAATGGCTTAATTCAAATTGTAATGAGACTGTTAAACTTCTAAACATCTACAGGTGGCATGATATGCATTAACTCCTCAATTTCTGATCAGCTACAAGTGGCTTACTCCGCATTAACACTCCAACAGAACCGTTAGACTCCAGATCAACTACGAAATATCAAGAGTCCTACTGCTACTAGATAACGTATTTGACTCCATCTTTGACCAAGACTTTAGGCATGCTTTTTTGTCGATCTAGATCGAGTGAGTAGGATAGAATCCATGTAGAGATTATTCTAGAGATGCCCATGTGGCTGAGTTCTTCATTTGACACCTATAACCTGCCAAACCATGAGAGTAGCTACGAAACTCACAATTAGCTATAGAATAGGTTGTGTTGTGTAGCGAATTTGCAAAAATCTATTAAAATAGCAAGAACATGAAAATATAATATGGTGATCATTTTAATGCTTTCCTAAGACAAAATCTAGCATTTATCATTGATTGGATTTGTAGTCTTGTGAGAAATCAAGAGAAAAGGTGAGAACAAATTGTAAAGGGGAAGGTAATTCTGAGGTTCAACATACACCCACTGTAAAATCATTGCATGTCCTCATGCAATTTTCCAAAAATGTGAATTCTTCTTCTCTAATGCATTTGCTCAGACGCTTCTACTAGTACATCCAATTTTCTTATTTTGCTCTTCTTTGAAGTGACTTTCATTCTGGGTTTCCTCATATGAAGCCTATATTTGAGGTTGATGACTGTTCTATTCAGACTTCTATTCTTCCTTTTCAACTTCCTATTTTTCTTATACCACAGTCCTAGATGCAGAATGGTATTATCATGAATAGCCTTGCTCAATTTACTTTATTTCCTCAAGGTTTCATTCTCCTTCTTGATATGTCTGTTCAATATCTCTAATTCATAAATTTCCTATTTGAGAGAGTCAATTAGAGGTTCTTGTGGATTGACAGAGGGTTCTGGATTCATTGAGGCACTTTTCTTCTCCATTGATTCTATATAATCATATATTTGTTGTTGTACTGGGTCTATGCCTGGAGATCTTCTGCTTGGGCTACCTTCAAAATGATGGTCAGGAGAGTTTTGAGGACTGTGTGCAGAAGGGATGTTAACAAGAGAAATTTCTAGGGTTTCCTCTTCTAATTTTATGAACTTTGTCCCTTTTGACGGTGTTTTCTTTGCCAAC
This sequence comes from Pinus tabuliformis, assembly GCA_031772625.1. Lineage (NCBI taxonomy): Eukaryota > Viridiplantae > Streptophyta > Pinopsida > Pinales > Pinaceae > Pinus > Pinus tabuliformis. The sequence goes on along the minus strand of CM062820.1, from coordinate 1,528,228,962 downwards.
CCTCAGAGTCTAGAGCTTCTTCTAGGTTGTAGATGACTTATATTCTCTTTCTCTGTGACCTTTTTCTCTTTTCTTATCTTTCCTCTTGCTCTGATTTGTTTCCTGATTTCTGTTAGTTCTTCAGATATTAATTTTTCATCATCTTTCTGTGATGAAGACTCAGGTTTGTCTTCAATGACTATACCAATCTTCTTTCTTTTGCTTTTTCTAACATTATCTTCTTTGGGTGACTTTGGTGCTTCTTGAAAATGATATCTAATGAGGAAATCCTCCCAGGTATCTCCTATGTCTTTTAAATGAAACTCAATCAGTATCTTTATCAACCCATGATGGTACATGGTTGTGTCTATGAATTCTATTTTCTTCTGCACATTTGAGGCCATCCTTCTTAAACTATTTAGCTAGAAGAAAGGAAGATTGATTTCTCCATTTTATAGAAAATTCATCAATAAACGTATATGGTAGACATACATGCTCCCGAATCTCCCCTCATAGGTGATAAATTTCTGTAATATCAAAAGCATTCTTCTCCATTTACTTTTAAGAGCTGAAATGGGAATTCCTTTTCTAAAAACAGAGACATCCATACCTGGGTTCCTGAGGATTACTTTCCATGATTCACTGTGGAATTCCTTGTTTTTGAACCATCTTTCACCATGTCTTGGAAGTTTCCTCTGTTATGAAGGATTTTGTTATTGCAAACTTAATATCTCCAATTTCTACCTCTGTACCATCAAAAGATCTAGCAAAATATTTTGTGATCTCTTTATGAAAACCATAAAATTTTTCGATGAATTTGAGCCATCCAGCCTTCTGCAACATTTCCTTGAGTTGTGGGTATCCTTCCATATATTTTTCTCCTACCGGTTCTGACTTGACAATGAGTCCCATGTCTTCTGTTTTGCAAGATTCCTTAACCTTCATAATTACCCTCCTGGTTTATGAAATGGATTGACTGCGAGTATGGTGAAAAGAACTGTGGGCTTGCGTGAAATAACTAGATGGTAAGGGTTTTGGAGAGACGTGGAAAAATATGTCATGTCATAATATGACCGTTAAAAACAATGAGGGAGTTTAATTATGGACCGTTATGTGATAGAAGACGGATGGTTTGGCGGATATGTAGTATGATAGAGATGGGGATCAAATCAAATGATGATCTGTCATGGAGGCATATGAATGCCCATATTATACATATTCTATGTTCTAACCTTGCTATTTTAAAATATTTTTTTGCACTTTTACCTCTTGGAACCTAACCTTCCTGTTTGTTATTTTTCTTTGATGTTGATCCACAGATCCCCTTCTTACCATATCAGTCTTAAAAAAAAAACAGATTCTTCAATTCCCTAGAATCAACATTTATTTGGAACAGAGTTGTGGAATGGAGTTATGGCTGCAGAATCAAACTGGCTGCGGAATGGAGTTAGCTGCAGAACATGACAAAGATGAAATATGGCTATGGAACATGGATATGAAATAAAATGAAAACGGAGTGTAATGAAAGGAAAATGGAATATAACAGTGAAAGGGAATGAAAGTGAAGTGAGATGAAATGAAATGAAATGAATTTGCATATTAGGCACTACAAATGAATGTAGATTTAAGCCACTACTTATTATAGAAAGAGAAATAGGAAATATAGGATGTCAGAAATCTCTGATTTTCACCATGTATTTCCTCTATAAGTAAGCCAATGAACAATTGGACTTTACATTAGATACTTATACATATATATATATATATATATATATATATATATATATATATATATATATATATATATATATATATATATATATATATATATATCTGTGTGTGTACAGAAAAACTAAGTTAGTGGAGAAGAAGAATTCTTCTTCACCATTTTCATCTCAATCTTATCTTGGAAAATTATGACAAAATCCTCCCTTGGAATTGGCTTATGATATATCTTTAACCGATGACCATTTACAAGAAGAGGTATGTTTCCCTCATCTATTGTCCTTATTCTTACTTCTCCATTATTAAAGACTTCTTCAATCTCATATGGCTCAAGCCAATGAGTCTGAAACTTCCCTTGAAAATATTTGAATTTTGAATCGTACAAAAGTGCCCAATCTCCTGCTTGAAACTTCTTCTCCTTGATATAATTATCATGCCATTTAGCCCTTTGTTGTTGGACTAAACTAGTTCTTTGAACTACATCCTACCTGATTTCATCAAGCTCATTGAGTTTCTCCATTCTATGTTTTTGTGCTTCTGATAAATCCAGTCCCAATTAGACTGCCATCTTGAAGTTTATGATTTGAAACTCTATAAGGAACAAGACTTGCTTCCCATAAACTAGCTCATAGGGAGTATGTCCTGTTGTTATCCTCCAAGTAGTTTTGTAGGCCCATAAGGCTTCAGGAAGCCTTTCTACCCAATATCTTCTATGTAGATGTACAATCTTAGTGAGAATTCATTCAATCACCTTATGGTAGATTCAACTTGACCGTTTGCTTGTGGATGGTAAGGAGTAGACTTCCTATGTTTTATCTTGTATTCTTCTACAAGTCTTTCCATCATTTTAGATGTAAATTGAGATTCTTGATCTGTCACTATTTCTCTTGGAACACCGAAATGAGTGAAGATGTCCTCAAAAAGAAAATTAACAACAAATTTCTCATTAGCAAAAGGTAATGCTTTTTCTTTTACCCATTTAGTGACATAATCAATGCATACCAAAATATACTTATTTTGTTTAGATGGAGGATTAATTGGTCCAACAAATCCAAGGGCCATTTTTCAAAAAGTTCAATGAGTACCTGAGTTTGTAGTGGCATTTCATCTGAGGGAGCAGGTTTCTCCATCCTTTGACAATTGTCACACCTTTTGACATACTCATTGGAATCTCTAAAGATGGAGGACCAATAATATCCTAAATGAAGGATTTTATAGGTTGTCCTTTTGTCAGCAAAGTTTCCACCTTAAGGTTCATCATGGCATGCCTTAAGAATTCCAGGCATTTCATCTTCTCGAACACATCTTCTTATCATGAGATCTGGACCTGTTTTATACAATTCATTAGTAATCCATGAGTAATTTTCACTTGCTTGAATTATTTTTCTTTTCTCCTTAGGAAACAGATGTGAAGGTAATTTTCCTGTGACTAAGTAGTTAGCAATATTTGCAAACCAAGGAGTTTGAGTAGTTACTGCAAAAATATATTCATCAGGAAATTTATTTTCAATTGGAGTGTTATCTTTGATATTTTGAATTCTAGACAAGAAATCAACAACTATATTTTGTTTTCCAGGTCTATCTAACACAATGATGTTGAACTCTTGCGGGAGTAATAACCATCTTGTGAATCTGCCATTAGTAATCAGTTTATTCAATAAGTATCTAATTGCAGAATGATCTGTATGAACAAAGGTTTCATTGCCTGTTATATAATGTATAAACTTGTTGATAACATGAACAACAACTAAGAATTCCTTTTCAGTTATAGTGTAATTTAACTCAGTGGGATTCAAATTCTTGCTTGTGTAGTAGATGGCATAAGGGATCAAATATTTTTGTCCTAATACAGCTCCCAGAGCTGTATCTGAAGCATTTGTTGAAATATGAAAAGGTAGTTTCCAATTTGGACCTCTTAAGATGGGTGCCTCAGAAATTTTTTCTTTCAAGGTCTCAAATGCCAACTGGCAATCAGGATTCCAATTGAATTCACAATCCTTGGTGAGCAATTTGAAGAGTGGTGATGCTAGTTTAGTGAAATTTTCTATAAATATTCTATAATACCCTGTGAATCCTAGAAAACTTCTAACATCCTTTTGACAACTTGGAATTGATAACTTAGAGATGACTTCAACTTTAGCTTTATCAACTTTAATTCCATCTCCTGAAATGTGATGTCCTAAAACAACCCTTCTATAAACATCATAAAACATTTTTCATGGCTTAGTGAAAGGTTTGATTCCTTACATATTTTAAGCACTTTTTCCAATTTTTCTAATGCTTCCTCAAATGTATTCCCATAAACTGTAAAGTCATCCATATATACCTCTACACAATCATGTATCAAATCAAAAAAAAATCCTATTACTGCTCTTTGAAATGTTTCAGGTGCATTGCATAATCCAAAAGGGATTACTTGGTAGGCATAAGTTCCCCATGGGCAGGTAAATGTGGTTTTATCTTGATCTTCAGGTGCTACCTGAATATGATTGTAATCACTAAAACCATCCAAGAATGAGAAGTACTTCTTACATACTAATGTATCTAACACTTGATCTATAAAGGGCAAAGGAAAACGATATTTCAGGGTAGCTTTATTCATTTCTCAATAATCAATGAATACCCTCCATTTACCATTCTTTTTAGGCACAATCACTAGAGGAGAAACCCACTGGCCATCTGAAATTGGGTAGCTAAAATTTACATTCAGCAATTTTTGCAACTCTTCTTTCACAATTTCCCTAAGATTTGGATTCATCCTTCTTTGAGGTTGTCTGATAGGTTTACAATTTTCCTCAATGTAGATGTGATGTATACAACTCTTATGACTAATTCCTTTCATGTCAGTGTATTCCCATGCATATGCAGAAGAAAGTTGTTGTAAAGTTTTGATTAGCTTTTCCTGTTGCGATTTTTCCAAGTTATTGTTGATGTTCAATGTTTTTCCTGGAAAGATTTCAATTGTAGAGCTACCAAATTCTTCCATAGAATAAAGAGACATCTGCCTAGATGATAAATATTTAATATTATATTTTTCTTGAAACTGATCATGTTCATATTCTGGAGATGATTCAAAATTTTCCATTGTATTCAAGATTTGACTATCTTCACTAATGGTCGAAATAGTAAAGAGAGGTTGAATATCATTATCATCATCAATCCATTCTTTGTCATCTATCTTTGTGATTGTTCTTGCTGGAGGATATAAAGTGAATTTCTTAGTTTAATTACCATCAGAGATATGCATATCACCAAATCTATAGCTAACAAATGCATCAATTGTAGCCAGCCAAGGTCTTCCTAATATAACTGGATGTCCTCCTAGATTTCTCTTTGGGGTTAGGATCATAAAATCAACAGGGTACTCCCGAGAGTCTAAATACACTGAAATATCTTCTAACACACCATTTGGTTTGATTATAGATCTATCTACCAATTGCAGTAATGTAGGTGTATAAAGAAGATTGGGAAGTTTGAGTTGGTCCATGGTTTGTTTGCTCATAATGTTTATTGCTGCTCCTAAGTCAATTAGTGTATTTGGGATTTCAACTCCATTGATATGTGCTTTTACAACTGGACTTCCTGGATCTACATATTTTTGTATGGCAATTTTTCCATCATTATGTCTACTATCTTTCCTGCTAGGTGAATTCTTTTTACTTCTTTTGTTTTTCTTCCTAGTTTCTTCATGCTCAACCCTTTTATTGTTTTAGCTAGAATAGGAATCTCCTTAATGGATTGTAACAAAGGGATTTTGATATAGACATTTTTCAATTCATCTAGAAAATCATAATTAGGCAACATAATATGCCTTTCTACCCCTCTATCAACTTGTAATCTTTCTGGAAAAGGAGGTGTAGAAGTAGATATTGGCTGTTGCTCTATGATAGGAGTTGAGTTTATTGGTTCTTTCTATTTTTCATTTTCAGTGTTCTGGTTTTGAGGAGATGTTCCTTCAAAACTTTTTCTTTGTTGTAGAGAATCTTCCTTAGAATTGTCTTGTTCTTGAACAACCACAAAAGTTTTTTTCATTTCTAATATCCTACCAGATCTCAATTGGACATCATTGAGATCTAATGGAGTGATCATGTAAGTTGGAAATTGTTGTCCTTCTACCATATAGGTATTCTAAGGATTTTTATGGTTGGGGTTAGGTAATGTTTGGGTAGGTAACTGATTTGGTCTCTGTGGAAATGGCAGTGAAAGTTGAGGGTTTTGGTTTTGAAGTTGGGGCTGTTGATTTTGTTGAGGAATTTGTTGGGGAGGAAAGTTTGGATATGATGGAGGATATTGATAGTATGGAGAGAATCTTCCATAAGGATTTTGCATTCCTTGAGCCCAAGGTTGAGTTTGAGATTGAGATTAAGGCCAAGGTTGTTGCCAAGAATTCCAATTTGGAGGGGGTTGCATATACATTTGGTTGTTAAAACCCTCCTTTTGCTGCCCTTGCCAAGGTCTTCTAAAGACAAATCAAAGAGACTCTGTTGGGTTTGAAATTTTTTCTTCTTGAAAAATAGCCTTAAGACCAAGGATTGAAGGACAAATTTTGGTCTCATGGTTTTCTAAACAAATCACACAAGTCTCTATGAGTTTTGCATCTAAAGGGCATTCTCTTAAAGTGTGCTTCTTTCTGCATTTGGGAAAAAAAATAGGCAGAGCATCAGTTTCAGTTTTCTACTTGTTTTTTAACTTAAGGGTGTCTATCTGTTCACTGAGGCTCCCTAAAATATATGTTTTAAATTCATCAAGTATGTTTCCAATTTTTGCCCTACTCACTGATCCAGTTGCAGATTTATTCACCCTAATAAGAGAAGGATATCTTGGACCTTTCCTAGTTTTGGATTTTCCTCTTGAGATATGAACACATAATTCTCCTATGTCACTTAATGGGAGTTGAGAGATATCTCCCTTCCCCATCATGTTAAGGATATCTATCCACTCATCTCTAATGGCTTTCAATAGAAGAGCTTTTAAAGTATCTTGATTTAGATTATCCATTTTTGCTCTTTTTAAGTTATAGTTGAATCTCTTAATTAAGTCCTCTAAATTTTCATCCTCTCTTTGCATCTTTTTGAACACTTCATCCTTGTGATTGATAGGCATGCAATAATCCAATACCTGTCCAAAAACACTTTCTTCATGTCATTCCATGTTCTAATGGACTAAGTGACCAACCCCATGAACCACTTTAAAGCAACTCCTTTCAATGCTGAAGGGAACAATTTGAGTTTTTGAGAGTCTTGTAAATAATCATAAGTTCTACACAAGACTTCAAAATAAAATAAGAAGGTTTCAGGGTCTTCACCTTTTAATCCATGAAAGTTTGGGAGGACAGAAGGTGAGATATTTTTCATTGTGGCATCTATTTCTTCATCAACTATAGGGAATCCTAAAGAATTATCAACTTCCCTATTTCCTCTACCTCCTCCATTATTTCCTCTGCCTTCTCCATTATTTCCTCTACGTCTTCCTCTACCTCCTCCGCCTCCTCCAAACAGTGTGAATTCTCCATCCTCTCCTTCTTCCATTATAGTTTCTTCAGAGTCAATATAAGATTCAACGTGCAATGTTAATTGCTCTTCCTCTGGTTCCTCTATTAATGGTATGTGGGAGAAAGGTTCTACTTCTTCTTCTTTACTAGGTATTCTTAATTCTTCCACTAAAATATGTTCCCCTACGGAGGTGAAAAAGGCTACTCCTTCTATTGGGGATCCAAGATTTTCCTCCTCTAGGGATTCCTTAGTAGATGAAGTAGGAGATCCTCTTGATTGAATTTCTGACCTTAGGACTTCAGGAGGTCTATGGATAGGAATATGATCTTGAGATGGAGGTGTATCTCTTCTTAGTCTTGGTGGAGTAGGTGGTGTTGTAGGAATTAAACCCTTGCCTATAGCTATAAATCTACCCCTAGAGTCTCTTTCTATACGCATATCATTTTTTTTTGAATGTAAAATAAGGTTACCTAATTACACTTCCCCAACAATGGCACCAAAATGTTCAGTAAATTTAGTGTCCTAAATTGCTTGCATGAATTATCAACCAAGGTTTGTAGACTGATGAAGTGTGATGCACTATATGTGCTTAGTTAACTTTTCTCCTACTTTGTTGTTTTGTATTTTTATGTTTGTTTTGGGGGTTTCTGTTCTCTGGTGTCTAAGAATATACAATCCATGAGAGATTTACATGGATCTAATGAGTTTTAAAAGGAAGGGTATGTTCCTAAGTTAGTCTAGTCTCCTAAAATAGACTAAGAATCATTTTTAACTAGTTAGGACCTAATGAGAGAAGCAGAGCATATATCTTATCTACCATTTAGTCCTAATCCATGGATCTAATTCCTACAACCAAAAGTAATACTGATGTAGAAGGTAATCCAATAATTGCATTCATTTATCCATTCAACCATTCAATTTTGGAACATGATAGAATCAATCTCCTTGAAATGATTTTTTGGAATGTCAAGTGATGCAACTAAGTAATGACCTAAAAATAGAAAATAAAAGATGACAGATTGTAAAACTGATAATATGCTAAGTAAGCTCAATCACTGCATGAATTAGATATTCAACCAATTAAGTTAGAATTGTCATTATTTCAAAATGGTTTTGAGAACATCTATTAATACAGATAATTGACAGTTCTATGCTAAGAAAATGAGTAATCAAAATAGTAAGAAGCTAAACAACTGTGTATTCTCATTTCTTCATTTTTCATTTAGTAATTTCTCATACAATATCTCAGAAGAATAAGAATTGTACAGTTGTGATTTTTATCCTCAAACTTTTGGTTACAAACTGAAATGAAGCAAAAGTAAAGAAAATGGACTTGCAGAAAAACAGAGTAGTAGAAATTAAAATGAAAAACAACATAACTGTCTAAGAGAAAATCTTGTTACAAGTGACTTAATCTGAATATATCATGGTTGTTTATAGAAAGACATGCTACAAATGGCTTAATTCGAATTGTAATGAGATTGTTAAACTTCTGAACAGCTATAGGTGGCTTGATATGCATTAACTCCTCAATTTCTGATCAGCTACAAGTGGCTTACTCTGCATTAACTCTTCAATAGAACCATTAGACTCCTGATCAACTACAAAATATCAAGAGTCCTACTACTGCTAGATAATGTATTTGCTCCATCTTTGACCAAGACTTTAGGCATGATTTTCTGTCGATCTGGATCGAGTGAGTAGGATAGAATCCATGTAGAGATGATTCTAAAGATGCACATGTGGCCTAGTTCTTCATTTGACACCTGTAACCTGCCAAACCATGAGAGTAGCTAAGGAACTCACAGTTAGTTGCAGAATAGGTTGCGTTATGTAGCTAATTTGCAAAAATATATTAAAATGGAAAGAACATGAAAATATAATATGGTGATCATTTTAATGCTTTCCTAAGACAAAATCTAGCATTTATCATTGATTGGATCTGTAGTCTTGTGAGAAATCAAGAGAAAATGTGAGAACAAATGTCAAGGGGAAGGTAATTCTGAGGTTCAATAGGCAGTATGAAAATGCTAACTCTAACATTGTATATGCTTTGATATGCATCATTTAATGGCCCTTTCATTTCAATGTGAATACATGATTGTGGTGATTCATTTCACTGATATGCACTCATAGTTAAGTACTTGGTTCAATTGACTTATCATGTTGGACATCGCCTCATTCACTAACCTGGAGATATAATACCTAAGTGTCATCTTGTATAAGCGCCATTTGGTATAAGGTTTAATTTCAGTTCATTTTCTGCATTTCAAGGATTGTGCTCACCTTGTCATAAACCTATTCTTAACAATTGTCGATTTTATTCATGGGGTTTTCCCAAAAAATTTCATCAAACTATTCATTCTCCTCATTATCGATTGTTTTGTCACTTAGGGTCGCATGTCTGATTTTCAATTTCTTAAACCCTACCCTATACTTTCTTGTGACACATTCTCTGTAACATGCCTTTAGTAGTTCAGGTAGAGCTCATTGGAGTTGAAATCATAGAAGCGAATGAATAATGTTTATCCCTATTTCGTAAAGTAGGGTGGTGGCAGTTTTTACAACTATTTCAAGGGCATAATAAACAGGTAGTCAAGGATTTTGTTTCCTGTTTCAATGACAGAAGGGCTTATGTCATTAACCATGAAATTAAAATCAACTTATAATTTTTTGTGAAAGCTACCAAATTACCCTTTGAAGGTGAGTATTGGTCCAAAACCGTTCTAGTAAAAAACATCCCATGGAAGAAACTAATAACGAATAAAGATTGTGAATAATCTGTTAAAGGTATGTCAATTTCATTTCTTAAACCAAAATGAAAAAACATGTTACATTCAATTCACAAATATATCACCTCTATGGGTAATTACGATGTTGTTTTTATAATCAAATTTGTCTCTTGATGACCTTTTTATGCTGAAAACATAATTCTCCATATTTTCTTCTCAAAAATTTGACTATGATAACAAGAGGCTACCAGGCCAAGCATACAAACCCTGAACGATTTCTATGCCATCATGGGTTAATTTGTATATTGGTTCGGTTATAATTAGCTCAGATTGGTGATCATTGGGATCTGTTTCTAGCTCAAAATGGCTATAGAAGACCTCACCATTTGGTCTAGTTTAGTCATTTGCCACTACCCCTCTCGACCCGTCTCTGATTGATATAAATCTACCCATGACTGAGAGTTGCAGCTGGATGAATGTGAGTTGTTTCCTCAAATGGCAAGGTCACATCTTCAAAGGAAAGCCAAATTAAAGTTTCCAAAATATTTACTTGCCTCCGATCTACTAGTTGCTTAGCCAAAGTTTGTGGTTCCAATTCCATGGTCGAATCTCCTCAATATGATGCATAGCATATACAACCTACAAAAAAACACAAAATTGGTCAGACATAGGAAAAGGTGAAAATAAAACATTTGCAAAGAAAAATAACTAGGGCTCGAAGAACTCGTCTTGAAAAATCTTCTTGAAACCATCCCTTTGGTTGACTTGGAAAAGAGTCTCGAACCCTCTTTGAAAATAAATAATTCACAATCTCAATACCTGTCTCCAAGTCATGATAATATTGTTTATAGTGGTGATGGTTCCTTTGAAATCCCTCATTCAAATGAATTGGTTGTAAACTTGTACTGGAAGAAGCAATATCTTCTCACTGTTTGTAATAACCCTAGTGAAAATTCCATGTAACAAAGTTTATAAAGGAAAAATAATAACCATGGTGATGGGACATGTATTCCAAGTTGAACATTGGGAAAAAAATAGTGATGGGGATCACTTGTGATAATTAATGGCTAAGGAAATTGGAAAAGGAAATGGCAAAGGCTTTGGAAAGGAATGAGGCATGAATTAACATTTTATTTATTAAAATAATAAGGAAGGTGAAAGGTCACAGGTTGCATCTGAGGAGGAAAATGAAGGAAAATAATGGAAATTGAAGAAAATAGAGGCCTCATTAATAAAAAGGCTTATGAGGATCAGTTTGCAAACTTTTTTCAGTTCAATTTTGGAGCTCACTCTCTATTCTCTATCTGTCATACTCTTGGACACTCAGAGTTTCTTGGAGCACTCTTGGAGGAGTGTGGCATACTTGGATATTTGGAGCTATTAGCTCTGCTACATGCTGCTGATTTTCTAGGAGAAGGAATAGATTTGGTCCTTGGTTGTTGGCTCAAAGATGGTTTATAATGGTTATCATGGTCTCTCCCTATTTTCCCCGCTACCTCCATTTCATCCTTCCCTTTCATTTTCCCTTATTTCCCTCAAAACCCCTCATAAACCCTTTTCAGGCTCCCATGCTTCTTTTTGTTTAAAACCTGTAACCCCCCAAAAACCTTTATAAACCCTGTTAACCTCTTAAAACTCCGATAACCCTATAAAATCCCGTATTAATCCATTTTTATTTAAATCTCGGCGCTAAAGCCCTAACCCATTATAATGCGCGGATATAATAAAAACATAACCTGGTGGGCCTTTTACCTGTCACATCAATCCAAAGCGCGCTTTTAAAACTCGGTCGTCCAATCATCCCACCTCATCATCTGACGGTGTTCACAAGCCTTCACCCCATAAACTGCTCGTTCATTAGCCCGCGGAAAAGTGGTTTTCCCCGCCGACCTACCTGCCACGCGTCATCATATTATTGCATCGCTCCTCCATGTACCATTACTACCTTCCCCCGAAAAGTGGTGCAGGGAAACCGCTTACCACCGCTTACCGCCCTCCCGGTATGGTTCCCCACACATTAACTGCCAATCATCTTTGTCGCCTGTCAATCGTCCAATCATCAATCTTGCGATCGAACGGCCCTTGTCCCTCCATTCCTGTTTGCTCTCGATGGCTTCCATACGCCGATCTCCACTGTCTGATTTGTTAGATCCACGGCTAATATTCAATCGCGCTCCTGTTTTCTCCCAACACTGCCCGCCAAGTGATCTTGGCTGTCCATCTGAGCTATCCAACAGTCAATTTTCATTCACAAGTCATTGTCTAGTTTCATGCAATTTTCAGTGTTTTCGACCTGTCTTGTGCACGCAAAGAAGGAAGGAAGCCACGATCTAGTGACCTGTGCATTAAAACCCTCAGCTACTACATTCAACACAGTGTACCTCTGAAGGACAAAAAGGACCACCTTGAGCAGACAAATGACTGCAGGAGTTATGGAAATGAATTCAAATCATATTTCACCTGTTCAGGAAGGACATCAAAGTACAGAAAGAGCCATTTTTTTCATTAAAAACAATCAAACTGTATCAGAAGCCCATCTCTAATTGTAAATGCGGTTGGTGGTCAGTTATGACTCCTCCATGCATGGGTTTGCAGAGAAATTTGTAGTCAACCTCCATATATACCCAGAAAAACGATGTAATAGGTTGATGAGTGTTATTTTGCTGTAAGGTTCAACTTCTGGAGATTGTAACTGTTGTGATACCTGCAGCGTCTGGTCTTCATTTTAAGCTAATACAAGCTTCTTTTGCTATTAATTGCTCACTATCCACTTCTTCTTCTTGTTCCAGGCTATGCCTATTTTGCATTTATTCATGTACTGTTAATGTTTAGCATTAGAGGGGTTGTCATCCCACCTCTGTGTTTGAATCTAGCATGTATCATTGAGTTTGTTTCCAGGTTTTTGTTGTTTTAATTCCAGAGAGTTGTCATCCTGTCTTTGCATTAGAAAATAGATTTACAGACCTTTTAACTGGTTGCAGCCGGCCATCACAGGGTCCTGTGCATCTGCTGGTGTGGTTAGTCTTCTCCATCATCACATTTTGCTTAAAACTATGAGTAATTGGTGGTTAAAAGCCTTGTAGTCTGGGGATGTTCACCCATGTCTGGGGTCAAGCACAGTAGAAGTGGTTATCTGGCTTGAATATGCAGCATTTCTTTCATTCATCCACCATTTTTCCAACATTTTTGTTGAGTTTGTAATGTTCCCGAGCATCTCCGATATACAACCTAGGAGAGTTTCTTGGGGTGATAACATTAATTGGCGCCATTGCCGGGGAGAGGAGAATTAAAGCTCAGCTTCCCTGGGAGAACAAAACAGTTCCAGATTTTGATGATAGACAAGGTTTGGACACATAATTTGGTTGTAATCATCTATCTGGCGACTCCATTGGAGGAAGACCATCATTTGGCGACTCCACATTGAATTTCTGGCCCAGTTTGTGAGACACACTCGAAGAAATCCTCAGAAATCTCCAGCTGAATCATTGCCTGAACCTGAGAGGACTGTCAAATCGAAAAAAGCATCACAGAAAGGGGCATCAGTATCAGGTAATCCTAAAAAATCTCATGCATCTCTAAAAGATAAAGTTATTGCTGAAGATTTACAATTCGAAGATTTAGAAATCAGCATTGTTAATAAGGAAAAACCTTCAGAGAATAGTTCAGCCCCTTGTGCAATTAGTTCCCCTTTGAATCTCAATCTAAAGAAAGAATCCCATTCAGTCCAAAACATCCCTTTATCTCTGCCATCCATCACATTACTCCCTACCATTCAATCTGCTAGTATTCTTCCAAATATTCCAATCATGGCAGGACAACAAGCACCTACGAGGATAGAAAGAATTGTAGCTGCTAGATATGGACCTTTAGTCTTGCCTAATCCTTTAAATCCTATGCCTATGGGAGAATATAATAAATATATGCCTAAATTCACTGGTACAGAGGGAGTGATAGCAGAAGAACACCTTGAAGCTTTTTACAGTTATGCTGATAATTTAGATATAAGTGAAAATGATGTGTGGATGAGAGGTTTTGTCCAGAGCCTTGATGGAGAGGCTAGGAAGTGGTTCAAAGAATTACCTCAGAGATCTATAACAGATATTGAAGCATTAGATTATGCATTTTTGAAGCAATGGGGAGATAAAAAGGACTTGTTGTGTTACCACACAGAGTTAATTGGTAATCTAAAGAGGGAAAGTGGGGAATCAATACCTGATTTTAATAAAAGATTCAATCGAATGTATAGTAAGATACCAGCCGACGTAAGACCTACTCCTACCTTTGCCAAAGTCACTTATGCCAATGCTTTTGACTTTGATTTCTGCTTGTTATTGAGAGAAAGAATATGTGCTACTCTAGCAGTCATGTAGGATGCAGCCATAGAAGTAGAATCTAATATCATGGCTGCAGAGAAACAAAAGGGTCAAGCTGACAGAAGAAGGTAGAGAGGTCAGGCTTCTACTTCTTCTGCATCATCTACAGAGCCTAAATTAGATAAAATGACCAAGATGATAGAGTCATTGGCTGCTGAAGTTTCTAAGCTAAAGGTTGAGCAGAACTCAGGGAAAACAAGGCAGCAAAACACATTTGCTCCAAGAAATCCAAATCCTTTCAGAAGAGCAAATGAGCAGTTACAAATTATGAAGAGGGGTGAAGAAACAAAGGAATAACAGAAAGTAAAAGCTCCCTTCCAAAATGTATTCATGGAGGAAGAACAATTTGAAGAAGATGAGGATGAAATTCACTGCATGGAAGATAAAGGCAGCACTGCATTTTTTACTTTGGCTGCTTATGAAGAGTCATTACTGCAAGAACAAAATAGTCAGGAGTGGGACAGAGGAGCTGTTCTACAAACTGAACAACATCAGAGATATAACCTGAGGTCCAATGCAAGAATTTCCAAGGACAATCCTGCCCAAAGAGCTGTTGTTCAAACAAAGTCACAGAATAGCAGGTAGAGAAGACCAGCAGCTGATCCAGTCATCCTCAAAGCTCCAGTTCAAGAGGTAAAAAGTTCTGATAAATCATCTTCTTCTTTCAGCTTTGAGTCAGAAGTTCAGAAATTGAAAATATTTGTGCCTCTGGTTGAGTTGGTGAAGAATGAAGTGTTTAGGAAGCCTATCCTTGAAGCCCTTGAGCTAGAAACCAAGCAAACCTCCACTGACTCTATTAATTTGCAAGATGACAAGCCTGCCATTGTGCTCAGCCCTATGATTGAACCTACTGATAATAATTCTCCATCTTTTTATGTCTCATTGACCATTCATGACAAGATCTTTCACAATTGCCTATTAGACACAGGGGCCAGCCACAATTTAATGCCTAAAGCTGTCATGGAAGAGTTAAGCCTTGATATCACTAGACCCTATCATGATTTATTTTGTTTTGATTCAAGGAAGGTGAAATGTCTTGGATTGATTAAAGACCTGGCCATTACCCTAACTCAACTGCCCATGAAGAGTATGATGATGGATATTGTGGTAGCAAATGTCCCTCCTAAGTTTGGCATGTTGTTTTCCAGAGGGTGGATTAAGAGACTAGGTGGGACATTACAGAATGATTTATCTTATGCTACTGTCCCAGTGTTTGGAGCAGAAAGCAGGAGGTTGTATAGAGAAGCACAGTTGGCATACATCATCAGTGATGAGAAGAATCCTACAAATCATCCTATATATGCAGTGGAAACTGATTTTGGAGCATGCATTCTCCAAATAGAAGAGTCTCAGAAGGTCGTAATGCAGCTCAGAAAACCAAAAGTTCAGGTCGAGAAAGAGCAAGGAAGTCAGATTTGGGAGATGTTCTTTGATGGAGCATGTTCCAAGGAGACTGCAGGAGAAGGGGAGGTGCTAGTATCTCTAAAGAAAGAAAGCATTCAACTGTCTTTTAAACTGGTTTTTCGAGTTACTAACAATATAGTAGAGTATGAAGCTTTGTTGTTGGGCCTTAATGCAGCAAAAGATAGAGGAATCAAGAATCTGAAGGTGTTCGGAGATGCTGATGTGATCATCCAGCAAGTAAATAAAACATTTCAAGCAAAGAACCCAAGGCTGAAAGCATATAGAGATGAGGTATGGAGAATCAGAGACTCTTTTGATTATTTATGTATTTCATACATTCCTAGAGCCCAGAATCAACTTGTTGATTCCCTTGCTATTTCTGCTAGTTTATTTATACCTCCCATGCCTCCCAGATTAGTTTATGAAGTCCAATTGAAATTCAGACCTTCCTTGCCTGACAACGTCCACCATTGGAAAGTTTTTAATGATGATGATGAGTTAAATAGGTTCCTTCAAGTCATTGATGAATTTTATGAAATGAAAATTGACCAAGAGAATGATGCCTTGGAAGAAAACTCCCAATCCTAGCTTAGAAATAAGATTGGTAAAGATAGCATAGTCCAGCTTCCTAGTAACCATATTCCTAAGGGTCTAATTCCTCTTGAAAGACTGTTTGACCTGAATGATGTGCCTTACAAGGCTGCCCAAAAAGAAGACCAATTTGTAGTCTGTAAGCACTATATAGGAAGTCCAATTCACCCTAAATATGTAAATAAGTACAGACATTTGTCTACTAATCAAAGTGCTGAATACTCCAATTTAATGAGGCAATTTGCTGATGTGTTCACCTGGGAGTATAGTGACCTAAAAACGTATGATAAGAATATAATCCAGAACAAAATCCCTCTAGAGAAAGACACTATGTTATAGAAATTTTTGGGCACTACAACCCCAATCATATATGTCCATAAACCAAGGGCTCCTAAGTCCCTAAAAGTGTTTTTCCAACCCCTAAAAGAACAAGGTCAACTGATTACATCATCTCCTAGAAGTTCTCCATGAAAAACTACTCAAAACTGGTCAAAATTGGACCATCTCACCTGCTCCATGGTCTAAGTGCGTTGCATCCCACCTAAATGCACACGGGAGGTGCGATGCATACTGAAAAGCACTTCTATGGGGTGCGATGGGTGAGAGTGGACAAATGGTAGAGTCAATTTGCGAGGTGGAGGATCATGGAATCTTCCAGAAACTTCTCCTGTGAC
Organism: Pinus tabuliformis; assembly: GCA_031772625.1. Lineage (NCBI taxonomy): Eukaryota > Viridiplantae > Streptophyta > Pinopsida > Pinales > Pinaceae > Pinus > Pinus tabuliformis. The sequence continues at coordinate 1,528,211,992 of CM062820.1, read as the reverse complement.
ACTTGCCTCTTTGCATTCGCCGAGGGATGAGTAAGAGATCATCAATCTCCAAGAGGAATCAAGAACTATCAGAGAGAGGACACTAATCAAATCTCAGAAGCTGATTCACCTCCCTGCAATCATCTATATATGGATCCCTCTTCCCAGAGATTCAGAGGCTGGAATTTTGTATCTTGTAAGGAAGTGCTACTGGTTTCTTGGTGTGACATCATAGTGTTGGGTGATCTAAGATTTTCATGAGTTGAAGAAGGGCTTTCTTGCTGAGAGGATGACGCTGGGTCAGAACAATTGGTTGTAATCCTCTTTGCTATTCTTGATATTAATAAAGCTATTCAAGTTTTCCTCCACATTCTTGTATGATTGATGATATATGCTTTTGTGTGGTCAATATATATCTGGTCCTATATTGTTTATGATAGTAGATCTCTGTTCTTGGATAGTGTTATGCTGCTTTGATTCCACAGGTGCTCTTTGAAGCTGGGTAGACGAGGAAGCGAGTGGCAAAGATCTATCAGAAGGGAGAGGAATCAAGCAAGGAACCAAGCACAAGATAGAGGTTGGTCTCCTTTATTCCCCTCTTATCTACTTCTCATAAAGGAAAACAAAAGTAGTTTTAGTTTGTTTGTTTCTAAGATAGCTACCAGTCTTAGTGGGACTAGCAGCTCTGCATGGACACTAGATTTCCCGATAGCCATACTGGGGAATGAATAGATTGTTTGTTTGTCTATATTTTTTTGCTTTATAAACTTATAGATGGAGCCTGAAGTCAAGCCAGCTAGCCTTCGAACTGCATTTTCTATGCAAGTGCAAAGTAGATCAATGCTACTTTAGTCTATCTCCAGGTTTTGTTTATGAACTGAACAATCGATTTACAAACTCTCTAATTGCCCTTGTGGTGGCTCTAGTAACCTCCTTAGATCTACCCCTGCGATTTATTTACTGATTATCACTTGCTCGGCCTAAATCCCTGAACTGTGCTGCAAATTGTGATCAAAAACTGGATCAAAAGTCTCGCACTGTACCATTGCAACCTCTCTTCAAGGATATCAGTATGCATCACACTTCCTATGTGTTGTAGGTGGGATGCATACCGGAATCCCTGTGTAATAGGTGCGCTGATCAGAGAAGGCTAATTTTGCCTCCAGACTTTGGTTTTTCTTCACTCTTTTCTGCTCTATTCAGGAGTTTTGCTGTCTGTAGTCAGTATACCTCTGTTGGAAACCCCCTTCCTTGCCATTATTCCGCCTCCATTGTGCAAAGAACTGTAAATGTTTTTATGTATTGTGAGCCATTTTCAGTTCTCTTTTACAAAGAAGTCGCGTAATTGAACTGTCGTTTCTTGATTTGGAAGTGTCACAAGTGTCGTTTTCAGTCATAGAAGAGAATCCGATTGTTCTTGATAGTAGATTACACTGTTACTCTTGTATTTGATTTGAATTAGTAGTTTTTCAAGTGTCGAAAGCAATTTTTCAATTCCAAATCACAAAGTGTCGCCATTGTCTTCATTTTTTCTTAAAAAGAAGCTTGTTAGTAATGTCGCTTTGAAAAATAATTTAGATTTGCGCTTAGCTTTCTTTTTATCATTCACACATTAAGAAGGCCGAAAATAAATACATGCATGTGCATTTGCATTTAGACTGTTTGTTGGTTTGATTTAGGACAGTGCATATAGTGTGTGCTCTCTGCTCTATGTTGAAAGAATATCATCTCTCTTTCTTTAGTAGCTAGGATTTTCATTGCAAAAAAAAAGATTAAACGATTGTTTATCATCTTAGATTGCATTTTAGGAATTGTATATCTACATCACACGGTGAACCTGAAAGGAAAATTTCTTAAGCAAGATCAACTGTAAAATAAATTTAATGAATCTAAAAACGCTTTGGAACCTAACGCACAACATTTAGAAGTCTAGGCTAGAGACGTATTCCGGTGTCGTAAAGCCTGGTAACAGTTGTTTTCATTGCTGGTTGGGTGATTCCTCCACTTTGAGACAATAAGTTCCAGTACGGACTTGTGCTCCCACGTACCGTCAAGTATATATTGGGAGACCACAATAGGCTACATCCTTTATCCATAGGAAGCCGTGTCTACCGCCCTATCGATCGCAATGCACTAAACACAGCATTCGGGAAGATTGACTGCCATACCGTAAAAATTATTCTGCAGTTTTGCGATTGGTTTGGTAATCCCTCTATCTAGATTTCCAAAGTAGTCTCTTTCGTTCCTTTTCAAACTCCTTAAAGGAAAAGGTCCATCTGAGCACTTGTCACTTCAGGCTCATTAAAAATCGAAGGCAACTAGAGTCATCTTTTGTTTTTTCTCGACTCTTAAAAATTGAAAAAACAAGTTGTGTCAAAGCGTCTAAAATTTATTTTAATCGGAATAAATATAATCTTTCCTACGTTGGTCTTAGGTTGAGAAAATGGAGTCCACCAACCAAGGATTTCCCCTTGGGGGAAATCCTAGTCCTTTCTCCTCTTGGGTAGATGTTGGTGCACCCCATATGGCCACATTGTCGCTTCTAGGATTGACAATCGGTCTGCCCATATGGCTCTTCTCGACCTCTGTCATTCAGAACACCGTGATTCCTGAGCAATCAAGTAAGCAACTAGATGATACCAAAGCTACCCCCCAACCTTCTACTTCGTCCGATTCTCCCTCTCCTCCTTCCTCTTCGCTTGATGAAGCTGGTAAAGCCAAAAGTCAAGTAACTAAGAAGAAGAAGGAGAAGAAGAAGAAAGAGAAGAAGAAGAAAGAGAAGAAGAAGAAGGAGCCGAAGACGACAGGGGGCAACCAGGCATCATCTAGTGAAAATCCACACATTGCACTGTCAAAGCCTAAATCTCCATGTGTCATTTACAAAGGAGATCACTATCATCGAGATTGTCCCTGCATCCTTCGGATCTTAAGGGACTGGTCTCCTCATTTGCACAATCCGGTGTCAACAACCTCTGATGATCATGTTGAAAGTACACTGTCAACTAGTGAAAGCGAAATTTCGGGACAGAAAAGGAAAAGTAAATTCCCTTGTAAACTGTGTGAAGGCGATCACGCTGTCCACCATTGTCCCTTCCTATATGAGGCTAAAAGAGTTTTGGACGACCGTCTGGTTTCACCATTACGGCTTCCTCCTAGATATAAGAAACTCTTGCCAAGTCCATCACTAGTTGAAAATTCGACTGACACGCCATTGTGTTCAGTAGAAGTATCTATCATTGAAGATAAACCATCTGAATCCACACCAGACGAAATTCAAAAGGTCGAGGTGGCAGTTGACTCGGTCTTGCCTTCAGAAGGTCCATCTTTAGATGATATAGTCACCGGAGAGAACAAGAACGACACCGTTCAAATTCTCTTCATAAACATAGACTCCGATGAACATGGGGGCAGTCTACCCGTTCCTTTACCGCAGGAAGGAAGTTTGTCAGAGTCATATCCAGCCGTCTATTCGGTCCCACCTCCAAGAAACCTAGTTGTTTCCTTCGATTGGAATCTACTAGGCAGACCCCGTTTACTGGTTAGTGTACCATTTCGAATCATAGCTCAAATATACAGAACGGTCATGGCCGATACCATTATAGATGAAGGGGCTTCTGTGAGTATCCTTTCCTCAACTGCTTGGAAAGCGCTTGGTTCGCCGTCGCTTTTGCCTGAGATGAGAAATCTAACAGGCTTTGAAAAAGGAACCAGTCGACCGTTAGGGATCCTTCCCAATGTGCCGATAACATTGAGAAGGAAAACCGTTCACATGAACGTAATGGTAGTCCAAGGACCCCCGGATTATAATCTACTCCTTGGACGCGACTATATTTATTGCATGGGAGCCATTGTCTCCTCGCTCTTTAGAGTAATGTGTTTTCCGCATGAAGGAAGAGTGGTCAAGCTTGTAGACCAGCTTTCATTCCCCGGCTCACACATAGCAAATAGTCAAATACCATCCCTGAATGGTCTTTTCATGCAAGGAATGTCTCATCAATCCCCTGTCCTTCCACCTGATGAGCGCAAGTGATTCAGGAGGAACATGACTGAAACCCAGGGGGCATGCACCCTGGTTTGTTTCGGCAGAAAAACCTTGGGCATAGGGTAGGTTTTCGCGAAGGATATATGAATGGTTTATGATATATGATTGGTTTATGATATTAGACTGGAATAAGATACCTCTCTCAGAAGGTAGGCCTTTCCCGATAGAACAAATGTTTTGTCTGCAAATTGAGGGGTAACCTGTAAAAGGTAGGCCTTTCCCAATAAAACAAATGTTTTGTCTGCAAATTGAGGGGTAACCTAGGAAACTCTACTTCACTATACCTGAGGGCATGCAAACCTTTCGGCATGCAAGCGAAGAGCGACCATTTATTTTTTTAAATTTGTAGGTCCTCTAACCCTTTAAACTCGTAGGATTGGTCGTTTCCTAACTTGCATAAAGAAAGGATGTGGGGCAAAGCTTTGAAAAAATGCCATCTTAGACGAGACATCCTTATTATACGACTGGATCGAGCAGTTTTTTTGTAGAGTTCAAGCTCATTAAAAATTAAACATAAGCAGTGAGCAAATGTTTCCCACAGAGTTTAAGCTCATTCCTTAAAAAATGAACCAATTTCCAGTAAATAACCATCGTGAATGCATTATCATCAGCCTTCGAAGCCTTGGTCGTGTTCTCATCACACCTCCACTCTGTATTGGCTGATCATTCACCTCCATTTGATTGTTTACCCTTTTTGAGGAACAGCTATGAAGAGTGATCATGTTAGCCATCCTTGTGACACTGCCGTGATTGGAAAATTCCAAACTGTACCTGGAATCAGCTGCTACTCGAATTTATCACTCGTTCCTCGAAAAACAAGTCTCCTTTAAGCTCTTTTCATCTGACTCATAAAATATGAAAATATTGTCGAGTAATTGGCCTCTCCAGCTCGTTAAAGTGACTGGAAGTGCTATCCCTCCTTTAGATTTTAATCTTTTTGGATCTGAGGGATTATTACACAAAAATATCGAGCACTTGTTTTGTTCAGCTCATTAAAATTATTGAAAATTCATCCCTTTTGTATTATTTTATACTTTTTCAGACTTAAGGGATTATATGACGAAAAAGGATTGTTGGAGTTTTCTTTACGTCCCTTTCAGACTCTCTAAAAGTGAAAAGGACCGAGTTATCTTTGTCGTTAAACTTGTTAAAACTGAATAGCGACAAACTTGTCCATACCAACAAGAACGAGTTTCACTATCGCTAGGCTCGTTAAAACATAGCGATGGATTTGTCCAAAGGGAAAATTATAGAACAAGCATATGTTATCCTCCTCAAACCTGAAAAAAATAAAGAGGTACTGGTCAACAATGACTGGGGAAAAATTGGGAAGAAAACTTGAAGAAACTTTATTGGTAGCAAGTCGCTCTTGAACATGACACTTTCACTCCACATCCGAGTCGGGTTGGGTTGTTCTGTTCACTGGTCATATCACCATTGGTCCATCACACCATCCACATTTGGGGTTAATGCTACCAATCCATCATGTCAGTGTCGTCGATATGTTCAAGAGAAGTCACTCAGAGAATTCACCTGTGTCTCATCCACTGCAATACATTCACGCTCCATTCTTTCATGAACGCCACCCTAAACCTTATGTCATCAAATCATTTTCACCTCCATTAAAATCATTTGCTCCGTTTGGTGTCATAGATGTGGGATTGACTAAGACCCTCCTATGAAGGATCGCTTCTTGTCGACATCAGCTCATTATCCAAGAAGTCGATCTAGGAACAACCCTTTCTGTACTTTGAAGCTTACATGCCTCAATGGAAAGTTTCTCACTTCCGGCAACAGGTTTACATCAAGGACCTTCGTCCAAAAGATTTTGCATGGTGTTCGATGCCAAGTCCCTTATTCACACCACGTGAATTATACTGTAGTACCTTGAGGGTCATCATCATTATCGGTGATTCCTCTCGCGCCTGTTAACAGCTTACATCATTGGTTGGTAATCAGGCGATGTCTTTCCATGTTCGACTCCAGAACATCTCTCACATGGATCGAATTGTACTTTGAGTGAAGATCGAATGAGATTGAATACCCCAGATCTAGTTTCATCCATCCGGGCTGTGATATATATTCAGGAGAATAAAGATATCAAATGTACATCATTGCTGCACAGATAATCATCCAATCAAAGGGATGATGGCTCTACTAGAATCATCAGTCTGCACTCAGACGATTGTCTGTCTTATGTACATGTAAATAAATTTATAAAGTTGAGCATGGGAATGCCTGCCTCAGCTAGATCATGAAAATATTATGAAGATAATGTATTGTATTGTATCTTATTACAGGTCGCCTTCCAGCTCGAAAAAACTTCGGATCCTCATGATAAAGCATTTCACCTGACATCAAAAGATTAACGACCTCATGCTTTAGGGGGCAAATGTTATAGACATTTTTGGGAACTACAACCCCAATCATATATGTCCATAAACCAAGGGCTCCTAATTCCCTAAAAGTGTTGTTCCAACCCCTAAAAGAACAAGGTCAACTGATTACATCATCTCCCAGAACTTCTCCATGAAAAACTACTCAGAACTAGTAAAAACTGGACCATCTCACTTGCTCCATGGTCAAAGTGCGCTGCATCCCACCTAAATGCACATGGGAGGTGCGATGCATACTGAAAAGCCCTTCTATGGGGTGTGATGGGTGAGAGTGGACAAATGACAGAGTCAATTTGCGAGGTGGAGGATCATGGAATCTTCCAGAAACTTCTCCTGTGACACTTGCCTCTCTGCATTCGCCCAGGGATGAGTAAGAGATCATCAATCTCCAAGTGGAATCAAGAACTATCAGAGAGAGGACACTAATAAAATCTTAGAAGCTGACTCACCTCCCTGCAATCATCTATATATGGATCCCTCTTCCCAGAGATTCAGAGGCTAGAATTTTGTATCTTGTAAGGAAGTGCTGCTGGTTTCTTGGTGTAACATCATAGTGTTGGGTGATCTAAGCTTTTCATGAGGTGAAGAAGGGCTTTTTTGCTGAGAGGATGATGCTGGGTCAGAACAATTGGTTGTAATCCTCTTTGCTATTCTTGACATTAATAAAGCTATTCAAGTTTTCCTCCACATTCTTGTATGATTGATGATATATGCTTTTGTGTGGTCAATATATATCTGGTCCTATATTGTTTATGATAGTAGATCTCTGTTCTTGGATAATGTTATGCTACTTTGATTCCACAGGTGCTCTTTGAAGCTGGGTAGACGAGGAAACGAGTGGAAAAGATCTATCAGAAGGGAGAGGAATCAAGCAAGGAACCAAGCACAAGACAGAGGTTGGTCTCCTTTATTCCCCTCTTATCTACTTCTCATAAAGGAAAATGAAAGTAGTTTTAGTTTGTTTGTTTCTAAGATAGCTACCAGTCTTAGTGGGACTAGCAGCTCTGCATGGACACTAGATTTCCCGATAACACACTATTCCTTTCAAACAAAAGCTGAGACCAATAAATCTAATGCTTCTTCCTTTAATTGAAAAAGGAATTAAAAAATTGTTGGCTGCCAAGATCATTGTCCCTCGTATATATTCTAAATGGGTAGCCAATATAGTGGTGGTGAGGAAGAAGAGTGGAGAAATCAGACTGTGTGTTGATTTCAGAAATTTAAACAAATGCTCAAAGAAAGATAACTATCCTCTGCCCAAGATGGAGCACTTGTTGCAAAAGGTCTCAGGAGCTAAAGTGATGTCTTTCTTGGATGGTTTTTCAGGATTTAATCAGATTGCTGTTCACCCAGATGATCAAGAAAAGACTGCATTTACCACTCCTTGGGGCACTTTTATGTATGCCAAACTGCCATTTGGATTGATAAATGTTGGATCCACCTTTCAGAGAGCTATGGATATAGCATTTGTGGGTGAGAAGGATAAATTTTTCCTCATCTACCTTGATGATATAACAGTTTACTCCAGTAGCCATCAAAATCATTTACAACATCTGAAAAAGGTGTTTTTGAAGTGCAGGAGGTTTGGAATATTAGTCAATCCCAAAAATATCAATTTGATTTAAATGAAGGCGAGCTGTTAGGGCATATTATGTCGGCTGCAGGTGTTCAGATTGACCCAGAAAGAGTAAAGGCAATTCAAACTTTATATGTCCCTAGATCAAAGAAGGATATTCAGTCTTTTTTGGGGAAAATTAAATTTTGTAAGGAGGTTTATTCCAAGTTTCGCACAATTGGTTAAGCATGTGACCTCCATGTTGAAGAAAGGATCAGAGGTAAGATGGACTGATATAGCAAGATAATCATTTGAGTCTATTAAAAAGGCTATTATGGAGGCTCCCACATTAATAAGTCCAAACTACAGCAAGGAGTTTCACATATTTTCTTTTGCCTATGAAGACACCATTGCAGCAGTTTTATTGCAGGCAGATGAAGAAGGTTCAAAACATCCAGTGGCATTTTTCAGCAAGAATTTGAGGGATGCTGAACTGAGGTATGATATTATAGAAAAACAGGCATATGCTCTTATTAAATCCTTAAAGGCTTTCAGAGTTTATATCTTGCATTCAAAAATAATTGCATATGTGCCTTCTGCTGCAATAAAAGATGTCTTGACTCAAACTGATGCTGATGGAAGAAGGGAAAAATGGATTGCAAAGATGATAGAATTTAACATAGAGCTTGTTGTGGGGAAAAATGCCTATGCAGGACAATCCTATCCACCTAAGGTGTGACAGTGCCTTAGCAACAAACAGAGACAGCTATTCTAGTATTCTTCCTTTATGAATTAAGAATGAAGAGAGATAGATGGACTAACCGGTGTCTTCCGTTTGTCCCTCGATCCGGTCTCTCTTCTCTTTGAGGGTTCCCAGCTACTTGCCTTCTCGCTCGCCCAGCTTCAAGAGGTTTCTGCAAGATCACAAGAAGAGAACACTACACAAGACATGGATTCATATTCATAACTAGTTCAGGATTAGAAATAAACTAAACATACTAATGCAATCATACATCAAAGATACATCAGTATATAGGAGAAACCAAGATAGATTTATTGATAAATAACAAGGTTCAGGAAGAGATACAACCCAGAGGGCTCCAATCTAGCATCTCCTTCCCAGCAAATGGAATTCCTATCTTCACCCCCTTTAAAGCATTAAGCACCCAATGATTCCAATCTCAAACCAACAACAATTCTTTGCAATAACAAAATTCCAGCCTCCAACCTCATGGAGGAGAGATCCATATATAGATGTTTGGAGAGAGGATGAGTCAGCTTGAGATCTGACTAGTGTCCTCTCCCTCTGTCAGTTCTTGATTCCACTTGGAGGTTCTTGCTTCCACTTGGAGATTAAGAGCCTCTTACTCATCATAGTCGAATTCACTGAGGCAAGTGTCATTGAGGAAGATTCTGGAAGCTTCCTAGGTCTTGACACCTCTTGGAATGAACTTGCCATTTGTCAAGTCTCGCTCAGCACACCCTGGTAGTGCTTCTACCTGCGTTGCAGTGCAGGTAGCCAATGTTGACTTTGACATTCAGCGCAGACAGCTAGTGGAGCCACTGAATTGATCCTGAATTGACTTGTTTTTGAGCAGTTTCTGGTGGAGAACTTCTGTGAATTGCTATGGTTTGTTAGCCTTGTTCCTCTAGGGGTAGGAACAACATGTTTAGGGACTTTGGATCCCTTAGATTATGGAAATTTCATGCTTATAGCTGTAAGGCACAAAAATATCTATAACAGTTGCCCCCTAAAGTATGAGGCCGTTTATCGGGTGAAATGCTTTATCAGGAGGATCCGAAGTTCATCCAATGCTGGGAGGAGACCTGTAATAAGATACAATACAATACATTATTTTTCATACTGCTTTCATGATCTAGCTGAGGCGGGCATTCCCATGCTCAGCTTTATAAATTCATTTTTCTGTACATAGAACAGACAATCGTCTGGTGGTAGACTGATAATTTTGATGAAATTATCATCCTTTGAGTAGGATGATTATCTGCTGCAATGATGTACATGTCAATGTTTTTATCTTTCCTGAATATATATCGCAGCCCGGATGGATGAAACTAGATCCGAGGTCTTCAAACTCGTTCGATCTTCACTCTAAGTACAAGTCGATCCATGTGAGAATTGTTCTGAAGTCGAACATGCAAAGACATCGCTTGATTACCGGTCAATGAGGTAAACCGTTAACAAGCGCGAGAGGAATCACTGATAATGATAACGACCCTCAAGGTATTGCAGTACAATTCACGTGGTGTCAATAAAGGACTTGGCGTCGAACACCACGCAAAATCTTTCGGTCAAAGGTCATTGATGTATACCTGTTGCCGGAAGTGAGAAACTTGCCATTGAGGCATGCAAGCTTCAAAGTACTGAAGGGGTTGTTCCTAGATCAACTTCTTGGATAATGAGCTGATGTCGACAAGAAGCGATCCGTCAAAGGCGGGCCTTAATGAATCCCACATCAATGACACGGAATGGAGCTAATGATTTTGATGGAGGTGAAAATGATCTGTGACATATGATTCAGGGAAGCGGTCATGAAAGGATGAAGGATAATGTACGACAGTGGATGGGACACGGTTGACTTTTCTGAACGACTTCTCTTGAACATATGGCGACACTGATGCGATAGATCGGTAGCATTACCCCAAATATGGATGGTATGGCGAGACCATGGTGATGTGACCGGTGAATGAAACAACCCAACCCGATTGTGGTACGGAGGAAAAGTGTCATGTTCAAGAGCGACTTGCTACCATCAAAGTTTTCTTGAGTTTCTCCCAATTTTTCCCCAGTCATTGCTGACCAGTACCTCTTTATTTTTGTCAAGCTTGAGGAGGATAACATATGCTTGTTCTATAACCTGCCCTTCGGGCAAGCCCATCGCTATGTTTTAACGAGCCTAGCGATAGTGAAACTCGTTCTCGTCTAAAGACAAGTTTGTCGCTATTTAATGATTTTAACGAGTCTAACGACAAAGATAACTCGGTCCTTTTCATTTTTAGAGAGTCTGAAAATGTACATAAAGTTAACTCCAAAAGTCCTTTTTCGTCATCTAATCCCTTAGGTCCAAAAAAGTATAAAACAATACAGAAGGGATGAGTTTTCGATAGTTTTAACGAGCTGAATAAAACAAGCACTCGATCTTTTTGTGCAATAATCCCTCAGGTCCAAAAAGATTAAAATATAGAGGAGGGATATCACTTCCTGTCCCTTTAACGAGCTGGAAGGCCAAGGACTCGGCAATCTTTTCATATTTTACGAGTCAGATGAAAAGAGCTTAAAGAAGACTCGTCTTTTGAGGAACGAGTGATAAAACGGGTTAGCAGCTGATTCCAGGTACAGGTTGGAATTTTCCAATCACGGCAGTGTCACAAGGATGGCTAGTGAAATCACTGTTCGCAGCTGTTCCTCAAAATGGGTAAACAATCATATGGAGGTGAACGATCGGCCAATAGAAAAGTGGAGGTGACGGGCAAACACGACCAAGGCTTTAATGGCTGATGATATTACATTCATTGTGGTTATTTACCGAGATAGTTCATTTTTTAACGAGCTTAAACGCGGATTGAAACACTTGCTCGATCTTATGTTTATTTTTTAACAAGCATGAACTATGTGCTAAAACTGCTCGGATCTTGCGTTTATTTTTTAACGAGCATGAACTGTGTGCTAAAACTGCTCGATGCGGGTTTATTTTTTTTTATTTTTTTAACAAGCTTGAACCCTGTGGTAACACTGCTCATGATAAGTTTTCATGCCCTCAGCATAATAATGCAAATCAAGGTGCATGCCCCCCAAGCTTCATTGCATTCAACTCGGTGGTTGGAATGAAGGTTTACCTTTGAGACTCGGAAAGGGGATTTGTTTCATTTTTTTAATGAGGTTGACACAGTAAAAGAACTATCCTCATGACTCCTTGTTTCATTTTTTAACGAGGTTGACACGAGATAAGAACCGTCCTCGGAGCCCATTGTATTTACAGTATTTCTATTAGGGCGATGATCCATGCTGACAAAATGTTTAGGAATCTTCCGAATCCATTAGATATAGAAGATTTCATATTGTAGGTTTCCACTGTGGCTACTTCCGCCAAATTACTCGCAGGCGGTAGGGCAAAAGTACCCATTAAGGCAGGGTCTTTTAGGAGACCTACTCCAATGTTTTGAAGCGAATGATTGCTTCCATGGATCGTTGGAGTGCTTCCCGTAACTTGTGAACTGTCAGGGAGGAAAGTTTGTTGGTCGACGACTGTAATTCCTCCTTGAAAGGGAAATGCAATCTTCCTGAAGTAGGTCGACACAACTGTGGCCATGGCATATATTCAGGGCCTTCCCAGTAGGATGTTGTAATCGAGGTTTCCATCGATTACTTCAACATCAACTTCTACTGTTTTGCCCCCCAATTCAATTTGCAAGTTACTTAAAATCCCGTATGGAGTGTATGATCGTCCATCAAATGCTTTTAACTTCGTTGACGATTTCGACAAGGGTGGTGAGCCTAAATTTTTCCAGAAACTCATCGACATAAGACATGTAGATGCCCCTTCATCAATAATTGTTCGATGAACAGTTTTGTTGAGGGCTTTCACTTGAATAAGGAAAGCTAGTTGAGCTGGTAACTGAGGGTCATATTCTTTATGATCAAAGGCCACAAGATTTGAATCCATTGGGCCAATCCCACATATTGCTGATAATAAATCTTGCTCTTGGGAGGGGAAATTTTGCGGTACCTCAAGTGTCGACTTAGCGGACGGCGATTGGGCCAGGTCCTCTACTATATTATAATTCTGTGCTACTTTGGCACGAGGATTAAATGTCGATTTGCGTACTACTCCCTTTGGTGACTTTATCATTGGTTCAGGAATGATGGGTGGCACAACTTCGGTCAAAGTTGTCGTCGAACTACTAGGTTGTTCATTAGCCTTGTTATTCGACAACTGTGGATTCCCGTAATCTTTATTCCTTGTCAAAGCATCATTCTGCTGCTTTGAGGTAGACAACATAAGCACTTGGGATCGGGAAGCATTTTGATTAGCAACCAGTTTGGTTCCCGGGCTTGGAAACGGATCAGTCAATACTGCTGGGGTTTTTGAACTCTTAAAGAGTTTCTTAACTTCATCTATATGTGGACAATCTCTCGTCCAATGATCCTCATCGCATATATGACACCCCGCAGGGTGTTTCCTTTTTCTCCCTTTCTTTTTCTTCTTGCCCCCTGGTTGCTTCAGTTGTTTGCCCTTGTCGGTCGACATGACATTTACTTCTGAGGCAAGAAGTTCCTCATTTGCATTTTGATCTGAAACCTTACAGGCTTTCTTGGATGTATCCTTTGTCGATTTCGTATCTGTTTTGCCAATCACGCCATCGCCGGTGTGAGAGTCATTGTTTGATTTAGGAGGAGGAGGAATTGAGAATTCCGGTCTAGGGGCGTCATGTATTTTGTCGTAGAGCGTGCCAGACTGAGTATAGACCAAGTCCAGATATTGCTCACGAGCGATGACTTGCTCTTCCGTTACGACTGCCCCCTTTGCCACATCTTCCGTGATTGTAGGAAGTAAGGATTTGATAAACCATTCAGCTAATAGCTGATCGGGAACGTACGTTTTCACCATCCTACGATGACGTCGCCATTCATGTATATGATCAGATATGTGAGTGGCCGTTGTCTGTTTGAAGTTGGTTAGGAGTTCCGTTCCCGTTTCATACCTTATAGGTAATTGAAAATGGGTTAAAAAGGTAGTGGCTAAGGTGCTGAAATTGTCGAACGAAGCTCTAGGTAATTCAATATACCATTTAGCCGCTGGACCCGTTAACGTCCTCTGAAAGAGGCGAAGCCTTATCGAATCATGATTTAAGGTGTTTGACGAACACCATAGATGAAATGTCATCACGTGATTCGATGGATCTTCACCCAGATTTCCATTAAATTTAGGAATGTCTGATGGAAGTTTGTGCGGAATCGCTGGCCACCTAGGGGCATAAGAAATTGGATCATTCGTCAGCCGGTTTAGATCTGGTAATTCTAGAGTTGCTACAAAGGGCAACTGTTGATTCAGGTTAGTCGAAGCATACCCAGGATACGATGGAATTGCCTGAGCAGTGGGTCTTTGCATACCAGCATAATGCTGGCAACTTTGACAAGGTTGATGGGCATAACCACTATAATATGGTTGCCCATTACTTACAAAGACTTGTTGCTCAGGTCCTTGATATGATTGTTGGAATGGCGGTTGTTCTGATTGAACTAGCCCTGGTTGTTGGACCATTTGTTGTTGTCCAATACTGGATGATTGACCAAGATGAGGAGTCATAGTACTTGTTTGAGCCTGAGTCGCTCCAGATAAGGAGGCACTAACCTGAGGTTGTGATTGAGTCGTTGAGACAAGAGGCTGTTGTATTGCAACCTGAGGCTATTGGGGTTGACATACAACAGGTAGCGCTTGTACTTGCGACGCAGTCAATGTAGCAGGTATAGTGGGAATATTCGACACAGGGTGGACTGGTTGCATTGAATATACAACCCTTGGTTGCTGAGGCGGTGTTGGTACCCAACCGCTGGATGTAATTCCAGTTTGACCTGAACTTTGTTGTAAACCCCCATATGGTTGTTCTCCGGGAGGGAACAATGAAAAGGCATACTGCCCTCCATATGGCGGAAATCCAGTACTTAAAGGGTAGATTGGCCTTTGAAGACACATTGGATCAATTTGTTGAGTTTCAACGTAAGAAATACCAGATGATAATCCGGATGAAGAAATAGGAACTAACCATGTTGTCGAAGCAGTCCCTGATGGGACTCCGGCTTGTTGTTGATAACTTGCCGGGACAGATGGTATACCATTGAACATCGTTGGAGTAGCAGCAGGAGGTTCTGCTGTTGCTGTTTCATTCGACATAGTCCTAGATGTTGACGGTTGTTCAGACATTTTGAGTCTATCCAAAAGATTTTCTAGCGATTCTACAAGAACTTGCGATGAAAAGAGACTAACTTCGAAGACCAACGAGGGAATGGTGATGATTATTCCGTTTAAAATAAATTTTAACGACGCTTAGACACAACTTGCTTTTTCAATTTTAAAGAGTCGAGAAAAAGCTAAAGATGACTCTAGTCTCCTTCGATGTTTTAACGAGCTCGAAGTGACAAATGCTCGGATGGACTTTTTCCGTTATAGAGTCTGAAAAAGGCCAAAAGGAACTGCTCTAGAGTTCTAGGCAGAGGGTGTGCCAAACTTTTCGCAAAACCACAGAATACTTTTTAAGGTATGGGCGGTCGATCTTCTTGAATGCTGTGTTCAGTGCATTGCGATCAGTAGGGCGGCCGACACGACTTCCTAAGGATAAAGGTTTTATGCCTATAGGGGTCTTCCAATATATACGCGACGGTACGTGGGAGCAAAATCCATACTGGCGCTATCGTCCCTCAGGAGGAATCACCCACCATCAACGAGATCGACAGTCACCAGGCTTTACGACGCCGGAACACGTCTCTAGCCTAGACCTCTATGTTGTGTGTTATGTTGCAAAGCGTTGTTAAGTTCATTCAATTTATTTTAATTTGATCTTTTTAAAAGTTTGCCTTTCTGGATCACCACGAGATGTATGATATAATTCCTAAATGCAGTCTAAAGATGATAAGCAAGCTTTATATCTTTTCAACTATGAAAATCCTAGCTACTAAGGGAAAAGAAAGACACCATCTTTTCTCAAAGAGCAATCAGCACACTCTAATGCACTTTTCCTAAATCAAACATGCAAACTATCAAGATGCAAATGCACAATGCAGGTGTTTGTTTTCCGCTTTCTTAGTATTGATGCCTACAAAGAAAGCTTTTTGTACAACTTTGAATTTGCTTTTAAATGACAAATACAAACAAGTTTACTTTTTCGAAATCAGAGAGGGTAGAAGAGATTACAACACTTAACGATTTCCGAAATGAATACTTGTTTCGACACTTAAAAGAGACAAACTCAAACCAAAAGCAAAAGTAAATGTATAATCAACTGTAATCAGCCAATGAACTCTCTCCTAAGATCACAATCAACAGATCTGAATCAAGGGCTACAGGACGATTATTTCACTCTTGCAAAGGAAAACTGCAAATGACGCCACAAACACATAAAAACACTCACAGTCTTTTTGTACAAAAGGAGGCGGAATTTAAGCAGAGAAAAGGAGTTATCAGACTGGTACCTATGCTGGTTACAGGCTGCAAAAATCAGAGATCAAAACAAGGCAAAACAGAGCAGAGAACCCCAGCTGCACAAGGCCTAACTGGATCAGCACAACCTCAACACAGGGGTTTTGACATTCAGTGCAGGTAGCCTTCACGGGACCTGCGTTGAAATGCAGAACCTCTTCACAGGGTCTGCACTGAAGGAGAAATGAGAGTTTCTCACTGGGTTCTGGGTCACAGATTGCTGATTAATCTACAGTTTCAGGCCAAATCAAAGCAACAAGCAAGGTACAATCAAAGGGATGCTTTGAGGGGGTACTAAGATCTATCACAAAGGATCATCAAATCATTTGTGAGTCCATTGTTCAGATCATAGACAAATCCAGTGATTGGATCAAAGCAGCAGTTGTCTACTTTGCATCTGAGAATAGCAGATGCAGTTCAATTGTTGCTGTTGAGTCTATGAAACAAACAATGATGGAAACACAAATAAAATGACTAAACAGATCTCCCCAGTGGAGTCGCCAATTTGTTGTGGGGAAAAATGCCTATGCAGGACGATCCTATCCACCTAAGGTGTGACAGTGCCTTAGCAACAAACAGAGGCAACTATTCTAGTATTCTTCCTTTATGAATTAAGAATGAAGAGAGATAGATGGACTAACCGGTGTCTTCCGTTTGTCCCTCGATCCAGTCTCTCTTCTCTTTGAGGGTTCCCAGCTACTTGCCTTCTCGCTCGCCCAGCTTCAAGAGGTTTTTGCAAGATCACAAGAAGAGAACACTACACAAGACATGGATTCATATTCATAACTAGTTCAGGATTAGAAATAAACTAAACATACTAATGCAATCATACATCAAAGATACATCAGTATATAGGAGAAACCAAGATAGCTTTATTGATGAATAACAAGGTTCAGGAAGAGATACAACCCAGAGGGCTCCAATCCAGCATCTCCTTCCCAGCAAATGGAATTCCTATCTTCACCCCCTTTAAAGCATTAAGCACCCAATGATTCCAATCTCAAACCAACAGCAATTCTTTGCAATAACAAAATTCCAGCCTCCAACCTCATGGAGGAGAGATCCATATATAGATGTTTGGAGAGAGGATGAGTCAGCTTGAGATTTGACTAGTTTCCTCTCCCTCTGTCAGTTCTTGATTCCACTTGGAGGTTCTTGCTTCCACTTGGAGATTAAGAGCCTCTTACTCATCATAGTCGAATTCACTGAGGCAAGTGTCATTGAGGAAGATTCTGGAAGCTTCCTGGGTCTTGACACCTCTTGGAATGGACTTGCCATTTGTCAACTCTCGCTCAGCGCACCCTGGTAGTGCTTCTACCTGCGTTGCAGTGCAGGTAGCCAGTGTTGACTTTGACATTCAGCGCAGACAGCTAGTGGAGCCACTGAATTGATCCTGAATTGACTTGTTTTTGAGCAGTTTCTGGTGGAGAACTTCTGTGAATTGCTATGGTTTGTTAGCCTTGTTCCTCTAGGGGTAGGAACAACATTTTTAGGGACTTTGGATCCCTTAGATTATGGACATTTCATGCTTATAGCTGTAAGGCACAAAAATGTTTATAACAGAGCTGAAGCCCACTAAACTGTTCAGAGGTCAGGGTCTTGCCAAATTATTAGCTGAAGAAAATTGTAGGTCTTTAGATATTGATTTCTTGAGCACAAATGCAGAAAATGGTCAGACAAATGAAGAAGAGAAATTAGCTGAAGTAGAGAGAAAGCAGTTGGTCGCCGAGAATCTAGCTTCATGTAACTGGGATGCTGAAATAATTAATTTCTTGCTGAAGCTAGAAATCCCTCTAGGATTTACTCAAAGTCAAACTAGAACTTTAAAACTCAGGGAAGCAAAATATTGCATCAATAATAATATGCTCTACTGGAGGGATCCATCTGGAATATTTTTAAGGTGTTTGGACAAGGAATAGTCAATTGAAGTTATGCAGCAGTTTCATAACAGCATATGTGGAGGGAACCATTATTGGAAAACCACAACACATAAAATTCTCAGAGTTGGGTACTATTGGCCCACTTTATTTTCTGTTGTATTTTCTTTTGTTAAATCTTGTGAAACGTGCTAAATATTTGAAGGAAAACAACAGTTGAAATCCCTGCCCCTAAAACCAATTCAGGCAAAAGGACCTTTTTAGCAGTGGGGCTTGGATATTATTGGAGAAATCAATCCACATTCCAGTGGCCAACACAGGTGGAAATTAGTAGCCACTGATTATTTCACTAAGTGGATTGAAGAAATCCATACAAGGAAGGCTGATCATAATGTGGTCATGAAGTTTTTGACAAAAAATACCTTCAGCAGATTTGGTTGTCCACACAAACTAGTCACAGATAATGCATCAACCTTCAAGGCAAAAGAGCTGGTGGAAATGTTTGATTCAATGGGGATTAAACTTGTTCATTCCACTTCATATTATCCTCAAGGAAATGGTCTGGCAGAATCCTCTAATAAAAGTCTGATCAGGATAATAAAAAAGCTATTGGAGGACAATAAAAAGAATTGGGATTCAAAGCTCAAGTATGCACTGTGGGCTGACAGAGTGACCATTAAAAAATCCACAGGTAATTCTCCTTTCAAGCTGGTATATGGCACTGAGGCTGTATTTCCAATTCATCTAGCTCTCCCTGTGGCAAAATTCCTTCAAGAAGAGCAGGATGAGGAAGAAAATATGGTAAATAGAATCACTGATCTAGCAGAAATACATCAGATTAGAGAATAGCTGGTTGAAAAAGTTGTAGCACATCAGAAAAGGATCAAGGAAGCCTTTGAAAAGAAGGAAAAAACAAATAATTTTCAGATTGGTGACTTGGTTTTGAAATGGGATGCACTAAAGGAGAAGAAAGGCAATCATGGGAAAATTGATGCTTTCTAGATAGGGGCTTTCATCATTTCATAGGTTCAAGGGAACAACACCTTCATATTGAAAAGTATGGGAGGAGAGACAATTTTTGATGGCCCAGTTAATGGGCGGTTTTTGAAAGTTTATGTTGTTTAAGGTCTTTGGCCTTAAAGGTTGTAAATATTGTGTTTTTATCAACTTTGGTATAGATGCA
The DNA here is from genome assembly GCA_031772625.1 of Pinus tabuliformis. Taxonomy (NCBI): domain Eukaryota; kingdom Viridiplantae; phylum Streptophyta; class Pinopsida; order Pinales; family Pinaceae; genus Pinus; species Pinus tabuliformis. Next base: position 1,528,192,747 of record CM062820.1, on the reverse strand, counting down.
GTAGACTCCATGCCCAATGGAACACTAGGAATTTTGGCTAATTTGTTCTTAGCTAGAAAGGCATTGATCTGCAGGTTCATGAGACCTCACAGGGAGGCTCTCATCCCTAGAAGGAGCCAGTGTTATCTTTGCTACATGCTGCTGATTTTCTAGGAGAAGGAATAGGTTTGGTCCTTGGTTGCTGGCTCAGAGATGGTTTATAATGGTTATCATGGTCTCTCCCTATTTTCCCCACTACCTCCATTTCATCCTTCCCTTTCATTTTCCCTTATTTCCCTCAAAACCCCTCATAAACCCTTTTCGGGCTCACGGGCTTCTTTTTGTTTAAAAGCTGTAACCCCCCGAAAATCTTTATAAATCCCGTTAACCTCTTAAAACTCCGATAACCCTATAAAATCCTGTATTAATCCATTTTTATTTAAATCCCAGCGCTATGGCCCTAACCCATTATAACGCGTGGATATAATAAAAACATAGCATGGCGAGCCTTTTACCTGTCACATCAATCCAAAGCACGCTTTTAAAACTCGGTCGTTCGATCATCCCACCTCATCATCCGACGGTGTTCGCAAGCCTTCAACCCGTAAACTGCTCGTTTGTTAGCCCGTGGGAAAGTGGTTTTCCCTGTCGACCTACCTGCCACGCATCGTCATATTATTTCATCGCTCCTCCATGTACCATTACCGACTTCCCGTGAAAAGCGGTGCGGGGAAACCGCTTATCGCCCTCATCCTGTCTGTGCATTAGAAAATAGATTTACAGACCTTTTAACTGGTTGCAGTCGGCCATCACAGGGTCCTGTGCATCTACTGGTGTGGTTAGTCTTCTCCATCATCACATTTTTCTTAAAACTGTGAGTAATTGGTGCTTAAAAGCCTTGTAGTCTGGGGGTGTTCACCCATGTCTGGGGTCAAGCACAATAGAAGTGGTTATCTGGCTTGAATATGCAACATTTATTTCATTCATCCACCATTTTTCCAACATTTTTGTTGAGTTTGTAATGTTCCCAAGCATCTCCGATATATAACCTAGGAGAGTTTCTTGGGGTGATAACAGGAGCAAGAATGCAAAGGAAGAGAAGGAAAGCACAAGAGGACATCATGATCGACAACTACAATGGGTTTTTCTTGTAAGTACCGAGTTGCATGTATGGTTTCCTTGCTAGTTGTTACATGCATGGCATAAGCATGTTGTTTCTTGGTTACGATCTGTCATTGGCATCGAGGATTTTCTTGATTGATAATGGTTTTGCCTATACTTTCAATTTCCTGGATATTCATGGTGTTTTGGGCTTCACTTTTGTTTTTGGTTTGGTTCTCATGTTCCTTTAGTTGTGGATTGAGTTATTAGTTCCTAGAGCCTTGGTTGGACAAACGCTCTAGAGCCCTCTAACAACTTGGGTTGAGTTACTAGTCATGGAGCCTTGGTTGGACAAACTCTCTGGAGCCCTTGTTGGGTTGAGTTACTAGTCATGGAGCCTTGGTTGGCAAACACTTGGGAGTCTGGCGACAGTTGTGTGTTGAGTTTCTAGTCCTGGAGCCTTGGTTGGAACAAAATCTCTAGACCCCTGGACAACTTGGGTAGATACCAATCTGGTGATGTTTAGTGATGTCTAACCATGAGGTGGGATCACTAGTTGAGGGTTGAGGTGGATGGCCTTTGAAGGCCTTGGTTTGGTTTTGTTGGATGTGTTCCATGACATCCCACATTCATGCTTGTAATATGGCACGGGAGTGTTGGAAATATTGGTTGGGGGGGGGGGGGAGGGGTGCGGGGTGAATCAGTATTTCCTTTCAACTATTATTTTTATCAGTTAAAAAAAATTTATATTTGGAACACAGAAATAGATATTAGGAATAGATGCTTTTATTAATGTGATCTTTGCAATAAATCAAGTACATATATATATATATATATATATATATATATATATATATATATATATATATATATATATATATATATATATATATATAGTTTCAATTAGTTGCTAAGCACCAACTTGGACTCTTTGTGAGGCTCCAACCTCCAGAGCACCAACTCTGTCTTGTTAAGGCACCAACCTTGAATTTAGGAGCACCAACTCCCAAGACACCAATCCTTTCAGTTCTGAGGCACCAACCTCAAGGGCTCCAACCCTCTGCTGCAAACTGTGTGGATCTGTTTGGTTGTAATTCTATGCTCCCAACCCTGCTGGACCTATGACTTACTTTTGTCCTCCTATTCCTTCCACTTATTCCAGAACTTCGGCTTCCTTTCTTTCTTACAGTTCGCTAGCTACACTAAACTTTCCTTATTCTTTGTTTTATATGCCTGATATGCCTGACCTTTGGCTTCCTCCTTTCTCGCTTGAGCTTCGGCTTCCTCAACGCTTGCTTGATCCTTCAGCTTCCTTTGCACTCACAGCCTCACTCTTTGGCTTCCTCTGTCTCTTAGAATCCATCAATACTCATAGGACACATTAATGTAGAAGAGAGGCCGACTTACAATAATGTTTCATATTAAAGGAAATATCAGAGAGGCCCCCTTTTTTTAATATTCATACAATGTACATTAATAATCCCGCAATCACAATTACAAACTAGCTGATGCCCCATTAACATAGTTAGAAATATATAATGGGTGGTCCCACCAACCATGTCACTATCTCAATCACAATTGCAAGTTTCTGGAGGTATTTTATACGTTGTGCCTATAACATTGTCGATAGCCAATTTTCGATTGCCCCTATTGGTGTGATATGATTATAAACTATTTTTAATAATTCTGTCAGGTCCGTATATATATATATATATATATATATATATATATATATATGTGTGTGTGTGTGTGTATATATATATGTGTGTGTGTGTATATATATATATATATATATTGCAATTGCAGTTTATAGTGTGTCATACCTTTATAATTTGCGATGCATAACCTTCGATATGGCAGACACGATATAGCATTAGGTGGTATTGCAATGGTGATGGCGTAACCTGCTCAAACAAAGTTCCTGAGGTTTAACTTTATCAGGTTCATCCTCCACTATAGATTTCAACCCCCAAAATCCGATAGCCTACAACGATTTCGGGTGGACTACTTGTACGAGAGTTACCCGCCCGAAATGAACAGTTTTTCTCTCTCCTCTAGTTGCTACGTGTCAACCATTGAATGGAATCGGGCACTCTCCTCTAAATACCGCTTACCATTTTTCATCCACCCGAAATCCCACTTATAGCTTTAAATCAACCCTTCGTCTTGGTTAACGCCCTGAATTGATTTGCTTCCGATGACCGTAGATCTTCTACCATCGATGGCTCCATGGCTCTCCTCTGGATTCCTTTTCTGCTAGAATGAAAACTCATCTCCGTCGTTCATCTCTTAACGACATCCAATATGACTCCACGGCTGACAACTTCCAATATTCTCTGCTCTGCTATGTTCCTCTTTTCTTCCAATGACCTCTTCCTCTTACACTTTGGCTTCATGATGGCTTCTAATAACTTGTTTCCAATGAACTCTTCTGATATGCTTCTCTTGATAGCTCCTCTGACTTCCGATATTCTCTACTCTGATATTCTACAATACTCCTCTAATGTGTTCCTCTTCTGATGGCTTCCCTGATGGCTTCCCTGATGGCTTTGCTCCTTGGCTTCTTGCTCCTGTTTCTTCATGGATCCGCTCTACTTGGCCTCACATCATTGTTTACTCATCCAAAATATTGTTGTATTGACAATCTAGGTCAACAATCTCCTCCTTTGTCATTGATGGCAATATTCTTCTTCTCTCCCCCTTTGACATCAGTGGCAAAGGAGTGCACAAGGACTCCCCCTGTCCTGCAACATCTTTATGAATCAACTTAAGTGATGCTAAAGAGATAACTCCCATCTTTTGACGAAGAGGTTAAAATGCTTCTCGAGGAAGAGGTTTTGTGAAAATATCAGCTATCTGCTCCTTAGTATTGAGATATTCCAAGATGATGTTTTGTTCAGCTACTTGCTCACAAAGGAAATGATACTTGATTGGTATATGTTTGGTCTTTGAGTGCATCACTAGATTTTTACTAAGGCTGATCACACTTGTGTTATCACAATAGATGGTAATTGGTTGATTTGTACCTATGTTGACATCTTTTAGAGCTTCCTTCATTTATAGTATTTGAGTACAACAATTTGCAGCAACTATATACTCGGCTTCAGCTGTAGATAGTGATATGGATGTCTATTTTTTGTTGAGCCAAGATACTAAACAGTCTCCCAGGAAGAATGCATTTCCACTAGTACTTTTCCGATCATCGAAACTTCTGGCCCAATCAGCATCAGTGTATGCAGTCAAAGTAAGTGTTGAGCTCTTAGGGTACCAGAGACCGAAATCAGGAGTTCCTTTCAGGTATCTAAGAATTCTTTTTACAGCCAATAAATGGGATTGTTTAGGAGTTGATTGAAATCTTTCCACCATTCCTACTACTTGCATAATGTCAGGTCTTGTAGCAGTTAAGTACAAAAGGGCTCCAATTATTGACCTGTAATGAGTTGCATCTACCGGAGGGGAGTCATCATTTTTTCTCAATTTTCAACTTGTGGTCATAGGTGTGCTCATGGGTGCACAATCTTCCATTCCATATCATTTAAGCATGTCTTTAAGATATTTGGCTTGATATATAAACCTGCCTGTTGTGGTTTGAGATACTTGTAGTCCAAGGAAGTGAGATAACTCTCCTATCATTGACATCTCAAACTCTTTTGACATATTTTGAGAAAACTCATGGCTCATCTCATCATTATTACTAGCAAAAAGCAAATCATCAACATAAACAAGTGTGACTAGTAACTTATCCTCATCCATATTTATGTAGATATTACTTCCTACCACCCCCTTCTTGAAGCCTTGTTGTTGTAGATAGTGATCCAATCTTGCGTACCAAGCTCTAGGAGCTTATTTCAACCCAGATAATGCCTTTTTCAACTTACAAACAAATTCTTTTCCTTTTGTTAGATTAAACCCTTCTGGTTGCTCCATGTAGACCTCTTCCTTGAGTTCCCCATTAAGAAATGTTGATTTTATGTCCATTTGATATATTTTGAATGCTTTTGAGCAAGAAAATGCCAAGAACATCCTAATAGCTTCCACACAAGCTACTAGTGCAAATGTTTCTTCAAATCCAATTCCTTCAATTTGTGAATAGCCTTTACAAACAAGCCTTGCCTTGTTTCTGATGATTTGTCCATCTTCATTCATTTTGTTTTTAAACACCCACTTGGTTCCTATTATGTTTTTGTCCTTTGGATGAGGTACCAACTCCCATGTCTCCTTCTTCTTGATTTGAGACATTTCTTCTTCCATGGCTTTTACCTAATGAGGATCCTTACTTGCTTGAGTAAATATTTCTAGTTCTATCATGGATAGAAGAGCAATATCATTTTTCTTTGGTGCATTTGTCATTCTTCTTCGGTTTTGCATTCCTTCATCTATATTGCCAATAATATCCTCTTCCAGGTGATATTTTTGGAGAAGTTTCATCTTTGAAGGAGTTTTAGATGGTTCTTTTTCCTTGGGTATTTCTTGATTTTTTTCTTCTTCTTCAAGTTCTTCCTCTTCAATGAGAGGATCAACTTCATGTTCTTCAATTTTTTTCTCTGGAAGGTCTTCATCAATCTTCACATCAATGCTTTCCACTATTTTCCGTAGTTGGTTATTGTAGCACTTGTAGGCTTTTCTCTGTGTAGAATATCCAAGGAAGATCCCTTCGTCAGCCCGAGAATCAAACTTTCCTGGTGAGCCATCATTGATTTTTATGAAGCACTTGCTTGCAAAAATATTGAAGTATTTTACTGAAGAAGGTCTTCCTTTCCATAATTCATAAGGAGTCTTTTCATTATTTGGTCTTAATTGAGTTCGATTCAAGGTATAGACAGTTGTCCCGACTGCTTCTCTCCAGAATTTTGGCTGCAAGTCAGCTGCTATTAACATTATTCTTGCCATTTCTTGAACTGTTCAGTTTATTCTTTCAACTACCCCATTTTTCTTGGGTGTTCTGGCAGTAGAGAGTTATATTTTAATTCCATGTATTTTACAGAATTCATTAAATTGTTTTGATGTGAATTCTCCCCCTCTATCTGTTCTGAGGCACCTAATCTTTGAGTCCTTTTCATTATATACAAGAGATTTAAGATTCTAAAAACACTCAAATGCTTCGGATTTATATTTTATAAAATATATCTACATCATTCTAGTATAGTCATCAACAAATAAAGCAAAGTACCTTTCTCTTTGGAGTGTCGAAGTTCTAGCTGGTCCACATAAATCAGCATGGATGATCTCCAAAGTCTTTGATGTAGAAAACTCCTTGGTCTTGTGGCTGGTTTTGGTTTGCTTTCCATGTTGACATGGACCACATATTCCTTGATTTGGTTTGAATAAATTTCGAATGTCTCGTACTGCTTGTTGATATTGATCAGGTTATTGAAGCTTGTATGTCCAAGTCGCTTGTGCCAAAACCAACTTTCATCTATTTGACTTATGTAGCATTTATCTTCTTGAATCTTGTTCAGAATGTAGATGTTGTCTGGTGTTCTAACCTCTTTCGCCACAAGTTCCCTTGAGGAAGAGTTCCTTATTTCACAGTCTTTGGTGCTAAAGACAACATTATGTCCTTGATCACAAATTTGGCTAACACTCAAGAGGTTGTGTTTGAGCCCATTTACTAGCAAAGCATTTTGATCTTTTCCTTTTCCATTAATAAGAGTAATAGTTCCTTTTCCAGCAATTTTGGTAGATCCATTTCCAAAGGATACATTTCCTTCTTTTTTGTTTAATGAGACAAACTTCCTTTTGTCCCCTATCATGTGTCTAGAGCATCCACTATCCACAAACCAATGATTTTCATTATTTTGAGCACATAGAACTAGGCCACATTTATCCGTGTTAGGATTCTCACTTCTTTATTTTCCTCTTTTGAGTGGGAAATTTTGTTCAATGTGTCCATTATTATTACATAATGAGCAAATCAGATCAAATTTGACCAAGGGATCAAAAGAGTTGTAGGTCTTCATTTTTCCTTTCCCTTTGGGCCATATGGTTTGTTTATTTGATCCTTCAGTTTTAGTGTGTTATTCTTACGAGCCATGTAATATCTAACTTGATGACTAAATTTTTTACAATGGAAACAATGCCCAAAAAAGATAGTTTTGTACTTGTTGTAATAGCCATGATTTGAATCAACATTCTTCCTTGGAGTTACTCCCACTTCATTATTTGGATTTGAGATGGGCCTTTGATGAAATACTATTTTGTATTTGTTGTAACATCCATGATTCGAAATCTTTGGAAAACAGGGCGAGATGAGGAGGGTTCGATCGCGGAGGCGCTGGGCGGAACCAGGTCCTGACTGAATAAGGGTTAGGGTTTACCTTGGGAGCGTCGACCGAAGGGCGAATGTACGACGCACAGGGTTTCAGAAGATAGCGAAAGGAGAACGGGCAGCTCGAGGTTTCTTACTGCTCAGGGTGGACAGCTGGGAACAAAGGGTAAAAAATTCTTTAGACCCTTGTGCTGGCAGAAAAAAAAATCGTTTCCGCGAACAACCCTGAGAACTGCACAGTAACCATGGTAAACTCCAATGAGCTTGTGGATCTGGACCGGTTATGGAGGATATCCTGTCGGTATGGGGTAAAGACCCGACAGCAAAGAATATTGAACGATATTTTGGAGAGGCAGGGACTTTCAGATCCGGAACCTCTCGCCGGAAACACACAAGATCAATCAATATTTCCTTCAACTGACTCAAGGTTATGATGAGAACGCTCTGCTTCATCAAGATCTCCATGTTTTTCAGGAGCCGACCAAACCAGGTGAGGAATCACTGCATGCAATTTTCCGCCATCCGAGCCAAGGAAATAAAGGGAAATCGCTCGTTGTGGAGCTACTGCTATCCGGGGGCTTAGAGGATATAGTAAATTTCATTACTATCTCCGAGTAGTCGGGTGAAAAGAAGGCAGGAAGAGTTTCAGCATTAACAAGGGTTTCCATTGGGAAAGAACAAGGCGCTTCAAAGGGAAACGGAGGTCGGCCAGAAGATGCGACTGCTTTTTCTTCAGATCTACAAAAGGCAACAAATGTAGAAGACCCGGGTCTTCAGGTAACTCATCTATCTCCTGCCAATTTCTTTCGGGAGGCTTTGGAAAATCCATTATCAGTTAGGCCCAAGTCTGGGCACACACAAACAAACCCTAGTTTGGAAGGGTCTGATTTAAACAGGGAGGCAAGGGAGGAAGACACCGGCGGAAAGAAAAGAGGAGAGAAGCGGAAAAAACAAAGACCTATTTGCGACTAGGAGTTGGAAGGGAACCTGGTTTTGGGTATGGAAGTGAGCATTGAGGAAGCTTTGGAGGTGGCAGACTGCACTGTGGTGGCTAGGGCGAGAGGGAAGAAATTTTCCTCTAGCTTCATCCAAGAATGGGGAGAAAAGAATTGGCTGTCAGGTCAAGAAAGGGCTTTCGAAGCCTCAACCTTAGCGAAAGGATGGTTTATGCTTCGGTTTGAGAACAAAGAGGCGGCTGATTGGGTGACTGCAAGGAAATGGGCTATTGGAAATATCCCTGTTCTCATGAAAAAATGGACACCTCTGTTCGATGCCGGCCGCAAAAAAACGGATGTCTTCCCGGTTTGGGTCAGGGCTCCGGGTTTGCCATCGTTCTTATGGACCGAATCTGTCTTCAAAGCCATAGGGGACAGATTGGGTAATTATCTGCAAGCTAAAATGTCCTTTCTGAAAACCCGAAATAAAGCCATGGCATGGATTTTAGTCAGTTTAAACCCTGGCAAAGGACTTGCAAAGAAGATTAATCTGCAATATAAGGAAATGGTGTTCGAACAGATCTTGGATTATGAATACCTGCCTTTCAGGTGCCACAGATGCCACGAATATGGGTATCTGGCCAAGGAATGCCCCCTAGGAAGGCGAAGGCGACGTTTTCAAAGGGAAACAGCTCAGTGGGAGACTGCTTACAGTCCAATCCATCATTCTCAGGGACAGGAGCCCCCAGCAGAACAGATAAATGTAGATATGGAGACCGCGGCCCACATGGAAGCGCAGCTGCCGAAAACAGCTCAACAGGCTCCTCTGCCCACTATTGCCGATAAAGAGTTGGAACTGGAGACTGCCCCAGCTAAGGAGGAGCTTCATGAGGGGACGACACTGCCTACCGATGGAGCAATGGGTATGTGCTTTGAATCAACCACTCCTCATGTTCAAATCTCTGAATCTATGGATGTTTGTATGGCCCAATCTCCTCCTTGTACGCATGTCTTTTCTAATAATAATGATAGATTAATAAAACATGATGAAATCATTGATGGATCCGGAATTGAAGACCTCTCGGCTACTTTTCCCTCCCTAGACCTGAACAGTGAAGGTGTTTCTCTTGATCCTAGCCCCTCGACCATTCTCCCATCATGCCCCTACAATCTTAGATCCCTCAACAATAAGCCTGTTATTTTCGATTCTGTAGGAGGTATTGGTTCACTTCCCTTCCAAAGCCAAAAAAGGAAAAAAAGAGGTAGAAAATCCAACCTTTCCATGGCTCAGATAAAAGCTAAGTTTGATGTAGCTGATGGAAAACAACAGTCTATCACTGGGGCTCTTAGAGCAGTGCAGGCCCCGGAAGAGGTTATAAAATGATCTTGACCTTTTGGAACTGTAGGGGTTTAGCCAGTAAACCCAAAAAACTGGCCATTCGGGAGATGTTTCTAAATTCAAAAACATACATCCTTTTTCTACAGGAGACCCTTGGAAATGGAGTTGAAGTGGAAACAACGTTAAATTCTCTGTTGCCTGGCTGGAGATTCTTAGCAATTGATTCTGAAGGTCACTCTGGAGGATTGGCAATAGGCTATAGGGAAGGAAGAATTAAGGTTTGCAATCAATGGGGGACGAAACAGGCGATGGGAATGGAAGTTCAGTCCACGGATTTTGCCTTCCCCCTAACCATCTGCAATGTATATGGCCCCTGCCAGGATAGGGTGTCTTTCTAGAATGATCTGATGTCAAAATCTTTCTTGGAGGATAAAAACTTGGTGCTGGGAGGGGATTTAAACTTCTCTATAGGTAGAGCGAAGGCATGGGGTCCTTCGGCTAGGAAGACCCCCTGTCAGATTTTTTCTTAAATATGTTCACTGTCAACAATCTAATCGATATAAATTTGCTCAAATTAAAGCCGACTTGGAGGAACAGGAGAACAGGGGATGCTAGAGTGGCAAAAAGGCTGGATCGTTTTCTCATAAATGATGAGTTAGCGGCCAGGATTCCCATGTTTTGACAATGGATTGAAGAAGGAGGGTTCTCAGATCACTTCCCAGTTTTCTTAGAATTCTCCATTCCCCCTCCAAAGCCTCCTGCACCTTTTAAATTTAATTCTTCCTGGTTACAAGATGATTCTTTTATCAATCTATTCAAGCAAACATGGAAGCACCCTGAAGCAAATGTCCAAGAGGACAAAGGCTTCTTGTTTATGGAAAATCTCAAAAGACTGAAGAAAGCTACCATAAGCTGGGCAAAGGCTAGGAAGGAAGCCCAGAATGAGGACTTCAATAAGATATGTGAGGAGCTTAAAAAGCTGGAAAGCATAGAGGAGGACGGATATATGTCTCAGGCTTCAAAGGATAAAATTCTTCACCTTGAGAAACTCAAGATCCAAATTCTTCTGGCTAAAGAAGAGGAATGGAGACTAAAGAGTAGGGCAATATGGCTAAAAACTGGAGATGAAAACACCAGTTTTTTCCACAACTATGCTAAAGGGAGGAAATCGGCAAATACTATCTGGGCCCTAAAAAACGAAGAAGGAAGGGAGGTGCAGACTTTTAAATCCTTGTCTGAGTTAGGACAAAGACACTTCCAAAAGCTATTTGCAGATCCAGGAGAGACCACTATTGCTGAGGTAATAAAGACTGCTCAATGCTTTTCAAGATTCCTAGAGGAGGATGAAGTGGAGGACCTATATTGCCAGGTAACAAAGGAGGAAGTAGAATCAGCAATAAAATCCATGGCAAAAGAGAAAAGTCCTGGGCCTGATGGATGGTCCATCGAACTATTCCTCCATTTCTTTGACCTAATAGGAGATGAAATCACAGAAGTGGTGGAGGAATCCAGGAAAAAAGGTGAGGTCTATAGCCCTTTCAATGCTACTTTTATAGCTCTCATTCCAAAGAAGGAATTTCCTGATTGTTTTGAGGACTTCAGGCCAATTTCGCTATGTAACAGTATCTATAAAATCATAGCAAAGGTGATAGCGAACCGAATCAAACCAATTTTGTCGCGGCATATTTCAATGGAGCAATTTGGTTTCTTATCGGGAAGACAAATTCATGAAGCCATAGGAGTTGCTCAGGAGGTCATGCACAGTGTCAGACAGAAGAATAAGAAGGGTGTTGTTATTAAAATTGACTTATCCAAAGCATATGACAGAATAAACTGGTTATATATCAGGCTGCTTCTAACTCATCTTGGTTTTAAACCTGATTTCATCAGCTGGATCATGGGTTGTATCTCGAATGTTAGTTATGCAATTCTCATCAATGGAGCAGCTACTTCTTTCTTCAAAGGTCAAAGGGGCCTGAGGCAGGGATGCCCCTTGTCCCCTCTCCTTTTCCTGTTAGTTGCAGAGGGCCTCAGCCAGCTGATCCACAAGGCCAGAAGGGAGGGGAAGGTTAAAGGTATTGAAGTCGCTACTAATTTATTTATCTCACATCTCCTTTTTGTTGATGACATCTTGATCTTCACAAATACTGAGCAAATTGAAACAAAGGAATTAAAAATCATTTTAGATCTGTTTCTGAAAGCAACATGCATGCAGATAAACTCCAGGAAATCCCAGCTGATAAGTACAGGTATAGTCGCTCAGGAGAGGACAAGGCTTCAATCTTTCTTCCCTTTCCAGCCTAGTACTTTGGATCTTCCTTTCAAGTACTTAGGTTTCTGGCTAAAACCAAATGCTTACAAGAAGGAGGATTGGAACTGGCTGATCGCAAAGATAGAATCCAGGATTTCCCATTGGAGTTTCAAATGCCTCTCTAGAGCGGGGAGATTGACCCTTATAAAATCAGTGCTTTTGGCCATTCCAGTATACTGGGCAGCACTAACGTGGGTTCCCAAGGGCATCATGGAAAATATCAGAAGACTCTGTAGCAGATTCTTATGGGATGGCTCCAAGGAAAACTCGGTGCTACCATGGGTGGCTTGGGATAAAGTGGCAAGGTCTAAGGAATGGGGAGGCTTGGGGATTAAAAGTCTTCCCGACTTTAGTCTCTCTCTGGCAGCAAAATCGGGTTGGAGACTTATAAAGATGGAAAACCTATGGACCAGAGTGGTAAAAAGAAAATATATAGACCCGGTCCCATTGGAAGACTGGATAAGAAACCCGGTCAAGAACAAGCAGAATGTCTCAGTGATATGGAAGGCAACGATGGAATCTTTCAAGGTAATTGAACAAGGATTGGCATGGAAGATCGGGAATGGTAGGAATCTGAAGATTGGGAAATATCCTTGGATAGGATGCAACGAAAACTATGCCTTATCACCTGGATTAATCAGGCATTTAGAAGGAAAAAACATTTTTACACTAGACCAGGTGGAAAAGGCAGGTCAATCAAGCTTGTGGAGTCAGGCATGGAAAGATGGAGGGGACCTTTAGCTGGATCAGAGGTGGTGGAATGAATGGCATTCTTTTACTCAAGAAATTCTTCGCTCCAATTTAAGGATTAAAGACAGTACGAACAGTCTGATTTGGGCCCACGGAGGAACTGGAGATTATACTCCAAAAGACGGATACAAGTTCATTCTATCCAGGAAAGGATGGGGAGAACCAGAGTGGTGGTTGAAACAAATCTGGAAGCTAAAATGTCCAGCAAAGGCTAGACTCTTTTTCTGGTGCCTTCTAAGAATGAAAATCCCAACTTGGGACATTCTTCAGTCTAGATTCATGCATGGTCCTGGGAGGTGCACTCTTTGCAAGAATGAAGTGGAATCAATCAATCATCTTTTTCTAAATTGCACTGAAACTACAAAAATCTGGGGGGAGGTAGAGAAATTGATGAATAAAAAGTTTCATTGGGGAAATGGAGACCTGGACGAGGCATGGTCTAAATGGTGGCATCAATATCCGGAAGGGAACTTGAGAAATCTTCTGCCCATCATCTGCTGGGGCGTTTGGCTTGCTAGAAACAGAAGTATTTTTCAAGATAAGGGAACACCGCCAAATGTCATTGCCATTCAAGCAGTTTCCATCTACACTTCTATCCCAGAACCAGAGGAGAAAAGACCACAAAATGTAAATAAGACAGTGCAAATCAAAGAAGGAATTCCCTGGGCTTTCTTTGACGGAGCCTCACAAAACAACCGAGCAGGAGCAGGCATTATCATCCATCTAAATGCAAACCACTCCCTCAAAGCCTCAGTTGGATTGGGGTCAGGATCAAACAATTTTTCCAAAATGTCAGCCCTGAGACTCCTCCTATGTTGGCTAATTCAAAGAAACACCTTCACTATTCAGATCTTTGGAGACTCTCTCAATGTAATAAATTGGGTCAACGGAAAAAGCACTTGCAAAAACCAATTTTTGAAACCCATGCTGGAAGAACTGCAGGTATTAAAAACATCTTTTAACATCTTCTCTCTATGCCATATCTACAGGGACAACAACGAATCCGCGGACAAGCTTTCTAAGGAAGGTTTGCATCAAACTTTGGGAGGTTGGAAAATAGTGGAAGACTGCCAAGGACAGGTTCTAACAACAGATGTGCTGCCATATGCATAATCTACAGCTGCTGTTTTTACTTATCTTTTTTCTTTTTTCATGCACAGGCATATACCACAAACTTCTTTTTTTGTATAAGCAACTGGACTTTATGGTTTTTTTTACTTTTATATGGGTTGTTTTCCTCTCTGTTGAGGAGACCCAAATGATATGATGTATTTTGTTTTTAAATTGCCTCTCTTGGGGAGGACATCTTTTGATCATGGCTGTAAGACAAACACAGCTGACGGATTTTCTACCTACAGCAGAATTTTGCTCTGAAAACAGTGGAACAAAATGACAGTAAGGAGGATTTTGACTGATTGCATGGTCAATCAATCAACAGTATCGGAAATGCTCAGCATATGCAATGTAACTTTTTATTTTCTTAATAAAAAGTTCGCTTTTTCTTCGGAAAAAAAAAAAAAAAAACATCCATGATTCGAATCAACATTCTTCCTTGGAGTTACACTCTCTTCATTCTTTGGATCTGGGATGAGCCTTTGATGAAATAATCTTTCTTCTTTTGGGTTGCTGGAAAGTACGTCATCATAGCTTTTCGCATTATTCTTAGTACTTGATGATTCTCCTTTAAAACCTATTCCAGATTTGTCATGTTGAGGTTTTTTATTATTTAGGATAGTGTCAAGTATTTGAGAGCTTTTCCAACCCTTTTTAACTTGCTCCAATTCCTTCCTCAGAGATACTATTTCAACTTCACGTTCTTCGCAAGCTCTTCTTTTTCTTTTAGCTTATTTTTTAAGAGATCTTGCCTTCATTTTGTTTCCTCATTTTCTACCTTGAGATAAATGATTTTATTCCATAATTTCTCATTTTCTTCAATGGCACTTATTAACAATTCATCTACATTTCCATATAGCCCCGAGTCATCATCATTTGTGAATGCCATGAATAATACTTCTTGGCTTCCAGCATGGCCATTTTCTTCATCTGATTCTTCATTACCTCCTTTGCGGTGAGGGAACTGGTCAGTTGATTTCTTTCTTATGACTACAAATTCATCTTCATCAGACTCATCTTGCCTAGAGAGGAAATTCTTCTTATTTAACCATTTCTTTTTGTATACCGTCCTTTTAGAATTTTCTTCATCATTACTATCATGCTTATGAGGACATTTTGCAGCATAATGACCTATTTTTCCACATTTGAAAAAAATAAGAGGGTATTTACCTTTTAGCTTAGATCCTTTCTTCAGCCTTCATACAAATTGTGCCAATTCGGATTCAACATCGGAGTCATCACTACTGAAATTCCTTTCTTTCCCATTTTTTTATTTTGAGGCCTTGAATATTGCATCTTTGGAACTTGGGAAACCTTTTCTCATCTTATAGACCATGAGGATTCCATGGAGTTTGTTAGCATCAATGTCTTCACACTCCCGTTAGTGATCAAAATTCACTCTTTTTCATTTCATGGCATTTCATACTAGATGTCCCATTCGGATGAGTTGTCTTCCATTAGGTCATGGATCAACTAATGGTAGGTACATTTTAGTTTTTTCCCTCATGACACATATCTGCTAACCTATTTTCACGTGTGATTCAGTCAATGGTTCAGGTTCAGGTTCATTTTCAGTTTATATCATCAAATAGGTCTTAGGTCTTAGGATTATAGTCTCATTAGGTATTAGGGTTGTACCATGGTCAAATTTTCAGTATGACTAATAATGGTCAGCAGACACATGAGGATGACAATAATCACAGGAAAGTTTTAATATCATAATTTGTAAACTTAATAAGTTTTTCACCTCAAAACCAGTTTGAGGTGAAAACAGAGCATTGGTATTTTCTTTGTAAATTTTATGTAATTTTATTATTTCTCATATGTAATTAATAGTTTCATGCTGCTCTTGATCACTTGCTGATATTTCCAAGAACATGCCACTGCAAAAGTCAAAGAAGTCAAAGCATCAGTTCACTTATTTCAAGCAAAAAATCAAGCATCCAAAAAACAGAGTATTTGAAAAAGCAAATAGAAATTATAAAGTGGGTTTTTAAGAATGAAAAAATCAAAAGTTGCCAAGCCATATAAAAGCCATCCCTCTTTTAAGTTATTTCATTGTTTGAGTTGAGGTCCATGAGTAAAAATACGATTTTGAGGTGTTATTGAGAAAAGGGAGTGAAAACACTATGCTTGTGGAGAAAACTGAGTGGCACCACACACCAAAGTCTAGCACTACACATAGAAGCGGTGCTACGCACTTGGGTTTTTTCTATTGTGTAATTTTGAATTGGCACTATGCCCCAAACCATCACTATGCACCTAGGAGAGTGCGCTACACACCTAGCAGTTGAGATCCAGATCGATGAAAATTGCATCAAATCACCTCAAAACTTCTCCATTGCCTCTTTGCAAGTAAGTAACATCACCATTCTTGCTGAAAAGAATTGTTGCATCAGTATTTGGTGGTGTTGTCTCTCAAAAACATCAAACCCTAATTGTCATTAAATTGCCTCATATATTGTAAAAAGTTGACTCATTACTGTTGTCCTATATCATCTTTTTACTTTTTCCCTAAACCCCATCCCCCCATATATAATTGCCTAGACATCATTCCCTAAACTTTTCCCTAATCCTCAAACCCTATACACATACATCCCAAAACCTTTACATATACCCCAAACCCTACACTACTCACTAACCCTACTTACTCCCTACATCCCTTTCCCAGTCTTGTTCACCCTCATCTATTTTCCTATTCAAATCTCTTCATACTCATCTTGACTTCATTCACCAATTCAGCACACTTCATTCACCATAAGAGAAATAGTTGTACAACAATGGAGAGGGACAGTGAGTATGAGCTGGAAGAGGAAACCCTTAGTGAAAGTTCCAAGGGGAGAGACACACAGGGTAGGAAGCCTCATAAGGGAGGAAAACATATCAAAGAGGAGCCCACTAGTTTGAGGGAGCTGCAAGCCTGCCCATTTGCCATTTCTTGTTTTAGACATCAATCATGTTTTAGTTTCTGTGAAATGGTGGAAAGGGTTAAATCTCATCATGAGTTAGCAAGGTTGTTTGTGACACATTTGGACAACAATGAGGTAAACCTTGTTGGAGTTACATTCACTTTGTCACTAGCTGTCATTTCAGAGGCTACAGGTATTCCAAATGTGGGTGAAAAGTGGAACAAAGGTCAGGACATTGACATGGAGTATTATGAGCCTTACATCAAGGCTAAATACCATAACAAACTCAAGAAAGTATTCCCCTTTAAATTCTTGGAGGACAGGTTTGCTCCATTAATGAAGATCATGATCAAGTACTTTACTTGTGAAGGTAGGTTCTCTCACTTGTATGCCTACCACATTAGACTGCTTATGCATTTCACTAGGGTGAGAATGATGAATATCCCCTACTTCATGTTCAGAAACATTGAGAAGATGGCACTTTTGTAAAGAAGAAACCATATCCCCAGTAGTTAACTAGCATTTACCACTACTCTTTGATTAAAATCATTGTTTTACATCAGCTGAACCTTTTTAACATGCCATGGGAGACTTTCATTTCTCATAAGATGTTCAAAGGCCCTCAAATATTTTCATCAAAAGATCCAAGAAACTGAAACTGTTAGAGTGCCAGTATTTGTGATATATGAGAGGGGAACTAGGAAACTTTTTGCAGCTACCAGGCGAGTATTTTCTCCACAAGGTGTGGAAGGGGTCTCACCTTCATCTTCAGGCCACAGGAAAATGCTATCTCCACAAGGAGTGGAAGGGGCTTTGCCTTCTTCTTTAGCTAAATAGGTACAGGTTGGGCAAAAAAACAAGGGGAAAGGTAAAGGAAAGAAAAAGATGCATGAGAAGGATCCTAGTGATGGGCAAGAGAGAGATTTTGACCTTGTTGATCATGAGGAGGCACAAGGAGTTGATGTCATTGACTTGGATGCTCAAGATCCAAAGACTGTCAAAGACATGATCATTAAGGAACAAGAGGCTGAGATACAAGCCTTGTCAGACAATTTAGAGAGGGCTAAATGGGTCATCAAATATCTAGAGCAAGAAAACAAACAATTTACCAACAAGCAAGTCCTCATGGAGTTGCAAATGATCAAGGAGAACAGGCAAAAGGCTAAGAAGGCAAGGGTCAAGTTGACCTCTATTGAGCAAGAGATTGAGAATGACTGGGAAACTTGGCTTGAAAGGGTCAACATACACCTTGAAAGGATACTTGATAAGGCCAACAGAGATAAGAAGATGCTTCGGCACATGGCCTACCACTATATTACCCGGAAAAAAATATACAACATAAGGATGAGGAAGCTTAAGGCTAGGTTGAGGAAGGCCTTAAGGAGAAAAAAGGAGTAAGACAAGATAAAAATCTTGGCTAAAGCTTCACTAGCCCATCAAAGAAACTAATGATGGAGCCTTGTGACAAATCTGGGCAAGTTTTGACAAATTTTGGTCATTTTCAATTTTTGGAATTTTGCAACACAGAAATTTTCCCTAGGTGCGTAGCGCCACCGGCGCCATGCTTTTCACTAGAAGAATTTTTGGAGAAATGGCTTGTATATTTGGATTTAGCATGATAAGAGCATCAAACCCAGAAAATATCAGCAATTTTTGAGCAAAACTTGGTCACCTAAATGTTAAAAAACCATTAAAAAATGACCTCTCTGCCTCTTTTTGGACACACAGAAGTAGCCTTGGGAGATTCCACTTTTGAGGGGTCAAATGACCTTCAAATGCAAAAATTCAAGCTGTTCTAGAAATCAGACAGGAAGACCTTTCCAATGCGCTATCTTGGGCTCAATTTGGCTAAGGGTAAGGCCTCCGAAAGCAACTGTGAAGTGGCACTATGCACCTGGCCAGTGGCACTACGCATAGAGCTAGTTTGCCCAAAAATCCAGTTTTCGCCTAGTTTTTCTACAAGTTAACTTTTTCTCTCATCATGGATGAATTCATGATTGTAACTGATGTTATGCTATGTAAATTTAATTGTAAAATGATCTTAGAGGGTAGATTCATCATTTTGAGGTGGTTTGGGGGTTAATGAATAAGTTTCTATGGTTTTAGAGGCAAGATGTTCCACTGCCTATATTCATGTTCCTTGTTTAGATATGGTTGTAACAGTTCTTATCTCTTGGATTTGACCGCTGATGGCTAGCATAGGTGGTTTTGATGTCTATATTATGTATTTTTTCAGTCATTATCAAGGGTTGGACTCTCTTGGATGCTTTGAGCTACATTGTACATGTTTACAATAGTTTGGCAAGGAAATAAACCATGATTTGCAACTATTTTTGTGGGATACTTGTGGTAAAGTGTTTTTGTATAGTTTCTTCTTCTGTTTTTAGTTTTTCTCATTTGTTATGTGTGCCACAATCTTATTCATTCTTCTAACTAAATGAAATCAAGATAGATGGGTAGAATACATTGGTTACAGTACTCTACCTTGGGAATCCATTTAGTTTTTGATGTTTTCTATTGTTTGAAGAGGACTCATGATCTTTTCATGCCCTCCTCAGCTCCTCAGCAGTCTTAGACCTGCCACCTCATTCAATATCAAGTGCAAAAACACCTACCTACCTTGCCCCATAGAACACCCTGCATTCTTGACTTGATTTCCCGGACCCAAAGCTGCCTGCTCCATTTGATCCAGCAACAAAACCATCAAAATCAACCAAAAAACCCTAGAGCTACTATACCTAGCCTAAAATCCATATTTGATTCAGTCATCTCAACTGAGATTGACAAGGAGAGAGCCCTCTCCCGACCTGGTAGGGCTAGCTACCAAGTTAAGCTTGGTTTGTGGTTATCATAGGATTGCTTCCCTTTAGCCTAAGGTCAATCTAGGCTCTAACATAGTGGCAACCATACTGGGGACATGGTTTTATGTTTCTCGGTAAAATGTATCAATTTCAGATCTGATTGTTGATGGTAGACGACAATCAGACACCGGAAGGCTAAAATCATTCACCTGGTGACTCTAAATCAGTTTCAAGATTAGATCCAAGGACTCCACTGGAGGATGAACCCGACCAGTAGAAACATGAAAGGACAATATGGAAAGATCAGATATTCGAGTTGGAATTTCATCCAAGACATTATGTTCTTTGTTATAAATTATTTCTTCTCTTTTCTCGAGAATGTCAAGAAGGCTTTACAAAGTATATTGTATTTGAGAAAATATCCTAGTCCTACATTTGATTCTTTCCCTTTGAAGATTGTGAATACAAAATGTTCGCATGCCTTTGATCTTGATCAAGACCCTTCTTCTGAATCTTATGATGACCGTCTTCAAATTGATGAGCCTCAAGAGACCAAGACTGATTCTACACCTTCTGTACATATTCCTATACCTTGTAAAATTCTAGATAGATACAAGCCTTTGATTTTACCTCCTATATCCCATGCTTTCCCTAAAAAGCATTACCTATATCTACCAAGATTTGATGGCGAATGTGACAACATCACTGCTGAGAGACATGTAGTGAAATTTGAGTCTTTTCTTGACCTTTTTGAAGTTGATGAAGAGGATGTCAGTATTAGGATTTTTTCTCTTTCTTTGCAAAGCAAAGTCAAGAGTTGGTTCAAAACCCTACCTGATGTGAGCATCTCAGATTTCCAGCAGTTTTTCAAAGTGTTCCTCGACAAGTGGGTGGTCAGACAAAACCCTTCTTGATTCTAGAAGAGTATAACCAGCTGAAAAGACTACCATGGGAGACAGTGCAATAGCTTTCTGCCAGGTTTAACCAAGTCTATTTTTTGATGCTGGTTAATATAAGACCTTCTCCTGGATCCGCTCTCTTGCACTACTCGGATGCCTTTGATTCGGAAATGGAGTTTCATCTAAGGGAAAGGAACCTTGAAACACTTGAAGAGATGCAGGACAATGTAGTAGATGTAAAGGCTAATTTGTTGATCAGAAGGGAAAAGTTGAAGGAAGAAGAGATGAAGAGCATAGATCCAGGGGAATTGACATCTTTAGAGGTAAAGCTCAACATTTTGGTAAGTGCAGTGGAAGAGATGATGCAAATGATCACCGCAAGGAATGAGTATGATTTTCAAGAGCATGGCTCGCTAATTGAAGAAGAACAAGTGGCTGATCCAAAACATTTTCTTTCTTATCCCAGTTGTCATAGATCTGATAATGATTGTTTTATAGATTATCTTGGAGAAGAGAGATCTGTTGATATGACATATACGCTTGATGATGTGTTTTATACCGATGATTTTCCTCAGTTTGATCAGTATGATGATGATTATGTTCTCCAAATAAAAGCTAGTCTTGTAGACAAATCAGCAACTGGTTTGTGGAAGAAGGAAGTTCACTTTTAGCAGTTTGAATATAGTGATCAGCCGATGCATATCAGCTATGGAAGTGAGGAGGAAAGTGCAGAAAATTTTGAAGTAAGTGAAGGATCTTTGCCTTTTTGTTTTACTTCGTTTTAGATCATTAGAGACAACTTTCATGCAATCAGAAATCAATCGTCAATAAGTTTGAATTTGGATCATCTAGAGGGAAATGAAATCCTTGTTCAAGACTTCTCATATCTAGATTTGCAGCCCCCAAATGCCATTGAATGTCATGTTGCAGATGAAGGCTTGGAAGCTGTAGCATATGATCAAATGATGCAAGATGATTCCGTACCATTCTATTTTGAATCATTTCAGTTTTTGAAGGGAATTTCACATAGTATATCTTCAAATGAGCAGCCTGTCAAAAATCATGCAGTCTCACTAGAACCAATAGAAAATGGGTTGCAACAATCCTTTCAAGTTTTTCATGATCTAATAGCTGATGTGTTAGATGATGTCTGTAGTCAAAGTTCTTCTCCATTAGCTAGCTATGAGCTTGAAACAAGTATTGATACAAAATTGATCCAGCAGCCGGTTTCTTTGTCATTATCAACAAAAGTCTCATCACAAAGCTCTGATGAAAGTTTGCATTCATGTTATGAGAAGAAGCAAAGTAATCCATTGGATGAGCTAAGTCCCAATGCACATGAATTTCAAGATACTTATGCAGCATTTTTGGAGGCAGATAGAGAATCCATATTGTTCAACGGATCTGTTTACAAGTTTTCATGGGAGTTGCCTTTTAGTAGTTCTCCCTTGTTATTCATAAGAAAGCACTTGTGGAGAATTCAAACAACAATTAGAATGCTTACTTGGTTGCATTGGTTGTTTCATTTCACTTGATCAGGTGATGAATGGAACAATTAGAGTAGGTTTCATTGAATAAGCTCCACTTCGAGTGTCTTTTCTAGTTTGTTAGTTGTGTTTTAGTATTGAGTCAGTTTCAAGTCAGTTTGTGTCTTTGAGTCATCAGTATTCAGTCATGCATTTCAGTTTGAGTCTTTTTTGACTCCATTGCCCAATAGATGAGGCACTAGTCTACTTATCCCAGAGATCTATGGTTCTTGGCACCTCCAAGGAGTTACCAGCCCCATTGGAGCCAATGTTATTGTCAGTGTCTTCACACTGCCATCAGTGATTAAAATTCACTCTTTTTCATTTCATAGCATTTCATACTAGGTGTCCCATTCAGATGAGTTGCATTCCATTAGGTCATGGATCAACTAATGGTAGGTACATTTCAGTTTTTTTCCCTCATGACACATATCTGCTGACCTCTTTTCATGTGTGATTCAGTCAATGGTTCAGGTTCAGGTTCATTTTCAGTTTATTTCATCAAATAGGTCTTAGGTCTTAGGGTTATAGTCTCATTAGGTATTAGGGTTTTACCATGGTCAAATTTTCAGTATGACTAATAATGGTTAGTAGACACATGAGGATGACAATAATCATTAGGAAAGTTTTAATATCATAATTTGTAAACTTAATAAGTTTTTCACCTCAAAACCAGTTTGAGGTGAAAACAGAGCATTGGTATTTTCTTTGTAAATTTCATGTAATTTTATTATTTCTCATATGTAATTAATAGTTTCATGCTGCTCCTGGTCACCTGCTGATATTTCCAAGAACATGCCACTGCAAAAGTCAAAGAATTCAAAGCATCAGTTCACCTATTTCAAGCAAAAAATCAAGCATCCAAAAAACAGAGTATTTGAAAAAGCAAATAGACATTATAAAGTGGGTTTTGAAGAATGAAAAATCAAAAGTTGCCAAGCCATATAAAAGTCATCCCTCTCTTAAGTTATTTCATTGTTTGAGTTGAGGTCCATGAGAAAAAATGCGATTTTGAGGTGTTATTGAGCAAAGGGAGTGAAAACACTATGCTTGTGGAGAAAACTGAGTGGCGTTACGCACCAAAATCTGGTGCTACGCATAGAAGTGGCGCTACGCACCTGGGTTTTTTCTGCTGTGTAATTTTGAACTGGCGCTATGCACCAAACCGGAACTACACACCAAACCAGTGCTACACACCTGGGAGAGTGTGCTACGCATATGGGAGAGTGCGCTACACACCTTCCAGCTGAGCTCTATTCTTGCTAAAAAGAATTTTTGCATCAGTCTTTGGTGGTGTTGTCTCTCAAAAACATCAAACCCTAATTGTCACTAAATTGCCTCATATATTGTAAAATGCTCACTCATTACTGCTGTCCTATATCATCTTTTTATTGTTTCCCTAAACCCCATCCTCCCATATATAATTCCCTAGACATCATTCCCTAAACTTTTCCCTAATCCCCAAACCCTATACACATACATCCCAAACCCTATACATATACCCCAAACCCTACACTACTCCCAAACCCTACACTATTCACTAACCCTACTTACTCCCTGCATCCCTTTCCCACTCTTGTTCACCCTCATCTATTTTCCTATTCAAATCTCTTCATACTCATCTTACCTTCATTCACCAATTCACCAAACTTCATTCACCATAAGAGAAACAATTGTACAACAATGGAGAGGTAAAGTGAGTATGAGCTAGAAGATGAAACCCTTAGTGACAGTTCCAGGGAGAGGGACACACAGGGCAGGAAGCCTCATAAGGGAGGAAAACATATTAGAGAGGAGACCACTAGTTTGAGGGAGCTGCAAGCCTTCCCATTTGCCATTTCTTATTTTAGACATCAGTCATGTTTCAGTTTCTGTGAAATGGTGGAAAGGGTTAAATCTCATCATGAGTTAGCAAGGTTGTTCGTGACACATTTGGACAACAATGAGGTAAACCTTGCTGGAGTTACATTCACTTTTTCACCAGCTGTCATTTTAGAGGCTACAGGTATTCCAAATGTGGGTGAAAAGTGGAACAAAGGTCAGGACATTGACAGAGAGTATTATGAGCCTTACATCAAGGCTAAATACCATAACAAACTCAAGAGAGTATTCCCCTATAAATTCTTGGAGGACAGGTTTTCTCCATTGAAGAAGATCATGA
The DNA here is from genome assembly GCA_031772625.1 of Pinus tabuliformis. Taxonomy (NCBI): domain Eukaryota; kingdom Viridiplantae; phylum Streptophyta; class Pinopsida; order Pinales; family Pinaceae; genus Pinus; species Pinus tabuliformis. The sequence continues at coordinate 1,528,168,655 of CM062820.1, read as the reverse complement.
TCAAGTACTTTACTTGTGAAGGTAGGTTCTCTCACTTGTATGCCTAGCACATTAGACTTCTGGTGCATTTCACTAGGGTGAGAATGATGAATATCCCCTACTTCATGTTCAGAAATATTGAGAAGATGACACTTATTGTAAAGAAGAAACCATATCCCCAACAGTTAACTAGCATTTACCACTACTCTTTGATTAAAATCATTGTTTTACATCAGCTGAACCTTTTTCACATTCCATGGGAGACTTTCATTTCTCATGAGATGTTAAAAGGCCCTCGAGTCTTTTCATCAGTGCCACATGAAGAAGGTGGACCTTCAGGACATGTAAAGTTCCAAGAAACTAAAACTGTTGGATTGCCAGTATTTGTGACATATGAGAGGGGCACTAGGAAATTTTTAGCAGCTATCAGGCGAGTATTATCTCCACAAGGTGTGGAAGGGGTCTCGCCTTCATCTTTAGGCCATAGGCAAATGCCATCTCCACAACGATTGGAAGGGACTTTGCCTTCTTCTTCAGCTAAATATGTACATGTTGGGCAACAACACAAGGGCAAAGGTAAAGGCAAGAAAAAGATGCATGAGAAGGATCCTAGTGATGGGAAAGAGAGATATTTTGACCCTGTTGATCATGAGGAGGCACAAGGAGTTGATGTCATTGACTTGGATGCTCAAGATCCAAAGATTGTAAAAGACATGATCATTAAGGAACAAGAGGCTGAGATATAAGCCTTGTCAGACAATTTAGAGAGGGCTAAATGGGTCATCAAATATCTAGAGCAATAAAACAAACAATTGACTGACAAGCAAGTCCTCATGGAGTTGCAAATGATCAAGGAGAACAGGCAAAAGGCTAAGAAGGCAAGGGTCAAGTTGACCTCCATTGAGCAAGAGATTGATAATGACCAGGAAACTTGGCTTGAAAGGGTCAACATACACCTTGAAACGCTGCTTGAGAAGGCAAATAGAGACAAGAAGATGCTTCACCAGATGGCCTACCACTATATGACCTGGAACAAAATATACAACATAAGGATGAGGAAGCTTAAGGCTAGGTTGAGGAAGGCCTTAAGGAGAAAAAAGGAGCAAGACAAGCTAAAAATATTGGCTAAAGCTTCACTAGCCCATCAAAGCAACTAATGATGGAGCCTTGTGCCAAATCTGGGCAAGTTTTGACAAATTCTGAAAATTTTCAATTTTTGGAATTTTGCAACACAGAAATTTGCCCTAGGTGCATAGCACCACCAACGCTACACTTTTCATTGGAAGACTTTTTGGAGAAATGGCTTGTATATTTGGATTCATCATGATGAGAGCATCAAACCCAAAAATCTCAGCAATTTTGGAGCGAAACTTGGTCACCTAAAGGTCAAAAAACCACCAAAAAATGACCTCTCTGCCTCTTTTTGGACACACAGAAGCAACCTTGGGAGATTCCACTTTTGAGGGGGGAAATGACCTCCAAATGCAAAAATGCAAGATGTTCTAGAAACGGGATATGAAGACCTTTCCAATGAGCTATCTTTGGCTCACTTTGGCTAAGGGGAAGGCCTCCAAAATCAACTATGAAGTAGCGCTATGCACCTAGCCAGTGGCATTATGCATAGAGCCAGTTTTCCCAAAAATCCAGTTTTCACCTAGTTTTTCTACAAGTTGACTTCTTCTCTCATCATGGATGAATTTATGATTGTAAATGATGCTATGCTATGTAAATGTAATTGTAAAATGACCTTAGAGGGTATATTCATCATTTTGAGGTGGTTTGGTGGTTAATGAATCAGTTTCCAGGGTTTTAGAGGCAAGCTGTTCCACTACCTATATTCCCGTTCCTTGTTTAGATATGGTTGTAACAGTTCCTTATCTCTTGGATTCAACCCCTGATGGTTAGCATAGGTGGTTTTTATGTCTATATTATGTATTTTTTCAGTCATTAGCAAGGGTTTGACTCTCTTAGATTCTTTGAGCTACATTGTACATATTTACAGCAGTTTCGCAAGGAAATAAACCATGATTTGAAGCTATTTTTGTGGGATACTTGTGGTAAAGTGTTTTTGCATAGTTTCTTCTTCTGTTATTAGTTTTTCTCATGTTTTATGTGTGCCATAATCTTATTCATTCTTCTAACTAAGTGAAATCAAGATAGATGGGTAGAATACATTGGTTACAGTGCTCTGCCTTGGGAATCCATTTAGTTTTTGATGTTTCCTATTGTTTGAAGAGGACTCATAATATTTTCATGCCCTCCTTAGCTCCTCACCAGTATTAGACCTACCATCTCATTCAATTTCAAGTGCCAAAACACCTACCTACCTTGCCCCATAGAACACCCTACATTTTTGACTTGATTTCCTGGACCCAAAGCTGCTTGCTTCATTTGATCTAGCAAAAAAACCATCAAAATCAACCAAAAAACCCTAGAGCTACTATACCTAGCCTAAAATCCATATTTTATTTAGTCATCTCAACTAAGATTGACAAGGAGAGAGCCCTCTCCCGACCTGGTAGGGCTAGCTACCACGTTAAGCTTGGTTTGTGGTTATCCTAGGATTGCCTCCCTTTAGCCTGAGGTCAATCTAGGCTCTAACAAAGTTCATCCATCTTGAGAGTATCTAGATCCTTCATTTCTTCTATGGCACTTACTTTGGAGTCAAATATTTCTGGGAGAGAACATAAGACCTTTTGAATAATGGTGTTTTCTTCAATGTTTTCTTCCAATCCTTTAAGAGAGTTGACCACTTCAGCTACTCAGAGAAAGTATGATGTAATATCTTCTTCATCATCCATTTTCAGACATTCAAATTTCCTTCTATGAGTTTGAAGCTTTTCCTTCTTGACTTTGGAGTCCCTGTCGTATAAGCCAATTAGCTTATCCCATACTTCTTTAGCAGAGTTATAATTCATGACTTTTTTAAATTCAGAATCAGTGATTCCACTAGTGATGGAGTTTAAGGCTTTTGCATAAGAGTGGAAGGAGTTATGTACTCATTTAATACTGGATGCCAAACTTTAGGTCCAAGGGACATTAAGTAATAGGACATTCTCTTTTTCCAGAAACCAAATTTGTGCCATCAAACAGAGGAGGTCTTCCTGACACTTCTTGATTTCTCATCATGACTAAGAATCCTTCTTCAATTAGGCTGATATGAAGTAGCCTGCTCTGATACCAATTGTTGGAAATACTTAGTGGGGGGTGAATTAGTATTTCCTTTTAATTATTACTTTTATCAGTTAATTTTTTTTTATATTTGGAACACATAAATAGATAATAGGAATAGATGCTTTTATTAATGTGATCTTTGCAATAAATAAAGTACAATATATATATATATATATATATATATATATATATATATATTTCAGTTTCAATCAGTTGCCAAGCACAAACTTGGACTCTTTGTGAGGCTCCAACCTCCAGAGCACCAACTTTGTCTTGCCAAGGCACCATCCTTGAATTTAGGAGCACCAACTCCCAGGACTCCAATCCTTTCAGTTCTAAGGCACCAACCTCAAGGGCTCCAACCCTTTGTTGTAAACTTTCTGGATCTGTTTGGTTGTAATTCTTTGCTCCCAACCCTACTAGACCTAAGACTTACTTCTATCCTCCTGTTCCTTCCACTTCTGCTAGAACTTTAGCTTCCTTTTTTTCTTATAGTTTTCCAGCTACACTAAACTTTCCTTGTTCTTTGTTTTATATGCTTAATATGCCTGAACTTTGGCATCCTCCTTACTTGCTTGAGCTTCGGCTTCCTCAATGCTCGCTTGATCTTTCAGCTTCCTCTATGCTCACTCTTCAGCTTCCTCTGTCTCTTCGAATCCATCAATACTCACAGGACACATTAATGTGGAAGAGAGGCTGAATTACAATAATGTTTCATATTAAAGAAAATATCATAGAGGCCCCTCTTTTTTAAATATTCATACAATATACATTAATAATCCCACAATCGCAATCACAACCTAGCCGATGCCCCATTAACATAGTTAGAAATATATAATGGGTGGTCCCACCAGCCACGCCACTATCTCAATCACAGTTGCAAGTTTCTGGAGGTCTTCTATATGTCGTGCCTATAACATCGCTGATGGCCGATTTCCGATTGCCCCTATTGGATGCGATATGATTATAAATTGTTTTTAATAATTCGGTCAGGTCCGTATATATATATATATATATATATATATATATATATATATATATATATATATATATATATATATATATATATATATATATATATATATATATATATATATATATATATATATATAGATATATATATTGCAATCGCAGTTTATAGTGTGCCACTCCTTTATAACTTGCGATGCATAACCTTCGATACGGTGGATGCGATATAGCATTAGGGGGTATTACAATGGTGATGACGTAACCCGCTCGAACAAAGTTCTAGAGGTTTAACTTTATCAGGTTCATTCTTCACCGTAGATTTCAACCCCCAAAATTTGACAGTCTACAACGATTTCGGGTGGACTACTTGCACGAGAGTTACCCGCCCGAAATGAGCAGTTTTTCTCTCTCCTCTAGTTGCTACGTGTCAACTGTTGAATGGAATCAGATGCTCTCCTCCAAATACCACATACCATTTTGCATCCACCCGAAATCCCGCTTGTAGCTTTAAATTTTCCCTTCATCTTGGTTAACGCCCTAAATTGATTCACTTCCAATGACCGTAGATCTTCTACCATCGACAACTCTATGGCTCTCCTTCGGATTCCTTTTCTGCTAGAAAGAAAACTCATCTCCGCCAGTCATCTCTTAACACCATCCAATATGACTCCACAACTGACAACTTCCAATATCCTCTACTCTAATATGTTCCTCTTTGCTTCCAATGACCTCTTCCTCTTATGCTTTGGCTTCATAATGGCTTCTGATAACGTGTTTCTGATGAACTCTTCCAATATGCTTCTCTTGATAGCTCCTGTGACTTCTGATATTCTCTACTCTGATATTCTGTAATACTCCTCTGATGTGTTCCTCTTCTGATGGCTTTGCTCCTTAGCTTCTTGCTCCTGTTTCTTCATGTATTTGTTTTGCTGGGCTTCACATCATTGTTTACTCATCCAGAATATTGCCATATTGACAATCTAGGTCAACAGGGAGTGACTGGTTGAAAGAGAGATTTGATTCATCTTAGTCTATGGTCAGGTGGTCCATGGAAGTCCCATACGTGGTCAGTCTATGCATTCATTAATAATAGGTCCTTCTCCTTGGTATTTTATGTGCAAATATATTGGTTCATATGTGGTGTTTATGGTTGTTATAACTTTGATATTTTTATTAGTTATATGATGGTTATGAGCATGTTTTATGACAGTGATGATGTATGGCTCTCATCATGTTTCAATTTTTAAATGAATAAGCAATGAATATGAAACCTAATAGATGATAATGTAGCTAATGTGATAAGGCATCAATGCTTCTTAGTGATTCTCAGATAAGGATGAGACCCTTATGCTCAGATATGTTGTTATGACCTGTAGATTGCATATTAGTGACATGTTTGATGAAATTCTTGTCATGGCTAGTAGGAGTCCAGTCAAGTCTTTGTTCAAGTATTTTCATTTCTATCATTGTTTCTGTTATGAAACCAGCTCACAAAAAGATAGAAAAGAGAGATCCATGCCTTAGAATTCAGCCTCTTCGAGGGGTCAACCTCCTTTACATTACATAAATGAACAATTCTTGGATGATACAAATGACAAAACCTCCTTTCTATATATAGGAGTCTAAGGAGTCACAATATAATCCAGCCGACCTAACAATAATAATATAAAGCCACAAAAATAACAATAGAGGGATTCTATGGGGCACAGAAATAACAATATGGGGGTAATAGGGGCACAACAATATAAATAGGGGTATAACTACAATAGTAATGGGGTAATCACTAGTATTATAGGGACCCAACATGCCCCTCTCCTTCAAAAAAAGTGTTGTCCTCAACGCTTGAGCAGTTCTGGATACTTCTGCATAAAATTCTCATCCTCCCATGTGGAATCTTCAGCGGATAAGTTCTTCCACTTGATAAGATACTCTGAAATTGATCGATTTCGTAGCTGTCGAGTTCTTGTTTCTGTGACTGCTTCCGGTTCCAATATAATTTTTCCTTCCTCGTCAAGTTCTGGCAATATTGTTTGAATTGGGAGCTTGTCACCTATAACCTTCTTTAAACATGAAACATGGAAAACTGGGTGCAATCGAGAAGCTGCAGGAAGCTCCAATTTGTATGCCATAGTACCAATCTTTTCCAACACCTTGTACGGACCATAATACTTTGGTGATAATTTATTATCCTTCTTAGCTTGCTTTAGGGACATTTGCTTATATGGTTGTAGCCGTAGGAATACCCAATCACCTACATCAAAACTTCTTTCACTGCGATGTTGATCTGCCTGTTGTTTCATTCTATTTTGTGCCAACACGAGGTTATCCTTTAAGAGTTGGAGGACTTGTTGTTGATGTTCGATGTGATGTTCCACTGCCTGAACCTTAGAATTTTCTCTTAAATATGATGTGATGGATGGTGTTTGATACCCATAAAGTGCCATAAATGGGGTCATTTTTGTTGCTGTATGGAAGGAAGTGTTATACCACCATTCAGCCAGAGGCAACCATTTGACCCATTGTGTCTGTTTATCAGATACAAAGCAACGAAGATATCCTTCCAAACATTTGTTTACTATCTCAGTTTGCCCATCAGATTGAGGATGATAAGATGAGCTATGAGCTAACTGAGTACCAAGACAAGAAAATAATTCTGTCCAAAAATTTCCAGTGAAAATGGGATCTCTGTCACTTACAATAATCTTTGGGTTTCCATGTAGCTTTTGAACTGTTTCCATAAATGCAGTAGAAACTGTACTGGCTTTAAATGGATGTGATAATGCACAAAAGTGTGCATACTTGGTAAGTCTGTCAACTACCACCATGATGACACTCTTTCCCTCAGACTTGGGTAAACCTGTGATAAAATCCATTGAAACCTCCTCCCAACGTTGGCTTGGAATGGATAAAGGTTGTAATAGACCTGGTGTCTTAATTGTTTCAACTTTATTTTGCTGGAAAACCAAACATTCCGCCACAAACTTTTGAATATCTGATTTAAGGCCATCCCAAAAAAATTCCTTCTTAACCCTGTGGTAAGTTTTTAAAAATCCTGAGTGCCCTCCTAAGGGAGAAGTGTGCAATTCCATAAGAATCTTTTGTTTTAGCTGGGAATTCTTACAGAGGTATAAGCGATCTTTGTACCATAACGAATCATTTTGCCAGCTAAATGTATCAGAAGTACTGGAATCTTGTTGTAGCTTTCGAATAAGTGCCCACACTTCTTCGTCATTCTTCCATTCCTCCCTTGCTTCGTTTATCCAATCTGGTTGGATAATAGAAATGGCACACAACAATGCTTCCACATCCTCATCCTTTCTTGAGAGTGCATCTGCCACCACATTTTGCTTCCCTTTTTTGTAGATGATTTCAAAGTCATAACCCAACATCTTTGTGACCCACTTTTGTTGCTCTTCAGAGGATAATCTTTGTTCTAAAAAGTATTTAAGGCTATCATGATCCGTTTTTACCTTGAAGTGTCTTCCCATTAGGTAGGGTCGCCATTTCTTAAGTGCATGGAGTATTGCCAACATTTCCTTCTCATAAATAGCTTTGCTTAAAAACTTTCCCTTGATTGGACGACTTTCAAAAGCAATGGGTCTTTCATCTTGCATTAGAACAGCACCAATTCCATTTCCTGAAGCATCACATTCCACAATAAAGGTTTTTGTGAAGTCCGGTGTAGCTAAGACCGGTGCTTGGCACATTGCCTCTTTAAGATTTTCAAAGGCCTTTGTTGCTTCCGAAGTCCATGAAAATGAATCTTTCTTCAATAATGTTGTTAGAGGTGCTGCTATTCTCCCATAATTCTTAACAAACTTGCGATAATACCCTGTCAACCCAAGAAATCCTCGCAGATGCTTTATGGATGTGGGGATTTTCCATTCCTTAATGGCTTTAATTTTGCTAGGGTCTACCTTAACTCCTTCATGAGATACAATATGACCCAAATATTCCACCTCCTGGACTCCAAAGAAACATTTGGATCTTTTTGCATATAATTGTTTCTCCTCCAATAGTTGTAGCACCCTGTCAACATGTTCAACATGATCCTTCCAAGACTTGCTGTAGATTAGTATATCATCAAAAAATACTAACACAAATTTTCTAAGGAATGGTTTGAAAATTGAATTCATCAAACCTTGAAATGTTGAAGGTGCATTGGTAAGGCCAAAAGGCATGACCAAAAATTCATAATGACCCTCATGAGTTCTAAATGCTGTTTTCGGAATGTCTTCAATCTTCATTCTGATTTGATGATATCCCGAACGAAGATCCAACTTGGTGAAGTAAATTGATCCATGCAATTCATCCAGTAATTCATCAATAACAGGAATGGGGAACTTATCTTTAATAGTGAGCTTGTTGAGCTCCCTATAATCTGGACACATGCGCCATGATCCATCCTTCTTGTGCACCAATACTACTGGAGCTGAGAAAGAACTTTGACTCGGTTGAATTATACCAGCCTCTAGCATTTCTGCAACCATACGTTCAATTTCACTTTTTTGGACATATGGATATCTGTACGGCCTGATGTTTGGAGGAACACTTCCTGGAATCAGATGAATAGCATGATCATGATCACGCATAGGTGGGAGACCTTTGGGAGTCTCAAATACCTTGGAATGATTGTCCAGGACTTTTTGGAGATCTGGAGAAATAGATGATTCCAATGTGGAAACATCTAGCGAACATAATTGTGCAATTACACCTCTTTGCTCCTTTTTTAGAAGCTTTGTCATGCCATTAGAGCTGATTATCTTTCCTGGTTTCCCTGCAATACCCCTTAATTCAACTTCCTTTCCTTCCACAGAAAATTTCATGAAAAGTTCTTGAAAATTAAAAGCTATTGTACCCAAGGATTGTAGCCATTGGACTCCTAGTACAACATCAGCACCTCCCATTGGAATGGAAAGCATTGGGCTAGTCAATACATATTCTCCCATGGATAGCTTGATATTATGGCACTTTCCAGAACAATTTATTGTTCCTCCATTTGCAATCATCACTTGACACTCTGGTGCTGGATATAGGAAGCAATTCAATTCTTTTGCTACCCTACAATGAATAAAATTGTGGGTGCTTCCTGAATCAATCAACACTATTACCTTTTTCTTCTTGATTTGTCCTTCTATCTTGATGGTTTGAGGAGTGGTAATTCCTGCCAATGCATTACAAGATATGGTCGGATTTATTTGTTCTTCATCTAGGCTTTGTTCCTGGAATATATCCTCTTCTTTTGACCTTTCTTGCTCCTTTTCTTCTTCCTCTTCACAATCTATGTAGAATAATTTCTTCTCAGCACACTTATGACCTTTTGTGTATTTGCTATCACAATTGTAACAAAGCCCTTTTGCTCTTTTTTCTTCCAATTGTTGTGGTGTCAACCTTGTAGGTTGTGGAAGACTATGGGCAACAACACTTCCATCTTTATAGTTGTGAATGGTATGCTTCCTAGTTGCCATAATTTTGCTTTCCATTTTTCTTGCTAACCTGAATGCCTTCTCTAATGAATCAGGTTCCCAAAGGCGCACATCATGTTGGATATTATCCTTTAAAGACCCTATGAACACATCAATCCTATGCTCCTCTGGAATATCTTTTACCCTTATGTTCAATTTTTGGAACTCCTCAATGTGCTCCATTATTGAACCCTTTTGTTTGAGACTTATCAATTGGCTAAAAAAAGTGTTGCTTTTTGTATCCTCATAATGTGCTATCAATTCTTCCGTAAAAATTGCCCAAGTGATAAATTTTTTACGAGAACAAAGCCATTGATACCATACAAACTGATTTGGTTCCAAATATAAAGTTGCCATACGTACCTTTGTGTGTTTTGCACATTATTGAGATCGAAGAATTGCTCCATCTGTAATATCCATGTGGCGGGATCCTTGCCATCAAACTTCCTCATATCGATTTTTGGAACATGGTGAGTCTTCGATCCAACATTAGAGTCTATGGAATCATGATTAACATTTCTTTTGTTCTCATCATGAGTTTCCTTTACTACCTTTTCACCATTAGTGACCCTTTCTTGTAGCAACTTCTTCAATTCTTCCATGTCTGTCTTCAAATCTATCTTCAAATTTGCCATCAAATCCTCCATCTTAGCTTCCATGCCCTTTATCTTAGATTCCACGCCATTTACCTTAGCTTCTGTTAGCTTTTGTGAGCGTGACATTTGTTGCACTTGTTCTTGTAATTTTGATATATCATGTAGCATTTCTTCCTCTTCTTCATGAGTCATGCTAGAGCTTTCAGGTTCCTTACTAGGTGTTTGCATTTTCTTTCCTCGGGGCATCAGTTACCAATAATAATGCTTTACTATGCCCTTTGAATTCCGTTAAACCAAGCTTACACAAAAATTAAAAAAAAAACTACACACCTTTTTTCACTTTATAGAAGCCTGATACTGAATCTGATGTATCTCTGTAATTTCGGATCATCCAATTCTAAAATTGTTACCTGTAGTAGCCTTCTGCATCCTCTTTCCAATGCCATAAGTCTGAGCCAAATTGGATTCTCCAAGGAAGAGTTATGTGAAATCTCCCACAGTGACTTGCTTTTAGACTGGTTCAATAGAGCGAACTTGTACGATGTGCCACGAGTCCCTGTTTCAACCTTTGAATCTGGAACACACATACAACAAACTAAAGTCCATCCTCTTTCTGTAACTTCTTACGAAATTTCAATCCGATCCCCAGAGAGAAAGTTATGACGATTTTCCCCAGGTCACCTGTTTTTAATGTAATTCAGGAGTCTGCAAAAAGACCAACTTCCTCAGATCATATCTCCGTAAATATCGCGCGAAACACTCTGAAATTCGGACCCAAGGTTCAGCGTGATTTCTTCTCAAATGGGTTTTTTTTGCGACTTCTGAAACGTCACAGAAAAAACGTTATAGCGAAAATGCCACGATGACCTGTTTGGAGCAGCGAAACCCTAGAATCCAAAACTCTGATACCAAATGTTATGAAACCAGCTCACAAAAAGATAGAAAAGAGAGATCCACGCCTTAGAATTTAGCCTCTTCGAGGGGGAAACCTCCTTTACATTACATAAATGAACAATTCTTGGATGATACAAATGACAAAACCTCCTTTCTATATATAGGAGTCTAAGGAGTCACAATATAATCCAGCCGACCTAACAATAATAATATAAAGCCACAAAAATAACAATAGAGGGATTCTATGGGGCACATAAATAACAATATGGGGGTAATAGGGGCACAACAATATAAATAGGGGGTATAACTACAATAGTAATGGGGTAATCGCTATTATTATAGGGATCCAATAGTTTCAATGTTAATTTTGATTTCTGTAAGTTCCATGAAGTTATAGGTAATGGCCTGAGACCTAGCTCTCAAAAAGTGGCACAAAATCCAAGGTCACAGGCTCTGAACTAGTTGAAAATGACCCTAGTTTCTTGCATGTCCTTGCTATGAGAGAAACTAGAGGGGCACAAAGCACATGCATTCCCATGTCATGGGAGTGACTAAGGCTCTAGATCAGTAAGATGGTGGGTTGACTTAGGGGTTGGTCACCTAGAGTGGTATATTATCTCCTGAGGTTCTGTAGCATGGGTAAAGGGTTAGGTTGGTTGTGTTTTGTCAGCTCCACTTCCTTAACTATACATGAGGAGTTGACTCAGATCATAGTAGCCTCTCATCACATGTTTACCCTAGCAGGCCAGTTTGTTGGGTTGTGTTATATTCTTTCCACGTAGTTAATAGGGGGTTTGAAGGGCACCCGTAACCCCAGTTTATGGGGTCCAGGGGAGTGCCCAGAAAATTTTGGTTTTGGACCCTATGTTAGGTTGGGCAGACCCACCTATGGTTTTGTGCATGATTTTCGCACTTGCTTTTTGGACACGATGGTTTTCCGTCCATGGTATTGGATGTGATGGTTTTCGGTCCATGGTATTGGACGCGATGGTTTTCGGTCCATGGTATTGGATGCTTTGACATGTATAAATATGTATTGTAACATTGAAAGGAACATAATGAAAAAATCAAGCTGGTAGTCCTGGTTTTTGGATCTAGGGGAAATCTTTGTGTATATGTGTTTTACGTGTTATGATCTCGCATTGTTTATTTTCTGTGTTTTCGAATTCGTATGCAGGTAATTTCTGTATGGGGTTAAAACCTACATTTGGTATCAAAGCTATTTTGGCTTCAAGGGGACGTCTTTGTTGCTGAGGGGTTTCGCTCGGGCCTGTGGTAGACCTTGTTCAGTGGGAGATCTATGAGATCGATTCTGGTGGTAAAAGAAGATGGTGAGCATGGAAAGATAGAGATCGCGAAATTTATGGTCAGAGTTTTGAGTTGTGGAAACTCAAGATGGAGGATCTGTTGGTGGATAAAGACCAGTGGATCACGGTAGATCTTGGTATTAAACCAATGGGAGTGTCCGATGAAGAATGGAAGAAGTTGGATCCAAAGGCAAAGAGAACAATACGATTGTGTGTCTCAGATTCAGTATTGTTGAATGTGTCAGGGGAAGCTACGGTGAAGGCTTTGTGGGACAAGTTAGGGAATTTGTACCAATCTAAGTCTCTGGCGAATAAACTGTTCCTCTAGAAAAAGTTTTTATAACCTGAGGATGAAAGATGGAGACTCAGTGACAGAGCATCTGAATGCATTTAATACTATGGTAAGTCAGTTAGCGTCTGTTGATATTAAAATTTCAGATGAAGATAAGTGCATCAATTTGTTGTGTTCTCTACCAGATTCATGGGATAGTCTAGTTATTGCAATAGGTAGCAATGCAACTACCTTGCATTTTGATGAAATAGTCTCATCCTTGCTGACGGAGGAGATGAGACAAAAAAATATGGAGAGCCAAAATGGTGATGCCTTGTCTGTACGAGGGCGGAACCAGAACAAAAACAAAAATAAGCCATCAAGTGGGAGATCTAAATCTAAAGGGAGATCTAAATCTCCAGGAAAACCTATAAAGGTGGTGTGCTGGAAATGTGGAAAGGAAGGGCACTACAAAAGGGACTGTAAATCTAAATCTCCTGACAAAGGAAAGGGATCTGATGAGGCTCCTTCTGCAGAGGCAAAAACCACCTCAGATGAAGGTGGGGATGTGTACTTGGCTTCTTCAAGTACACATGTAGATCATGAGGCATGGTTGATTGACTCAGATGCATGCTTTCACTTCACTCCCCATAGAGAGTGGTTCTGCGAGTATGAGAAATATGATGGTGGTGATCTCTTCTTGGGGGATGACAAGAAGGCTAGAATCATTTGTCGCAGAAAAGTAAAGTTGAAGTTGCAAGGTGGAAGGGTTAGAACGCTTCCAAGTGTTCTACATATTCTTGCATTAGCCAGAAATCGAATTTTTGTTAGCAAGCTGGATGATGCAGGTGTAAAAACAGTGTTCGAGAAGGATACCTACAAGATGGTTCGGGGAGCACTGGTATTGATGCAGAGAGTTCGGATTGGAACTCTGTACAAGCTGCAAGGTAGAACTATTATTGATGGGTGCAATAGTTCTGTGGTTCTTGAAAGTGGAGCAGAAAATCTGGTGGTCTCTGGAGAGAAGACCATGCTGTGGCATCAAAGGCTTGGAGATATTGGAGAAAAGGGCCTTCGGATACTTCATGGTAAAGGTGTGGTAGAAGGTATGAGTAATAGCTCTCTAGATTTTGATTTCTGTGAAAATTGTGTATATGGAAAGCAGAATCAGGTGAGTTTCCCCTTTGGTAGTAAGAGGGTGAAACAGATATTAGAACTTGTGCACAGTGATGTGTTCGGACCTGTGAAGGTTCCATCACTGGGTAAGTCTGTGTACTATGTATCATTTATAGATTAATTCTCAAGGAATACATGGATATATTTCCTTAAGAAGAAATCTGAAGTCTTTGACAGGTTTAAAGAATTTAAGGCTCTGGTGGAAAACCAGACAGAGAAGAAGATAAAGGTGCTAAGGACAGATAACGGTGGAGAGTTTTACAGTAAGGAATTTGAAGAATTTTGTAAGAAGTGTGGTATAGCATAGCAGAAAACTACTCCATATACACCTCAACAAAATGGAGTTGCAGAAAGAATGAATAAGACGTTTATGGAAAGGGAAAGAAGCATGCTCAGTGGTGCCGAGTTAGGACAGGAATTCTGGGCAGAGGCGGTGGATACTTCATGTTACCTGGTCAACAGGTCACCTTAATCAACATTGGAGGATAAGACTCCACAAGCGGTATGGACTGGTAAGAAACCCTCTCTTTCACATCTGAGGGTATTTAGATGTGATGCATATGTACATGTTCCAAAGGAGAAACGAACCAAGTTGGATAGTAAATCTGAAAAGTGCATCTTTATTGGGTATAAGGATGGTTTAAAGGGTTATAAGCTTTGGAACCCAGACACATGGAAGTTTGTGTATAGCTGAGATGTGGTGTTCAGAGAGGTGAAAGATGTTATTAAACATGAAGTCCGATGAAAGGAACCTGAGAAGATAGAGTTTGAGCTAAAGGAGGAAGAGTCAGATTCTACAGCAGAGGAGGAATCAGAAGATGAAGAGCCACAAACTCCGGTTGTGAGAAGATTAGTTCGAGAAAGAAGGCAACCTGAAAGGTATAGTCCATCTACTTTCTATTCAAATTTTGCTTTAAATATTACTGATGATGATCCCAGAACTGTGAATGAAGCAGTAGATTCAGAGGATGGAAAACTCTAGAAAGAGGCCATGTTTAATGAAATGGCATCTTTGCACAAAAATGAGGCTTGGGATCTAGTGGAGTTTCCAGCTGGAAGGAAACCCATTGGTAGAAAATGGGTGTTCAAAAAGAAGACAAATGTAGAAGGAAAAGTGGAGAAATACAAAGCTCGGTTGGTAGCAAAAGGTTATTCACAGGTGTTGGGAATTGATTTTGGTGATATTTTTTCTCCTATTGCCAAGGTAACTTCTATTAGATTACTTTTATCTGTTGCTGCTGCTTTTGATTTTGAGGTAGAATAGATGGATGTAAAGATAGCAATTCTTCACGGGGATCTAGGAGAGGAAATCTACATGAAACAACCTGAAGGCTTTGCAGTGAAGGGTAAGAAAGAACTGGTATGCAAGTTAAATAAGTCTCTGTATGGGTTAAAATAATCACCAAGGATGTGGTATCAAAAATTTGATACATTTATACGGGGACTTGGCTTCACCGGAAGCAAAGCAGATCACTGTGTATATTTTAAATTAATTGGTGACGATGTTATTTATTTGGTCTTGTATGTGGATGATATGTTGTTGGCTGGAAATGACAAAGAAATTATCTAGGATTTGAAGACCCAATTGTCCTCCAAATTCGACATGAAAGATCTTGGTACTGCAAACTATATTTTGGGCATGGAAATTAAAAGAGATTGGGCAAAGGGGAAGCTCTAGTTAAACCAGAGGAAGTATGTCGAGACAATACTGCAGAGGTTTAATATGCAGGATAGTAAACCGGTGAAGGTTCCTATTCCTGTAGATGTGAGGTTATCTGTTGAACAATGTCCCAAGACACAAGAAGAGGAAGAGGACATGTCCCGTCTTCCATATGCAAGTGCAGTCGGTAGCCTGATGTATGCAATGGTTTGTACTAGACTAGACATTACACATGTAGTGGGAGTATTGAGCAGGTTTATGTCAAAACTAGGAAAGGAGCATTGGACATCAGTGAAGCGGGTTTTCGAGTATTTGCGTGGCACTAGTGATTATGGTCTGTGCTACCAAGGAAGACCAGGATTCGACAGAGTGTTGGATATTCATGGCTTTGTTGATGCAGACTGGGCTAGAGATCTAGATCAGAGAAGATCTACAAGTGGGTAGGTGTTTAACCTATTTGGAGGTGCAGTCAGTTGGATGAGTAAGAAACAATTTGCAGTGGCACTATCAACTACAGAGGAAGAATACATGGCAACCACTCATGCAAGAAAAGAAGCAGTTTGGTTGTAGAGATTGTGTTCAAGTATGGGGTTAGTATAGGAAGCTATAAGGATAGACTGTGACAGCCAAAGTGCAATTTTCTTGGCAAAGAACCCTGCATATCATTCAAAGACAAAGCACATTGATGTTCAGTATCACTTTTTGAGGGATATGATAGAAGACAAAAAGGTGTTGTTGGTAAAGGTGGACACTTTGAAGAATACTACAGATGCATTGACAAAATCTGTGAGGTCTCAGAAGTTCTCTTGGTGTAGAGAGACAATGGGCATTTCATGGCTGGGAAAATGACTAAGCTCTCTTGTGGCACCCTGTGGAAAGAAAACAACAAGTGGGATAATGTTGGGTTGTGTTATATTCTTTCCCTGTAGTTAACAGGGTGGACCCACCTATGGTTTTGTGCATGATTTTCGCACATGCTTTTTGGATGCAATGGTTTTCGGTCCATGGTATTAGACATGATGGTTTTTGGTCCATGGTATTGGACGCCATGGTTTTTAGTCCATGGTATTGAATGCTTCGGCATGTATAAATATGTATTGTAACATTGAAAGGAACATAATGAAAAAATCAAGCTGGTAGTCCCGGTTTTGGGATCCAGGGGAAATTTCTGTGTATATGTGTTTTATGTGTTATGATCTCGCATCGTTTATTTTCTATGTTTTAGAATTCGTATGCAGGTAATTTCTGTACGGGGTTAAAACCTACATAGTTAACTTGGGTAAATGTGGGAGGAGGGAGTTATAGAGTGGTATCAAAGCATGGTTCACCCCTTTTACTAGATGGACAATGTGTTGGTCATGCATTCATATCAGGTGCATATGTGTTCTCTATGCTTGTATGTATTTTTCGTGTATGGATGTTGTTGGTCATGGTTGTATTTGTGTCACCATGGGAAAGTGGATGGTGTGTTTTTGGATGTGTTTATCATGAGTATAGGTCAGTTATGCACTGGTTATGCATGTCAATGTTTGTATGTATTGTGTATGCATGCATGTCATACATATGTTGATTGTGCATACATTGACATGGTTATAGTTTTCATGTGCGAGGTCATGGTATGTGGTCGGTATGGTCATGCACTGATGACTGTACTATGGTTAGGATGATATCTATATGTTGTTATGATTATTTTTATACATGTATTGTGATAATATGGTTGATATTACAAACGAGATATCCTCTCCATAACTATATTGAGTTATGTTGATTATATTGTGTTCTAGTTTAGCTGACATGGTATACATGTAGGAAGCATATCAAAGATGACTAGCAAGATGGTAGACTACAGTTCCTTAGACTCACCCTATGGATCATATGAGTAGTGTGCTATTGGGCACTCTATTGACTTAGCAGACACATTGAGAAGCTTGAAGGAATAAATAAGTGGTTTCAAAGAAGATGATGCCATAATCATGCAGGGACATGAGAAACAAGTAGAATTCAATGCAGTAATCCTTTAGAGTTGTCAGACCTGTAGAGATAGGGACCACTTCAGATTAGCCATGAATAGGAGGATATGACTAATGGGGCATATGGAAATAGATTTCATGGTGGGCACAGGTCGGATAGAGATGACATGATTAGAGATGGTAGGTTCTTGAATACTATGGATAGGAGAGGTGATGGACATGGGTACTATTCTAGTTCTGGTTCTGATAGGTATCATGATCATCATTGTTATCATCGTTATAGGAGGAGTGATAGGGGATATTTTCCAGATGAGTTCAAGAAAGAAAATCCAAATACATTCAACAGGGAAATGAAGAAGTCATGAGATGTAGAAGCATGGTTGCTTGGTATGAATAAGTTCTTCAGGTTGCATGATTATTTAGAAAACATGAAGGCTAGAATAGCTACATTCAGTCTTAAAGGTAAAGAAGATATTTGGTGGGAATATGTAAAGAATTTCAGATGTATTTATGAAGAGGAGTTGACTCGAAGTGAGTTCGAGAGACCATTCAGGAAGAAGTATCTATTAGAGAGATACTATGACGACAGGGAAAAATAATTCTATGAGATGAAGACAGGATCTATGACCAATAAGGAGTACACTAGAAGATTCTTGGAGTTATTGAGGTACATTCCTTACCTCAAGGAGGGGAAGGCCAAGATTCATTGAAGGAGGCCATATGGAATATAAAGCATTGTTTTGAGAAATCAAATCATAGATATGATACTAAGACGAACTAGAAAGGTAATGAAATGAATAAAGGAAAATGGGACAAGAAGCAAACAAGACCTCAAGATACAGGTAATAAAGAAAATGCAGTGCTACCTAAGAAGTTCAATGCATTTGACAAAGGACAGGGATTTCGATCTGAGTAGAACAAGGGTGATGATAGAGAGCATGTACGGTGTTGGACTTGTGGAGGAGTTCATCATAGGAGATAGTTTCCACAACATCAAGGTGCTATACTATAGATATATAGTGCACAAGAGGCACAAACATTGGGGAAGTTGGAAAAAGTATTCCACATATCTAAACATCATTGGAGAATAGGCAAACAAATCACCAGGTGTCTATTATCGAGATGGATGGTAAGCTTTGAGATCAAGTTAATTATCTTTTAATTGAATCTGGATCTAATTACAGTTATTTTAGTCCTAACTTGGTGGATAAGTTTGTTTTGAATAAATAAGTGCATACAAAATCTTGGATAGTGTAGTTGGATACAGGTACAAAGAAGAGAGTTCATCACTGGGTAAGAGTGTGTGCATTTGAGTTGAATGGTATGTCTACATCAACACATTTGAATGTATTGTCATTGGGATCATATAATATGTTGTTGGGTATGGACTGGTTGTATCTTCATGGGACTAAAGTGGATTGTTATGAAAAATCCATTGAGTGGTTCGATGACAATGGAGAACATAGTGTCTTGTAGGGTAAGAAGAATGAAACATCTATTATAATGGTGACATCTATGCAGGTGAAGTGCAACTGTAGGAAAGGGTGTGTGTTATTTGCAGTGTATATTTATAGTGACAAAGGTAAGGAAGTTGAGCATGCAGATGTATTGAGCAGGTACCCATTCTACAACAGTTTCAGGAAGTGTTTTTGACAGATATTTCAGAGTTGCCACCTCATAGGGAAGTAGACTTTTCTATTGAGTTGGCACAAGAGGCAATACTGGAATAAAAAGCAATGTACAGGATGAGCACACCATAGTTAGTATAGTTAAAGTTGTAGTTGAAGTAAATGCATGACAAGGGATACATTACGCCAAGTGTATCACCTTGGGGTGCACCAGTTTTTTTTTGTGAAGAAGAAGGATGGTACTCTTAGGTTATGCATTGATTACAAGCAATTGAACAAAGTTACCATCAAGAATAGTTATTTTTTTCCGAGGATTGATGATTTGTTTGATCAGTTGAAGGGAGCTGCATTGTTCTCGAAATTGATATGAGATCAAGATACCATTAGGTATGCATAAAAAAAGAACATATGTACAAGACTAATTTCTAGACCAGGTATAGAAATTATGAGTTTGTTGTAGTTCCATTTGGTTTGACTAATGCTCCAACTACTTTTATGTGCTTGATGAATAGTGTGTTGCATCCTTATTTGGACAAGTTTGTTATTTTGTTCATTGAACGACATATTGATATATTCTAAAAATGAGGAAGAGCATGCCGAGAATTTAGTAGCAGTGTTGAGATTGCTAGGAGAGCATCAGTTGTAAGCTAAGCTTAGGAAATGAATTTTCTTTCAAACAGAGGTATACTATTTGGGGCATGTGGTTTCCAAGGAAGGCATAGCAATGGACTAGAGAAGATAAGTGCTATCATGGAATGGACAACTCCTAGACATATGGAAAAGGTAATATCGTTCATGGGGTTAGTAGGTTATTATAGGAGGTTCTTCGCAATGAGTGATCATAGTGGATTAAGGTATCTATTTGATCAACCGAATCTGAATGCTAGGAAAGCTAGATGGTTGGCCACAATCAGTGAGTTTGACTTCGAGATCAAGTACATTAAAGGTAAAGAGAACAGAGTTGTATATGCTCTTAACATGCATATACAGGTAAATAACATAGTAGTTATGAGTTCTTATGCGACATGTTTACAAGATTGGATCTTGCAGGTAGGTCAATGGGATGATAGGTACAAGGAGCTTATGCACAGGTTATAACAAACTATACATACAGGTATAGTTACAGGTGTAGGTACCAATATACAGGATATAGACTATCATCTTACATCAGATGTATTGGTTAGATTTAGGGACAAGATATATGTTCTAGGAAACAGTGAGCTCAAGAAGCTTATCTTGAGGGAATTTCATGCTAAGCCATATTCAGGTCACCCAAGATATCAAAAGATGTTGACAACAATGAAAAAGTTTTATTATTGGTCGAGTCTGAAGAAGGACATGGTAGAGTTTGTGGATAGATGCTTGGATTGTCAGCAGGTAAAGGTAGAGTCTAAGCATCTAGGTGGACTTGTATAGCTAATTATGACTCCAGAGTGAAAGTGGGAGGTTAATTCCATGGATATAATCTTAGGTTTGTCGAGGACATCTAGACATCATGGTTTTGGTGGAAAGGTTGGAAAAGGAAGAACATTTCATTCTAGTGATGTCTAGATATTGAACTAATTATGTAGCACATGTATTCATCAAAGATGTAGTGAGCTTGCATGGTGTACCGAAGAAGATTGTGGAAGACAGGGATGCCAAGTTTACTTCTAGGTTTTGGAAATAGTTATTTGTAGGTTTGGGTACAAATTTGGCCTTCAACATAGCTTATCATCCACAAACATATGGAAAGATAGAGAGGGTCAACAAGATATTGGAGGATATGTTGAGGATGTATGTGATGCATCAGCAGTGAAAGTGGGAAGAGTATCTTCCACTGGTTGAGTTCTCTTACAACAATGGGTATCCAAAATCTTTGAGGATGATTCCATTTGGGGCATTTTATTGGTGGAGTTGTAACACTCCCATCAGTTGGAGTGATCCAATTAACAGTGTGTTGATTGGACCGGACATGTTGGTAAAGATGGAATAGAAAATTCAGGTAATCAAGAAGAATTTGAAGGAAACAAAAGATACACAGAAAATTTATATATATTATAATATGTTTCTTATGGAGTTTTAGGTTAGGGAACAAGTGCACTTGCGTATCAAGCCCATGAAGAGCTACTTGAGGATTGGATCATGTGCCAAGTTGGCACCTCGATTTTTTTAACCTTTCATGATTATTGAAAGGATTGGACCAGTAGCCTATCGACATGCATTGTCTCCAAAAGTGAAATTCCATGATTTTTTCCATGTGTCAATATTTAAGAAGTATGCTAAAGATGTTGCTCATGTGATTGACTGGTTTGTATTGCAGGTGGAGCCAGAAGGAGAATTCTAGTTGGAATCTCAGTGCATTTTACAGTGAAATATTCTCATGCTCTGGATTTGAGAAATCGAGCAAGTTAAAGTGTAGTGGAAGCACTTTTTCCCCAATGAAGCTACATGGGAGATGTTGCATCAGATGAAGGTTATGTATCTTTCTCTATTTGTTGGTTGAGTGAATGTTTTTGGCATATGTTTTGGTATATGTTTTGGTATGATGTTTTGATATATGTACATATGTATATGGATGTAAATACCACCATGAGATGTGTTATAAATATCGAATAAGAAGTATGGGTATCATGCCATTATAGTTGTCATGTTGTTATGTTGGTTTTTTCCAAGTAGGTTGATCATTGTAAATACTACAACAAGTTAAGTTATAAAGCTCCATGTGAGGTATGTTTTGCTCATAATAGTTTTTTTAGTTGTAGGCGTCATTAAACAATGAGGATGGTGTCCCCCAAGGGGGAGGGTTATGTAACAACCCTGGTGAAAATTCCATGCAACAAAGTGTTGAGGCCTCAGAAATCATTGTATCAACACAGGGGAAAACCACCCAGTCCAGACCTTAAGCCATATCCTTTTCCGTTTAGGTAGTGGCTCCGACTAGATATAATGAGACCAATTTCCCAATTAAAGGTGATTGAACGAATGTGTAATTCTTATAATGGAGTTGAAATAGATGAATTTGCAGCAATGAATCAAATGGAAAACATATGCATTAATCTACTCTATAACCCTAGATTGTTTAATATTTATCTAGATGCGATTTTTACTTATTTTCCTTAGTAAATGACAATATAGATTGCTCACACACCAATGGAAATGAAAATATTTTAAGATGATTATTTTGAATAAATAGTTAATCAAAATAAGGTGTATAACTCATATCACATTTAGAATATCAAAGCAAATTTCTTAACATGTATTTAAAAATATCAATGGCAGCATGATCAGAAATGAATACATGTAACACTGTTTATTAAATACCATGTAATTAGAAATATGAAAAGATAAATTCACTATTTATTTATGAACAAAATAGAGGTACAAAGATAGAAATACTAGATGCAGATTTCATAGTTCATAAAAGAAATAACAATAGTTTAGTCCTTCTCACAAGATAATTTTAGGGTTACAAAAATGCAACTTCTCAAAATTCTGTATGAAAATTCCTAAAACAATGTTCCAATCGTTCTATTGAGAAAAGTATGAAAGTACAATAGTGCGAGATTTCGTAAACCTTTCTTCATAAAATTTAGGACATTCATTTCATACAACAAGAAAGCTTAAATAGAAGGAAAAAAACTAAATGTATTGTGCAGAGCATTGAGGGAATTTAAACAGATCCCTTCAATAACGCTTAAAGGAAAACAATTTCTGGTAGGAATTATGGATGCGATTTATTATCTTCATCAACTTTGTTTGTTCCATCAAATTATCTGGATGTTTTTCCATTTGTTTGAACTGAACTGCCACTTATCAGCACAACTGTCCTCTTCTGTCATGAACCTGAACACGGAAAACATGAATCAATAAGCTAAAAATAAATGAGACTGATAAGCGAGTTTCATTTGAAACAAATCACATTTTGTAGGAAATCAGGATAAAAATGTAGAGCGTAATAAATCCCAAACACAAACATCATGGAGAGGAATGCAGAGCAAGGTCTGTGATAAGAGAGGCATACTTTACAGTCTTATCACAAATCGCAAAACATACGCTAATGAAAAGGGGAGCTTAGCGGTTTTTTTGGAGCGAGTTCAAAGTGGTAAGTTTTTTGTGAAGAGGGTAGTCTAAAAGAACAAAGGAGTGACACATAGATATAGGGTTGGATAGGAAAACCACTTTTTGGACCCTCCCCTTTGATAAAATCAAAATTGACTGTGGGGGGTCTGAAATCTTCTCTGTTGTTGATCTGGGCAGATTAGATTTGAGCCGTTTATTTTTACAAGACAAGTCACGCTTTTTGTGTTATCACAAGCGACATTCAAAGCAGAGGCAAAGGAATGAGAAGGACTATGAAATTTGTGAAGGAACTAGACACGAAATGTTATAGATAAGTTTTAAGTTATGTGTTGGGTTCGATCTTTACATCGCAATTCAAATCGCAGTTGCAAATCAGCTAAGGTGAAGGATTGTTATAAAGTGTGTCCCTTTAAAACTTGCGATTGCGAAGTCCAGGGGTGACATGGAAATGTCGTCGCGAATGATTTCATGATGATGTGATGATGTGACATGGAAGATGATGTGGAGTATGATGTGACATATGACATGTATCATATCGCAATCACAATCAGTTAAAACACAGGAAGCAGGAAGCAATGACCCTTTGTTATTTGCGATAGCCGCAGACGTGGGGGAAAATTTATGAATTAACATGTATAATCCTATTGGGTCTAGGGCTTATATCACAATCACAATCAATGATGCGTAGCGGGATTAAAACCTTTATATTTTTTGCGATTGTGTGGATGCGGGAATTTTATTCAGAAGATTTAAATTTGTGGTTGGGCCCAGTTTGAATATCGCATATCGAGATATTCAAATCACAATCGATGTTAGCAAAGGGTCTTTTCCTTATGAAACTTTTTTATTATATTGATGTGTGATGCGGGAAATGGCAAGTTATAAAGTTTTTAACCTTCGGGAATTTGAAAACTCTAATTCATTTTAATTTTTTAACTAAATAACCTATTCTAATACTTAAGGTTTTTAAAGCCTAAGTACAGTTTTGGTCTCGGGGGCTATTAAAATTTGGTTTTTTATTTTTTATGGAAATGATTTCGATAATCAAGATTTTGATACTTGGGTTTTAATTAAAAAGCCTAAGTATTGAACTTTGGTTATGGGATTGTATTAACAATTTTTATGTTGGTTTTCTATTTTTTAATTTGTTTTTTTTCAAGAAATAAAATCAAAGGCTTTTCTAAAATTAAAGGGTCCCTATTTTAATATAATAGATTTCATAGGAAATTTATAATATATTAAAATGGGGGTTTCTGAATAGTACAACAATTAGCGATTCACTGGAAGAACCAGTTATCTCTGATAAATGATGAATTTCTTCAAAGATTCTGAAAAATAATTTAGGAAGTGGAAACTACTTTTCAAAACATTTAGATAAATAAATTACTCTGACTATAAAACTCATTAAATTGCAATTTCTTTAAAAACAATTGTGAATGAAAAACACTTATTTACTTGGATCAGTCATTAATCAGTCTATAAAAATAAAGTAGGGGGCCTTTTACGACTTAGCTTGTAGTGTATTTATTTGTCACAGGTAGAGCCACTACTACCAACAAGCGTTCATAGCCTCGACAGGGTTACCTTTTAACTAACAAAAATCGAGTGTCCCATCCATTTTATATTGCAATAATTAGAGGTAAGTTTATTTTTCTTTTCTTTTCTTTTTTGTTTTAACTGATGCTAAAAAGTCATTATCTTGGTTTGGTGACTAGATAATGATAATTGCATTCATTGGTAATAATCAAAGTTAACAAGTTGGCTTATGATGAGACCCCTTGTCTTATAATTGAAAAATCATAAGCCATTACCCTGATTTGGTATTCAATATGGTAATGTCAGTTTAATTGGTTCCCTATGATCATGGTAAGCAGGCTCGTGATGAGACCTCTTATCTTTTTAGATTTATTATATTTTAGAATTACACTCTAAAAATTCTCTTTTTAATGGATGGGGAGGATCATTGACTCCTTAAGAGTTTTGGATGACAAATCCGAGTTGAAAGTGTTTTAGTTGTAAGTCAGTCTTTAGTTTTTAAGGATAACCTTTTTTACTAAAACTAGAGTAAAAGGATATAATTTTTGAGGTTTTTAAAAGATTTCACAACTTAATGGAAAAATTTTAGAGTTATATAATTTTTATCTAGTTTTCAATTTTGGTAACCACTTCTTAAAAAATTCCTACCTTCAAAATGAAAAAATGAAAAATAACTTCAAGAGATGTTTGAAAAGTCAATAGAGTACTATTTAACATTTTTATTAACAAAATATATAAAGGAAAAATAAATTGCAGTGGGATGTACAATGGAAGTGATTTTTACAGATTTTTTATTTTTTATTTATTTATTTATATTTTTTTTAGTTAATTTTTTTTTTTTAATAAAATGATTTCTTTAAGATGTGACCATTTACAGGAAGAGAATCTCTCTTTCCTAATAAATATTGAAGTATAAATATAGATGGGATTATCTTTTCAACAATTTGAAATGGACCAAGCCATAATTTTTTAAATTTGGTATGTTTCCCTATTTCTTCATGTGTTTTGTCCCACTTGAGAACTAGATCTCCAACTTGGAAGGATCTTTGTGTGACTGAACTTGCATCAAAAGAAGCTTTCACCATCTGTTTAGTTTTGGTGTGTGTGAGTTTGGCCCTTTCCCTTTCTTCTTCTAGTTTTAGTATTTGTGAATTTCTTAATTGCAAGGAAGAAGAATGTGTTTCTTTAATAAATTGAACTAAGGCTAATGAAGGAATAGCTAAATGTGATGGAATGATGGATTCCTTCCCATATAATAATTTGAATTGAGAAGTGCCTATAGAGGCCTTTTGAGTTATTCTATCAGCTCATAGAGAAAATATTAAAGCTTTCTGCCAGGTTTTTTTTATTTTGATCAACAGTTCTTTTGATTATTTTAAGGAGATTTTTATTAGTGGATTCTACCAAACCGTTTCCATGGGGATAGTAATTAGCAAAATATTTGATTTTAAAACCTCTCCTATTTGCAAATTCAATCATATCGATACCCGAAAAATAACACGCATTATCAAATATAATTGAAAAAGGCAAACCACATCTTATAATGATAAATTGATCAATAAATTCAATAACAAATTTAGGATTGACTACCATTAGCGGAATTGCTTCCACCCACTTAGTGAAGTAATCTGTAGCAGTCAGAAAATATCTATGTTGTTTAGAGGAATGAGGAACGATCTCACCTATGATATCTAGTCCCCATTGTTCGAAAGGTTGTTCGATGTTGACTGGATACAGAGGCAAGGTTGGTTTCTGTTGTCTTCCAAAAGCAGTTTGGCATGTTTTGTATTTCCTTACATATGAGTGGGCTAGTAGTATCCAACATGCAATATTTTGTGTGCAATAGTATCTCCTCCAAAGTGTCCACTTGTTGGTCCATCGTGAAATTCCTTCAAAACTGTTTGTGCTTCATACTTTTCAAGACGTCTTGACAATATGGAATCATAGTTCCTCCTAAATAACACGTTATCAACAATCTCATAATGAATTTCTTTTAATCATAAAGCTTTTTTTCTTTTATGATTGAGTTCAAGAGGAGCATATCCATTTTTCAAATAAAAAATTAAATCAGTGTATTGGGACTCAGCATCAATTACACTTACCTCATAAATGTGTTCATTGTTACTTGTGTCCCTTTTGACTGGTATGTTGGATTCTTTTGTAAGTAGCTTGCAAAAACCTTTCCCTCTGACTATTTCGGTTGGTTTAATTTCAATATCGTACTCCTACAGAGTTTTTACCTAATTTTCTCTCTTTTCTCCTAATTCTTTATGCATTAGTAATTGCCTCACTGCTGGGAATGAGACTATTACTTTTGTGTTTGTTTTTAAAAGAAAAGGTCTAAAATGATTTATAGATTTATATACAACAAATGCTTGTTTTTCTACTTCTGAATAATTCAATTCTACACCCTGAAAATTTGAACTGAAAAAAGAGATGGGTGCTTCAATTTTTTGATCATTAATTTGTGTTAAAACAAAAACATAAGATGTTGAAGAAGTGAAAGTATACAATATTAAATGATCAGATAAATTCAGAGTATTTAAAGAAGGAACATTGATAATTGTTTTTTTGATTAAATCAAATGCTTGCTTTTCACGATGACCCCATTTAAAAACTGCGTCTTTCTTAATCATTTGTTGTAACAACAAAATAATTTGTGAGAAATTAGGGACAAACCTTTTGACAAAATTGATCTGTCCAAATAATGATTGCATGCTTTTTTAATTAAATGGTGGAGAAATTTCTGATTTTTTTTTTATTCTATCCAGGTCAATGTAAATTCCATTTTTTGACACAATGAATCCTAAAAGTTTCCCTTCACTAAGAACAAAAAAATACTTTTTGGGTTTAATGAAATCCCATATTTTCTACAATGTTCAAAAATTTGTCTTAAGTCCTGCAAATGATTATTTATGCTCTTTGAATAAACATTAATGGCATCCAGATAAACAACAACCATTTTGTTTAACATACCTTTGAAAGCTATATCGATGGGTCATTGGAAAGTGGCCCCTGCGTTTATTAAACGAAATGACATTTTTTGGTAGGCATAAGTTCCCCATTTAGTTATGAAAGTAGTATTTAGCCTCTCATCTGGGTCGACCATAATTTGATTATATCTTGAGAAACAATCAAAGAAAGACGTAATTTCTGAACCAGCAACTGATCGTAAAATATGTTCCATAGTGAGTAGCGGGAAATTATCCTTTTGAATGGCCTTATTGAGATTCATAAAATCCATACAAATGAGGATATCACTGTTTTTCTTCCTAACAGTTACCAAGTTGGAAACCCATCTTGAATTCCTAACAGGTACCAAGTTGGAAATCCATCTTGAATTCCTAACAAGAAAAATGATTTTAGCCTTAAGGAGTCTATTCAATTCCATTTTTATTTGATTTTCTAAGTTTGGATGAATTTTCCTTAATTTTTGTTGGATAGGTTTATCATTAGATGTCATCAGAATTGTGTGTTGAATGATGGAGGTATCAAATGTTTTGAGATATTCGTAACTCCAAGCAAAGATATCCTTAATTTTTTTTTTTAACAAATGAATGAAGGATAATATTTCTTCAGATGAGAGACTAAGTCCTAAATTGATGTTCTGAGGTTTAAGATCTGCCCCAGGGTTTATTAATTCAAATCTAAAAGTTGAACTCTGTAGTTTTGAATTAGTAACTCTTTTAAATCTGTCTTTTAAATCATAGAGATCCTCAAGTTTTACTACAAATTTGGTTATGGGATTCTCATCAGTTTTCTATTTTAATTTATCATTGTGTTCATCCTCATCAATTATTTGGTCATCATATGATTTTTTAGAAGTTAAGAATCTTAAAATGTCTTCATCATCATTAAATACCCACCAATTGGTCATATTATCAGGAATGGATGGTATAAAGATTAACTCTACAGAAAATATGTCGGGACTGTAATCTTTGGATGGGATCGGTTTTGATGCAATGTTAGAAAGAAGGTCAACGCTGGCATTCTAAATCTTAGGAATAACAAAAATGTTAAACGCTAAAAAATGTGAAGTGAGAGACTGAACCAAACACTGATAATGCTTTAAGTGTGTAGAGATACATTGCATCATGTTTCTTACTTGTTTACTTGAAATTTCTGAATCTCCAAAAACTTGAAGGTATTTAACTTCATGGCTAATTTCTTTGTACATACCTTGGACCAATGCCTCATATTATGCAATATTATTGGTGCATTTGAATTCCAATCCGCAAGTCAGCATTGTCTTCACACCTTTAGGATTAATCAATATGCAACCTGCTCCTACACCATCACTTGATTTCGACCCATCAAAATACAATGTCCAAAATAAAAAATTAACTAATGGTGTTTCTGACATATTTACACATCTAGAAAAATTTATCTGTGAAAAATTTTCAATTTGAGTAGTTACATAATTACTCAAAAATGGTGATGTTTGTGCTTTAAAATTCTCAAAAAATGATTCAGTAGAGTAGTTTCCAAGAATGTTGTTATTAAATGATACTACCTCATTTCCACCTTTGAGATCTGTTACCGAATGTTTCATGTGCTTTTCTCAGTTGATTCTAATTTGATTTGGCTTTCCATTAAATGGGAGCCATAAGTGAGACCAATAAATGGAAAAATAATCGCGTAGTTTTTCTGACCAATCTCTACTAAGAATTAAACCGTAGAAATATGGGATATCAACAACTAGTATATCAATTATTTGACAAACTTTAGGATTCGAGGATAATCTAATAATAATTGGATTAATTTCTTCCATGACTTTGACTTTTGTCCTATCAAGTTGTATAATGTGAAATGTAGTTTTATAAGGTGACATGTTTAATTTTAGACAAACTAAATACGGCATGATATTTGAAGAAGCCCGTGAATCTACCAAGTAATTATGTACATTTTTATTTAATATTTCAAAATTCAAAAGAAAAGGAGTATGTGAATTAGGCTTGTCACATATCAAAATAGTGTCAAAGGAATCGAATAATGAATGACCAAGAGGTTTACCCATTATGTTAGAAGCTTTGGATACCACAACAGCAAGAAGAGGAAAAGCATGTATTATGTTCAATTCTTTTAGTAAAATGTTGTGTTGTTGTTTGAGTTTAGTGAGTTCATGAAGGGAAATGTTTGCTTTTATTTTCTTCATATCCTCAACTATATTTTACTCAATAGTATCTGAATCTACTAAGGGTCTGGGTGAAGATGGAGAATTGGATGAAGACGAAATTACTTGGGGGGAAGTGGAAGTGAATTTTTTAACAACAACTTTATCTTTAACAGTGGAAAGGTTTCTGTGTTTTAATTAGTTGTATAGGATCAACTAGACCTTTACTCCTTGTGCCAATAGGTAATGCTTCATAATCATTTTCACTATCAAAAATAGGAAGAATAAAATCCCACATTCCATTTAACTTGGCTATTTGTTCATCTTGGGATTCATCAATAGAAAATGTTGCTTCCTCCTCACCTTCATCATTAGTTTCTGTATTAGAGATCGTGTTGGAGGTTGTGGATTAGGTGGATGATTTCTTCTGTATGTTCTAAAAGGGTTTTTTGGAAGAATATTCAACTACTTAGTTTTTGATCTCCACCATCCCTTTAGACAAAGTTTTAAGGACTTGTTGCAAGCCTTCAAGATCAAAGGGATCTTTAAGTGCTTTCTTTTTAGATTCATCCTTAAACGTAACTCTTTTTCATTTTCTATCTTCTTGATCATTTTTATTTTCTAGTGCATTTATCCCATTCTCTACAACACAACTTCTTTCATGTTTTATAACAAGGTATTTTTATTAGTTCTATCTAAAAAAAATTCTATGTTAGAAGGCAGAGATGAAATATACCATTCAATTTGTACATCGACACCAGATCTAGAAGTAGCTAGGATTTTATTTAACAATTTGTTAAATCTGGAATTGAAATCTTTTATCTTTTCCCATGAATTTGTTTTTAAATTGGAAAGGTCATTGATAAGAGATGCATTGAGTGATCATCACCAAATTTAGTAAAAAATTATTCTTCAAAAATATCCTAACCAGTAATAGAATTGGCTGGTAATGAAAAGTACCAAGACCCTGATGATCCTATAAGAGTGTACGGGAATAATCTAACAACAACGTCTTCTTCAACTAACTCATTAAGATTGATGGCTAACATATAATTATGAAGGTTCTCTTCAGCAAGTAACGCATCATCAGGATTGAATTTGGGAATCCATCTTTTAGGATGTTTTGGTAGAGGATGAAGTGGTGCTGGCATTTGAACAACTCTTGGATTGTACCATCGTCTAGCTACCGTTGTAACAGCTGGGGAGGTGGATGTGATGAAAGAAGAACTGGAAGCTATGATAGTATTTCTTGAGGCAGCACTAGTCGTTTGTGTAGAGGAAATGGAAATAGATGAAGTGATCAGTAGAGAAAAAGGAAATGAAACAGGAATAAATGGAGATGTTTGTAAATGAGAGAATGAGGTAATCTCAATAGTAGATGTTTGAGAATATGATGTATCAATTTTTGTTCGGCGGGATTGAAATGGAAATTCAAATGGTGAGATGCCAAGTTTTGCACTTCAGGACTGAGTCTAAACACCAGTTCTATGAAAAATAGAAGTTATACCTCCTTCAGAAACTTCGGATGTATCATGCTTTTCTGCTGAAATGGAGACATCTTCCAATTTCTTTATCAAGGCTATAATTTCTAGTGATTCTGGAGTATTATTCGTAGGGATTACCTCATGAAGTATTATAGGAGACTTGGGAGGTGATTTTACAACTCCTGATCTAAAAATAGGATATTCTAGAGGGGATTTGGAAGTTATAGGAGATTTGGAGGGGAAATGACTCTTGGAATGGCCTTTTGTTTTTGGATTGGACTTAATTTCCATTCATAGTTTTTAGGCCCTCCTTCTAGCACCAAAAGTGTTGAGGCCTCAGAAATTGTTGCATCAACATGAGGAAAAACCACTCGATACGGACATTAAGACAACTCCTTTTCCATTTAGGTTGTGGCTCTGACTGGATATAATGGGACCGGTTTCCAAATGAAAAGTGATTGAATGAATGTGTAATTCTTATAATGGAGTTGAAATAGATGGATTGGTAGCAATGAATCAAATGGAAAACACATGCATTAATCTACTTTATAACCCTAGATTGTTTAATATTTATCTAGATGTGATTTTTAATGATTTTCCTTAGTAAATGACAATATAGATTACTCAAACACCAATGAAAATGAAAATATTTCAAGATGATTGTTTTGATTAAATATATAATAAAAATAATGTGTATAACTCATATCACATTTAGAATATCAAAGAAAATTTCTTAACATGTATTTAAAAATATCAATGGCAGCATGAGCAGAAATCAATACATGTAACATTGTTCTTTAAATGCCATATAATAAGCAATCTGAAAAGATAAATTCACTATTTATTTATGAAAAAGCAAAGGTAGAAAGATAGAAATACCAGATGCATGATGCTCAGCTTGTTATCACTCAATTTATTCCCCAAAGTTGTAAGAAATGGAATACAATGAAGGTAACCACAGACCAATCTTTTAGATATAGATTCTAGCCAATCTACATCCAGAGAGGGCTCTCTTTGGATGCAGATTGGCTAGAAACTATATCTAAAAGATTGGTCTATGGTTACCTCGGCCGTATTCCCTTTCTTTCAACTTTGGGGAACAACCTGAGTGATAACACAACTCATAAAGAAATATAAGCATTTTAGTCCTTCTCACAAATATGATTTTAGGATTAGAGAAATGCAACTTCTCAAAATTCAGTATGAAAAATACTAAAACAATGTTCCAGTCGTTCTATTGAGAAAAGTATGAAAGTACAATAGTGAGCTTTCGTAAACCTTTCTTCATAAAATTCAAGACATTGATTTCATCAACAAGCAAGCTTAAATAGCAAAAAAACAACTGAATGTATTGTGTAGAGCGTTGAGGGAATTTAAACAGATCCGTTCAATAACACTTAAAGGAAAACAATTTTTTGGTAAGAATTTTTGGATGTGATTTTCTGTCTTCATCGACTTTGTTTGTTCCATCAGATTATCTAGATGTTTGTCCGTCTCTTTGAACTGAACTACCACTTATCAGCACAAATGTCCTCTTTTTTCATGGACCTGAACACAGAAAACAGGAATCAGTGAGATAAAAATAAATGAGACTAATAAGCGAGTTTCATTAGAAACAAATCATGTTTTACAGGAAATTGGGATAAAAATGTAGAGTGTAATAAATCTCGAACACAAACATCATGGAGAGGAATGCAAATCGAGGTCTATGATAAGAGAGGTGGACTTTACAGTCTTTTTGCAAATCATAAAAAAAGCGATGATGAAAAGGGGAGGCTCAGAGGTTTTTTCGGATGGGGTTCAAAGTGGTAAGTAGTTTGTGAAGAGGGTAGTCCAAAATAACAAAGGAGTGACATGTAGATATAGGGATGGAGGGAAAAACCACTTTTTGGACTCCCTTCCCCTTTGAGAAACTTAAAATTGAGTGCAGGGGGGTCTGAAATCTTCACAGTTGTTGATCCAGGTAGATTAGACCTAATTCGTTTATTTTTACAAGAAAAGTAGGGCTTTTCGAATTATCGCAATCGGTGTTCAGAGCGGAGGCAAAGGAACAAGTAGGACTATGAAATTTGTGAAGGAATCAGACACAAAATGTTATAGATAACTTTTAACTTATGTGTTAGATCTAATATTTACATCAAAATTCAAATTGCAGTCACAAATTGGCTAAGGTGAAGGATTGTTATAAACTGTGTCCCTTTAAAACTTGTGATTGCGAAGTCCCGGGGTGATGTGGTAGTGTTGTCACGAATGATTTCATGATGATGTGATGATGTGACATGGAAGATGACGTGGAGTATGACGTCATGGATGACATGTATCATATCACAATCGCAATTGGTTAAAACATAGGAAGAAGGAAGCAATGACCCTTTGTTATTTGCAATAGCCGCAGACATGGGGGAAAATTTATGAATTAACATGTAAAATCCTATCGGGTCCTAGGCTTATATCACAATCACAATCGGTGATGCATAGAAGATTAAAACCTTTAGATTTTTTGTGATCGCACGTGTTAGCGCTTGAAATTTCACCTCAGCCTGAGAAAGGTAAACCTCAAGGCAACATCAAACCACTTAGCCTCGTAGCTAGCCCTACGGGGCAGGAGAGGGCTCTCTCCAGTCTATCTCGATAAAGATCTTCAATGGGAGAGATAACCAATAGGGTAACACTGATTTTAGGCTAGTAAACTGATCAAAAGGGTTGATTTGGGATTTTTAGGATTTTTGGTGGAAAATTGGGGAAATGGCAATTTTAGGTGCGGGGATTGGACACAGTTTTCGCAGGGGGTTCTTTGGGGCGAGGTAGGAAACAGTATTGATGCCTTTAATAGAGATGGATGGATGAGAATGACTGGTGAGGAGTTAAGGAGAGCAAGCAATAACCTTGAATTCCCCTTAAACAGTTGAAAACATTGATATTAAGCAAACTTAAAAGCAGAGCATGACAGTCATGAATTCTACTTTAACACTTCATTTGCCTAATTTGCAGAAGGAAAAGTAAGGAAATGATTCACATAACACACTTACAAGTACAAAGAGAAACACACCATCAATACATGTGACCACAAGAATCCCAAAAAGGACTGCAAAACCCTGGTCTTCCTTTGCCAAAAATTGCAGAGATACTGTGAATAATACAATAAGAGCTTCTCCCTCAAGAGTCCAACCATCCAACCTCTGAAAATGACTAAGAAAATACATAATATAGGCAAGCTAACACCTTTCCTTGCCTCTAGGGGTCGAGCTCACTATCCTAGGAGCTGTTTCAACCAATTCTAAACTAAGCACTGAAAACTAGGTAGTCAAAACAACTTGCCTCTATAAGCTAGGAAACCAATTCATTCATTTAATTTTCACCTATCTCATGAATGAATCTTCTAGAAGAGATACATAAGTGTAAAAGTGTCATAAAATTACATCATTTACAACAAGGAGGATAAAAATCAACTCCAAAAAGTCAAACATAGTCAAAACTGCGTTTTGCTGAGCTGTAGGCTGAAATCCTGAGCAATTTACCTGATGGGTCGCGCGCCTTTGAGAGCACTTTTGGGGCACTTCTAGGTGTCCAAATGGGGCAAGCGTAGGCTTGTTGGAAAGGTCTGGATGTCTACTTTCCAACCCAGGTGGAATTTCTGAATTTGGTAGTCATTTACCCCTCCAAAATTGCAATCTCCCAAGACTGCTTTCTGTGTGTCAAAAATGTGGCAGAAAGTCATTTTTAGCTTGTTTTTTGACTTTCCGGAGGCCCAAAACTTCATAAAATCTCTTGGAAATGGGTGAGCATGTGTAACTTTTCATGAAAAATCCAGAAATGTTGAATTTTCCCGGAACAGAGTAGCCAAATGAAAGGGTCGCGCGGGGGGTGAGACCCGTTGAGGGGACAAAACCTGTTTTTTGCCTGAAAAAAACAAAAAATGACCCAAAATGCTCAAAATTTCTTGGAATTTGTGCTGGGGCTGAGCTATTTAGTGCCATGCTCCTTCAAGGAAGCCTTGGCCAAGATGTGGAGGGGGCCGGACCTTTTTCTTCGTTTTTGTGCTTTTGCCAACCGCCTTTGGAGCACTTTCATCTTCGCCTTGCACACGTGTATCCGTGCCCAATAATGATTCTTCATGTTCCTGAGCAAGTTCTTATCTTGGTTGGCCTTAGCCAGCAACCTCTCCAAATGAGCATTGACCCAGAGAAGCATAGCCTCTCGCTCAAAAATCTGCTGTTTCAACTGTTCGAGATGCTGTTTCAAGGGGACAAATAGCACAAGGGAAATGTTAGGGAAGGGAGACTTTGAAGGGAAATTGGGAAAAACATATGAAATAGGGAGTAAAGGGAAGGAATCATGATATATACCCCATCACATATTTATGATTTTCAAAGGTTTTATGAGAGGTAGGGTTTAGGTTTAGTTTCTTGATTTTTAGGGATAGGGGTAAGGTTTAGGGCTTTTGGTATTTTTTGGTAGGGAGAATGAGTAAAATGATGAGGGAGGTGGAAATAGGATGTAGGGAAAAAGTGGGGGTGAAAAGGATAACCTTGAAAACAACAAGACAAACCCTAGCTCAACCAACACTTTGACCTTCTTGAGCAAATATGCATTGGATTCATTATTTCAAAATAATGGCTTTAAACAACATTCTCATGCTTTTCAAGCTTTGGCAAACAATGTATTTTCATAAGGAGAGGCCTACCTGCAACCTTGAAGCAATCCGGGGTTATTTAGCAGCTTACTGGCGAAATTTGGCGGAGGAATTCCCAACGGGTCACGTGCACTACCCAACGGGTCGCGCGCCTTCAACGGGTCGCGCCCGTGTAAAGTTTACACTGCTGGAGGTGCCCTGACGGGTCGCGCGTCTTCAACGGGTCGCGCACCGGTCTCGACGGGTCGCGCACTTTTGTAGGAGGATTTTGGAGGCCTTCCTGGTGTCAGAATCAGGCGCAGGATAGCTTGTTGGAAAGGTCTTTGATTCTATTTTCCAACCCAACCAGAATTTTTCAATTTTGAGTTCATTTGACCTATCAAAAGTCAAATATCCCAAGACTGGTCAAAAAGTGCCAAATGAGGCTGCCTCAAGGAAGAGTGCTGTTGCAGTCAACTTTTGGATGCCTTCCTCAACCCCAAATTTAGCTCATGATAGCTCATTGGAAAGATATTTGTGTCTAGTTATCATTTTACCCATCAAAGAAATCATTTGGCCAACTAAGATAGGAGAAAACTTGATTTTCCCAAGGTCACTTTAGAGGTGTATTTGATTCTCCTGAGGCAACGGTTTTCTTGACATTTCTCTCAAACCATGACACCTGTGCAAAAATTGAAGGAGGCGTTTCTTCTTTGGCATGTTTTGGACAAAAAACTCTCTCAGTTTTCCAAAATTCATCTTTTATTTCTCTGGAACATCATTTGAGTGCGACTTGTCCCGATGTGTGAAACAAGGAATTTTGTCGAAATGGAGCGAAATGAAGGGGATAGGGGGCTTCTAAATTCTTGGGGAAATTTTTGGGAGTGGGAAGGGATGTTAGGAAGCAGGGGAAAGTGAAATCGCAGAGATTGAGCGAGGGGAAGGAGTCCAAAAGAGCAAAACATAGGCCAAACCTAGAAAATTGCCACGTTGTAGCTAGAAACTAGGGTTTGTGCAAAAATGAGGAATTTGGGGGATCTAAGGGATAGGAAGCATTTGATAGGGTATTTTAAGGATAGGGGAAGGTGTATGAACATCTGGATACAATTTTTGCCGATGACTTAACCGTCCAAGAGAAATTGGTTTTCAAAACCCTAGGAGAGGGAAATGACCTTGCCAAGGCACAACTGAAGCATGAACAAGGTGTAACATGACCCAATGGAACCTAATATGATGATGAAAACCCTCTGAATGATGATACACTCAGCTGAATGATGACATGGACTGACATTTGGGCAACTTTGAACGGAGTGAAAACAAACCCTAGACCTAATGCCTAGTGACTAAATTTTGCTTGAAGACTTATTGAAATGACAAAATTTGACCTTGTCACTTCAAAATCACTTTGTAAGAGCACATTTGATCACTGGAGGAAGGCTGGAAAGACTGACACTAATAGCACGGATGCAGGAATTTTATTCAATGGATTTAAATTTGTGGTCAAGTCGAGTTTGAATATCGCGTATCGGGATATTCAAATCGTAATCGATGTTAGCGGAGGGTCTTTACCTTATGAAACTTTTTATTATGTTGATGTGCGATGCGGGATATGGTGGAATTATAAAAATTTTAACCTTCGGGAATTTGAAAACTCCGATTCATTTTAATTTTTTAATTAAATAACCCATTTTAATACTTAAGGCTTTTAAATCCTAAGTATAGTTTTGGTCTCAAGGGCTATTAAATTTTTTTATTTTTTATTTTTTATGGAAATGATTTCGATAATCAAGGTCTAATACTTGGATGTTTGGAGCAAGAAGGAAAATGAAGGGTCGAAAAGCACAAGAGGACATCGGGATCAACAACTACAATGGGTTTTTCTTGGAGGTACCGAGTTTCATGTATTATTTACTTTCTAGTTTTGGCATGCATGGAATATGCATGTGGTTTCTTAGTTATGATTTGTCATTGGCATGGAGGATTTCCTAGATTGACAGTGGTTTTTCCTACCCTTTCACTTTCCTAGATATCCATGGTGTGTTGGGATTTGCTTTTGCTTTCTCATTGGTTCTCATGTTCCTTTGGCTATGGTTTGTGTTATCAGTTCCTGGAACCTTGGTTCGATAAATGGTCTAGAGCCCTGTAATAGCTTAGGTTGAGTTACTAGTCCTGGATCCTTGGTTGGACAAACTCTTTGGAGCCCTTGGTGGGTTGAGTTACTAGTGCTGGAGCCTTGGTTGGACAAATTCTTTGGAGCAGGGTGGCAACTGTGGGTTGAGTTACTAGTCCTGAAGCCTTGGTTGGACAAATGCTTTGGATCTCGACAGTAACCATGGCTTGAGTTACTAGTCCTGGAGCCTTGGTTGGACTAAATGATTTGGATCCTTAGACAACTTGGATAGAGACCAATATGGTGATGGTTAGTGATGTCCAACCGTGAGGTGGAATCATTGGCTAAGGGTTGAAGTGGTTGGCCTCTGGAAGCCCTCGTTTGGTTTTGTTGGATGTGTTCCATGAGATCCCACATTCATGTTTGGAATATGGAAT
Source organism: Pinus tabuliformis (assembly GCA_031772625.1). NCBI lineage: Eukaryota > Viridiplantae > Streptophyta > Pinopsida > Pinales > Pinaceae > Pinus > Pinus tabuliformis. Next base: position 1,528,130,212 of record CM062820.1, on the reverse strand, counting down.
AGGGTTAACTATCTGAAAGATAGATTCTGTTTAGCTTAGTCTATGGTTGAGTGGTTCGTGGAAGTCCCATACCTAGTCAGCCTATGCATTCATTAATAACAACTCCTTCTCGTTAGTCTTTTATGTGTAAATATATTGGTTCATATGTGATTTTTATTGTTGTTATATCCTTGATATTTCGGTTCGTTCTATGTTGGTTATGAGCATGTTTTATGTCAATGATGTTGTATGGCTCTCATCATGTTTCAATTTTTAAATGAATGAACAATGAATATGAGACCTAATAGATGATAATGCAGCTAATGTGATAAGACATCAATGCTTCTTTGCGATTCTGAGATAAGTATGAGACCCATATTCTCAAATATGTTGTTATGACCTATAGATTTCATATTTGTGACATGTTTGACAAAATGTCTGTCATGGCTAGTAGGGGTCCAGTTAAGTATTTTTTCAATTATTTGCAGTTGTATCATTTTTTTTCCAGAGAAAAAAGCGTAATTTTGATTAATAAATAACAAAATTACATGTTGTACTGGCTAGAAACAACATCATCAAGCTAGATACCAAATGATAGGCTAGAGATAAGCAGAAGAAACAAGATAAAAATACATGGTGGGGGAAGCTAAGATTTCTGCCCCTTCTTTTTCTCTACCCTACGCCATTCCCCTTGGGATGGTGTCAAAGAGACAAGAGCAAGATGGTTTCCTGCCTCAAATTTGGCATTGTCCTTATCAGAGTCTAAGTTATCTGATGTGTGGAAGCACTTATTCCCACTGATGTCCCCCTCGTCAGGGATCAAGTCGGCCTACACCCTATGGTTCTTGGCATCTGATTAGTCTTGTGGAGATTCCCTTTGTGTGATACGTTCCATTGGATTCTGACTTTCGTCTTGTGGGGATGGTTCATCCAGAGCTTCATCCTCCTCCTCTTCAATTTCAGGAGGGGGGTATTGCCAACCTTTGGGTTTCTTCCCTAGATTCTTTTTCCTTCTGGTGTCCATTTTGGCTTCTAGGAACATGTTGTGTAAATGCCCCGTTTGTCTACAATTCCTGCATCTAAAAGTTGTGTTCTCATAATCCAAGTTCTGTGTCCAAATTCGCTTATTGTGAATTAATCAGATGCTGTCCGGAAGTCCTTTGCTGAGGTCTACCTCTACACATATGTGTGCGTAGGTGAAAATCCTCTCCTCTATTCTTTGGGAGTCCTTTTTTATAAACTTTCCAAGGTTGTTGCCAATACCAGCCAGAAATCTATCCTCCTAGAAATGAAGGGGAAGGTTGTGCATTTGGACCCAGAGTAGAATTTTAAAAATGACCATGGTTTTTGCGTCTAATTTGGGGAACCAGGGAGTGGTAAACAGGCCGGTTGAACCCTAGAACCATGGTCCTTCCTGCAGAATTTTGTCTCTAACTTCAGGGGATGGGAATTTTACAACAGAGAACCCTTTGGAGCAGAGGTGGATATCGCATTCTAATGACCAGTTTGTTAAAATCCAATGGAAGAGCTCTACTCGTTTTGGCCAGAAACAGTTAAATCGACAAATAATTGCTAGAGATTCAAGGGAGGTGCATTGTTCATCAGATTCTGGCAAATCAATATTTAATTCTGGGTTGTAATTCAGCTGCTCCACTATATAGGGGTTTGGAGTGTTTCCTACATGTTTGGATGGTTCAGGGGCTTTCTTTTTCCCCTGTAGAATTTTCTTGAATGAGAGACCCTCATGTGCTTGCTTCTGTTTTGATCCTAAACCTAACTGTTTACTGCCTCCCAGCCCTATTCTACCCTTGAATGTAGCCCCCCCCCCACCCCCCCGACGCATTCTCAGGTTTAGAATGATGGTGGAATCAACATGAATATGATACAACGTCAAGGGCTGTTGGTCCTATAGTATTTTTCCTTCAAAAATCAAGCTTTGTGAATGGCCAGGGTATCTGAATTTCGACATGATGTGTTGTTTCAGATCTAGAACTGTGTTTGTGTTTTTGACCTAGAGTATGCCTAAAACCCCATCTATAGTTTTAAAAAAAAATTGAAAACAGAGTGGGCTTACCTGGTTCACAGGTCCCGACTAATCCTTCAGGTGCAAGGAGGTAGCTTCACCTTTAATGGCAGAGACTATCCACAGGAGGGTGAGGGTCGATCTTCACCAACAGTTGGACCGAATAGAGTGTCGTAGGCCTACTTGAGCAGAGGTATGCCAAAAACCCTTCTTCTTGACAAAATCTATCCTGTAGCTTCTTGGGAAGCCTGCAATGGTTCAGTCCCCCAGCCGCCGTAGAGAACTCAGGAGCGTTAACCTTTTGGAGGGCGAAAGGAGCGCTAAATTGACCCTGTGGCCACCACAAAACCCCTTATAGCTGGCCTCAGGCAAGAGAGGGCCGAGCCTATCTGTTTGTGTAATCGATAAGTAGAACCCCATAAAAGTCTGTCTCCTATGTTCAAAGCTGCCCGTCTCCTGTGTTCGAAGCTGCCCTGTTTTTTATGTCTTCCATAGTCACCAGGGAGCCAGAACCATTTGGGTCAACGAGCGACTGCATGGGGATGACTTGGGGGGGCAGTCCATAGGGAGCACACTAGGTAAGATGGGAGGAGTGGCCGCGCAGCCTAGCCCAGTCCTTCCTTCCTCACACAGGGGTTTGCGAGTTTGTTCTTTGGGCTCGCCAAGGAGAAAAAACTGGCTGCCAAAACCACAGTGCCGAAAGAAAGCTTTTGCTTACGCCCATTTAGCTTAATCGATCATGACTGAAATGTGTTAGTAGCTAATTTACCTGCAAGTGCATCCACTAACATGGATTTCCTAGATCCCGAAGGACCCGTCAGATCCATGAGGGTTTCGGGCTTTGCATATCCTCTCAAGCCTTGAAGAATAGTCTGAGTTTCACCGTTGCTAATAGAAACAATCATAGAGAGCTCCTGCCATGTGAGCCACACCGACACATTTCCAATATTCTTTGTATCAGTCAATTCCTTCCACAACGTTTGGTTGAGTGGACTCAGATCCCTAATGACATGGGTGCCCCCTCTATTTCTGCCACTTTCGATCTCCAAAACCCTCTTAGTATTCCCACTATCTGCCATTTTTATTTGCATGTGTATCATTGTTTTGATGTTACTTTTCATTTCTGGAAGTTTCATGAAGTTCTAGGTAGTGGCCTAAGACCTACCCTAAAAAAGTGGCACATAATTTGGGGTCTTAGGCTCTCAACTAGCTAGAAAGGACCTGAGTCACTTGCATGTACTTGTTGTGATAGTAAACATAGAAATTCTCTACAAATCTCGCTCTAAGACCATGTAGAAAATATGATGTAGATTAACTCGATAATGTAATATAAATCAAAGCAGAATACTATAACCTACTTCTACTATCAATTTGTGGGAGCTTAAAGATCGAGCTGAACACATATAACCATAAGAAGAAGAATGAATCGCACAATACACATGAAAATAATTTTGGGGAAAGCCTCAGCTAAAAACCCCACTATCTGTATTATCATATAAGGTGGAAATACATAGGAATTATACAGAGCCTTAGCTCTCATAGCTAGCCAGATCTCAGTACAATCGTCATAGATGCTCACAAGAAATCTTGGCTTCTCTCAAGCCTTCCTCTCTTCCCTCCAAGCTCCTATTTCCTTGCGTTGTTGCTAGTAAATGATCTTCCCTTCACCAAGTGGAAAACCAATCTACCACGCTGTCAGAACTGCACAATCCTCAAGGAATGATTCCTTGACTGCATGCATGAGTTTTCTTTATAAGGAAACACATGCAATTATAGTACATTTTCCTTGACTTTAATCTCAACTGGGTCTTTCTCAAAATAGACATGCATGAGTTTCTGATGAGGGAATCTTTAGTTAACTGGAGTAGCGCTAGTTGAGTGCATGCATGCATCAACTGATTGTTAACTCAACATTAGTTCCTCAACAGTTTGGAACTAATTTAATTGGACTTAACTCAGTAAACTAAGTTAACTAATTACAACTCAAATATAACTCAGTCTTATCTCCTTAATTTAAGGGATAACCCTTGCATGACTTCAGAAAGACTTCTAATTTGAATTTCTCCAACTAATTAATTTGAAACAAATTAATTAATTATTTCCAAGTAGTTGTTAAGACTAAATTCGATTGTAATTCACAATTTAATTCAAGGAGAAATTAAATTGGAATATTCTTGTTGCCACATTTCAACACTCCCTCTCAACAAGAAAGGGATTATCTGCCACCTTGATCCTATATCTATGGAACTCGAATTTACACTTTGACAATGCCTTTGTCAAAATGTCAGCATCTTGCTCCTCTGTCGAAATATACTGCAGGAACATGATCCTCCTCACTTGTGAAAAGCCTAGGGAAACAAAATCTTGTCTTATGCTTCTCCACACTACCATCAGCAGCTTGCTTTACCTTGAAAGCCAATGGGAACTCACAACTGACTTGTTATCCGGCCTCGAAGCCACATCCCAAACATTGTTACGAACTATGGAGTCATACTCCTCCACCATAGCATCAATCCAATCGGCTGCTGCACTATTTCCTCAAAGGAAGATGGCTCGGTCTCAACATATTCCCCAGAAAGGGCAATGTATCTAATGTATCTCTCAGGTGACTCCTTTGTCTGTGCTAAGAAGATGGTGCTCCCATATTCTCTTTCACATCCTTCAATAATTTGTCAGCTTCTCTTGCGCACTTCCATCCATCTCCAGAAGACTCTGCTTGAGTGGATGTCTCCACTCCTGGAATCTCTTCATGTGGCTCCTCCACATCATTCTGAGGCTCCTCCTCCTTAGGAACCAACAATTCCTCCATAGCCTGTAGTTGGAGCTCCCTCTCAAGGGAAATTTGTTATGGTCTTCTGCTCATAAAACTTGAGATCTTTGTGAACCACTATCCTCCGACTGGTAGGCAAGTACACCCGATAGTTGTGTGGTGTATCAGTGCACCCCACAAGTATCCCCAACTCTGTTATCAGCTCAAGCTTATTCCGTGCATCCTTTGTCACATGGCAATATACTGATGAGCCAAATATCCTGAAGTGAATCACATTTGGTCTCTTACCGGAGAAAGCTTCCTCTGGTGTATTCATCCCAAGTATGCGATGCAGGCTTCTATTATGCAAATAGACCACTGTGTTGCATTCCTTAGCCCATAAGTGAAGTGGTAGGGCTTGGTCATGTAGCATTGCCCGTGTTTCCCCTACAATAGTTATGTTCTTCCTCTTGCCCACCCCATTCTGCTATGGGTTATGAGGTGCCGTCAACTCTCGTTTAATTCCTTTCGCTGCACAAAAGTCCTTAAACTCTTGAGAGACATATTCTCCACCATTGTCACTTCTCAAGGCCTTAATCTTCTTCCCTGATTCTTTCTCAACCAAAGCTTTGAACTCACAAAACTTTGAGAAGGTTTGTTCCTTCTTTTGCATGAAATAAATCCAGCATTTACGAGAATAATCATCAATGACAATAACATAATAACTTTTCTTTGTTGTGGATGCTGTCAAGAATGGTACACACACATCAGTATGAACTCGCTCTAAGATAGCCTCTGCTCGACTTCCTTGATCATGAAAGGAAGACTTGGTGTACTTTCCTAAGGTACAACCTTTGCATGTGTCAACTTGCTCAAGTTTACCTTTGGGAAGTCCTGTAGATATCTGTTGCATTATCTTCAAAGCCCCATGATGCAATGGCCCAACCATCTGCGCCACAACTCGCGAATGTCTTGGCTTTGCACCAATTCTACTTTCGTACTCAATGCTGCACAATCATCTACCTCTAGTTTATAGAGATTCTTCACCCGAATCCTTATCCTCTTGGTCTGACCCGTGGCTATGTGTCTTAGGAAAACCTTTCCTTTACTGAATACAACATCGTAGCCTTTGTCATCCAACATCACAAATGATACCAAGTTCTTCTTCAGTCCAGGCACATACTTCACATCTGTCAAGGTGATAGGAGCTCCATGCTCCCTCTGAAAAGCAACCATGCCCACTCCTGAAACACTATACTTTTCGTCATCACCCATCTCTATGTGCATCTTGAGGTCTTTCTCCTCCAAGGCACTGAATAAACTTTTATCACCACTCATGTGGAATGAGGCTCCACTGTCAAGATACCAGACATAACCCATCATCGATGACACCATGCATGTGATGAGGGTAAAGTCCATTTCGAACTGAGAGGCTAATTCCTCACCTTTCGATCCTTCCAAGGATCCCTTCTTGGACTTCTTCGATGGGCATTTCGTTGCATACTGTCCCATCTCGTGACAATTAAATTATCTTACTTTAGACATGTCACCCTTCTTACCTCCATGAGAAGAATTTGATTTGGAATGGGAAGCCTTCCCCTTCCCTTTCCTTGCCTTACTTGCTAAGGCCAGATTTTATTCATCATCATCCTTGGATGAAGAACCATCTCGTGTGCTCCTCATAATCTCCTCCCGCATCAGATCCAACCATAGTCGTTCCCAATCCAACAGTTTCTCCCTTCCATTCATAGAGTCCTAGTAGCTATTCCAACTCTTTGGAAGGCCAAGGAGAGCGAGGCTCACCATATCATCATCAGCAGTAGTTATTCCCACACTGCCAAGCTCATCTCTACATGTGGTGAGCTTGTTAAGATATGTGGAAATAGTATCGCCCTTCCCCATCTTGATTCTTTGAAGCTTATCCTTGAGCGTCAATTTCCTCTAGTTGCTACTGTTCTGGTAGAGGTCCTTCAATGTCTTCCACATTGAAAATGGAGTATCCTTCCCATGGAGACTCGAGACAATATGGTCTCAAACTCCCTCAAGGATGATCTGTCTCGCCTTCACCACACACTTCTTCCACTCAGCCAACTCTTGTTACTTGGAGCTGGCTTTGGGATTTCTTGATCAATGAAATCCTTCAAGCCATTGTCTTCTAATACATCCTCCATTCTATATTTCCATGCTATGTAATTTGAGCTACCTTCCAAGGCATACTCAACTCTCAAGCCATAGAACGCCATTGGCCAACCTTGAAGTATGATATGAATTCGATTTGCACCTGCAACCCCGAACTTCAAAATACGAATTCTCTTCTCAATATACTATTCACAGCTTTGATACCATGTATAAATTCTCTACAAATCTTGCTCTGAGACCATGTAGAAAATCTGATGTAGGTTAACCCGATAATGCAATATAAATCAAAGGAGAATACTATAACCTACTTCTACTATCAATTTGAGGAAGCTTAAAGATCAAGTTGAACACATATAACCAGAAGAAGAAGAATCAATTGCACAATACACATGAAAAATAATTTTGGGGAAAGCCTTAGCTAAAAACCCCACTATCTATATTATCATACAAGGTGGAAATACATAGGCATTATACAAAGCCTTAGCTCTCACAACTAGCGAGCTCTTAGTACAATCCTCACAGATGGTCATAGGAAATCTTGGCTTCTCTCAAGCCATCCACTCTACCATCCAAGCTCCTATTTCCTTGTGTTGTTCCTAGTGGATGATCTTCCCTTCACCAAGTGGAAAACAAATCTACCACACTGTCAGAACTGCGCAATCCTCAAGGAATGATTCCTTGACTGCATGCATGAGTTTTCTTTATAAGAAAACACATGCAAATGATAGTACACTATCCTTGACTTTAATCTCAACTGGATCTTTCTCAGAATAGACATGCATGAGTTTCTGATGAGGGAATATTCAGTTAACTGGAGTAGCACTAGTTGAGTACATGCATGCATCAACTGATTGTTAACTCACCATTAGTTCCTCAAACAATTTGGAACTAATTTAACTGGACTTAACTTAGTAAACTGAGTTAACTAATTACAACTCAAATATAACTCAATCTTATCTCCTTAATTTAAGGGATAACTCTTACATGACTTAAGAAAGACTTCTAACTTGAATTTCTCCAACTAATTAATTTGAAACAAATTAATTAATTATTTCCAAGTAGCTGTTAAGACTAAATTCAATTTTAATTCACAATTTAATTCAAGGACAAATTAAATTGGAATATTCTTGTTTCCACATTTCAACAGTAAATGGAGGGCCCAAATCGCATGCATGCCCATGTCATAGGAGAAATGGAGGCTCTAGATTAGTAAGATATTGGGTTGCCTAAGGGGTTGGTCACCTAGAGTGGTAGATTAGCTCCTGGAGGTTTTGTAGTATGTGTAGAAGGTCAGGTTGGTTGTGTTTTTTGGGTTCCACTTCCTTAACAGTACATGGGGATTTGAATTAGATCATAGTAGCCTCTCCTCACATGTTTACCCCAAATGACTGGTTAACTTGGGTAAATGTGGGAGGAGGGTGTTATAATGTTCCTCATCTCGAATATAAAATTAGTCAATTATTTTATGCAAATGAACAATTGATGGTTGTATTCCAGAGAATAGATAAGTCAAGTGAACACAGATCATCTTCTGTCGAAGGTAAGACCAGGTCTAAGGACACTCGTATTGTGATAAATTCATCAAACCTAAAGGTCACCATATCATCTGAGTTAAAGGGACTTAGTATGAGAAAATAGTCAATTTTTTTGAAAAAGAAATGTAATACTTCTTTTATTGAGTTTGTTATTTTAATAAAAAGGATGCTATTGAATTTTAGATTATGTAACAACCCATTTTAGTCTTATTGTCATCTTATCTAAATTTAAGTATATTTTTTTCGCAACATATCTTCAATGATGGAAAGGAAGTTTTCTTGGACAATATGATTCAATATGCTTCTACTAAATGTGTGTTCACTTATAGCCTAGTATGGGATTTTGCCAATCATATGCCTTATGTTGATTTTCTCATGGGCCGAGAAGGATTGAACTTGATAAATTTCTTTTTATTTTTTGTAACCAAATGACTCAAAGACAATTTTATATTTAATTTTTATTGTAAGGCTAAGGGCCTTTTGGTTATATAAACTCGTGGATTCAATTGTAAAAGGGGATCCGAAATTCAATTATTACAACCCTGAATGGAAGGGCCATTGCAATAAAGTCATAATATGGATCACAAAAGAAAAAATTCAATTATTACAACCCTTCACGAAAGGGCCATTATGACAAAGTCATCATATGGATCATAGAATCCTAAAGTAAATTATTACAACCCTGCACAAAAGGGCCATTGTGATAAAGTCATAATGTAGATCACATAAGCCTAAATTCAATTATTACAACCTTGCACGGAAGGGCCATTGCGATAAAGTCATAGTATGGATCACAAAAGCCTAAATTCAATTATTACAACCCTTCATGGATGGGCCATTGCGATAAATTCATAATATGGATCACAAAATCCTAAATTCAATTATTACAACCCTGCATAGAAGGGCCATTGTGATAAAGTCATAATATGGATCACAAAAGCCTAAATTCAATTATTACAACCCTGCATGGAAGGGACATTGCGATAAAGAAATAATATGTAACGTAGAAGCCTAAATTCAATTATTATAACCCTACATGGAAGGGCCACCATGGTAAAGTCATAGTGTGGATCACAAAAGCCTAAATTCAATTATTACAACCCTGCACAAAAGGGCCATTGCAATAAAGTCATAATGTGGATCATAGAAGCCTAAATTCAATTATTACAACCATGCATTGAAGGTCCATTGCGATAAAGTCATAATATGGATCACAAAAGACTAAATTTAATTATTACAACCCTGCATGGAAGGGCCATTGCGATAAAGTCATAATATGGATCAAAGAAGACTAGGTTAAATTATTACAACCCTACACAGAAGGGACATTGCGATAAAGTCATAATATGGATCACGGAAGTGTAAATTCAATTATTACAACCCTACATGGAAGGGCCATTCTGATAAAGTCATAATATGGATCACATAAGCCTAAATTCAATTATTACAACCTTGCATGGAAGGGCCATTGTGGTAAAGTCATAATATGGATCCTAGAAGCCTAAATTCAATTATTATAACACTGCTCAGAAGGGCCATTGTGATAAAGTCATGATATGGATCACAGAAGCCTAAATTAAATTATTACAACCCTGCACAGAAGGGCCATTGTGATAAAGTTATAATATCGATCACAAAAGCATAAATTCAATTATTACAACCCTGAATGGAAGGGCCATTGTGATAAAGTCATAATATGGATCACAAAAGGCTAAATTCAATTATTACAACCTTGCATGGAAGGTCCATTGTGATAAAGTCATAATATGGATCAAATAAGACTAAATTCAATTATTACAGCCCTGCATGGAAGGGCCATTGTGATAAAGTCATAATATGTATCAAAGAAGCCTAAATTCAATTATTACAAACCTGCACAGAAGGGACATTGCAATAAAGTCATAATATGGATCACAGAAGCGTAAATTCAATTAGTACAACCCTGCACAAAAGGGCCATTGGGCTATCATAATATGGATCACATAAGCCTAAATTCAATTATTACAACCCTGCACGGAAGGGCCATTGTGATAAAGTCATAATATGGATCCTAGAAGCCTAAATTCAATTATTACAACCCTGCATGGAAGGGTGATTACTATAAAGTCATAATATGGATCACAAAAGCCTAAATTAAATTATTACAACCCTACATGGAAGGGCCAGAAAAAGTCGTAATATGATCACAAAAGCATAAATTGAATTATTACAACCTTGCATATAAGGGCCATTGCGATAAAGTCATAATATGGGTCACATAAGCCTAAATTCAATTATTACAACCCTGCATGGAAGGGCCATTGTGATAAAGTCATAATATGGATTAGAGTAGCCTAAATTCAATTATTACAACCTTGCATGGAAAGGGCATTGCGATAGTTATAATATGGATCACATAAGCCTAAATTCAATTATTACAAAGAAATGGTGTTGAATGTATGACTATAGAATATTTTTATTGTTATATATTGGATTGACTTGGTTCGATTCAGTTAATTCATTGCATATTTACATTTCACAGTGTCACTGATGTCTTCTTTATTTCTCTGTAATTTTATTTTTGACATTACTACATTTGGACAGATATTCCAACGACGGAATCCAATGGAATCGATAAAATTTAACAAAGTGTCAGAAGTTAAATGTATTTTTTCTTTTTTCTTTTAAATCTTGATGCCTATTGAATATCCAATATGATTTCTTTAAATCTCGGATATATGACGCAATATATTTTCTCATCGAATATCCAAAGTTTTTTCTGTAATCCATACTATCGTCGAATATCTGACGACAATCCTTTTACCATCGAATATTCGATGCTTTATCCAATATGAGAATGTGTTGTACAATATCTGATAAATGGAAATTAATCATTGCATAATGTTCAATTCCACCCTTAATGGATTTTTTCTGTTGACAACATTTAATATGAAGTTAAATGAGGTTCATTTATGTTGAGATTAACTAATTATAATAACCATAACATTAATATTATAATTATATATAGTATTATTAATATATATTATATATATATATATATATATATATATATATATATATATATATATATATATATATATATATATCGAGATCGAGAGAGAGAGAGAGAGAGAGACTTGAACATCATATAACTTTGACATAGTTGCTATATATGAGTTGTGGTTGTTTTGAAAGGTTATAGGCTTATTTTGAGGTTAATTTTTGAACAAAATAATCACTAAAAGTTTGGTGACAAAAATGTCACATAACATTCCTCAAGGAGGCCAAGGATACGTGAGATCAAATTGGGTGCTTTTGAGGATTGAAATGTTATTGTCCTTGTAGAAATTGCAAGGGCTTAAGGCCAAGGATAATTCTAATAAAATCAGCTAAAAAACATTGTCGAGACTATGGACACGTTGAAGGCGGACATGAATATCATCTATTAGTAAGTTATTCATTATATGTATTTGTATTGTAGATTGTTTTTTTGTAAATGTTTGTATGTATATTGTATTTTAGATTGTATGTATTTGTATTATAAATTGTATTGTCTTTCTATTGTAAATGTATTTTAGAATATTCTTTTGGAGGTATTTGACTTATGTTGTCATATAGATGTGGACTAGAAATATTATTTGATTATTTTCATTAGGGTCGATTAATGGGTTATGTCAAGTTAGGGGTTAATTACTTTATGGGCTCAGAGATAAGGGGTTATTGTTTAAGGGTTTAGGGGCTAGGAGTTAAGGGCTTAGGGGTTAGGGGTTTAAGGTATTAGGGGAATGGAGTTAAGGTGTTAGGGGGTTTATGTATGTTTAGGAGGTTAACTAGGAAGTAAAGGATTTAGAGGTTAATTATTGGTCATATGAGCTTTCAACTTCACGTGGTTGGACTTGTTTAGTAGAGAATATAGTATTCTTGAAATGGAGAGAAGCTCGTTTATGTTTATACCATCATCTTCAAATTAAAATTTGGTTCGTTAAGTAGACGTACCAGGAAAGTTGAGTGATGGGTGAACCAGGTGACACAACATTTGGGAAGATGTGAAAACTAAGGTAAGCCCATGACTGGCCATGAACTGAGTTCCCACCAAGGGATCTCATAATGATTTTTAGAAAATTGACTAAATTAATGTTTATGTGTTAAAATTTGGTTTATAATTGATTGATTATACAACACAGTACTAAAAAATAATAATATTTTGTTATCATTGATGAGCTAACATTCGCACCCTAGGCATGTCCGCATGAAGGCGGGGCACTCGAGTGCCCATGGGGCGTCGCTTACTAGGCACACCAGGAAGCCAGTGCGACAAGTTGGTGGGTCGATCTGACTTGGCAAGGGGCACCTGCAGAAAAGAAGTAAGGTCGGCCCATGACTTCCCATGAACATAGTTCCCACCAAGGTGTCTCATAATGATTTTTAGAAAATTGACTAAATTAATGTTTAGGTGCTAAAATCAAGTTTCCAATTGATTGATTATGCAACATGGTACTAAGAAATGATAATATTTTTTTATCATTGATGAGCTAATGATTTGTGTTGACTAATTTTCATGGCAAGGTGAACACCAACACCCTGGGTGTGCCTGCACAAAGCCACAGGGGATTCACTCAATGAACCTCTAACATATCATGTGTGTTCTTGGCATACTAAACAATACCTCTAATTTGAATACATATTGTAAAATATCTCTAAAAATCACATTATTTAACCCCCTACCAATACGAACCTAATACACCTTCCCAATTTAAAAAGCCCCTACTTTCACTTTTTTTATAACCCTTTATATGTTTTCATTAACTTTGAGCTCCATTTCTTATACCTACTAATATAAAAACCCTTTACCCCTTAATATATGCTCAATATATTATGTCATATTTTCATCAATATGTATCCCCCAATATGAATGCATGTGGTATGGTATTTCTCCCCTAGTGAATCCCCCATGCACGAAGGTGGGGTGTCCGGACACCCATGGGGATGTCACGTGTTGTGCACCCTAGGCTGCTCATATGGAAGGGGCACCCATGAGACAAGTTGTTGGGTCGACCCGACTTGGAAAGGGGTGCCCGCACAAAAGAAGTAAGGTCAGCCCATGATTGCCCATGAACAAAGTTCCCACCAGGGGGTCTCATAATGACTTTCAGAAAATTGACTAAATTAATGTTTATGTGTTAAAAGTTGATTTATAATTGATTTATTATGTAGCATGGTACTAACGAATGAAAATATTTTTTTGTCATGGATGAGCTAATGATTTTTTTGACTAATTTGCATGATAGGGCGACCACCCACACCTTGGGTGTGCCAGCACGAAGGTGGGGTGCCCGAGCGTCCATGGGGTGTCACATGTTGGGCATACTAGGGCACCTGTGCTGTGATTTGATGGGTCAATCCAACTTGGCAAGGGGAACCCACACAAAAGAAGTAAGGCCCACCCATGACTACCAATGAATAAAGTTACCACAAGGGGATCTCATAATGATTTTTAGAAAATTGACTAGATTAATGTTTTGGTGTTAAAAGACAGTTTATAATTGATATATTATGCAACATGGTACAAACAAATGATTATATTTTTTTGTCATTTATGAGATAATGATTTGTGTTGACTGATATATTTTTTGCTCTACTGCCATGATGTGTCACCATTATTCTCATCACCATCATCATCATTTGAAATTTTTATCAGTTAATTGTACAATTTATTGTTTTTCACTATTTATTCTTTGCAAGTTTTAGTGAATCAATTTTCATAGGGTTGTAGAAGTCTCTTGAGCTAGTCGTGATGTGACTTGATAATGAGACCAACATTGAAATTTTTTCATTTTGTGCTCGTATGCACTGAAATTTGACATGGTTATGGTAGAAGCATGCATTGACGATATAAGAGTGTTTTGAGACTCAAATTCGACTCACAAAAATAATTCAATAATCAAAGGACAACCAAATTCTTGAATTGTATGTAATTACTCAAGAAATGTATTATAAACCCATTGAAAAATGTATAAAAGGACTTTTGGAAAAGCATATAATTTATAATTAATGACTTTTGGAAATTCATTAAGGTAGAAACAGTTTCTTCAACAATTTTGGAATGCTATGAACATAAGTATAATCAAAATGGTACTTATAATTAACAAATTAAAACAATCTAGTTCTTAATAGGATTTACTTGCGTGGTTGGGAGGCATGATTGTTATCATCCCCACTTATGTTTAATTATTTCAAGTGACATGTTGAGTCAATAAAATCACCTGGGGGCGCCCATGTGACGAGTTGGTGGGTCGACTTGACTTAGCAAGGGGCCACTACAAGAAAAATACGTTATGGCAGATGTTTTTGCGGAGGCCCCTATAAAAATAGCCCAAAAATTTGTTTGTAGCAAAAGTCACTAGCGGAAGTGGGTAGGCAAATGTTTTAGTGAATGTTTCTTTGACGCTGCATCTAAATTATTCAAATGCACTGGTGCTTTATTATCCATACACACAATATTGTTGTGTATAACATGGTATGGTGTGTCATACTTATGTGTGCATCGTTACCGATGCATTTATAGTTGAAAGTGCAATGGCACCAGTGCATGATTGTGTTTTGAGTGCACTAGTAATTTTATTTTTATTTTATTAATTGAAAGTTATGTTTCCATAATTATAAATACATGTTTCATCTAATAAAAAAAAATTGTATTTTATGTACGAGGCTGATGTGTTTTATATGTCAATCATGTATCAAAGAAATCAGCAAGGGAGTAGCAACAGGAGCAGGAACAGTAGGCAGAACCATACAATATGGTCTGACCATGGCAAGCGAGAGAGAGGGAGGGGGATTTATACCCTTACTCTAGTGACTCAAGCGCTCTTGAGGAATATAGGCCTCCTCAAGTAATATGAAGAGGGTACGACCCTGAAGGTGCACTTTGCCTTATTGGTGCTTCTTATCCACCGATGAAATGTCTAGCAGTAGGCTTTCTGTGTCGGTCCTAACTTCTGGTATAGGCCCACTGAGGAGGACATATACTTTATAACTAGCCTATCTAGGAGAGGGGAGGATTTTCCCTAGTTTCATGATGTTCCCCATGGTGTTGCAACTAAGAGTTAGCTTTCACACACTTAGAGATATGTCGAGCCCCATGTGATTCGTCCATCATATGTTCACGTTCGTGGTGGACAGCTGTGGATTACCTATTTTGCTAAAGAGGAGGCTAGGTGGCTCAAATTATTATTCAACACCATTGTACGTTCTTGTGGTGATGGGTGATGCATAAGTTGCCCTATTTTATATTATTTTTATTCTTTGATTTAGGGGCCACGACATTGCATCAAATGGTTTGCCATTTTTTTTAGGTATTTTTCCACGGCTTTAGATAGATGTCGTGCAATGTCGGGATAGGTGAGGGAGACATTACCTTTTGCTTTCAAGTTTCTTATTTTATTTTTTGAGACATTTCCATAAAATAGGCCTAAATTTGATTGTCACCCTCCTAGGCTTATCACTAAGGCCCAGATACACATGTGGGGGGGAGATGATGCCCAAGAGGGGCATCCCAATGTTTTTTAGCCAGGATTTTGGATGAGACACTAGCGCTATTGGTCAGTGTGGATGACCATGTGTTTGTCATGTTGGGGTATACGTACATGGGGCTTGATTGGAGAGGGTTTTCCAACATCTTCTTCACAACGATTGAGACTCCAGATGATAGAGGTAATATTAATGTTTTGTTTGAATTAATCTAGCTTCATTTTCTTGTTCTAATGAATTAGAATAAAATTTATTCTAGCACATTATTTAACTTCTTTTATTAATTGTTTAATTATTTTTGTGTGCTACATATTTTGTAGACATCAGCTCATATGATGGGGACATGTCTCCTCCCCAATTGTCGGATGGAGGAGATGAGGAGATGGGCGAGGCCCAAGAGGGTGAGACACATCCTCAGGAAGGTGTGGGCATCTAGGGGTGGAGGATAGCTATGTGATTTTGGATGGATTACTGTGATAGATTGGCTAGAGTTCTGGAAGAGAAGGGGCAAGAGCCTTTCAGCCTCCAAAGAGAGGGAGACTATTGAGCCTGATCGATCCTCTGTAGTGTCCCTTCTTGGTGAGATAGCTTTGATGAAACTTAGAGAGGGTGGTTTTGATATAAAGATATAATATTATGTGTGAGAAACTTATGTACATGCTTATATGCTATAGACCTGGTTTGGGTCACCTAGTTGTTGTGTTCTTAGGATAATATCTATGGTTGTGTGTAGAAGAATTGAATTTGGTTAAGAACATATTATCGATGTTTTCTCTTTTGGTATCTTAGTTTGGAAATATGTGTATGACATGGATGTTGATTCAGGATTAAGACACATAGATCCATGGATGATCATGGTTATGTGGAACATATGGTTAATTATGATTTATGGATGATACATGATTTATATGATTATATATGTTTAATCTTGTAATGAGCAAGACGTGGCAGGTACATAATTATTTACAAACAAGGATGCTCAAATTATAAATGACTGTGGAAGTCATGATACATGATTTTTATGATTTTATATGCTTAATATTGTATTGAGAAGGATGTGATATGGAACATGGTTATTTTCAAACAAATATGTTCAAATTTTAAATGGTCGTGGAAGTCATTTCTCTAGAACCAAAATGGTTGTGGAAGTAATGCACAATCCTTGGTAAAATTTAAGTGAATAAGTTAATTATGAAAATCATTGATTTATTTGATCTATGAGATTTTGATGTGTGCAAGTCTTGGAGCAAGGCCTTACCAATGAACCATCAGATGGGTATGAGCTCATAATCAGTATCTTAAGGTGAAGCGTGGAGATTCAAAGCAGAGTAGATGAGAAGCCATGGAACTTAGGGCGCGAAGTCCTAAATCCATGAAAGATAAAGACGTGGAGTCTTGTATATATAATAAAATGTTTAGGGCATAAAGTCGTGAATATTTAAAAAGATCAAGGTGTGGCATCTTGAATCTTTAGAGTAGATCAGAGTGCAGAGTCATCAATCTACTAAGGCACGAAGATGCATGCTATAAGTTTATGAAATCCCTATTCTTCGGAAGAAAATACTACTCATGGGAAGCTCGGGGATGAATTTCCTTAATAAAACCTCTTTCTAACAATCCTAGAGTGACTTTCTAAAAATAGAAAGTCATGTCTAGCATCTCAATCATGACTTTCCAAAAATAGTAAATCACCTTACATAAATTGGAAATCAAGTATAGTTGAAGGAATATCACTTAACTTATCATTAATTAATCCTAATTGTTCAATCTCGAATTAATCCTCAATATTATTAATATTATTATTATCTTTTATGAGACTATGGTATTATTATTAAAAGAGAATTACAAGTCACCTTCATCTCCTCAATCACTTCACACCTCTCTCCTTGATGACTCTCATGGCTCTATGTAAATATCTCTATTTTAATAATACATTGCACTCTATTTTATGCACTCATCAAAGAATGAAATATTCCTCTTCAACTCATTAAATACATGTCATAAAAGATTCCTCTTATGCTGTCTTTAATGCATAAGTTACACTATCCTTAACTAAGGCATGCATACCTCTCCTTAATGGCATGAGTTACACTCCTCTAAATGGAATACAATGAATGCATATTACTCCTCCTTTATGAAAAGAATTTTTTGCTCCTCCTATATATGTGTCTCATGTATTCTCACTTAGGGGGAGGGAGGTGCATTGTGATACCAGGAATTGGAGAGATTTGAAAAATATTATGAGAGAGAGACTTGGAGAGTAGCCAATTTCTTTAAAAATTATTTTGAAATTCGTAATCTAAATTACTATGTAGCTCTACTTGGTGGAGAAGTTCTCCCTCAGCTTGCCTTGGATATCTCTCTACTGCTATATTTTGGTATTGTTTGTGAGCTCTTATAGCTCGGGGGTTCCAGGGGGAGAAGTTCTCCCCGGATATGGTTGGGAGGAAAACCGAGTGGTTCAAAATGAGTTGGTATGGATATTGGAGCAGGAGCAAAATCTCATTGGAGTTGGAGTAGATTCCCATCTTTTTGGAATTGTATAAATACACTGTCAGGTATGTTCATAAGAATTCTTGAAATTTTAGTTTATTATTAATTTAAAAGTGTTGTAGAACTTTAAAATTCATTGGGAATTGCTACTTGTGAATGTTTATTAGATATTTACAGATTTGTTTATGAGCTAACCAATAATGAATGGAAGTTGTAGTTGAGAATGTACATGCAGGGGGGTTAAAACAATAATGTGTTGCCAAAGTTTTAAGTTCTTTTTATAATGAATTTTTTTCCATTGCAGGTTGCCATGAGTTGACTACAATACCATATTATCATAAATTTGAGTTTTTTTCTCCATGTACAGTTATAGATGAAGTTTTCACACTAAGTGTTTGACAAAGAGATAAATTAGATAGTAGGAATGTTTTTGTTGTTTCTGTTTTAACAATCGTATCTCTAGAACGTTCTGTTACTTTTCTGCTCAACATCAAGGGGTATCCATGCCTATTGGCCATTTAACCCCCCATTTGATTCCAAAAAAGTACTTTGCAGAACCCATATCGAAAATCTGGGCGATTTTATAGATTGTTGTTGTCAATTATATGTGTTTGTTTTTGAGTTTTTGATGAAAAACTAAGATTGTTTAGTCCCTGTTTTAAGATGCCAACATTTGAAGTTTCAATTTCTGAATTTTTTGAGTTGAATAGGTTGAAGAAGTATCTCAAATTCATTGTTGCCAAGTTTTTGGAAAAATGCCTCAATGGTTGTAGATTGCATGCTTGCAAAGTGTTTTTCAAAGTGCCTCGATGGTTGTAGACTACATGTTTGCAAAGTGTTTGTCAAAAGACATGAATGGATGTACTTTTCACGCATATAAACTATTAGAGTAAAAGTCCTACTTACCATCATGCAAAGTGTTTGTCAAAAGACATGAATGGTTGTAGTTTTTGTGAATATAAATTGTTAGAGTAAAAGTCCTACTTACCATAGTTTTTATGTACTAGAAATTTATGAATAGACTATTTGATGGATGTAGGTTCTTATGTCTACAATTTTTTGGTATGAACGTGAAAATTAATTTAATAATTTTTTGAAGTGTGAATAGAGAATAGGATTGTTGTTACTTTTATTATCTAAATCTTTCATAAAAAAAAGGGGGGTTGTTGGAAACAATTTTATAGTGACTTTCTATAGGATTTTGTGCAAGTGAGCATAATAAGTTTTGTTTGAGATACATGTGTTCATGGGTGCATTCTTGTGCTTCAATGACTATAGAAAACAATTACTTGTGCCCAATTTATGTAGTTTCATTGTTTTACATGACACTTTTTGAAGAATAACATGCTTCTGAATTAGTAACCGTAGTTGCTTTTGTTTTAACATTCATTATATAATTCTCATGATTGCAGGATTTCCTTAATAATTGGGATTGGGAATTTTAATTAATGAATTTGGAAATGTTGTTGGGTCAATATATTCTGTGATTCTATTTCATAAGCATATCATATTTATTAGATTTATTGATGAAGAGAGACATATTCTTCCCTCAGTTACCTTGCTATAGGTAGGTTAATAGTCATAAACTTATATGTGATTTTTGTAAAAGAAGTATAATACTTTTGTGGTTATGATATCAAGAGTCAATAAATGAAGCTTATTTAGCATAATCTAGGAAATCAAATAGGTTGATCTAGCTTAATGTTTGCACATGGAATTATGGTAGAATCTATTTCCACTCTTACTTAGAGCTCATGTGTAAGTATGAAAAGAGCACATGTTATGATCTTTTAAACTTAAGAGGAAATGTGTTTTGGAATTGGTCTTATGGGAAAGTTATCCCTGACTTCTTACGTTATATTCTTACATTGAAATAGTTGAAGGAACATGATTACATGATAGCTAAGTTAGTCATATTTTGAGTAAAGCAAAAATAAAATAAAAATAAAATTGAGTAATAGTATTAAATGTGACCTTTAATTCTCTATACTATTGATGGTTGGTAGGGTGGGACCTTATATATTATATCAGAGCCAAGTTAAAACACTAGGGCCTAATGGGAAAACATGATTTCTTGTAGGTTGATGCATGAATGGTTATTTTGCATGCATGTTGAATTACTGTGTATGTTGACTTGGAAGCATATTGGTTGCATAAAGGATATTATTATTATTATGTCATTTAAAAACTAGTGAAAGAAAAAGAATAGCTTCTTATATTCCTTTATAATTTTGTTAAGAAAAATTATAAGAAATATGATAAAGGACTTAAAGACATGTTGAGAAGTTGGGATTAAACCCAAGCATGTGAATGCTTTGATTTTCAATGGGTGAGTGAGATATGTGGAGTGGATGCATGGTTTCATATATGTTTAATGAATCATTATCAATGTGAGATGGGCCTACTAGCCATCTCTACTAGTTGAAATTGTATCTACCAAGAAAAATATTAGCCTAATCTAAACTATAGCATGATGGCATTGGTGTGTATTATTTGGGAATGTGTGTCAAGTGGAAGGCCAATATTGAATTAACATGATGATTGAGTTTGTCATGTTAATTTTGACTCTTTTCTTACCTACACTAATGGAAAATTAACAGAAGCTAACTTGAAGGATGTCACTTTTAACTGTGAATGTAGATTCAAGAGTAATGTATGTGCATTAATTTGATGTGTTAAAATATGATTTGGGAATACATTATTAATGAGTAAGAATGGAATCCTATGATTTCTTTGACATGAATTTATGTAGTTTGGGTTGACTTTATGCATCAAATAACTTGAAAGTACTCAAATACTAGGTTGAGGTATGACCTTCCTAATAAACAAGAGGCTTAAATGATTGGTGCATGAAGGGTTGTGGAATCCATTTGAAGAAACACTTGAAGGTTATGTTTTCCCTAAGTTATGTATGGGTGTGGAATCCATACTAACGTATATCTATGAGCTAAGTAATGAGGTAAGGTATGGGCATGGAATCCATACTAACATATATCTATGACCTAAGTAATTCTTCTGGTTACAATGAACAAAAATATTTTGATGAAATCTCAGACATGATTAAGGAGGATTGATTATGTGTAATTAAAGTTAAATGGATAGAGATTCGTAACATGACTTTGCTTGAGATTTAAATCCATTATTTTATTTTTATTACAAATGAAGATACTACGATTGGTATATTAAACACCATTTGGTGGTTTAGAATGTTTGGAATAATTGATTTTGATATATGGAGTCAAGTGTGAACTAGGTATCTATCCTCTAGTATTTTAATTATTTTGTATGTGTTGGATTTAGGTAGAATTAAAATGATTTTAAAATGATTGAAACGTAGAAAAATATTATTGTGATAAGTTGCTGAAATATACTTTCTATTGGCTCAAGAAAAATTAGGTATAGGAAATCCATAATAGTCTCTTTAATTATTTTTTCAGTTGAATATTGGTTGAATTCTATTTAACCAAATTAATTAGAGAAATTATGAGGATTTAACTCATGAACTGCTCTAAACTATTTCTAGTGAGGTGATTGAGTCAAAATTCATATTGTTTATGAACTTGATGAACTGCTTTCTTGGAATTTGATTAACTTGTAAATTGTTAAGAGAATAACATGTTTCGAAGATAAACAGTTTATGTGGTGAGAACTTTCTTTTATTTGAACTTAATGAAAAAGGTATGTGATTAATGAAAAGCTTAGTTGAGTTCTTGTTTTACAAGAAGTGATATTTTTGGAGGAAGAAATTGAAGGAGAGTGAGATCACATTTTGATGAATTCGAATTATTGAATGATTTAGAAGCCCAAGGTGATTGTATTATATGTGGAATTGAAGAGATTGAAGGATTTAGGAATTTTGTTCTTGGATGTATAGTTGTGTGAGTAGTTAGTAATCATGCAAAAGGTTATAATCTTTTGAGAGGTAGAAAAACAAAAAAAATAAAAACAAAAACAAAAAACTTATCCTTAGGCTAGAAATGTCTTTATGATAGTCTAAAGATTATTTAAAATCTACAATATTCTTCATAATTTGAGAAATGTATGGTTTCCATAACTTGTTTTTTTTGTGTGTATGTATTAATAGTAAGGAATAAGACGTGAAACCAAATGGATTGATTAATTATTGAATAGAAATTGCGAGTGATTTTATAGTGGGAAAACAAGTTGACTTATAGTTATCAATATAGATTCAATAATATAGATATTGTATTTGTATAATTACAAAAATTGTTCTTAATTACAAGCCACTTTTGAAAAGATGTATTTAGTTATATTTGGAATGAACATCTTCTAGCCGAATCATTCATAATTGATTCTCAAGTAAGAGAAGTGAATAATAATGAAGATTAAGGGAATTAAAGGAATGGTCTATAATACAAAAGTGGGTCAATGAGGACTGTATGGAACCTTAGCTTGTTAGTTTTAAAAAAAAATTGGTATCTTAAACCTAAATTTGTAATTTTTCCTAAAGATTAAGCATTTAGTAAAAACTATAGTTATATCCTAAAGATTTTGATTGCAAAAATGTCTTATGGAATGAAAAGGGGAAACTTGGATTGAGAAGACATAAATTAAGTGAGATGTAAGAGTGGGTTTTATATATGACATCATGTTTTGTTGCATAGTTTCATTGGCAACTGTATGTGGATGATTTTATGCTTCTTGTATGAAAATTTGATTGTCAGATGGGATGGACCATTATTGTTTTTTTTTTACAACCAATGTGCGAGATATTTATAGCTTGGCAAGCTCGACATACCATAGAACCAAGAAGATGACACATCTAGGATTCATGTAGAATATCAAAATATTATAGATATCTTAATTAGATGTCATATCAATTACATAAAATAGCATTTTGATATGGAACTATAAATTGTATGGTTGGTTTTGATAAAGAAATATTTGGCATTTTACATAGAAACATGCCTAATATGGCATGGATATATTTTCTACTTGATTAAGAATGGTATGTTTTGGTTTTCATGGAGTTGATTCCAATTTAGAAAACATTAAACTATGTTTTGGCATGAAGAAAAATATATCAAATACATATACATAAGGTTAACACCTTAGTGATAGGAGATTCAAAAATAAATCAGTATCTTATGACTGTAGGAAAAACTTCAGGCCACGTTTATCCCAAGAGGGGGCGTATGTAGTGTCCCTCCTTGGTGAGATAGCTTTGATGACACTTAGAGAGGGTGATTTTGATATAATGATATAATATTATGCGTGAGAAGCTTATGTACATGCTTAAATGCCATAGACCTGGTTTGGGTCACCTAGTTGTTGTGTTCTTAGGATAATATATATGGTCGTGTGTAGAAGAATTGATTTTGGTTAAGAACATATTATTGATGTTTTCTCTTTTGGTATCTTAGTTTGGCAATATGTGTATCATATGGATGTTGATTCAGGATTGAGACACATAGATCCATGAATGATCATGGTTATGTGGAACATATGGTTAATTATGATTTATGGATGATACATGATTTATATGATTATATATGTTTAATCTTGTAATGAGCAAGATGTGGCAGGTACATAGTTATTTACAAACAAGGATGCTAAAATTATAAATGACCGTGGAAGTCATGATACATGATTTTTATGATTTTATATGCTTAATCTTGTATTGAGCAGCATGTGATATGGAATGTGGTTATTTTCAAACAACGATTTTCAAATTTTAAATGGATGTGAAAGTTATGACTAGAACCAAAATGGTTGTGGAAGTCATGCACAATCTTTGGTAAAATGTGAATAAGTTAATTATGAAATTCATTGATTCCTTTGATCTATGAGATTGTGATGTGTACAGGTCTTGTAACAAGGCCTTACCAACAAACCATCAGATGGGTATGAGCTCACAATCAGTACCTTAAGGTGAAGCATGGAGTTTCAAAGCAGAGTAGATGAGAAGCCATGGAAATTAGGGCACAAAGTTCTAAATCCATGAAAGATAAAGACATGGATTCTTGTATCTCTAATAAAATGTTTAGGGCGTAGAGTCATGAATATTTAAAAATATCAAGGTGTGGAATCTTGGATCTTTAGAGTAGATCAGGGCACGAAGTCCTCAATCTACTAAGGCATGAAGATGCATGCAATAGGGGTATGGAATCCCTATTCTTCGGAAGAAAAATACCACTCATGGGAAGCTCAGGGATGAATTTCCTTAATAAAACCTCTTTTCTAACAATCCTAGAGTGACTTTATAAAATAGAAAGTCATGTCTAGCATCTCAACCATGACTTTCCAAAAATAGTAAATCACCTTACATAAATTGGCAATCAAGTATAGTTGAAGGAAAATCACTTAACTTATCATTAATCAATCCTAATCGTTCAATCTTGAATTAATCCTCAATATTATTAATATTATTATTATCTTTTATGAGACTATGATATTATTATTAAAAGAGAATTACAAGTCACCTTCATCTCCTCAATCACTTCACACCTCTCTCCTTGATGACTCTCATGGCTCTATGTAAATCTCTCTCTTTTAATAATACATTACACTCTATTTTATGCACTCATAAAAGAATGTCATATTCCTCTTCAACTCATTAAAGACATGTCATAAAATATTCCTCTTATGCTCTCTTTAATGCATAAGTTACACTATCCTTAACTAAGGCATGCATACCTCTCCTTAATGGCATGAGTTACACTCCTCTAAATGGAATACAATGCATGCATATTACTCCTCCTTTATGACAAGTATTTATTTCTCCTCATATATATGTGTCTCATATATTATCACTTAGGGGGAAGGAGGTGCCTTGTGATACCAAAAGTTGGAGAGATTTGAAAAATATTATGAGAGTGAGAGACTTGGAGAGTATTCAATTGCTTTCGAAATGATTTTGAAATTCCTAATTTAAACTACTATGTAGCTCTACTTGGTGGAGCTGACCATGAGTGGTGTTGGGAGGAAGTGAAACTTATCTTCCTCAACTTGCCTTGGATATCTCTCTACTGCTATATTTTGGTATTTTCTATGAGCTCTTACAGCACGGGGGTTCCAGGGGGAGAAGTTCTCCCTGGATATGGTTGGGATGAAAACTAGATGGTTCACAATGAGTTGGTAACGATATTGGAGTAGAAGCACAATCTCATTGGAGCTGGAGCATATTCTTATCTTTTTGGAATTTTATAAATACACTGCCAGGTATGTTCATAAGAATTCATGACATTTTAGTTTATTATTAATTTATAAGTGTTGTAGAACTTTAAAATTCATTGAAAATTTCTAATTTTGAATGCTTATTAGATATTTACAGATTTATTTATGAGCTAACCAATAATGAATGGCAGCCGTAGTTGAGAATGTACATGCAGGGGGATTAAAACAATAAAATGTTGTCGTAGTTTTAAGTTCTTTTTATATTGAATTTTTTTCCATTACAGGTTGCCATGAGTTGACTGCAATACCATATTATCATAAGTTTGATTTTTGTTTTCTCCATGTATAGTTGTAGATGAAGTTTTCACACTAAGTGTTTGACAAAGCGATAATTGAGATAGTAGGAATGTTTTTGTTGTTGTTGTTTTAATAAATCACATCTCTCTAACGTTCTGTTACTTTTCGCTCAACATCAGGGGTTATTCGTGCTTATTTGTCATTTAACCCCCCATTTGATTCCAAAAAAGTACTTTGCAGAAGCCAAATAAAAAGTCTAGGCGATTTTACATATTGTTGTTGTCAATTATATGCGTCTGTTTTCGAGTTTTTGAAGGAAAACTAAGATTGTTTAGTCCTTGTTTTTAGATGCCAAAATTTGAAGTTTCAATTTCTAAATTTTCTGAGTTGAATAGGTTGAAGAAGAATCTCAAATTCATTGTTGCCAAGAATGCCTTAATGGTTGTAGATTGCATGCTTGCAAAGTGTTTGTCAAAATGCCTCAAACGTTGTAGATTGCATGTTTGCAAAGTGTTTGTCAAAAGACATGAATGGTTGTAGTTTTTGTGCATATAAATTGTTAGAGTAAAATTCCTACTTACTATCATGCAAAGTGTTTATCTAAAGACATGAATGGTTGTAGTTTTTTTGCATATAAATTGTTAGAGTAAAATTCCTGCTTACCGTAGTTTTTATGTACTAGAAATTTATGAATAGACTATTTCATGGAGGTAGCTTCTTATGTCTGCAGGTTTCTAATATGAACGTGAAAATTAATTTAGTAATTTTTTGAAGTTTGAATAGAGAATAGGATTGTTGTTACTTTTATTATCTAAATCTTTCATTAAAAAAGGGGGTTGTTCGAAACAATTTTATAGTGACTTCCCATAGGATTTTGTGCAAGTGAGCATAATAAGTTTTGTCTGAGATGCATGTGTTCATGCGTGCATTTGTGTGCTTCAATGACTGTAGAAAACAACTACTTGTGCCTAATTTATGAAGTTTCATTGTTTTACATGACACTTTTTGAAGAATAGCATGCTTTTGAATTAGTAATAGTAGTTGATTTTGTTTCAACATTCATTATTTAATTCTCATGATTGCAGCATTTCCCTAATAATTGGGATTAGGAATTTTAATTAATGAATTTGGAAATGTTATTGGGTCAATATATTTTGTGATTCTATTTCATAAACATATCATATTTATTAAAACAATTTGATGAAGAGAGACATATTCTTCCCTCAGTTACCTTGCTATAGGTAGGTTAATACTCATACACTTATATGTGATTTTTGTAAAAGAAGTATAATACTTTTGTGGTTATGATATCAAGAGTCAATAAATGAAGCTTATTTAGCATAATCTAGGAAATCAAATAGGTTGATCTAACTTAATGTTTTCACATGGAATTATGGTAGAATTTATTTCCACTCTTACTTAGAGCTCATGTATAAGTATGAAAAGATCACATGTTATGATATTTTAAACTTGAGAGGAAATGTGTTTTGGAATTGGTCTTAAGGGAAAGTTATCCCTGACTTCTTATGTTATATTCTTACATTGAAATAGTTGAAGGAACATGATTACATGATAGCTAAGTTAGTCATATTATGAGTAAAAAATAAATAAAATAAAAATAAAAATTGAGTAATAGTATTCAATGTGACCTTTACTTCTCTATACTATTGATGGTTGGTAAGGTTGGACCTTACATCCTCCCGAATCTTCCTCATAGCACACGTTGAAGAAATAGAGAAGGTAAGCTTCTTATATATATTTGAGTCTAATTATTCAATCAATAAATAAAGCCAGTAGGTTCCTTCCTTATAGGTGGTGAATGATTCAATCTAATAGATAGAAGATAAAGAGATGAAGAGGGAATAAGTAGGGGCCATCAAGAATGCATTCTTCTCGACAGGGAGTCAGTCCTACGAGGCTTCGAGATATCAGCGTGGATCCAATGTTCATGGATATATACAGGGATTATCAATGGAAATTGATGTCACTTATGAAGTATTCTATTGGAGCTAGTACTTTATTGACAACGATGAGGGATGTAGGGCATCATGCAACAACACATCCATCAAATGAGGGTGGTCATGATGACGATGAGTGGGATGATGATGATCATGATGGTGAGGGTGATGATCATGACCATGATGATGAGGATGGTGATGATGATGCTTCTGGTGGTTCCACCCATCGAATCATGGTTGTTAGGGTGTCGGTGATCCTTCTGGTACTACACCTACTCGTTAGTGACCTGATCATGATTAGATGCCAGAGCTAGATGATGTTTTGTATGTTTCTCTTGATAAAGCAGAGCAACCACCTTCTCCTATAGAGAAACCACCTTCTACTACATACTAGCCACCTCTTAGTCCTCCACCTCATATGAGTTTGAAAGGCATACTTAATCAGGAAATAGTTGACCATCCATCATCTTCTACTGCAAACTAGGATGCAGGTGTTGGAAATAATACTAAGAGAGGGGGGGGTGAATTAGTATTATCAAACTAACAATTTTTCATTTCGATAATCAAATTCATATACGCTAATTCCATTAAGGGAAATCACGTGTACACGCAACTGTGTTTAGAGCAACTAGCGTATATCCAACAAACTTATGATTCAATTAATTCTTCATATATTGATTTTTAATCAGTGCATCAAAACCATATAAATAGTAACTAGGTGCAGTAAAAACAAAACATATCATCACACATAAGAAACACACATGAACATCAAGATATAAGGTGGAAACCCAATGTGGGTGAAAACCACCTGCTACAATCGTCTTTGTCTTCTTTTAATAAGAAGAGAATTATGTTTACAATTTTTGTACTGGTGTAGTCTTATACCAGTACGCAGGCTTCTACCTACAGAAGGCTACAACCTTCTCTCGTTCTCCAGCTTCTACTGGAAGGGAGCTATAGCCCCCTAGATCTTGTACTAGCTGATATGTTTACTAGTATGTAGGTGCAGGCCTACAGAAGGCTACAACCTTCTCTTTTCTTCCAGGGACCACGTTTCATAAATTTTCAGACTGGATCCATCAATAACATCATTCAATCATCAAATATATCTGCATCAACCAATCTCCTATTGAACCAACCACAACCAATTCAATCAATCACTTTGATAACCCATCAATCTGATCTATCAGAATGTTGTCACCAGAGTATAGTAACCAGAACCCAAGTCAGAAGCCAGAACACTACAACAACAAATAGTAGCAACTAAAACATAGATTGTAAGGTATATGCTACTTTCTTGTGTTGAACTTGCGTGTATATGTGCTTTCCTCAAAGCCAACCAACATATACATTTGCAAATATTAATTCATTATTTTGCAGCTATACCAAACTTTAGTTATACCCAGATCATATCATTTACAGAATAATATATGCGTCAGTATTCAGATCTAGAGTATTCATGAGAAAAAACACATAGTGATAGTTCACTTTATGCCTTAAGATCTTTATATCTTATCCTCCGCCAACCGCTAAGGTTCCTCCTTGGTTCAGATCCAACAATGCACCATAACCCAATAACCTGCATACTAGATCTCACTCTTCATCAGATATTCAATGCTTGAGTACCTTGGCCTAATGATATTCTCCTCCTTTTATAGTTTTAGGCCTTTCTTAATACCATGGACCAAAACCACTTAGGACCAATACCTTGGATCAAAATACCTGGGGTCAATATCTCGGACCCAATACCTTGGACCAATACCATGGACCAAATAATTCAGACCAAAAACTTAGATTTCCAAGGTATACGTGCTTTGCCTTTTGGGAAAGTGTGTGCGTATGTATATGCGACTTGGATATATTGAACCCACGTGTATACATGGCTTTGCTAATGATGAACCTGTGTATACCTTTCTTTCTTCATTCTGTGAAGTTTGATTTGAAACTCTGTGTTGTTAACCTGCTGCACTATGATCTGTCATATAAGTGAGTTGCCATCAAGGACAACACCCATGTCATAATGCCAACAATCTCCCCCTTTGGACTTGATGGCAACACCAAGTCACTCTCCCCCTTTTCCATCAAGGGAAAAGGGTCATGCTCCCCTTGAGTACCTGCTGAATTCTCTGATATGCTGAAGTGTTGATTGAGCTTCTGTGATCGAGTCCATGCTCCCCCTGAGCACAAGTAAGGTCTGCAAAAAGATAACATGACTCTATACATGCATCAAAAATGACCTTCCTATCACCAAAGACTCATACATACATCCATCTCCCAATCAAATGGGGATATACCAACTTTGACTCATCCATCCAACCAAGTGGGAGTATATAATTGTTTACACATGTCAAAACACAAACATTACATCATCCATCCCATGCATAGTGGGGTTACAAATTTGGACTTTTCATGACCTTTACATTAAAAGATGTACATGACTTATATAAAAAAGACCAAATATCTTAAAAAAGACCATAATAGTCATTAGAAACTATCATTAGCAGCATCTGTCAATCAACATCCAGATCAAAAACCATGTTCTCCCCCTAAACCTGTTCCACCTAAAACAAAATCTGCACCGAGATCTTATCAGATAATGCCAACAATGCATTATTAGAATCATATTCTCCCCCTGAACCTACGCCAAATGTTCATTGTCAGATCTTATCATTTCGTATATCAGAAGAGTTATCAAGGCATCATCATCAATCAGACATATATCAAGTTATCAACAAATTATGAAAGCCAACATATTTCCACATGTCATCAACAGACTGTAACCATCATCAAGCAAAGTAGATAATTCCTTGAACCACATCAAACCCCTTTCTCCTGAGTTTGGCCTACTGTTGTTCCTCAAACCAACATATATGCGACTGTACCCACAGCAACCAGCGTATATACGTGACTATGCTTCATGAAACTTACGTATAACCACCTTTCTTTGAAGAAGATAGTATTTAACAGTAGGATGATGCATCAACTACTCCCATCTTTTGTCTTAGATATTCAAATGTCTCTCTGGGCAATGGTTTAGTGAATATATCAGCAACCTGTTCTTTGGAGGGAACATACTCTAATTTGACCTTTTGTTCAAGCACTTGTTCATGTAGAAAATGATATTTGATGGGTATGTGCTTGGTCTTGGAGTGTATGACTGGATTCTTTGAAATACTGATGGCACTTGTATTATCACATAGAATAGAGATGAGTGGAGTACATGTGATCTGAATATCTTGCAAGGTTTGCATCATTCAAAGTAGTTGTGTGCAGCAAGATGCAACATCCACGTATTTTGCTTCAGTTGTAGATAATGAAATTGAACTTTGTTTCTTGCTAAACCAAGACACTAACCTGGAACCCATATAAAATGCACCACCACTAGTGCTTTTTCTGTCATCAACACTTCCTGCCCAATCTGCATCTGTATATGCATGAAGTGTAAGATCTGTATCTCTAGGATACCATAAGCCAAAGTCATATGTTCCTTGAAGATACTTGAAGATCCTTTTGACTGCCTGAAGGTGTGATTCCTTTGGATTTTCTTGGAATTTTCCCACTATTCCCACTGCATGCATGATGTCTGGTCGGGTACCTGTTAGATAAAGCAAATTGCCCATCATGGATCTGTAAGTTGGTTGATGCACCACTGCTGATTCATCGTTTGAGCTGAGACTACATCCTATTACCATTGGGGTACATACTGGTTTAGAATCTTCCATTCTGTACTTTTTCAGGATCTGTTTGAAGTATTTGGTTTGTGAGAGAAAAATACCATCTTTACTTTGCTAAAATTGTAGACCAAGAAAGTAGGTGAGCTCACCAAGCAATCAAATTTCAAAATCTTGCTGCATTACTAAAGCAAAATTCTGACTCATAGATTCTTCATTGCTAACAAAAATTATATCATCAACATAAACAACAATTATTAGCAATTTTCCAGTGTCAATCTTTGTATATAGATTGCTATCTGATGATCCCTTTGAAAAACCCTGTTGATGGAGATATTTGTCAAGACAGTAATACCATGCCCTTGGAGCCTGTTTTAGACCATAGAGACCCTTCCTGAGTTTGCATACAAGTTTTGCATCATTTCCAAGAATGAATCCTTCTAGTTGTTCAATATATACTTCTTCTTCTAAGTCTCCATTAAGAAAGGTAGATTTTACATCCATTTGGTATACTTTGAATTTTTGAAAACTAGAAAAAGCAAGAAAAATTATGATGGCTTCAAGTCTAGCAACAAGTGAAAAAGTTTCTTCAAAGTCTATACCTTCTTGTTGAGCATATCCTTTACAAACAAGTCTAGCCTTGTTTCTAATAACTTCTCCATATTTGTTCAGCTTGTTTTTAAATATCCATTTAGTTCCTACTATATTCTTATCATGAGATTTAGGAACTAATTCCTAGGTATTATTCTTTTCAATTTGCTCAAGTTCTTCATTCATGGCCTTGACCCAACATTCATCTCTGCATGCTTCATTTACATTTTGAGGTTTAGTGGAAGATAGCAATGCTAGATATCTTGAAGCTTCGGCAATGGTTCTTCTAGCCTGCACACCTGCCCCTTTTCTCCTAAGATTTGGGTTTCTGGATGATTTTTTTGAACATACCTGGATGGAGTCTTTTCTTCTATCGTTATCTCTTCTTCTGGTGCTTCATTGGTTTCTTATTCAAAATTAGTGTGATTCGATGTGGGAAAATGATCCTTGTCTTCTTCATTGTCATAATCTTCGGTTTTTATCTATTTCAGATTTTTGCATGCTTCATCAACCACAACATCAATACTTACAATAATTTTCCCAAGTCTTTTGTTGTAACAGTTATATCCTTTACTTCGGGAAGAGTAGCCAAGAAGAATACCTTCATCTACTCTAGGTTCAAACTTACCAAGTTTTTCATCAGTCCTTTTGATGTAGCATTTTCTTCCAAAAACTTTGAAGTATTTCATAGTATGAGTTTTACCATACCAAAGTTCATGTGGAGTTTGAATGTTGTTTACCCGAACATTTGCTTGATTGAGAATAGTGACAGCGGCGAATGCAGCTTCACCCCAGAAGGTTGCAGGAGTTCCAGATTCATCTAGCATAGCACAAGCCATTTGTTGAATAGTTCTGTTCATCCTTTCTACCACTCCATTTTGTTGAGGAGTGCTTGCGGTGAAGAACTGCCTTTTTATCCCATGTTTTTCACAAAAGTCAAAGAATTCGTATGATGTAAATTCCCCTCCTCGATCATATCTGAGGCATTTGATTTTGCGATCTGATTCATTTTCAACCAAAGCTTTGAAGGCTTTGAACTTTTCAAATGCTTCATCTTTATGCTTTAGAAGACCTAGCCAACACATTCTAGAAAAATCATCAATGAACAATATAAATTATTCTTCTCCACGAGGTGACTTTTTCCTTGATGGACCACATAAATCAGTATGAACAAGTTCAAGAGGCTTACTAGCTAACCCTTCCTTTTCGATGAATTGATATCTAGTTTTCTTACTGAATTAACATGCTTTTCATATAGTATTTTCAGTAATTTTGATATTTGGAAGATCATGAACAGTCTGGAATCTACATGCTTTTCTTATTTGAGAAAAGCTTAGATGTCCCAAGCTTCTGTGCCATAGCTAGTTTTCATCATTTTTGTTTAGATAGCACTGTTGTTGTCCTCCCTTGAGTATGTATAGGTTGTTTGGAGTTCTTGTCCCTTTGATCACGGATTCTCCTGTATCAATCTCATGAACAAGACATCCATTTGATCGAAACACTACTTCATTTCTTTGATCACACATTTGACTCACACTCAACAGATTATGCTTTAAGCCATAAACATACATAACATTCCCAGCTTTAACTTTTTCTTCCAAGAAAATAGAGCCTTTACCTTTTATGATAGCAGGAGTGTCATTTCCAAACGAAACACTCTTTTCCTTTTCTAAGGCTTTATATGAGTGTAGTTTTTCTCTGTCACCTGTCATGTGTTTTGAGCATCCACTGTCGATGTACCACTAGTTTTCTTGTCCTTCTGCATACAAGGCTATACCACATCTTTATGTTTGTGGTTCTTTCTTTCTCCATATTTTGGGATTTAATGGAGTTTGCTCCTTTTGAGCTATTTGCCGAAATTTACTCCTGCATTCAGATTCTTCATGGCCAAAGTTGTTACAGATTGAGCATTCTATTTCATTTTCAAGAAGAGAAAAGTTATGATAGGAACTTTTCTTGATCCCTATCACATTCCTTTGATTTCTTGCTTCTCTAGTCATGATAGTTTTGCAAGCAACACATTGAGCAACTTTGTGTCCAAAATTATGACATGAGAAACATTGACCATCAAAGAAGTTCCCGCGATTATTGAATCTACTGACCTGTTGATTGTAGTTTCTATTGATATTCTTTGAAGCAGATTGAGTATGATTTACCTGAGATTGATTGTGAATTTTGTTCATCCTTGAAGTAAATTGACCCTGATTCACCTGGTAATATGCTTTATGCCTTTGTTGACAATTGTCGAACTATTCGCTGCTCTTTGCTGCATCAAGATAGCTTTTAGTGGAGGTTGACGACTTCTGTGATTGAGATGTTTCTTCAGTATATCCAAGACCTATCTTTATTAGAGGAGAGAGCTGCACTTTGTTATTTTCATTTAAGCTTTCTAATCCTTTAGCAAATCTAAGATTGAGAGCTTTTGTTTTCTCAAGATCCTTTCTTAGACCCACAATTTCACATTCTAGCTTTTCATTGTTTTTTTCTCTTTCAGCAAGTTGGTATGTCAGGGTATCTATAATCATATTCTTTTCTTCTAAACAAATTTTGAGTTTAGATATTTCTTCATAAAGGTCATCTTCATCTAAAGCATCCAAAAAATCATCATCTTCATAAGCCATCAGAAGTCTATAGTCATTACTATTTTCATCTTCATCACTATTTGATAAACCATCGCTATGTTCATGAGTATAGTAGCTCTCTTTACTTACACTTTGTTTTCTATTCCATTTTGCAATTTCCTTCCCTTTATCATATTTATCTTTATGAGGACATTTGGCAGCATAATGACTGACTCTAACATAGGAAAAACATTTGAATGGTAGTTTACCTTTGAATATGTCGGAACCCCGTTGAAGATTCTTGACAAAGTTTGCTTCCTCTTCTTCTTTCGAAATATGTCCTGATTCATTGAGTTCTTTTATTCCTTTTGTTGAAGCTTTAAATGTGGCTTCTCTCGTATCTGATGGACCTCCTTTTCTCATCTCAAAGGCAGTTAATATTCTATGAAGTTGTGTCATAGTTATAGTTTACAGATCTTGCTTTTCTTGAATGGCAAATACTTTTGATTCAAATTTAGCATATAAGGATCTTAAAACTTTTTCAACTGAGGTAACTTCCTTTATCTATTCACCTAGATTCTTCATGCAATTAACGATTTCATCTATACTTAAGAAGTAACTAGCTACACTTTCATCATTGTGCATTTTGAGAGTTTCATATTGAATTCTGAGAGTTTGCAGTTTAGCATGTTTTACCTGAGAGTCTCCTTCGTAGCTTAGACGATTTTGTACCATATTTCTTTGGTTGATTTGAGCTGCATAAATTTGACAAACTCTGATTTTGACAGACTTCCCAATAATGTATTGACAGCCTTGGCATTGGTTTCATATTGCTTTTTACCTGTTGCATCTATAGGAATTGCTGATGGAAATGTATATCCTCCTTCCATGATTTCCAAGACATCTTTTCCAAGAGATTGAAGATAGGTTGTGGTTCTTACCTTCCAATAGAAAAAGTTGCTCCTGTCAAAGATTGGCGGTTTGATGGATCCCCCGCTTTCTTGATTACTCATGATGATGGATCTTCCTTCAAGTGATCAAGCTTCTTCTGAAGGACCTGCTCTTATACCAATTGTTGGAAATAATATTGAGGGGGGGGGTGAATCAGTATTATCAAACTAACAATTTTTCATTTCCATAATCAAATTCATATACGCTACTTTCGTTAAGGGAACTCGTGTGTACATGCAACTGTGTTTAGAGCAACTAGCATATATCTAGCAAACTTATGATTCAGTTAATTATTCATATATTGATCTTTAATCAGTGCATCAGAACCATATAAATAGTAACTAGGTGCAGTAAAAACAGAACAGATCATCACACATAAGAAACACACATGAACACCAAGATATAAGGTGGAAACCCAATGTGGGTGAAAACCACCTGCTACGATCGTCTCTGTCTTCTTTTTATAACAAGAGAATTCTGTTTACAATTTTTGTACTGGTGCTGTCTTATACCAGTACGCAGGCTTCTACCTACAGAAGGCTACAACCTTCTCTCGTTCTCCAGCTTCTACTGGAAGGTAGCTACAACACACTAGCTCTTGTACTAGCTAATATGTCTACTAGTACATAGGTGTAGGCCTACAGAAGGCTACAACCTTCTCTTTTCTTCCAGGGACCACGTTTCATAAATTTTCAGACTGGATTCATCAACAACATCATTCAATCATCAAATATATCTGCATCAACCAATCTCCTATTGAACCAATCACAATCAAGTCAATCAATCACTTTGACAACCCATCAATCTAGTCTATCAGAATGTTGTCACCAGAATACAGTAACCAGAACCCAAGTCAGAACCTAGAACACTGCAACAACAAACAGTAGCAACTAAAACATATATTGTAAGGTATACGCTACTTTCTTGTGCCGAACCTATATGTGTACACGCTTTCCTCAAAGCCAACCAGCGTATACATCTGCAAATATTAATTCATTATTCTGCAGCTATACCAAACTTCAGTTATATCCAGATCATATCATTTACAGAATAATATATGCGTCAGTATTTAGATCTAGAGTATTCATGAGCAAAAACACATAGTGATAGTTCACTTTACGCCTTAAGATCTTTAGATCTTATCCTCCATCAACCGCTAAGGTTCCTCCTTGGTTTAGATCCAGCAATGCACCATAACCCAATAACCTGCATACTAGATCTCACTCTTCATCAGATATTCAATGCTTGAGTACCTTGGCCTAATGATCTTCTCCCCCTTTTATAGTTTTAGGCCTTTCTCAATACCATGGACCAAAACCACTTGGGACCAATACCTTGAATCAAAATACCTAGGGTCGATATCTTGGATCTGATACCTTGGACCAATACGATGGACCAAATACTTCGAACCAAAAACTTAGATTTCCAAGGTATACGTGCTTTACCTTTTGTGAAAGTGTGTGTGTACGTATACGTGACTTGAATACAATGAACCTGTGTGTATACACGGCTTTGCCAATAATGAACCTGCGTATACTTTTCTTTCTTCATTCTATGAAGTCTAATCTGAAACTCTGTGCTGTTAACCTGCTACACTGTGATCTGTCATCTAAGTGAGTTGCCATCAAGGACAACACCCGTGTCATAATGCCAACAGCAAGCACTGCTGTGTCTGTTGTATCAGATATTTGATTGCACTTATTTGACTCGATGATGTAGTTTTTTTACTTCTTTATATATATGTGTGTGTGTGTGTGTGTGTGTGTGTTGGTGTTGATGTGGATATTGTTAGGTCATGTTAGGTATGTTCATTTAATGTGCTTGTAGATAGATGTGTACATGATAACAATTATTTGAGATTTATATTAATTTGAGGATGTGTATGGTGATGACGTTAAATTAAAATCTATGTCTTTTGTTAGATATGATCACAATGATGATGCCCTATTAGATTATTAGATTTGTGTGCTAGCTAATGACTTTTATATGTGCTACTAAAAGTGTATATAGTTAGATGATGGTAGTGAATTTGAATGTGTATCTTAGATGATGTTTATGTTTATTAGAAGATTATCGTCATGATGTTTATTTTTATGAAATAATTTTTATTATAGATTGTGTATTGGTGAATTTATATCAAACCTTTATATATGAAATTGCATGTAAAATGACTTACTTTAAAAAAAATGAAAATATATTTTTATAAATTACAAAGTTTAGTATGGTTGAAACTACAATTGTAAAATTATGATAAATAATTTTCTATTGCTTAGATAATTCATTGATATTCAATCTAACTTAATTAGTAAAATATTTCAATACTCACAATGATAAAATAATTAAAGGTAAAATAATTTAGTTAGTTCTTAAAATACGAAAATGTGTAACTCATTCAATTTTTAATATAAAATATTAATAATAATAAATTATTCAAAAACACAATTTAACTAATTCAATATTGGTTTATAAAATTCGATCTATTGTTAAATTTAAAAAGTTTAAGTCGGAATTGTTTTACAATCTGTTGCCTAGATCCATCTCAACTCTGGATCTACCAAACACTGAGAGGGATCAAATCTCTCGAGATACAAACATATTTTTGAGTGAAAAGAGATTTCATCCCTCTAGGAACTTGGATCTAGGCAATTGTTATACTATATATGTAGTTGACATTGAAATATTTTATTTATAATTCACGTTCTCCACATTAAAATGTTAAAATATGCCCCCTCAGTTTTTTCCTATGTATACATTTAATTATTTTAATTATTAATATTTTCTAAAATATTACATATCAAATCCATATTAAAGATTGAAAATTTTACAAATATCCCTCATACATTGAATTAGAAAACGACTATTAATGGAATAAGTATTCTCTCATTTTTTCTCGCTAAAGTGCAAATATAAGAAAAAATTCAATTTAAATTACTCTATATAAAGTATCTATAAAATTATGTTATTTAATAGAAATATTTTACTTATAGTTGTTAGTAAAATATTTTCTGTTTTAAATATATTTTTGTTTTAAATATCACATGTAAATGGAACATAGAATGAATTACACATAATATAATATCAATAATAGTACTTCTTGTTATGTGAAAAAAGTACATTTTTTCCTTGTAGTAAAAAGTAAATTATATTTTTTGACTCACTACATTTCTTCCTCATAATAAAAGCTAAATTAGTTACATTATATCTCTATATAAATTTATGTAAGATTAAGGCATAAATTGAAGTATTATAATTATGGCCAACAATGATTTAATACAACTTAAAGAAATTATATTTTTATAAAATTTATTTTATTACTAAAGTCTTAAGATTTTCAAGCAATTTAAATTTAATCTTTATAGCAACTCTTACCAATTTAAATTAAAAAAAATTCTCTCTAAAGATGAGGATAAAGAAATATAAAATAATATTTGTGATCAAGTTACTTTTAGTTATGAATTTGCTCTATTGGAAGTTCTCCCTTAAAGAGGCAAGTGAAATTTTTTCTAGTAGTAAAGATATAACATTTTGATGCTATTTTGGTCCTTTATTTTCTATTGTACTGGTTTAAATTTAACTATTTTTAATGATAAATATGAGTTAAATAATACAAATTAAGTTATCAAGAGATATTCACTAAAATTCATGTTTTTCACATTTCTCCTAGCTAATATTATATCATGTTCACAATGATAAAGACACGTCTACTTTAAATAATTTAGTTACAAATACATAAAAAAATAGATATTTATTTTACATAATCTAAAGAGGAAACAAAAATGCATCACCAAGTTTATTTGAAACTTAAACAAATGCCTCTTAAACACCATCACAAATGTGGTGTGTTTGGTATGTTCTAATTGCACTAGTGCTATCATATTTACCCAACGCACTGCCTAAATAATATTTAAAAATATAGCTATATATCAGTGCGTCTGATAATGTGAACATTTCGTCCCGACACGAAAATGTTATACATGCACACCAGTGCATACATGTGATGCACTGCTATGAAAAATTAAATTTTAGAACCAACAGTGGTGTGTCATAAGTATGTGTGCACCGTCTATGGTGCGGTTTCATTTTATAGAGCACCGAATCTGGTGGATGACTATGTTTTTGGCACACGGATAATTTCTTTTTTTAATTGAAAGTTGTGTTTCCATATTAATAAATACATTTTTTATTTAATAAAAAAATATATATTTTATGTATGAGGCTGATGCATTTTATATCTCAATCATGTAGCAGAGACATCAGTAGAGGGAGAAGAAGTAATTGAAAATACTTAGTGAGATCATGAAAACAAAAACATACAACAATAATATAAATGATGAAATAACACAAGTACGAATCACTCTCCATTGTCATCACCTTGATTATCTTCCTCGACTCTTGGCATGGTAACACTATTGTTCTCAAAAACATGTTTTGATCTAGGGTCATGTCTTAATGCAAAACACCAATCCCTACCTAAAATATCTAGGTAAAAAAACACATGGTTGCAGTGTTTTGGGAAGGCTCCCTAGCTTCATGCCATATCTTTCTAGAGTTGATAGACATTAGCCCACTATCGCAATCTTCATTTACATTATTCTGATCAAAGGTATCCCACCACTTGCACCTAAAACTAACACATTGGAATGAAGAGAAGTCCACTTGAATGATCACTTGTATCTTTCCAGTGAAACCTAATGTCCCCTGCATTAGGTTTTGATTGCAGTGGCTAGCATGACTAGATTGGTCGAACTCGACTTCCACTCCATAGTCTTGTGTCGTGCATCCATCATCGCCATTCTCCGTGAGAAAATGATGTCCATATTACCACATAGATGGGAACAAATGCACCTATAAAAAAGTGAAAAAATCACAACGTCATGTGTCTGATCACTCGAACATAATTAAAAATATAAAATATATATAGATGTTACAATTCAAAGGTGCAATATGAAGTTAAAATTGTACAGAAAAAGATTATTATTACTGAGTTGATGTATCCAATCCCTATGTTTAGCACATCCTCTTCAGCACGCGGGTAATGACCAGATGTAATGTATTTCTCTCTGACTTGATCAAAAACTGATCCAAAATGATCAAGGAGTGATCCAAAGGATCCAAAATATGGTCAAACTTTCGGAAAATTATCAAAAATTAAAGTTGTCAAATGTTTTTCTAACCGACTCCATTGTGTATATTTCATAATTTTGAATCCAATGTAACTTGAATGGGAAAAAAGGATATCGTATGATGAAGTTACATCTAGTCAAAGTTTAGGTCCAAGCAAAGCAAAAATTCAAAGGTCAATGGTTCAAAGTCAATACTCAAGGTTCCATAGGTCAACGGTTAAGCCAAGGTTCCAGGCTCACGGTTCTGGTTGACATGTGGCATGTTAAAGTGTCAACATGTGGCTGGTGGAATGTTGACCAATGGATTGGTACCACGCGGCCCAATCGTAGGGCGACATGTGGCCCAATCCAAGGAGGCCATGTGGCCCTATGGTGTCAAACAAAATTTATGAAATGCGCTCTGCGGGAGTCAAACCTCGGACCTATCAGGAATAAATCTTGTGCCTTACCACTAGGCCATTAGTGTTGCTTGAAATATATTGGATGTAGGGTCTATTTAAAGTTGATATGTTGAAAGGTTGGTAGAGCTCGCCATTTTCAGTGGCTCGCCAACCTTAGCAATGGTTAAATGTATACATGGTGGGCACATATTGTAACCTTAAAGCATTGGATAGGAAATGGACCATAAAAAATTAATATACATTGAATGTAATATGTTTTACGTGGTATGGTGGGGTGGAGGGTTTGTTGACCCCACCACCATAACCTTTGAAAAATAAATTATGTGCCAAATATATTATAAAATTATCGCTAGATATCTCAAAAAATCACGTGCATTATGGATTGAACCCTCGACCTTTGGTTATTTAAACAATTTTCTCAACCATTGAGCCACAAGATTTATTTGTTGAATAATTTAGATTGCCAAGTCCTTTCGAGTGCAGAAGAGAGTGTTTTTGCCTTATTGTGGCCATTTAAAGACCGTTTTGAGCATGGAAAGAGGCGAAATAGGGGATTTGAGGCCTTCTAAACGCACTGGTGCCATTGGTTTAATGATCTAGAGCTTATATTTTATTGTACATGCATTTTGAGAATTTTAAGAAAGAGGCTTCCCCATTGAAGACCATACCCAGAGATGTAGGCTTGAAGATAGTTGAACTCTATTATCAATGTGCTAGTGTCATTGTCTCTTGTGTGGTTTGTTGTTAATGTTTATTTGCTACAATTTCCTTTCAAGTTGCCTATGTCTTTTAAATTGAGCTCTTTTTTAATGGTGATTTTAATTACATGCAAACAATTTTAAAAGGTTAATAAACCAGTATCAATTTTGATCAGGATTTCAAATCAATTGGTATCAAAGAGGTTATTAATAGTTTGGTTTAATTGTGCATGATCACCAGGAGAAAGTTGAGACGTGGTTAAGAATAACTTGTTGAAGGAGATCCAAAATTTGGCTTGAGAAGAAGGACAACTCAAGGAGAAGATATGGCTGAATAAGGAAGAGGTGATCATCCTTTCGGATCTGATGCAGGCTTTGTGGATGCTTTCATGACCTTACGAGCCATGGTTGAGGAAAAGTATCATGAGTTAAAAAATGTGAAAGAGGGAGATAAAACCAAAGATGAGGAAGCTAAGGCATCACATTCTAAAAAGCCTAAAGATGAAGGACCATATGATTCAGGTAAAAAGATAGAAACTAATGATAATAAAAAAGATCATATTTGATTTACCAATGTATAATGGTGAAATCAATGCTAAGAAACTTGATAATTGGATTAGACAGATTGGGGTGTACTGTAGTTTGCAGAATATTTCTAACAATGTGGTCAAGATTCGATTGGCTTCACTTCGTCTAGAAGGCACAAAACTCATCTGGTGAAAGAGTAAGTTATAGCATGGGACTCAGCATATTGGTAAGAGTTTTCCATCATGGAATGATTTTGTTTCTACACTTAGAAATAAATTCTACTCGTTGGGATATAAGGAGAAAGCCTTAGTAGAATGGAAAATTCTTAAAGTTATGAAAGGAAAATCGGTGTAGGAATACACAGATGAATTTCACAGGAAGGCATTAATCCTTGATATTCCCTTACATACACAATAAACTCTAATGAAATATTTACCTGAATATATTCATAATATTGTATTCATGTTTAGTCCTACTAACCTGGATGATCTGATTGTTCAAGAAACTTACATTGAAGCAGGAAAATCTAGAGTTGGTGTATCATCAGAATTAGCATCCAGAAAATAGGGCAAAGGCAAGGGAAAATCCAAGAGGACAAATTCCAATAAGATGGAAGAGGAGAATATCTCTTGAAAGCATTACAAGAAGGAATGGCATGATGAAGAACATCACTGGTAATTAGACCCTGACAAGCAGCCAAAGTGGTCTAAAGGAAAGAAAGGTAAGAAAAAAGTTGTAGCAACAATAGTGCCAACAAATTTGGGTTAAAAATCAGGTGATGAGGCTCAAATTGTAGTAGGTTTGGTAGGTAAATTTGATAATGGCGTTGATTTTGATCATTATTTTGATAAGAAGAGATGCAAGTTATTTC
Organism: Pinus tabuliformis; assembly: GCA_031772625.1. Lineage (NCBI taxonomy): Eukaryota > Viridiplantae > Streptophyta > Pinopsida > Pinales > Pinaceae > Pinus > Pinus tabuliformis. Next base: position 1,528,087,001 of record CM062820.1, on the reverse strand, counting down.
ACATAAGGGTAATTATGAAGAAAACTAAGATCGACACTTTGATTGATAGTGGATCTCAAGTTAACTTAATTTATGAGGAAATGGTTAAGCAGTTGGGGTTAAAAACTAAAATGCATCATAAACCTTATACGTTGAATTGGATGAGTAAAAGTCATAAGTTGCAAGTAACTAAGAAGTGTGTGTTACAATTTGCAATTACATCTCAATTTGTGGATAAGGTAACATGTGATATAGTACCACTAGATGCATGTGGAATGGTCTTAGGTAGACCATATTTATATGATTGGAAAGAAATCTTCTATAGGGAAAAAAATCAATATCACTTGTTTAAAAGGGGAATTGAATATATTGTGCATTCTCATCCTATAAAGGAAAACAAATATTTTCAAACAGTGGAACAGTTAAAAAGGACAACTTATGTAAGTAAAACTGTGTCTGTACCATTAACGACACTTAAGCATAAAACAATTAAAACAAATCAGAAAAACGTGCTTAAGAAATATAAAATTATACAAGTATTGTTGCATGATAAGTTGAGTTGTGTTCCAAATATGAAGAGTCAGTAGGGTGCAGTTTCATTTATGTCAATATTTTTAGTGTTACCATTCAACTTGTTTATGTTCAATAGTATGTAGATGATAACATCAAACATGGATGTAGATATGGATGGAAAATAGAATAGTGTGCTTTGCAATTTTTATGTTGTATTGATGATTGTGTGGATGAGTAACATGTATAGATTCATAACAGGTTTTCCCAAAGATATTGGGTAGGTGGAGAGAAATTGTGTTCATCTTCAAATAATATTGACAACCTTTTGGTGGTCCAAAATGTCTTAGTTGGGAGGAATGATCCAAAATTATAGAGGAGTGATCTAGATGATCCAAAAGATGCTCAAAATTTTGGAAAATGCTTGAAAATAAAAGTTTTTAAATGGTTTTATAACCAACTCCATTAGGTAGATTTCATCATTTTGAATCCAACGAAACTTGAACTGGAAAAAAGGATATCATATGACGAAGTTACAACTAGTAAAAGTTTAGGTCCGAGCAAGGCAGAAAGTTAAAGGTCAACAGGTCAAAGCCAATGCTCAAGGTTCCACAGGTCAACAGTCAAGTCAGGGTTCCAAGCTCACGGTTCATGTTGACATGTGGCACATCCATGTTTTTAAAAGTGTCAACACGTGGTTGGTGGAATTTGGATGAATGTATTGGTACCATGTGGCCCAATCAGAGGGCAACACGTGGCCCAATCCAAGGAGGCCTCGTGGCGCTGTGGTGTCGAACAAAATTTATGGAAAGCACTCAGCGAGCGTCGAACCCTGGACCTGTCAGGCACAAATCTTACTCCTTACAATTATGCCATCAGTTTTTCTCAAAATATATTAGATGTAGGTTCTATTTAAAGTTGATACTCTAAAATCTTGGGGGAAAAGGTTGGTGGAGCCCGCCATTTTCGGTGGCCCACCAACCTTATCAATGGGAATGTATACATGGTGGGCATGTATTGTAAACTTAATGCATTGGATAGGCCACGGGCCATAAAAATTTAATATATGTTGAATGTAATACGTTGTATGTTCTATGGTGGGGTGGCGGGTCTATTGACCTCTCCATCATATCCTTTTAAAATTAAATTATGTGCCAAATATATTATACAATCGTCGTCGCATATCACAAAAAATCAAACGCATTATGGATTAAACCCCTATACTTGGGGTTATATAGCTGACACGTTCAACCATTGAACCACAAGGTTCATTGGTTAAATATTTTACAGTGCCAAGTCATGTTGAGTACAACAAAAGTGTTTTTGGCTTATTGTGGCCATTCAAAGACTGTTTTGGTCACAAAAAGCATCGAAACAAGGGTTTTGACACCTTCTAAATGCATTGGTGCCATTATTTTGATGATCTGGAGCTTAAATTTTGGTGTACAACCATTTTGAGAATTTTAATAAAGAGGCCTCCCCACTGAAGATCAGGCCCAGAGATGTAGGCTTGAAGACAGCCAAAATCCATTATCAATGTGTTGGTGTCATTGTCTCTTATGTGGTTTGTTGTTAATGTTTATTTGCTACAATTTCCTTTCAAATTTCCTATGTATTTTAAATTGAGCTCTTTTTTAATGGTGATTTTAATGACATGCACACATTTTAAAAAATTTAATAAACGAGTATCAATTTCGATCGAGATTTCAGAGCAACAACCCAACTATTAGGGCATGTCATTGGCATATTTTATTTTCAATAATAAGGATAAGACACACTTCTACCATTCAACTATTTGAATTATTTCTTGTCACTTTCCCATTTCCTCCTCTTCTCTTCATACAATGCGACCCATGGTTGTGTCACTTCAATATTGCAAAGAATGAATTTGTTGATGGCTTTAATTTTTGAATTCATTGATCAAATCAAACCAACACACACACACACACACACACATATATATATATCTATATATCTATATATATATATATATATATATATATATATATATATATATATATATATATATATATATATATATATATATATATATGTGAGATCAAAATATGCATTAATATGAAGTTCAGTGTGAATAGTTATTGTGTAGTAATTTGACAAATGATAAGCCTGCACTTACTCTTTATCATGTGCCTCTTTCCATTCATTTCAAGAATCTCCCCTTCTCTTTTGTCTTCATCCCTTTCATCATCCCAAATCGCCGCACCTAGTGTGTTGTCGATCTGCTTGATGTACTCACTAGAATAATAGAAAGACTCATATGATATATACCCCTCTTCCATAGACCCCTCAATTTTTTCCCTTTGTCAAATAAAACCTTTCAATTTCTTCATGTACCTCTCTAAGAAGAACATCCAATGACAAGAAATGACCCCAATTAATTCAACCTCATCTATTAGGTGAATTAGAAGATGAACTTGCAAGTCCATGAAACTGATCTGCAATGCCTTCTAAAACATACAAACAATCTCAACTATCTCTTGACAACACCATGGAATGTTAGCCATATGAATCTCCTTCGATGCGATCCAATGTACAAATGCAAATAATTTCGATATGGCACATCATAGATCTTGGGGGAATTCATGGTTCAGACACCCATGCACGAGCATAGGATAATGACACTGCACAGTAAATAGTAAATTATACATAATTTAATTATAAAATATCCCATTACATAAAAATAAAAAGAATAATAAAATCATGTTTTTGACATATGTTCTCTTAAAATGTTCAAATAGTCATGTGATTTCAACCCCATCAAATGATCATCCATAGTGAAGCAACGTCATAGTGAAGAGCCATATAAATAAGGCACCCTCACATTCATTATAACTTCCTTTGCCAAAGAAATATCATCTTTATTTAAAATCCATGGGACGTCACCTTATTTGAAAGACCAACAGGGGTCAGCCTCTCCTCTAGTTTCTTGCCTTGGCCAATGTTTCTTTTTAGTTTTTGAAGAAATAAGACCTCTCCTAATAGTTAATGTATCACTTTCTTTCGATAATATGTTCCTCCATAAAGAAGATAAAACATTTTTAAGTACATGCATGGGATATAGTAAGTGTGAAATCTTAAGATGCTCCCAATATGGGAGCTCATAAAAGACATATTTCCTTTTAATTCCAATGGGAAATTTCTCAACATAGGTGTTGAATAAATATGGATCATCAAATATAATCTCCCCTTTTGAATAAAAAAAATTTACAAAATCCTTCTCCTTCTCTATCTCATAAGTTGTAAGCCATCCAACTGGTGTCATTATTGTAGGCCTTTAGGTTCTCTCTGGTTTACCATTGAAAGTGGATGTTTCTCTTTTGTAAGGGTGCTCTTCTGGGAGGAATTCCCTGGAGAAGTCATACACTAGCTTTCGTAGGTGGTCAGACCACCTAGCCTTCAGAGAAGTTACGCAACATTTACATCCATGATACCCTTTTGTTATAACACCTGTGAAATTATTGTATACAGACAGGTACGTTAGTGACCATGAAGATCTTAACTATTGCAACAAATTAAATTAATATGTGAAACAATATTGTTACTAAACAAAACAATAAGAATGTAATTTACTAGAGAAAACTCTCAAGTATGGATAATCATGTATGTTGTAAGAACATATGCCATACAACAGAAAACTCCTTGTTGTTGTGATGGGCCTTGATACATCATATACATGTATCCCTTCCCATGATTCCTTAAATTTATCTACCAATGGTTGTAAGTAGACATCCATATTCTTCACTTGTCTTCTACCAAGGACTATTAGAGCCAACATAAGATGTTCACTCTTCACGAACAACCATGGGGGGATATTGTTATTGTTCACTACTACTGGCCAAACATAATAGTTGGTGTTTTGGAGGCAATATAGGTTGACACAACACGTGGCTATGTTGAGTAATAGACTTATTATGTCATCCTTGAATTTTTAAGGCCATGTATCCTCTATATGCTTCATGGCTATTGAATTTGTTGGGATTCACATACCTCCTAAATCACTTATGTGTGAGGCATACCATCCTTGCAACATATCTAATTCTTTGTAATGAAAGATTCTTTGAATCATTGGGATTATAGGAATGTGCCTCAATATATTATGAGGAGGATCATGTGATTTACCCTCTTTTTTTTAATTATGGTACTTGTCATGCCCACATTTCAGACATCTCTTTATTTGCATATTATCCACTATATAGAATACAATCATTCGTACATGCATGATATGATATTTACACAACACCCAACATTCATAAAATCGACCATTTTTAAATTTGGTTGTGTGAAAAAATATAAGGAACTTGATCAATCATGCAAGTTGCATTCGACATGCCAAACTTTTCTTTCACATTGTACATCAACATTGTTGTCCGTAGCTGAGTAGACTTTGACTTGCCTCAAGGTCCATAGAGATGGATGGTGGAAGAAGATTTCAGGATTTCGAATAAGGTATCAGTGATATGAGCATCATCCCCTAGCTCATCATTATGGAATGCATCTAACAAAATTTTATCCATGGCAATCGTATCTCGTGAGCAATCATCCATACCAACCTCCATACGATTGACTCCATTTCCAACTTGTGATGAAGAAATACTATTGTTGTAGTCATTCCTAATTGGTGAATTTTGACGTAATAGAAATTTAATAGGTGGTTGATTCAACCATTCTTTGTATGATTCCTCTCCAAGTCTTACTCTTAATGCAACCTTCTCTCAATTTGACATTGTAATGGGGTGCACTGGAAGATGGTAGGTGGGTCACTCATCATCACTAGAATCCTAATGTCAAAAAATATTGAACGTCATTAGTACAATATCAATGATGTTAGTAAGCATGACAATGTAATTGGTTTATTGAAACTTCAGTATACCAAACAATTATTACCATCGTTGATCCAGGATTTGGCTAGAAGATGCCATGTTCCAATTGCTAGGGTGAAGAGGTTTTCCATTTTCATCTACGAACTGCTTGCAATATGATGCTCCTGATAAGAGCTTCTGATGTTTTCGAAAATAATATGGAGTAATATTTTCTGCATCTGAACTCAATTCTGAATTTAGATATTGAAAATTATTTTCATACATTTTATTCAAACTGACATGGATTAAAAAAAACAATTATATAATCAAAATATAAATAAAATATGAACTTACTCAAGATGGAAAGGGGGAACTCCGCGAAGGAATTTGATCAGCAATATGGAATGAGCTAGAATTTGAAGAATTGGCTATTTGATATTATTGATATTTTGTCCCTGTATTTGAGAAAAGTTAGAAATAAAATTTTGTGTGAATATCTAAAATTTATCTTGAGAACCATATAACAACAATCTGAATTTCAATATACTTTTGAAATCATTTTTCAAGGACTAGGTGACTTTAAGCGGAAAATGTATACTATGAACTATTGTAACTCATGTGGATGTGTCCTAAAGGATAATTTGAGATTAATATACCATTTTATGTGAAAATAAAATTTCAGATAGATTTTAATCCCCACTCGTACACTAATTAGAATAAACTGCACCGTTTCGTTTAAATAACAAAAGAAACGGAGCATTAAAATAATACCCACGCCAGTTTTTGGCATTCGAAAAAATAAAAAATAAGTTATCATATCATTTCTCATTCACATAAAAACACATCGGTTCGTTTAAATTAAAAACAACACTAGTATGCAATTATTTCCCGAATTTAGAAAATAAAAACAAATTCAACCGCCTTGGTGCTCTTTTAATATAGACTGCACAGTTGCATTAAAAAAAATAATTGCATCATGTCGGGACTTCAATAATGAAAAAAAATAATCATATTAGTGCGTTGAAAAAATATGCCACTTTGGAAATGTCGGTGCGCTTTTTATAGAAATGCACCCATTAGATTGACTATCAAACACATCAATGTCCGAAGAAATTGAATTAAAAAAAAAGAAGAAAAAAACGATTTTTTCTTCTTCTTTTTTAAATTAAAAAACGAGCGACAATTGATTTTTTGAAATCTAATTTCATAAATTACTTTAAATAGTAAAAAGTTATTCATAATTTCATTATTTTACCCAAAATTTCAAGGGAGTGATTCGCAAGAGAAATATACCATGAGCACTGTGCAACAATAACAGAATAATTTGAAGTAGCAAAACTATCCAGAAGATCAAAAGCTAAAAGGTATGGTGATTCACTAAAAAACCCGCATAATATTTTTTAAATTTTATTGTTTATTTTAATAATAATAAAAAATTACAATTTTTATTAGGGTCTAATTAAAAGAGAGATTGTTTGCAAGAGAATACCAAACCAGAGCTGCAAAATATTTTGGATCCACCTAAAGATCAGAAGTTGAAATGTATGGTGATTCACTCAAAAACCTGTATAGAAAGAATCTTAAGTTTTATTGTTAAAATATTTTACAATTTTTGTTAGAGTTGTTCAAAAAAAAAAGAAACTGTATAATAAAAAAATTACTATAGATTTACTATATATAGGGTGCTCGAAAGATAAAGTAGGGGAATCACTTATTGATTTATATTCAAACCTTGTCGGACCTCTCCATTTTTTTAAAAATGACTATATGTTGCACGGTACGCTATCTGTAACATAACACCCCGATGCTACCTAAGTAATACAATGCACTAGTGTATTATAACACTTTCGATTCTGTCTAGTTTGTTCATTGTTGCTCCTAGTGTAATATAACGCACAAACATATATGTTCCTAATAACATTGTTAAATCATTATGGTGCGTTGAGGCTTACAAATCGCAGTGTCAACCCTCTCTAATTTTTAAGAAACGATTATATGTTTCACTGTGTACCCTATGTAACATAATGTACCAAGACTATGTGAGTACTTCAATTTACCGATATATTATGACACTTTCGATTATGTCCAGTCTGTTCATCGTTGCTCCCGTTGTAATATAACGTACTAATGCGCCTATTCCTAATATCACTGTTAAATCAGTGCAATGTGTTTAGCCTTTAAAATCGCATTGTCCTAATTTTTAAAATTATTTTTAAAATCAATTTTCCATGATGGTGTTGAACAATTAAAAGCCCGGTGTGTTTAATCTTATAAACACACCAGTGCATTTATTCAAATAAACACACCAATTATGAGAGTTTTTTTTGGCTGAAAATTATTTGATTTATTGGTAAAATATATATAATAACTTCTATATTGAATGGTATAGGTTGTATATTGATAAAAAAATGTCTTAAAAGGTCTCAAGTAACAAAAACATTGATCGACACAATGATAGCACATAAAAAATAAATAGAGAATGCAATTTCTTTGTAAATTCTTTACAAAATTAATGTGTTTGAACTATATGTAAGTTTAACTAATATGTATTAGTTTTTGTGTGTCATGCAAAACCACAAAATGAACAAGGTCGATAAGATTATTTCTAATCTAAGTGCAGAAGAATGTAAAAGCCTAATAGAAAAATTGCATAATGATAAATCAAGTGAATGAAAAAATACTATTCAATATGAGTTTTTTTCATTAATAATATAGTTAAGAATATTAGATAATGTGTTTCAAACAATATATTAGTTCATATATGTTCAATGTCATTTTAAGAAAAGAAAAATTATGGAACATGTAAATGATGATGAATTCATCCAAAGCTCATCTAGAGTGGTGTTGGAGGTTAATAAAAGGGGTTTTTTTTTAACATAACTATGAGGGATCTAGTGGAATGAACATATAAACATACTTTCCATTTACAATACAAAAATCAATGCAATGATTCTAAGAACGAAATTATATCTAAACTACAATAATCATTTTCATAACAACAGTCAATGAGACATGTCAGATTTGCAATACCAAAAACACATGACAACAAAAAAGAATCATGCAAAAGGTAATATTTCTAATTGTATAAAATTATTTTCTAGAATTATATGTATAGATTACTACAAACCATTAATTTATTAATATCAATTTTGTTATATTTAGTTTTTATATATCATTATAAAAATAGTTTATTATTTTTTTTAGGAATATTATGAAAATCCCAAATGATCAACACACTAATATACGAAACATGCCAGTAGGAATGTCCAAAAAAGTGTATAAAGAGACAGTCAAAGAAATGGGCATAATTGCATCACAGGAGGAACCATCTCAACAACAACATTCTTCAAATGTATGTAATCATGATTGAATTTGTACATATAAAAAATAATTTAGCATTAAATATTAATTTTCAAGTATTTTCTTGCATAAAATAAAACAAGAAGGAACTCATTCAACACATAAAACAAGATGGCAAGGAAGAAAATGTTTGATTTCAAATTTTGTGAGTAATTGTTAATATTTCCTTATAACAAATCAAGGTTTTATTTTTGTATATTTTAAGTTGTTTTACAACAACCATCCTTGAATGTCTTCAAAAAGGTGCTAACAATCAAAGAAAAGCCATCAAAAGAATTGATTGACATTGGGTTAAATAACGGTTGTGGGTATATGTTAGCATATCAAAACTTAATTGTGAAATTTGTAAATATCTATGTTGTTTTGCTTCTTTGAGTTTATAATTAATAGAACAAAAAAATCCTTTATATTAAATATAGGATTTATTATGGGGTACAAAACTTGCAGGAAACAAAGTATGGAACTATGCCAACATAAGGGTTGTTGAAAGAAGGCATGAGATTTGGTTTTGAAAGAATGTGTATAATCCACGAGTCACTTCTTGCTATGGTATATTGTTTTTCTATTTACATTGATGTATATTATTTATTTCAATTTTCATTATTCTCACCATTGTAGATACACTCATTACATTTTATTTTTATGTTTGCAGATGGAAAAAAATCAAGAAGATGAAAGCAATCGATACAATCAAAAAAACATACCTCCAAATAACCCCAATCATGGAAATAGCTCAAGAACAGACAACAATTCCAGTGAAGAATGATGATCTATTTTGATATGAATACAACTTGTTGTATTTTTTGAATAATTGTTGGTGAAAATCAAACATTTTGTTTAATGTAATCATGGATATAGTGTCCCAATTGAAATACAAGAGGTTACCAATAATAATATGATTTTTTATGATAAAGAGACTCTTGTTGATATATAATAAAATGCATTTTAAAGTTATTCTATTGTGTTATCCAATGTCGCTGTGAAATGTTACACCATTGATTGAATATTATAATGAAGAGATAAGAAATCTGATAATTTAAAAAAATTAATCAAGATATCATATAAAAATTCACTAATCAAATATTAATTCATATGAATATTGTTACACTAATCAAATATTAATTTATCGATTTATCAATGAATAACAGATTTAAAAAATTATAATAATTACACTATCACAGGTCGATGTCTCAAAAAAAGAGAAAATATTATACAAAAACATCGGTGTGTCAATAACATAACAACACACTGGTGTTTTACTTTAAATAAAAGCATTGCGATGTCATCTTTTAGCATAGCTGGTGCCTTTTCGGAAAATGAAAACATTAGGGATTTTAGGTCTTCAAGCACCGCTATTTTTTTTAATTAATGCCTCGGTGCATTGTAACTCTTAACGAACTAGTGATTTGATAGAACTAACACCCCCTGGTTCTATAAAATATTATATCCATTCTCAGTACACTATTAAAATTAACAGCATCAGACCCTCTATATAACAAATGCACCGATGTGTTTATGTAAACAAGACGTGTCGGTGCTGCGTGTTTAAGAGAAAGCACTGAAACTGCAATTATTTTTTGCATGCCCCAAAGCCATTCCTTCATCAAAGAAAGACCGAGGCCTTTTTTATATAAGCATCGACGTGATATACGTTTCAAGATCCATTTCTCTTTAATTTGAACACATTGGGAATATTTTTGTTGTATGCATTGGGGTGGTATACATTTAAGGTTTTGGTGCTCCTTCAATTAAACGCCTTGGTTCTTTTAATTATGTATGAAGCTCAGTGCATTTCCATAAGTAGTGCACTAGGGCTGCTTGTTCTATAAAGCACATCGAAAAAAAAGAAGAAAAAAAAACATCTTCTAAAACCTCCAACCATCTATATTTTTTCACTTGTGATGAAGTTCCATTATAAGCTACACTAAAAGATATGTTCCCACAAATAGATGTTTTAATGGATGTTTTTTGACAATTTTTTCCAATTTTATAACACTAAAAACCTTCGTTATAACCTCCGCTAGAAGGTCTTTTCCTTGTAGTGGGCTCCCACACAAAAGAAGTAAGATTGACCAATGACTACCCATCCCCACTCAAAGTAGTGAAAAACAGAAGTATGAACTAAAGTGCAATCGTGTGGGTGTCACGTACACAACACAAAGATGAGATTTTTGGGCATGCCCACCCAAAAGTAGGGAACCCTTACCCCCACGTGTAAACAGGGCATGCATGATGGGTGACACGATGGCCAAACCAAACGAGTAAAGTGAACTAAGGGTATCCTATGCATGACGAGTCATGTGCCCGTGCACCCAAAGGTGACTTTCACAACACGATGATAGGTGGACGAGTTCGGTGCATCAGGTGGACCAGGCTAGTTGAGCGAAATAAGCAAGAAAAATGTGCAAGTAAATTACCATGTGATTCAGGGTCAATTTACTTCAAGGATGGACACAACACTTTGGAAAATGTGTGAAATAAGCAAGAAAAAGACGTGCGAGCATTCGAGTGAACGATGACATTTGAGTGAAGTAACCGATGGGAAAAGTCATAGTGTGATGTGCACGGCAAGTTGAACAACCCTAGGCATGCTGAGAAGAAGGTGGGGCACCCATGCACCCATGAGGGCATTGCATTATAGGCACGCCAGGGCACTCACCCAACAGGGGCTCTCATGCAATGATTTGGTCAATGGTGGGTCAACCAGACTTGGAAAGGGGCACCTGCAAAAACTAAGTAATTTTGGCCCATGACTTCCCATGAATAGAGTTCCCACAAGGGGGTCTCATAATGATTGATTATAATTGAGTAGAAAATTACTAAATTAATGTTTAGGTGTTAAGAGTTAGTTTATAATTGATTGATTCTGCAACATGGTACTAACAAATGATAATATTTTGTTGTCATTAATGAGATAATGATTTGTGTTGACTAGTTTTCACAGTAGGATGAATGCCCACCCTAGGCAAGCTCACATGAAGGTGGGGTTCCCATGGGGTATTGCATGTTGGGCACGCCTAGGCACTCGCTCAGCAGGGGCACCTGTACGATGGGTTGGTGGGTCAGCCCAACTTGGAAAGGGGCACCCGCACAAAAGAAGTAAGGTCGACCTATGATTTTCAATGAACAGAGTTGCCACAAGGGGGTCTGATAATGATTTTTATAAAATTGACTAAATTAATGTTTAGGTGTTAAAAGCCGGTTTATAATTGATTGACTATGCAATGGTACTAAAAAATGATATTATTTTGATGTCATTGATGAGGTAATGATTTGTTGTGAGGGCTATAGAAGTCTCTTGAGTTAGTCGTGATGTGACTTGAGAATGGGGCCAACGTTGAAATTTTTTCAGTTTGTGCTCGTATGCACTGGAATTTTACATGGTTATGGTAGATGCATGAATTGATGATATGGGAGGGTTTTGAGACTTAAATGTGACTCACAAAAATAATTCGACAATCAAACGACAAAATTATAACGTATATAAATGTTAAGGAGATAAAATTATTTATTGCTATTTACTAGTTGTGGTCTTATTATGTACTTTATAGTCCAGAGGTTGAGAAAACTCCTTACCCTTCCATTTGAGAAAAATTCTTACCCTTCATCATCATATTTTTCATCACCATCATCTTTGTCATATTCATCAACATCATCATCGTCATCATCATCATTTTCATCATTGTCATCATCACGATCATTTTTGTCATCTTCATCAACATCATCATCGTCATCATCATCATTTTTATCATCGTCATCATCATCATTTTTATCATCATCATCATTACCATCATCTTTGTCATCTTCGTCAACATCATCATCGTCATCATCATCATTGTCATCATTGTCATCTTTTTCATCCACATCATCTTTCATCATCATCATCATCATCATCATCATCATCATCATCGTCATCGTCATTGGCATCATCATCATCAATATCATCATCGTCATTTTCATCATTATCTTCCTTGCCATCATCATCGTCATTGTCAACATCATTTATATGAAAAGGAATGATGCCTCAATGAATCATACATAATTTATTATATGTCTCTTATTCTCCTACTTCTAATCTTTAAGGATATCAATCCCCATGAATTTTAAAATGATGTCTAGCTAGGAACCAATTATCATTGATATCAAGCTTATTTTTACTTCTTGTGGGCCTACCCCTAAGTACCAATCCAACACTTAACATTTACCAATTAGTTGAAATTATGCTTTAATTAATTTACCCCACATAGAGTGACTCGTGAAAGGGGCTAGCTTTGATTTTTTTTTTCGTCAGTTTGTGCTTCCGTGCATTGAAATTTGACATGGTTATAGAAGATACATTGGTTGATGATATGGGAGTGTTTGAAGACTCATATATGACTCATACAAAAATTTGACAAACAAATGGTAAAATTATAACATAAATGTCAAGGAGATGAAATTATCCATCTAAAATATCCATGTTATTGAGTTCCTACCATGCTAGACCTTGACACCCATTTTTGGTTCATAACTAACCTATTCATGGTGTCCATATCCCTCCTAGATGTGAATTTTAAATTACAGTGATCATATGTGAATTATCGTTGGTTCTTGGCAACTGTGCTTATGATATGTTAAATTCACTTGTGTATGTTTAGGATATTTGTCCATGGTAACAAATTGTCTTATAATGGTTTCCTTGTTACTTTATCTCCAGAAGACTAATATATTTTCAAATAGTGGAAAATTTGCTAGTAAATTGTTGATATACAAGCATTGTAGGTACAGATTTGGATTATTCTATGAGTTTAGATTCTTACTTGCTAAATGAATTTCTTCTTTCTCCTTGACCTGCTCATCATGTGTCACCCTTCATAGTAGACAAGTTAGATTGGACATCACATGTTCCATTCATGTGGCCTGAGAAATCCTCCCATTTGAAGGATGGTCACTACAATGCCTTTGAAACAATAGTTTCATTGGTTTCCGTAGTTGATATTACTTGGAAATGAGAACAAGGTATTTTATTGAAAACTCTTGTGTATACATTTAGAAATAAACGATGACAATGCTTAACCTTATAAACCCTTTTTTGAACCTGGACTTGTGTGACCAATAACTTCTCTCTCCTCAACCCACTCATCGATAACCTTCATTGTGGCCAAGTTAGAGTCAACATCATTGTTTTCCATTCTCATGTATTGAGAAATAATCCTTCCATTCAAAAGACAAGCACCAAGATTCCTTAAATGCAATACTTTCCATGATTGTTATAGTTGACATTACTTAGAAATGAAAATATGGTTTTAATTGGAAATTTATTTTCTATACATTTACAAACAAATTATGAAAATGCTTAACTAATAGATCCTATTTCAGTTTTCCATGAATGCTCCAACACAAATATCTTATATTCAAACATTGTATTATCTTGATTCATTGTACTATTTAATTCTCAAAATGTTATGAGAAGAAAATTTTTATTATCTTTGTGATATTAAATCTCATTTTCCAATTTTTTTGATATGGACAATTTTCTTAACCTTAAAACTTAGTAAAATCACGGTGATTTCAAATAAACAAATAAAATTTTAAATATCTCAAAGAAATCCCTTACATTTTTAATACCTAAGAAATCAATTTGATATAAATACACATTAATAACAATTACTATTATCATTATTATGTATTATGTAATATACATATATATATATATATATATATATATATATATATATATATATATATATATATATATATATATATATATATATATATAAGATATATATTATTATATATATTAATACGATATATACCCAAGATTAAAGATTATAAGAAAGTAAAATTAAATATCAATTTTTTTTTGTGTCCTTCGTATTCTTCTCATATTGTTTTTGCTTCCTGTCCTTTCTATATGTATATGAGGGTACCATGTTTTGGTTGATCTGGAGCCAAAAATTCATCACAACACCATTTCTCTCAACTTTTGGATCTCGACACCGCATCCCTACCATTGTTATGGGCTATGGGACCTTGATTTCTAATTTCAAGTTTGGTGATTGAAAATTCAACTAGCAGAGGGTCTGCTAGGGTTCTCCTCCTATTTCAAGGTCAAAATTTCACTGCAAAGATATTATTTTCACTCTCCCAGTGTTGACAATGCTAAGTACATGGCAGAGGATACTCAGTAAAAGGTGTCGATGAGGATTTCCACTTTAGCATTCATTCCTTGGCCTCAGAATGCACCCTCAATTCTGTCCTCTTTGGCTTTATAACCCTCAGCAACAAGGCCTCTTAGCTTCTTCTCTCTAAGTATTTTATCATTACGACTTTCTCTACCTCTTCTGATCATAGTTCTATTATGCCTAACCCCTACAGTTCAATCATGAGCAGTAACATAGGCAGAGGGCACCAACCAGGGAGGGGAAGAAGTTGCGGATGTCCCCCCCCACCCTAGATGATACCTCCATTGCCACCATGTTTGACCATAACATTTTTGAGCATATTTCAAAAAGTGTAGTAGCCATGGAAGAGGAGGAAACCTACAAAGGGCGCTTATCCCTTTGGGCTCTCTGTAATCTCTTGTATTGCTAGCTTAAAGAAAGGGAGTAGGGTAAGTCTAAAGCTACCAAATGGTTTGTTGATCTCTCTGCGCAACTTAGTCACTCCTCCTCCTCCCTTAAGATTTTATCTAGAGAAATTAAAATTAAAAACCAATCCAACCACCCATCCCCTACTATGCCCCCCTCGTGCTCACCTCATTTTAGCTCGTCTATTGTGTCTGCCCATAGAGCTCCCATGGCCACTCCCTCTCCCACTCATTTTCCCTCCCCCATAATGGCCAATGCCCCCCCGCCTCCCCCCAACCCTTATGGTTGTTACTACTTGGAAGAGGTCTTAGGGGACTCTAGCAGCATGCAGGTTTAGGGAAGCATGCAGGTGCATGGAAGAACTAGCTTGGTGACGATGTGGTTGCGACATGGAATGCACCAACCACTGGTGTCCATGGAAACAACAGGTTGGTAATCATCATTTTGATTTGGCCTCTAAGTAATCAAAACGGCCCTACTCTCTTTTTTCGGCCTAAGTGTGCCTAGTCTAGGGCCAAGGAGCTCTTAGTTCCAATTTTGTTTATCACAATTTTTCATTCATAGTCTACAAACATGGAGTTGCGAGGTTTGTCTCTTAACTTTTGGTTGTTTCTTAGTGATATGTTTCCAATGTCAAACTATTTAAAAAACTTGGACTCTAGTTTCCCCTACTAGGGGAAAAGAATTTTTGACCTCACACTCTGGTTTCCTTGCTCTGAGGCCAAGATGGACATCATGATTGTACATAGTGTAAATTTCTCCTTGTTAATATAATGTATAAATTCTTACTTAAGAAAAAAACAAATGTCTTGTATGCAAAAGTCAATAAATAAGCCAAGATACTCACTCATGGTCCTATTTCCACATATTTGTGTTAGTTAATTCTCTTGAATGAAAATAGAATGTATCAAATTACTCATGTCCTTAACTAAGTGCTTGTCAAACTATCTCTATGACTCATAGATAAGTCCAAATTGTGATTATAAAAACCAACATAAAAACACAATTGAGTTTGCAAAATAAAAAAATGTCAAAGTGTTACTTTGAATGACCTCTCAATTGTTGGTCTTATAATTATTATTTCTAATGTGAAGATTTGTCATTCTTAATAAGATTCATACACTATCCAACACAAAGAGTCTTACAAAAACCCATATTTCTTAGATTATTGTCCAGTATAGGGAAATTCTCCAAAATTAAAATTAACATAATGTATTCATGAATAATTTATGCTAAAGTGAAAATAAATGAATAAAAATATAATATCAAGATCACGCCATTGAAACAATTATACATAATATTGGAATGTAGGAGGAATGGGAACAAGTTCTTGTGTTTCCTATGTTTTTAAATGTTGAAGGTTATGAAGTGTGTTGAAATTTTATAAACACCGCAACCTCTATCTTCTCGATGTGAGGTTCCATGGGTTTGATTCCATTACCAAACATCAACAAATTTTCTTTTTAAACAAATATGGATAGTTTTTGTGTTAATAGTAAAAAGAGGGTTTGTGATCATACTATCTAGTATTTCCAATTGCATATCTTGCTCAATGATTTCATCTTCCATGTATGTTTCTTGGTCATGTCCAAAAGAACCAAGTTAGGAAACTTTTGGCTTCATATGAATGAAAGATAGGGAACTTTTGGCTTCATATTTGGAGATAACATTAGGCCAAGTATGATTTTCTCTCTCTTGTTGAATGGGTTTCCATTTCATGTTTAAGTTGGTTGGCACACTTGGGTGGGAAATGTATAATATTCCTGGAAATATGCCTTAAGCATCTTTTCAACCCAGGTATCTCCCTTAATTATTATCCTTAAACGATAGTTCCCTATAGGTTTGGTTATTAGCCAATTGAAGGAATGCATTTTTTTAGACTAAATATTGTATGATAACGAGGGGGATAAAGTCATGTAAATGCTTCCTCAAGCATTCTTTTTTTCTTGTAAAAAAATATTTAGCTTTTAGGTTTCAGTCTTTCCCACAAGATCTAGTGCAAGGAATGTAAGAGGAATGGGCACAAGTTCTTGTTTTTCCTACATGTTTAAATGTTAAAGGTTATGAAGTGTGTTGAAATTTTATAAACACTGTAACCCCTTTCTTCTCAATGTGAGGTTCAATGGGTTTGATTCCATTAAAAAACATCAAAAAAATTCATTTTTAAACAAATATGGATAGTTTTTGTGTTAATAGTAAAAAAGGGGTTTGTGGTCATACTGCCCAGTCTTGACTAGTTGCATATTTTTCTCAATGATGTCCTTTCCATGTATCTCGCTTGGTAATGTCCAAAAGAAACAACTAAATTTGTATTTATCTTGAGGTTTATTAGTCATGCCTTCCTCCTCCTCCAACTTCTCTTTGTTGCTTTCCCTAACCTCCTAAAGAACAATTTTCCCTTTGTGTTTTTCCAACTGGGTTTTCATACAAACTTAGGGAACTTTTGGCTTCATACGAATGAAATATAGGGAACTTTTCACTTCATATGAACTTATTGTGCTTGCAATAAGAAATCCTTCATATGAAGCACTATATCAACAATTTAAATACTTCAATCTCATTCAAACTCAAGTATTTGCAGTGTTTTATAACTCATATCATAATATTTTAATTCCAACACTTACTAATAGTGGTAATATTATTTGTGCTGAGTCTACTTTACTACGATTGCACCAAAAAGTCCCAAACAATGTATTTTGATGTGCCTATATTTCTTCTATCGAAGCTCTTGCCAAAGAGAGACATCAGGATTGGGAATAGAATTTTGGAATAGAGGAAAAATAGACCCAAAACTACCTCTTACTTTTCTGGACAAGACTCCTTTAGGCTTAGGCTACTTCATATGCTCTCCACTTATGATGAATTTCACTTGGGTTGGTGAGAATGGGGCTTCTCCTCACTCTAATTTATAGACTTATCAAAGGCTTCATCTAATTTGCCCTTGTGGGCATCAAAACTAATAAAATTACACAAGTTGACTTGAACAAATCATGTGCAAATCCAACATCCATATATAAAAATCAAAGTCTCATCATAGACAACTTGGATTTTGATGATTTTTGTTACCTCTAGTTTTTCTCAAAGTCCTCTAAGATATCCATTTGTCAAATCATCGAAATTCCTCGTGGTTCCACACACACTAGCTTGGGTGAAAAGCCCAAAGACTTGGGTTCTTAGCCCATAAGTCGTTTTTGTGTTCCAATCTATTAAAAAACCCTCTATTCTAGGGTTTGGAGTACCTCCCAAGCTACAATTTTCAACAACATTGACATCCAAAAACATTTCCTCTCTTCTCCTTGAACCACTCTCTTACCTGTGATGCCTCAATCAACCTTCCAAATGAATATTTAAGGGTTTTTCAGTAATTGAATTGTTCATATTCATGTGCCCCTTTCAATTACATAATGGTTTCAACTTATGCGATAATTAACTCAAATATCCATTTGAAAATATCATGATCCACGAAAGATAAGCTTCTCATTGAAATATTCCATTTACTCGCTTAGTACTAGTAACTAGGCCTCCTAATCTACAACTAATCCAAGTGAATTCAATTAAAAAATATATTATAGCCCATTGCCTAGTCACCTCATGTTGGTTTTCAGCCAAATAAATGCCACGCCATAAAAAATAAAAAATAAAAAGAAATTAGTGTACTAGTTATATCATTAGAAACATCATGTACCATATTATGAAAACATATTTTTGATGATAAAAAAATTTTAGATGAAGTATTTTGTGTCTATGATTAATGAATTAATGTTATATGTTAATGAATAATTTTTATATGTTTCTTTATGTACATGACCTTGTTTCATATTATGTAAGCATATTTTTTAAAATAAAATTTTTAAGATGAAATATTTTGTGGATTTACGAATGAATGGATGAATGTTTGCTATTTTTTTTTATGTATCTTAATGTATTGCTTTCAACTATTTTCTATATAGTAGATATATTGGGTATAGGGGAATTGAGAGTTATGTGAAGGGGGGATGGACCATGTGAGTTTCCATCTTCATGTGGTAGGTCCCATTTAGTAGAGAATAAATTGGAATTTAGATAATCTTAGAGAAAAACACCCTCAATCCAACAGAGCAACAAAAAATTCAATGTTGACTTCATTGTTTCTTCATTGAGTGAAGGGAGGTTTTCTCCAAGATTAAACTACTCCAACAATTTGTTCTTGAAACCAAGAGGAGCTCATTTAGTTATTCATGAAATCAAGTTATTTTAATTGATATTTATTCATGCAATTAAATTTAATATCTGCTCAAATTTAATCTAAGTTTGCCTCATTGGTATCATGAATATGTGTAGGACAAATAGTATCAATTTGGATGTTGAAGAGGAATAGCTATCTGAAGAAAATATCTCAAAATGGTAAGGGTTTAGGTGAGACAACAAAATTTGTTTGATATTTTTGTTGTATGCCTTGGTTGAGTGGGATTTACATAAAGGTTTATAAGAAATAAGAAACTTTTCTATGAAAAAAAATCATGTAGTATTTGTCTTTCTTTGACCATTGTGTTTGTATTTGATTGAAAGACCAAGAACTATCATTTTCTATGCAGGGCAATAGGAGAAACACTTACTCTATTAATTTGACATAAGGCACTGATGTGATTTTTATTCTATTTTATTAATTATTTATCTCATCTAAATTCTCCTCCTTCCTTTGTTTTGCAAGTACTTTCATTCGCATATATGGATTTGAAATATTAACTAGGGTTGGAGTCATATACACGAAAAAAAATCATTGAAGTACTGCTCAAATTTAACCCACCAATTGCTTCGGTACTAGGTGTGTGATTTAGTTTTGAGTTGCATTTTATTTGAAGCAATTTTTATTTCTACATTGAAAATATTGCAAGACCATGGAACCAAACTATCTTCTTATCAACTTCAATGAGACCTCTGAGACCATAGAACCAAATACCAACAGACCATGATCATATCAACCACCCAACCAAGAGATTTTCTTCATCAAATTCAACTACTATCTTCTGCTCCTTTAGAATTGTGGAGACCCTAGAGAATTCACACTTTAAAGGAGAGTGACATCCTTTTACTTTCTCGCTAGACTTCATGCCTCTTCCTAACATTCTTTGCATTCCTTCCTTGCTTCAGAAAAGATTAGAAAAGACGTGGTTCAATTTATCACCAATTGTTGTCAAATTTCATCATATTTATAGTCTTCTTGTGGGCTGGATATGTCACTTCAAGGCCAAATTGAAAATCTAACCAACCTGATCAGTTGGTGGACTCTAAGAAACTTTTTATAAAAAATAAATCTCTTTTTACACTACCTCTTAGGGTGCATACCCCACTCGGATGTTCACCAGGTATGTCCCTTTAGGACTATTATTATCTTGGATTACCAATCCTCAAAGAACATTGGTCCTCTTAAACCATTTTTGTATTTTATACCCTGTCAGATCCTCAAAGAGAGTTGGTCACAAGACTACTACCTATCTTGGATTTATAATCCTCAAGGAGTATTGGTCTCAGATGCTTACCCAATCCTCCAAATACCATTCTCTCCTCATGGCCTTCACTAATACTTACAATTGTTAGTCATGGTCTAGTGCATGACACATCAACTAGAGAACCATATCCGCCACTCCCTCTTAATTAGGGATGGGTGTCCATCATCAACTACTATTATAGTAGCTCTCAAGGCTCTATCATCATCATCACATGTGTGATCTTTGACCTTCCAGAGCCCTTTTAAATACAACATCATCATCATGACAGGGTACACCATCAATTCCCATATTATCAATGCTCATCAGCTACATCTTCATGAACCAATCACCATACCAAAGGCTTCATACTGATACAAGAACTACCAAGCACAATATGTGATAACAAAAGCATGATGTCAGTATAAAAAGCTAGGGTTTCTATGAAATAAAGGAGGATGGAATCCTAGGGTTTCCATATACAAACCCTAGATCTATATAGAAATCAAATCATCATCCTCATCAATCATGCCCTAGATTCTCCATAAACCCTAGAAATCAAGAAATAGGGTTTTCATAAGGGAACTAGAAAAATAGGGTTTCAGACCCTTTGACAAAAATAAAATATATTATATGTACCTCAAGGTTTTTATACCCCTGTCCTTCATGATCATAAGGGTTGCTACAAGACCTGCAATAAGATGTCATGCTCTTCTTACTACTTGTCTTCAATAATAAATACCTCAAGGGTACGACATCCCATATCCAAGATGTCAAAGTCAAAGGGTGTTGCATTTTCTTTAAGACATCTTTCTTGCTTACTGCTCTTTCCAATGAATTGTGTATTCTAACTTCTAAACAAACATTCCTTGCTTCAGAATTGATTTAAATAATACAACGACTATTCTTGACTTATATGATAGACAACTATAGGACTTCAAGGAGGTCTTTCATTATTCCTTTTCAAGGATTTTCTTCACCCAAAAGTTTGATGTCCTTCAAGGACACTGATCTTTCTCAACCTCAAAGACACAATTACATCCGCTCCTAGATGTTTTTAGTTTCTCACTATCTTCATTGTAGGAGAATATTCTTACTACCTCTGTCCTCAAAATTGACCTTAAGGAACTTGAGATGACCCTTTAGTTGGGGATTTCAAAAACAAGGATATGTGAGCTCAGACTTTAAAATAAATATATATACATCTTCTTAGAACAACAATGCAAGAGAACCCTCCTATTCATAACTACTTCACACAAATTTTCTCTCTTCAAAGTTGGCTTCAATGGGACTGTTCAAACTTGGTATAATAGTATTTATGAGTGCCTTAGGACTATGTCTTTTATCCATAGGTTCTCAGCCTCTTTACAAACATACCAAACTATAAAATGTACATTAATGAATTATCTTGCAAGATAGTGCTAATGTACCTCCAATCAACTTGTTCTAGGATTCTTATGTGAACATGACTAAAGAATGGATCTCGAGTTATTTTTTAAGAATGATAACTATTTTTCTTTATATAAATTACTTAAGGTGCTCCACAGGTCAGATCTTTTATTTTTCTATTCAAGCTCGAAAGCACACACACACATATATATATGGCCTTAGAACTATTATACTTCTTGTGTTTTATGGCAACACACAATACTGCAAAAAATACCTTAATAAAGGCGATTGTAATCACTCTTTTATCCTTCCATTAGACTTTCAATGATCTTCAAAGTGATTTGATCCTCTTTTGCTACCAAGATATTTTCTCATTGGACTAGGAAGACTTTCTTGCTAAACAAAAAATAGATCTTTATATGCACAAGTGACTATTTGGAAAGAACTCTAAGTCTCTTTTGTGGCATATATTCTAGCAACTCGGGCTAGGTATTTTAGATGAGTAGGAAATTAGCATATGATTTGGCCCTTTTTCAAAATGACTGAGGCTATCAATCAAAACCTTCAAATTTATTTTATGTCCAGAACTTAAGGAAGATTCAATTCCCTTTGTCTCTGCACTATGGAACTCCCAACTAGGCCTATAACACCTTTCATTAATTCATATCTTCTATTTCGATTACACAATGCTTGGATTTCATAGGTGGCTCAGAATTCGAACCTCTAAAGAAATTATTAAATAATGACACACATTGTTGGTTTATTAATGTTCTAATATGGAGAATGGACATCCATATAGAATTTGGATCTTTTGAAAACATTGATAACTTCAAGGAGTAGCTTTAGACCTCATAACTTTGATCCTTTTGATAATATGCTTGGCCTTGTAAGGGCTATTGGCCTAGCTACTTAGCTCTCTAACACAGATTTCATGGGTTCTTTCTTTTCATCCATAGTACTATGACATAATCCCTAATTAGGGCTTCCAGAATTCAAATTTTTCTCCTTCTACGAGCTTGGTCCTAGATTACCTACTTCCTCTCTCTCTATCTTTAAGATTTAGAAACGTTCTCTTCATAATCATTGAAACATGGGTTTGCAAAATATTCCCACACAATCCAATACTTGAAGTGGAAACCATTTGACAAAAAATTCCTTGGTGATTGCTTTTCTTCTCTTACTTGGGCTTGTCCTCACCTGGGCTCTGATACCATGTTAATTTTAGTTAACATGTTCTTTTCTTATAACAATTACTTCAATGTTCCATATTAGCCCAATTACAATTTCATTTCATTTCCAATAGAAATCACATAAACCATTATCATATTGACGGTAACTGAAGAAATAATAATAAACACAAATGAAAAAGACAAGCCAAGACAAGAGTACATCAAGATTTAGGCTTAAAGGCAGGAAAAAACCCCACAAGAGGGAAAACCCATAAATATTTTCTTCTTGATAATGTCAAATGTTCAGAAAGAGAGAAATCCAAAATAGTAAAATGATACAAAGTCAAATTCAATAGTAAAATTAACTAGACAATATGATGATCCAATACCATTTCTCATAGTCAAATAGATTACCTAGTCAAAGTGTGCAATTATACCCTCAGTCAACAACAATCAAACTCTTACCTAACCAAAAATTTAAAGGTTGGTAAAACTCTTCCAAAAATAGCTCGATCAAAGGAGAGATGAACTCGACCTCTCTTGACAGTCAAACAAAAACAAAACAGTCAAATTTGGAGAGTCAAACTTGCTCAAATAGAAGGTCAACCCTATGGTCAAACTACCACCTCAGGCCTGCAGTTAATGTAGGTCAAACCTATCCATATTTACTTGATTATTGTGTCATCCAATGTGGCCTAGACAAATAGATTCAACCCTCTAAAAATAATAGTTAAAATACATTAATGAACCTCAATTAAAGATGGTCAAAACTGGCTGAAATAGGAATTCATCGCAAAGATAAAATGCCCATGCAAACTCGCGTGTGAAGAGAATAGCTTCCCTTGGATGTCGAACCAATCAAAAGAGGAGAGAGAAATATGTGTGATGTGAGGATTCCAAAATTTACTTTCCATTACCTTTATTTATACAAGTCAATGTGGGTCAAAAGTCATGTCTCTTGGGTTTCATGAGCCTACATGACTAGTGGGGTTGACCTTGACCAAAACCACATGTGTGGTCAAAATACAACGCTCCATAGGTCAAAATTGGTCCTCTTGAAAAGAGTAATTAATTTCAATAATCATCTTCTACAAATGAGCTGTCCAAGGTGGAATTTGACCAAAGTTACAGACTTTAGAAAGAAATCACTCCATGACATCACAAAGGAGGATTCATAAATGATCCTTATTATCGGTTTGTAGCAACATATTTATATCGGTTAGCTAGTTGTTATAACAAGTTCTTGAATCCTTTCGTATGCTGTTATTAATTCTTCTCTTCCAAGCATCCACAATCACATGATTATACCATGAATACATCAAAGTTCCCAAGGATCCAAGGGTCCTTACAGTTCCATCCTTCCATCATGCTTGCAAAAATAGAGGATTTTCTCATCCTTCTTCCTTTACTTCCTACGCCTACAGTATTCATTGAAAATTACACCCAAGAAAAGTATATAATAACAAAAGCATGAAGTTAATTTATCAATCTATGGTTACCATGGAAACTTAGAGGATGGAATCCTAGGGTTTTCAAGTGCTAACCCTAAACCAAGGGATCCATATACAATTCATCAACCTCATCCTTATATCCATACTTTTCATGTGCCTTATATTATACATAAACCGTAAAAGACCAAGGGTTAGGGATTTTATGATGGAACAGGGTTAGGGTTTCCACATGACTAGGGTTTTACTTATGCCGACAAAGGTTTTATACATCAATACTAATATCAACAGTTTTAACAACTATGCCTAGAACCATACACTCAACCTACAACATTTCATGTTGGATCTGTAATAAAATATGTCATTCATACCTCAAGGTTACATACCTTTGTCGTAGTGACCTTCTATTCCGATGCAATGTTCTTTTCATCACTTTTCTTTAAGGTGTGAATCATCTCAATATATTATTTACCGTATCTATCTACTAACCTCTTCTTGATTCAGGATCAGTATGATACTTCTCTATTGCTAGCTCATTAGTGATGCACATATGTAGAGAATTGTCTACAACAATATCCCTTTTACCTGAATATTTCTTGAAATGACTATCAACAAAACTATCTTGTACTAATTCTTTTTATTAGTGTTAGATACTGATGCCAAGAAAAATCTTTCCCATGATGGAGAAAAGCTGAATATTTCAAGATCTTCAGTGATAAGATGACAACAAACAGAGCCTTCCTTCAAAGAGATGATCGGCACAATGACCCTACTTACTACCTCTAAATTTTTATCTCTTCAAAATCAATAGATTGTTGCTTATTTTCTTGCAACTTTGTGATGCACATGTCCCACAATGTGGACTACTACGGGTGCACAATATTCCAACTTATACCTGAAAATTTCTTCAAAATGTTTACTTGAGTATTATAATGACTAAACACAAAATTTTCTTGCATTGAATGTTGTGACATTACCACTTCCTGTAGCTTTATTCTTTCCAACATGACCAATTATATTATTATACCCTTGAATTAGGGCTTTCAAACATAGAACCTTATTCTTGTTGAAAACTTTATAGAGTTACACTAAAAAATGATTCCAAAAATAATACCATTGTAAATTCAAATAGATGTACCTTTCAATGAAGGTTGGCTCATTGATTTTCACGGGCTTGGAATATGTATTTTTATATTCCAATCTCGTCACAGAACCTACACAAATATTCTTGTATTATTATGCCACTTACACAAGTTAGTGAATTCTATCTTGATCAATGGTGACTATAGCTTTGAAGATAAGCCAAATGTTCCTTTAAGAGATTTGATCTAGGTATCTTTTTCTCATAATTAGAATAGGAAGCTTGACTCCCTTTTCAAGACGATTGATGCTTCAATTTATGTCCTTTTGAAGTGTGTATATACCTAGAACAAGAGGATATAAAGACTTTTCCTTCATAAGACTAAAATTACTCCTATATTTCCAATTAGGCCATTATCCCAGATTTGATTTGAGACCAATGATCGAACTTATCCACACTTGCAATATGACAATCTAAATAAAGAATGTGCTCATAATTTCAATGTCTTGATGCACAGGTGTAAAGTATGGTTTTGGAATTCTTTCAATAATACTTAATCTTAGAATCAGGCCATCAATGCCCTCAATCTTCGATATCTTTTATGCACAAGTGTATCCTCTTTCAACAGTGCTTTTGGCTCACTTTGAAAAGGTGGTAGTGGAAAACCTTTTAGGGATTCCAAAAGAGACTCATGCACATGCTTTTCAACTTGAGACTATGATCACTCAAAACTTGTCCAGAATAAAGGCTTTATAGATGAATTTAGGATCCTTTCATATATAGGTGAAATTTATATGGCTCAATCCTCTTGAAACAATAGTAATGCTCAAAATGAAACTCAGTCTTGAATTTTATGCGCAGGTATAGAGAGATTATCTCGATCCTCTTGAAATTAGAAAGAATGACTTTCTTCAAGGACTTATAATAAAGGATTATGCTCATAATACTTTAATAATTCTCAGAAGCTTTCGAAAAATATTTTACATGTTTCCAAGATGATAGATAATAAGCAAATGTTATGACGCCTTGCCTTGACTATAGTAACATGAAATTTTGAAGACTTAAAACCTTGTCAAATTACCTCATACCTTTCACTTACTTTGTAAAGATGCTTGGGATTTCTTGATCTCCTCAAATAGCCTTTCAATCCATCAAGATCAGAGTCCTTAACCTCTCACTCTTCTTGAGTAAGTCTGAGGTTATGTCACTAAGAATAGGGCTAGTAGAATGAACCCAAAACTTCACTTTCTTGTTTAATAGATTCATGTAACAACCTTGGTTAAAAAACTATGTAAAATTTAATAAAGGAAAAATAATAACCATAGTTTATGGGACACCTATTCCAAGCTGAATGTTGGGAAAAATCATAGTGATGGGGATCACTGGTGATTGATTAATGGCTAAGGAAATTGGTAAAGGCAATGTCAAAGGATTTGGAAAGGCAAAGTGGGATTTTGGCACATTTATTTATGAAAATAATGGAAATTAAGAGAAAAGGGAGGTGAAATGTCACAAGTTGCATGCGTTGAGGAAAATGAAGGAAAATAATGGAAAATGAAGAAAATAGAGGCCTCATTAATAAAAAGGCTTATGAGGACTAGTTTACAGACTTTTGTAAGTTCAATTTTGGAGCCCTCTCTCTATTCTCTCACTCTCATACTCTTGGACACTTAGAGTTTTCTTGGAGCACTCTTAGGGAGTGTGGCATACTTGGATTTTTGGAGCAAGAAGGAAAAGGAAGAGTAGGAAAGCGCAAGAGGACATCGGGATTAGCAGCTACAATGTGTTTTGCTTGAAGGTACCAAGTTGCGTGTATGTTTTCCTCACTAATTTTTGCATGAATGGCATATGCATGTGCTTTATTGGTCATGATCTGTCATTGGCATTGACGATTGCCTGGATTGACAATTGATTTTCCTATCCTTTCCATTTCTGGAATAGCCATGGTGTTGTGGGTTCATTTCTTTGTTTTATGGTTGGTTCTCATGTTTCCTTTAGCTTGGGTGGAGTTACTAGTCTTGGAAACCCTGGTTAGACAAACGATCTGGAAGCTTGGCGAAACCTGTGGGTTGAGTGACGAGTCCAGGAAACCTTGGTTGGAACAAAAACTCTATAGCATTGGAAGGCTTGGGTAGAGACCAATCTGGTGATGGTTTGTGATGTCTAATTGTGAGGTGGAATCACTATTTAATGGGTTGAGGTGGTTTGTCCTTTTGAAGCCCTGGTTTTGTTTTGATGGATTGTTCCATGAGATCCCACATTCATGCTTAGAATATGGCATGGGGGTGACTGGATGAAGAGAGATTTGGCTCAGCCATGTCTATGGTCGGGTGGAATGTGGTTGGTCGTTGCATCATTAATATGAGGTTATTTCTCCTTGTTAATTCATTAGTATTATATTGGTTTATATGTGGATGATATGGCTATTTTTTCCTTGGTATTTCCGTTGTTATTATGCTAGTTATGAACATGTATTATCACAATGGATATGTATGGATCCCATCCTATTTTTACTTGTAAATGAATGAGCAAGTATCTATGGCCTAATAGATTAAATTTCAGCTAATGTGTTGAGGCATCAATGCTTCTTAGTGATTCTTAGATAAGTATGAGACCCCTATGCTCAGTTTTGTTGTTAAGACCTGTATCTTTAATGTTTGTCACACGTTTGACAAAATTCCTATCATGGCTAGTACGGGTCCAGTCTAGTCCTTGTCAATGTTTTTGCAAATGTATCATTATTCTATTGTGTAAATTTATCTCTGAAGGTATCATGGAGTTATGGACAATGACCTGGGCTCTAGGCGTGAAAAAGTGGCACAAATCGTAGAGTCGTGACCACAACACTGGGAAACAAAGTTCCCAGACTTTTTCTTTCCCTTGCTGTGGGAGCGTCTGGAGCCTTTTGGATGCACGTTGGTTCATATCAAGGGAGAACCTAGGGGTTTGATGCACTAAGATTTTAGTGGGACTCAGTGATCTAGGATGATATTGGTGGCCACCTTCCTATTCCACTTGGACTCCCACCATTGTTTCTTTTAGTTTTTCAATTTCCTTATTTGTAGCACAATTTACTATTTTTGGCATTTTTTCGAGTCATGAACTTCCGGAGTCATTTTGAGGCCCTAAATGACGTTTTTTTTTTGGAAAAACCATGACCAACATGGTTCGTGGACCAATGTTGGTCATTCAAAATTTGTAGTCATTGAACAGATCTTTCTAACAAGGTATTGTGTGTGTTAGACGGAAATTGTATGCCAAAGTTACAACCCCATGAAGTTGATGTACCAATTTACCCAAATGGGACCCATAATTTGGCGTTTCATCTCCTAGGGTTAAGTTTTTGGATGTTTACGGTTTTCCATTCTTTCTCAATAATAAATAGGCCTTTGAGCTTAACATAGTTTAGAGGCATGTAGCCACCACATCTCTTCTCAGAGATAAGTTACCATCGCCCAAGCTAGTCTTATTTCCATTCTATTTGTAAGCATATTTTAGTATTTGATGTTAATGAAATGAAGTGTTATTTATACTACATCTTTGTATTTATGGTGATACCTATAATTTGTTTCTTTCTTGTTTAAATTTAGATTACTGGTATCAGAGTGGTCTGATTTTTCTTTATTTTTCTTTGCATGTCCCCAACGAGGTTAGGATATAAGGAGTTAGGGCTTGATCTGGTTGAACCCTTGCAAGATCAGGTTCACAAACCCCGACGACTGCCCATGGGGGAAGAAAATAAATACAAGGGGATAGGAGATCCTATCAAAATATTGCTTAAGGAGGCCCTCGAGAAACAAGGGAACATGATGATGGATAACTTTGACAAGATCCTTCAACGGTTGCCCACCGGTGACGCATCCACATCCAGAAGCCATTCTAGAGGCTCCACTCCTTTTAAGGTACAAGTAAACTTTAGCATTCACATATTTGAGGGCCAAATAGATGGAGACATTATAGATAAATGGTTAAATCTGCTAGAAGGATATTCTTTTGTTCATGATTTTTCTAGCCGAGAAAAGATTACTTTTTCTCTTCTCAAAATCGCCCCCCATGTCAAGGACTAGTGGGAAAACTACTATGAGTAGAAGGATGAAAGTAAGACCTCACTATTTTTAGCCGCACCCACTTGGAATTAGTTTCAGGATGCCATCAAGGAGAAGTACTACCATGTTGGGAGCTATGAGGATAAATACATAAATTGGATAATGTTGCAGTAGGGAAGGGACCAAAATGTGTCAGATTTTACAATGATTTTCATACCCTTCGCACGAAGTTGGGTATCAAGGATTTTGAGAAACATTTGGTGCTCTAGTACCGCGGCTTCCTACATAGGTACATCAAAGACGAGATGGATTTCTTGGACATCTCCTCGCTCGGCACGACATATGGATACGCCGTCAAAATCTAGCAGATGTTTAAACAGAAGAAGTGAGACTTTGGATCTGCGAATTTGAAGCAATGGAAAGGTACCCCCAAATTGCAGAACAAAGGATAGAGCCAAGGTGGGGTGGCCGAAGACAACTTTCCAAATCCATAAGCAAAGAAAAACACTATGAAGCCGAAGAAGGACATGGGAAATTGGTGTGACTTCCATAAGAGCTCCACTCACAACACAAGTGAGTGTCGAGCCAAGTAGTCACTAGTGGCCGAGCTGAAGGCTTCGGAATTAGATGCATATTCTGACTCTGAGTCAGAACCTAACAAGGGGAATGACAAAGGGAAGCAGATTATCGTTGTGGAGCCCAATTCCACCATTGCCACCATGAAGATCTAGAAGGAGGAACTCGAATATCCAGAGGAGGAAGAGTGCCTCTTCCACTCCCAGATGTGGGTAAAGGGTTCCCCGCTGCAGTTCATTTTTAACAGTGGGAGCCAAAAGAACATCATTTTAGTAGAGGTCGTGAAGCAGTTGGGCTTACCGACCATAACACACCAACAATTGTACACCATTGGGTGGCTTCACCAAGGACAGGATCTTCGTGTGAGCCAGCAATGTTGCCTTCCATACAACATCAAGCCCTTCACTGATGAGGTATTATGTGACGTTGATCCCCTTGATGTTTGTGATGTATTATTAGGCCAACCATACTTGTGGAAGTTACATGTTGTGTTTGATTCAAGGCCTCGCGTTGTTATTGTTACTTTGGGAAATAAGTTGAACAGGATACTAGAGGTAGCACCGCCTACTTCCATCTCTTTAGTTACTACAAAACAATGTAGTAAGCTCATTTCCAAAACTAGGAAATGTGTTTTCTTGATGATACACCCTCAAGGAAAGAAGAAGACAATGGCCACGAACTCCACACAGGGCCCCTCCGTACGACAAAAACAGATAGACAAGGCCGTGGAGGAGTATGAGGACATCTTCACCTCCCCTGTAGGGGTGCCTCTGCACTGTCAGATTAATCACTCCATCAATTTGACCCCAAGAGCATCATTGACCAATGGACCAATCTATCGGTGCTCTGTTCTTGAGAATGACAAAATCAAGATGCAGATTTAGGAGCTGCTATAGAAAGGTCACATCCGGCCAAGTTCATCACCCTGTGGGAGCCCGATTGTGTTGGTACAGAAGATTGATAGGACTTGGAGACTCTGTATTGACTATCGAGCGTTGAACAAGATCATTATATGGAATAGGTACCTGATCCCACAGATTGATGACCTTCTCTACCAACTCAAGGGGGGAAAGTATTTCAGCAAGATTGACTTGAAGTCCAGATATCACTAGGTACCAATTGAACCCTCCAATGTGTGGAAGACTGCCTTAAAAGCCAAGGAGGGCCTTTTCGAATGGTTGGTTATGCCTTTCGTGTTGATGAATTCTCCTGCAACCTTCATGGGGTTGATAAATGACATCTTTCATCCATTCTCTAACTCATTTGTAGTGGTATACTTTGATGACATTCGTATCTTCAGCTATATTTGGGAAAAGCACCTCCACCATATTCAACAGGTTCTCCAAACACTGCGGCAACATAAGTTGTGTGCCAATTTGGATAAATGCACTTTTGGTAGGACCCAGGTTCATTATCTGGGATACATTATTGATGAATGGGGGGTGCATGTGGATCCATTCAAGATCCAAGTCATTCAGGATTGGTCAGCCCCAATCACTCTGACAGAGCTCCATAGGTTTCTAGGTCTTGCCAATTTCTACCGTAGGCTTGTGTTGGGATTCTCTCATATCACTTGGCCCTTGATTCAAGTCACCAAGGGAGGAGCGAAAAAAAATATTATTTTGGTATGAATATAAACAAAAGGTATTCGCAGAGTTGAAAAATTGCCTCTGCTCTACACCAATGCTCACATTACAAGACTTGCAACAACCATTTGAGATCAAGACAAATGCCTTTGACTATGATATTGGGGTAGTCCTTACTCAATAGGGGAATATAATGGCATATCAAAGTGAGACACTTTTAGACACAGTCTAGAAGTATCACACTTATGACAAAGATATGTATTCCATTGTGTAGGCATGCCGACAATGGAAGCATTACATTTTGGGGAAGGAAACGATCATCCACACATACCACCGACCCCAACAATTCATATAGAGGTAAGGGAAGTTGCAGAATGATCACCATCAGAAGTGGTGCACATACCTGAAACAGTTCCATTTGAATATCAAGTATAAGAAAGGAAACACCAAAAATGTTACAGATTGCCTCAGCTGACCAATGATCATGGCGTTAAGCACCGTGCTCAACTATTGTGGGCACAAGACTTCTGATTGGCCACTTCACTACAAAAGCGACCCAAAATTCAGCCACACATCCTAGACACTCTTGGAGGGTCAACAAGTTCCATATTTTCACATCCGGGATGCCCTGTTATGACTCCTGGGACACCTTTGTGTTCCTTCAAGTGAATGTGCCAAGATGATTTAGGAAGCACACTACAGTCAGGCTGCTGGGAATTTTGGGGTGGAGAAAATGGTGGCAGTACTACAAAAGTATTTCTATTGGCCAAATCTTCAACATGATGTCAGGAAGTACATCAGATCTTGCACTACCTGTGCCATTGCCAAACCGACCATCAAGAATCAAGGCATATATACTCCGTTTCCTACCCCTACATGGATTACATGTGGGGCCTTCCTTCTACTAAGCATGGAAATGACTATGTATTTGTAGTCATCGACAGATTTTAGAAGATGGCCATTATGGCAGCTTGCAAGAAGAATATCACAGCAGAAGCCACTGCTAAACTCTTCTTCTAATGAGTGTGGGAACACTTTGGGATCCAATAGTCTATCATCTCATATCAGGGCAGCATGTTCCACAATACATTTTGGTCAAGTCTCTGGTCGATGATGGACACCAAGCTCACTAAGTCCACAGCTTTCCATCCTCAAACTAATGGCCAGACATAGGTCGTCAACATGATGGTCATATACATTCTGTGCATGTAAAACTCAAAGCATCCATGCATATGGGATGAGAACCTCCCCTATGTCCAGCACAGCTATAACTGAGCTCTCCACAGCTTGACTGGTCACATCCCTTTCTAGGTGCACTTGGGATTCCAACCACTGTGTCCCATTGATGTGGCCATACCATTTGCAACTACTTAGGAAGATTCGACTCATGTCCAATATAAAGACCATAAGGAAAATAAATTCATTGAGCACATCCAACATATCCACTAGCAGGTCCATGACATTTTGGAGAAATCAAATGCCAAATACAATCAAAAACATGATGAACATCGAGTTCCACACAAGTTTCAGGTGGGTGACAAATTCTGGTTGCATTATCAGAAGGAATGCCTTACCAAAGGCTATTAGAAACTCAGACCACTCCGATATGGTCCTTACACCATTACCAAGGTTGTGAGAGATAATGCATTTGAGCTCAGCATTTCCCCATTCCTTGGCTTGCACCTAGTGTTCAATGTGGACCACCTTCAACCATACTTCCCACCATTACCAAACACATTAGACATTGCAGAACAGATCAAACCTATAGAGTTAAATCCAGATTGCATGGAACAAGCCCCAACTGATCGTATCATGGACATGCAAATTAACAACACCTGACAGTGAAGGACCCAACTATATCGAGTTGTCAAAGCAAGCCAACTCCTTCACCAGGGCAAGTGGCTCAATAGGGACCAAGTTCAAGAGATGTTTCCACATCTCATGGAGGAACTCAATGCAATGGGGACCATTGCTTCCAAAGGGGGGAGGAATGATCCAGGTGGATATTGGTGGCCACCTGTCTATTCCACTTGGACCCCCACCATTGTTTCTTTCAGTTTTTCAGTTTCCTTATTTGTAGCACAATTTTCTATTTTTGGCAGTTTTTTGGGTCTTGAACTTCCGGACTTCTCGGATAGATCTTTCTAATGAGGTATTGTGCATGTCAAATGGATATCGTATGCTAAATTTACAACCCCAGGAAGTCGATGTACCAATTTACCCAAACGGGGCCCATAGTTTGGTGTTTCATCTCCTAGGGTTAGGTTTTTGGATGTTTAGGGTTTTCCATTATTTATCAACAATAAATAGGCCTTTGAGCCTCATTGTAACACATTTCATAGGCATTTAGCCACAACATCTCTTCTCAGAGATAAGCTACCATTGCCTGAGCTAGTCTTATTTCCATTCTGTTTGTAAGCATATTTCAGTATTTGATATTAATGAAATGAATTGTTATTTCTATTGCATCTTTGTATTTATGGTGATATTTGTAATTTGTTGCATCCCTGTTTAAATCCAAATCACTTAGGGGTTAGTTACTTGAGTGGTTGGAATGGCTCCTGGGAGTTCTGTTTCTGATGTGGAAGATCTGTGTGATGTGTTCCACTAGTTCTATTTCCTTAACTGACACATAGAGAGTCAAATCATATCATAGTAACTTCTCATCACATGTTTACCCCGGCTGGCTGGTTACTTGGGTAGATGTGGGAGGAGGGTGTTACAGTTCGGTCAAGGGAGAATGTATTCTAGCTATTCAGTCATCAATAAAAGTGCTTATATCCCTCCAAAATGCCTTTCTCCTTTCTATGTATACTATCGACCTTATCTATGCATTTAGGGCTAGTAATTATGCCCAATTTTTTTTTTATTATTGCCTTCACAAATTCAAAATAGGGAATTCTCTCTTCTTAAGATGATATGGTGCAAATTTGATCTTCTTTTCTTCTCTCACTTCAAAACTTGTATTTCTACCATGTTAATAAATCTAAGGTAGAGGGTTATGTTAAATATTAACTTAATTTCTCTTTAATCTTCAACACTTTCTTGAGGTTTAGTTCCTTCCATGGTTTCGGTTACAAATCAATGTGATGCGTCAATCATAGATTTATATCCCAATACAATAATCGAAAATTCATAAGATTTTCCATCTTGGCTCGCACAAACAAGTTGGTAGATCATCACTTTGGTCCATACAGATAGAGAGACAAGTAGGGTTAGGCTATACACTAGGGATGTGTTATCCCACTTGGGTCGATAACCCCTATTCGCTAACCCCAAATACAAGGAGGGTGTAGAATACCATATATTTGATAAATTTGTGATATAATTCAATTAAATCCATTAGGAACACCAAGAGATTATAATCATATTCCCATGTTAAACTAAGACTTTACACTATTTGTGCCCATGATAAGTCAACCATCTACTACTTTGTATCCCTATCCCACTCCACCATACACTTCCACACTCATAATTTAGGTTCTAGCTACTCCTACTTCAATGCCTAATTGTTGGCTTATATGGGCCTGACCAAGGTTCAAAAGAATAATTTAGCTAAGCAAATCCCACAACTACTGGCCCTCTTTGCAACAGTCCGTGGAGCGCGGACAGAGGTCTCACCCGAGGTAGTAAGGGAGGGCACTGGAACCAGGTTTCTGCACCCTTGGGATGTCTGGATGTGGTCCAGAGGTATCGCGCGTCATTCTGCAGCCTCGCGCTACTCTATATTTGCTTAGATCTGGACCCATAATGATTTTAACTTTATATGATCGCGTTGTTTACATATTTAATTAATTTGATGAAGTATTGTAAATCAAATCTACTTAGAAGGGTCTTTAAGCAAACATTTACTAGATTTAACCAGTTCGCGCATTTAGAATAAACTCAAATTCAACTACATCTATAACATAAGCATATGCGCATAGATTAAACAGTTATATTAGACAGATTCGCGATAACTCAAATTGTAACACAGAATTTGCAGAAGAAAATTATCTTTATTTCCACTTATCACCAATATATCCAGATCTGCCCTGTGCACTCAATTGTAGGGGTCCATGCACATAGCTGCGGACTCTTCCAGGCCTTTGTGCACACAGCTGCAGAGCCTCTATCCACTACCCAATCCCCTAACTCGGACTTATAGATGCTTTCAGAATACTTCCCTCAAAAACCCATTACATTTCAGATCCAAAACTATCCAACCAAAACTTAGCTACCTCTACCCATAGAGCCTTGATCTATTTATACCTTTCCATGGACTGTGATCCATGGGTAGGCAGACTCATCTTACATTTCTTTATATTATTTTTGGGCGGACTACCCTTTGACTTCAACCTATTACAAATCGCACTCTACGCTTCTCGCGGAGTCTTTACCCAAAATTGCGGTCTTCGTGCCCTGTGACCGTTACACAGGGCTTCCACTACCAAACAGTCCCCCAACACAATCATCATGACTCATCCCGAGTCACTCAACTGGTGTGGGAATATTTGCACGAAGGTCAATCAACAACTTCTACATCTCATCGGTCTCTACAACAAATTTGGTTGCAAGCCTCTGTACCTTTTCCAAGTGAGCCGCTGAGGCATCCCTATCACTTGCAGCTGCTTGCTCCATCACACATACTACCTGCATCTACGTTACCTTGCCTTCAATGGTTGTAGATATGCTAAACGCTTCATCGAGCCAGGGTTGGATACATTCTTTAAGTACTACCTCCTGTTGTCGCACCGCGTCAACTTGGGCTTTGAGTGCCTGGGCCTCTTTCATTTTGGCCAACAACTGTGTGATAGTGACCATCTGTACAACCTCATGGGCGGTGTCATAGGCCTATTGTAACTCGGGCGCCTCGGTTTCTACTTGTTGAATGGTTGGGCCCTCTTGGAGGGAGGTGAGTATCCTGAGCGACTGATCGAGTAGTCCCGAGCATTCATGAACAACACTACTCATTGTTTCTAGTCCAGTTAGAACTTCATCGTGGTGACATTCCCATTCGTCTGGAGGTGTGGGAGGTCAGGCCTTGAGACGAAGCTCTGCAACCTCTAACGTTAGTTCCTCCTAGTTTCCTGCGGCCTCTGCTTGGGCCGTGCGAAAGCCGGCTGCCATGTGTTAAATCTTGGTAGCTGGTCGGAGGTTCCCAGGGATGGCTAGCTCGAGTACCATGCTACAGGCCTCTGTCATAGCTTGATCTACCTTTTGATATTGTGCAACTAGGTCATCATGCTAGAAAGTGATCTGTTCTATCTTTGCCTTCTGCTCTGTCAAGAGGTGGAAAGCACGACCTTCCCTAGCTCAAAACTCTTGAGTTACTCACTCTTGCAATAGATATAGTATTTCTCTAGACAGGACGGCTAGATTTAATTCCCAACTACCTTCGTCCCATGTGGTTGAGGCTTGGACAACACCTGCTGGTAATGGGAGGATGTGTTGCGTGTGCATTCTAACCATTTTTTCAGTGACAGTTGTGTCTTCTATGGACTTGCGGGTGACCCTGCCCGAGGGTCGCTCTTGCAAGGCTTGTAACTGTGCTCTGATCTCCCCCAACACAATTGTTTGCATGGTGATTAGTTCAGGCAACGCGTTGGTGGTAACATTGCTTATGGGATGGCTATTGTCCATGAATTCTTTTTCCAGAGCCTTGGTTGTTTTGGACTTTTTCTGGGTGGCCAGTGATTCCTCGGCGTGTTACTGCTTGAGGTGGTCCCGCATCTCTGTTTCTTGCTGCGGATATTGTTCCAGCTCCATTCCCTGATCTGCCTGGTTCCCCGCTATTATTGGGCTCGTGGTGGCCTCTTGCTGCAAAGAGACTTGCTGTTCCTGGCGTGTTTTTTCTGCCAGCTGAGTGAGTCGCTACTAGCATTCCTTCTTCTGCTATTGTGCGGCCAATCTGTTGAGAACGGCCTTGTTTGGGGCGCGCCATTCTAAAGGCCATGCTACCACTACCATGTAAATGGAATCATCTATTGTGAGGAACAGGAGTGTGACCCAAGATTGCTCTAGATCCTTTCACGTGTAGATATACACGTGATGCATGTCTGCTTTGAACTCGCCCATGACTTAAAAATTATTGTAGATCATGGACGATATGCATGGTCTTTGATCAATCCACATTCGTATCTTCTATTCCATGGAGGTTCAAAACACCCATATTGGGGAAACCCTTACTGCATCCTTTGTAGCCCAGAGTGAAATATACCGCATAGCTTCGGGTAGGTTATCCTCAATGTGGGGAAACTGGCTCTCATGTGGAAATTCACCTGTAACTAGAAGGATTAATAAGATAAACCATGCATAATGAAAGGTCTTACCTTTTTCCTGTGCTTCTTGACAATTGGTCAGGAATTCGTCGCATAAAAACTATGACTAATTGAAATGAATCCCCTTGGCACACTGCCCTGCCAATGTGATGACAGGGGTTGGCACCTCATTTGCATGACATTTTCTCATGATTTTATCGGCTAGTAGATGAGTGGCGACTCGTACTGTGCGGTCACTAATGCTTGCTATGACATACCCCCGCTTTCCTTTATCTAGATGGTACTTCTCCTTCACTGTTTCGGCGAGGCCTCCCTCACTACTGGTTCCTACTATGTTTGTGGGATTATTCCCTTTAAGCGGCAGGTGTGTAATCCAGTGGATTAGGTCAACTGTGACTGGGATTGGTTCTTCCAACCAGAGATATCCATCATGGACGAGACATAGTAGTTGTCGGATCACAAATATGGTTATGGTCGTGCAGTGATAGTGAGTTATCCACCTGAGATTTAGTATCCCCACCCTCTCCACACCTAGTAACCACTTCTACTGCAATAGCTTGTCTTTGGCTAATTCAGGGAACTTGTCACTGTCTGCAAGGTCCCAATCTTTGAATTTGATTCTTGGAACGCACCCCATTGACAACCCTTCAAAACTTATATCATCTGGAAGAAGCAGGCTCTGGAGCGTAGTTTTTGCAGCGTCTACTCCTTTTGATATCTTGGTTGTCCTGGTCCATGGAGACAGATACGGGGGTCGCAACAGAAGTTGGAATGCAGTTTCTTCTTCATCTGCCTATGTGTCAATCTAATCGATCAAGTCTTGCAGATCATCGTCCTCCTTAGCAGGTTCGGTGGTTACTGCTTTGCCTTTGTCAACGGCTGAGCGTTTGTTGAGCCTTGGGGAGGCCCGAACTATTCCCATATTCTACTTATTCTTCCTAGGTCGCAGGGTACGTGGGGACTTAAGAACTTCAGGAACTTGAGTGACCTCCTCCGGCTCTTCTTGATTCATTTGTTTTTCTTCTACGACCCGTGCTCGGGTTCTTGCAATAGTACTCATGGAGTGCCTAGTCGCTACGTACTTGCTACTTTTTTCTGGTTCAAAGCGCCAAAAGTCCAGTGCCGGCCATAAGCTATGAGATTTGAAAAAATCCCTTCCCTCCATTTTCAGTTCATTAGTGGCGTCGAGTTGGCAGATATTTTTGTATCTCGTCTGGAACTTTCGTCTTAATGTCCCGCCGCCTGCTCCTTTCTGACGTGATTGAACCTTCCTATCAAGGCCAATGTAGCTAACGGTCATATTCTGACTTTTCCCCGTGGTAGTGCTATCTTGGGGCATAGCTGTGAACTTGGGGGCTTCCTAATTTGGTAAAGAATCCTTTTGCCACGCCAGTTTTTCGCAGACTGGTTTATAGTCCCATGCCTTCTTTCAACTGCTCAAGGCACTGAAACTATAGTTTCTAGTGCTAGTCAGGTACTCACACCTTTGGTGCGAGTCCGGACTGTCCCTGATAGCCTGAGCTGCAAGCACCTCTGAAGCATCTGGGTCATCGGTCGGGGTTTATGTTCTTCCGTGAGTGCAGGCCCAGCCATGATAGCAGGGTCGCAGCGCATTCCTGGGCTACTCTGCTTCATAACACACTTTGCTTCTTTGGCTGTAACCACAGGTTATTGGTGTTGAGGGGCCTACGGCCACTCTATCTTTTGTGAGTTTCCTTCTGTCGTCTATTATAGGCCCAGTGAACCCATGGTATCTGCAACTTCCCTGAACCCCTGCTAACCTTGGCGTCAGCCGCTTGGGCACCGGTCTATTGGGATTGCTTCAGGTTCCTACTTCTAAGATGGGTGGATGTCCGCACCTCAGAGACCTATAGCCTATGCTGGCGAGGAAAACTTACTTTGTTTCGCTCTTCCGGCTGTGCACGTGCCTTCCTTCGACACCTGCGCTCTGTCATTTGCATCTTCAGGGTTACACCCTATTTGGACGCAGCAGTTGCATGGGATGTTTTCGTGAATACCTTCGACTATTCCTTTTCTCCTATTGTCACCATCTGATTACAATTGAGCATGGTGACTTCATGCAGTCGGTTTTGCCATCGTTCAACCTCTTCACCTGGAACTGACTTACAAGAACTATCATGGTCCCATGAGAGTTGAGCATCCACTATTGGATTGACCCTATCTGATCTTACGCTGTAATATGGTAGATACAATCCAACTCTCCATCGATGTCTTTGTCGTGCACGAGCTCCGATATATCGCGCCCCTTTTGCAGGGTCCAACGGGACTACTACGTAGAGAGCTTTCTTTTCGAATATCAT
The DNA here is from genome assembly GCA_031772625.1 of Pinus tabuliformis. NCBI lineage: Eukaryota > Viridiplantae > Streptophyta > Pinopsida > Pinales > Pinaceae > Pinus > Pinus tabuliformis. The sequence continues at coordinate 1,528,046,422 of CM062820.1, read as the reverse complement.
TTTTCGTTTCTTGAGGTTGATTATTCCATTCATATCCATTGCCCAATCTATCCCTAACAGTGTAGGATATGGGTTACTATCATCCACAATTTCGATGACTTCAAAATCGGTCTGGGTGCTGGCACCATCGATATCTACTGTAACTCCATGCAGGCATCCCATGGGTAGAATCTTTTGTTGGTTAGCCATCTGTAGTTGGATCGGTGACCATTGCAGTGGAGGCCTGCCCATGCGTTCCCAAGTCTACTTTGGTAAGGCATTCACGTCGGACCCCAAATCTAAGATGACCTGATCCATCTCATAGTCTCCAATCTAGACAGTTAGTCGCATTTCCTGCCCAATGCACAAAGCATGTTTACCTAATTTTCGGATCATTCACAGTTCATCCACTCTCGCACACCGAGTTATCAATTCCTGCAGCCCCTTCACCACTTTAGCATCCCTGAGTAAGTTCATGCAGGTTTCCAAGAAGGTGGTTAGCATAGATGTATCCTTCTTTGGTCCTAATTGATCCTTACTTCCCAATGTAGAAGCTTCCATTGTGCTCTTCTTGGCTTCCATAAAGGTTTCCTTCACACACTCCAAGTCAAAGTCTGGTTGTTTCGAGGGGGCCTTACAGACCCATGCATCTGTCTCTGGTTGTTTCCCCTTATCTTCTTTGGTGGTAGAGCCACTCTGGAGCATCATATTTACGTTCGGCTCCTCTATATGAGGTTCAGCCTTCATCATCTGGAAAATCTGAGTGGGGTTGGTCGGAAGCACCCCCTTTTCTCGCATTTGAGCAATCAATGTGGGACAATCGACTACTTCGTGGTCAAATTGGTAACAGTAAGGAAAATAGGCTTTGGTTGGGTTCGTGCAATCCCGCACGTAATTCCCCGGCCCTCCACAATTGTAGCAAATTAATTTCCCTCATCCCCATCTAGGTCCCATGCCTTTGCAGCCCCATCCACGTGCTTGGTACCGTCCCCACATGAATGGTGTGGTGGGATCTTGCCCACTCACCTCTGTTTGCATCCTATAAGCAGGTGTTCGATCCATCAACATTTGGTAACTGCGGAAATTTCTTTCCTCGTGGCCCACCATTCTGCAAAAGTTACAAAATAATTGTTGAGGAGGGGGTTGTCTTAAGCTTGGAAATAGGTGACAGTTTTCCGTGGCATGCTTTCCTCCCACTTCATAGATTGCACACCAAAGTGCAAGCACCATGCTTGGCCCAGCTTATACCTTTAGTCGCAATGTTATTGGTCCCCCTCCTATCACATAGTTCACAAATATCGGACAGTGGTCCCTATCGTGGCCCGGTCCCTTACATTTGATACACCATACCTCTTCCCGTACCTCTGTCCTAGGGGTCTATCCTTGTTTCAAGCTTCGCATCTCTAGATATAAGTTCTGTATTTGTGCTTGGATTCACTGGACTCCCAACCCTGGGTCCTGTATTAGGGTTTTGTGCAGCCGCATTACTGCCTCCAGCGCTTTAGCTTGGGTTGAGATATTTTTTTGTGATAGAGCCGACCTCAGATATGGTGCTAATGATGCGACAAACTAAGCACGGTGCTACGCATAGGTCAATGTCATGTTGGCCTTGCGGATGGTGCTTTTCAACCTCTGATCTAAATCCCATGGGGTTTCACCAAGCAACATTACAATTTCCTTGAACTTAATAACTGACTATGCTTCCAACTTGGGTTGTCCAAATTCCTTGTTTAGTGCCTCCTAGATTGCTACCAATCCTTCATTTTGATGATCACTTGAATATTTCATGTACCAGGTCAATGCGCGGTCCTACAGCATGCTAACTAAGGTTTCCTTCTTGATGTTTTCATCTTTGATGCCCTGCACGTCACATACAAACTTTATCACAAACTAGAATTGGCCCGGTTCCTCATTTCCTATCCCTTTAACTATTGGCAGCTGGACTGCGCTCGTCATCCTGAATTTTGGTGGTGGCGGAGTTGGGGTGGATAGATTCGATGTAGGTGAAGTGGGTGGTGGCATGGATGGAGGTGGTATCAGTGGGAAGCGCTCCCTGATCAACCGGACCGCACTCCCTAGTGAGAACCTCGCGAGATCCTCCTCGCTTTCCTCGGAAATAGAACCTAAAGGACTCTTCTTTACTCCTCTCGTTCTGCGGTAACCTCTTCCACTCCGCATTACTCTAGACATCAATAAACACGCATAATCTGTTTTTCACACAACAACATCTTAATCCACATATTCAATGATTTGATATACATACGCTGAGATCCTTGAAGAAACCGCCTTTCTGCTTCACTTTAGCTCACAGTTGTATCAATCGCGAACTCGATGATAAATCCTCCTACTACCTGATCTAGCCAATGATCTACTCGACGTGTGATTTTATCCTCGGTAGCTTCTAGCCTACGTACCAGTTCCAAGGTCCACATAATAGGATAGTCCAATCTACACCTTTCCACACTGTCAGCTAGCCTTGTAATCCACTCGTACAACTCTACTGGAAATGTCGCAAAGAAGATTTCATGAATGTCTGTGAATATATAATGGTCTAGCCAATATTCCTCTGATACTCGTAGGTTTCTGTTTCCTTCCACTACGAACTCGTGGAGTTTCAGATCCCACCAATTTTCAATCTCTTTCTTTGTAGGGTTCCAATGTTCCCACATTAGACACCCCTTAGGTAGATCTCAGTCCTGGAAACGGAACCATTTGTTGGCTTATATGGGCCTGACCTAGGTTCGGAAGAATTATTTAGCCAAGAAAATCCCGCAGCTACCGGCCCTTTCAGCAACAGTCCGTGGAGCGCAGACTGAGGTCTCCCCTGAGGTAGCAGGGGAGGGTGCTGGAACTAGGTTTCTGCACCATTGGAATGTCTAGATGTGGTCCGGAGGTATCACACGCCGTTCTGCAGCCTCGTGCTGCTCTATATTTGCTTAGATCCGGACCCAAAATGATTTTAACTTTATATGATCGTGTTGTTTACATATTTAATTGATTTGATGAAGTATTGTAACTCAGATCTACTTAGAAGGGTCTTTAAGAAAACATTTACCAGATTTAACCAGTTCGCGCATTTAGAATAAAATCATATTCAACTATATCTATAACATAAGCATATGCGCATAGATTAAATAGTTATATCAGACAGATTCACAATAACTCAGATTGTAACACAGAATTTGCAGAAGAAACTTACCTTTATTTCCGCTTATCACCAATATATCCAGATCTACCCTGTGCACTCAGCTGCAGAGGTCCACGCACATAGCTGCGGACTCTTCCAAGCCTCTATGCACACAGCTGCAGAGCCTCTATCCACTACCCAACCCCCCGACTCGGACTTACAGACGCTTTCAGAATACTTCCCTCAAAAACCCATTACATTTTAGATCCAAAACTATCCAACCAAAACTTAGGTACCTCTACCCATAGAGCCTCGCTCTATTTATACCTTTCCGTGGACTGCGATCCATGGGTAGGATGACTCATCTTACATTTCTTTACATTATTTTTTGGTGGACTATCCTTTGACTTCAACCTATTACAAATTGTGCTCCGTGCTTCTCACGGAGTCTTTACCCAAAATTGCGGTTTTCGTGCCCCATGACTGTTACACGGGGCTTCCGCTACCCAACACTAATCACAAAAATTTGTGATTATGATGAAATGTTAAGTACATATGTGTGTAATTTCCACGATGGGACGTATGAATTTCCATCCCCACATTTCCCGTCAATGATTGTAACCTTGAATGGGCTAGAACTAGTCTATTTAATCATCTCAAAATGACCTGATAGATGAAAATTTACAATTTTTGTCATCATCACTTCACATTATCTCAAATATGACCCTTTCTATAGATTATATTCATGAATTTATGGCAGGTCATCCCCTTTATCTCTCCTATGATTGATTGTGACAACTAGTGAATAAAGGACAATTTATAAGTAGGGTATCTTGTCAACAAATATCTTCCAATTATCCTTTATTCACCAGTAGTCACAATCAATCATAGGCTAGGTAGAGGGCATGGCCTACCACAAGTTCATGCATATAATATATAGAAGGGGTCATCTATAATAAAATGTGAAGTGATGATGACAGAGATGGTAAATTTTCATCTTCCAAGTCATTTTGAGATGATGATGACATATTAGTGCTAGCCCATTCAAGGTTATAATCATTGATGGGCAACGTGGGGAGGACAATTAATACATCCCATCATGGACATTACACGCATATGTACTTAAATTACCATCATAATCACAAACTGTTGTGAATTGACAACTAATATATGTTAGAATTTTGTTAGACTAATATAGATTAGAAAATGAAACCAATATATGATCAGTTATAATAAATATAGTAGAAAATATTGGATTTGTGAGCATTGAAGCCTCCCATTGCACTAGTTAGTGAAAATCCAATTATGTTCTTGAGCTTATTTAGCTTAAAAAAAGAACTTGAACAGTTGTCTTCAAAACCTTTCTAATAATCTATATAATTCAATATAAATTCTATATAATATGTATGTTTTAAAAGCTCCGCTTATGTGTTTCAAGTGATACTCTTTCATTTTTTAATAGAATGTGAAATTATCTTTGATAGTTAGTCATCATCTTTCCAATCATGTTCTCAAAAGCATGATCCATTTCCCTTTGAAAAGTGGCAATAGCATTCATTATACCAAAAGGAATTTGAACACAAGTGTATGTTCCATGGGGTATTGTGAAAGTAGTATGGTGCCCATCTTATGCAACAAGGACCTCAGTATACCATAAATAAACATCCAACATGGAAATTGTATCTATTATGTTCCCTAGGACATTTTGAAAGTAGTATGGTGCCCATCTAATGCAACAAGGACCTCATTATACCATAAAGAAACATCCAACATGGAAATTAACATAGATACAATTACTTGTTGCAACAACAATTCCATGTTCTAAGGTGCTAATTATCCTTTGATGGTGCTCAATTGAGATCTCTAAAGTAGACATAAAGGTGGAATTATTTATTCCTTTTTATAAAAAATACTACATTGGAAATCCATTCATGATGACAGATTGAAAAAATGGTTTGAATATTTCTATTTTTCAAGCTCAACCCTAACCAAAGGCTTCATTTTTTTATTCATCACCCTAACCTTCAACCTAAATGGTTTGGAGTAACCTGTTGCATAGTATTTATACTATACTCGTTGTTTTGAATTGGTAGCATAGCATTGAAAAGTGTAACTAGGTTCATTATTCATAATGTTTAAATGTAATCATGATTTGATGCATTTGATGAAAAGAGAAAAAGACATTTTATTATTATTTTCCATGCTCAAGATTATTTTATTTGTAGTTAAAGCACCCATTGGATGCTTCTAGGTTTTTTCATTGAGTCAATGAAGTCAATTTAGTCATTTTAATATGTATACAACCCATTTAGGCACCATGTATCAAGTCAAAGAATTTTTTGTAATGTTAAAAAGTGTCATAAAGGTCATTCAAGACCTTGTCAACAAGCAGTCAACAAGTTGGCCTATCAAATAGTGAAGTCGGCGTCATACATATGACATGTCAACCTATTAGGGCTCCCTAGAAGCCTATATATAAGATGAAAATAGACCACATTTGAGATCATTTCAATCAAACTCATAGGAAGATCGTACAAGCACAATGAGCACAAGAAGAACCAACCAAGGAAGAGGAGAATAAGAAGAGGAAGGATTGAATTGTTTTTATGGAAACTTCACCTCACATGTGCAAAATTATTAGGGCATCTTTGACTGTAGTAAGATCGAGTTACAAAACTATTAAGAAGTCAATATTTGGTGTCAAGAAGACTCACATTACAAACCAAGTTATATAGAAAAATGAGGCACATCAAGAAAAGAGAGGAGAAGGTCATTTCAGCATTATGCCTACCCACATGTGCAGAACTACAGAGATTGCACGTAGGTTGAGAGTTGCAGACCTGCAATAGAAGCCAAGATTTTTAGAAGAGAAGTTGAAACCTCGTATTTGAAGCAAGTTTGACTAGTATTGACTTTGTGAAGAAAATTTCATCAAAATGATTTTTGACTTAGTCTTGGATGGGTCTTTGATAATAAGTATTGGAATTCATCATCTGAACATTCTATAAGAAGAGAAAAATTCTTGTAGGTTTTCTTCTCAAGAGGAGAGGTTTTGGCACTGACTTGTAGCCTACATTTTGTGTTCTCTTGTCTCATTGTTCTTCATTATTTGGTAGTTGTTTGATGATTAAAGAACGCTATAATAATCAAGTAAAGAAGAGATAACTACAAGTACATAAGGTTTTAAAGAAAATCACAAGAAATTATCAAAGTAATAAAAATCACCTAATTTAGCTACCCCTAGATTTATCAACATGGTATCAGATCTAAGGTGACTACAACAAGAAGAAGAGGTAGCTTGAAGATCACATCATTGAAGAAGGATACATAAGGCCCGAGCACAAGGAGACATTCTAGGAGGAATAAGAAGCTTCAAGGACATCAAATCATCAAGGAATATAAGGATCATCAAGAGAATCAAGCGTCAAGGAGGAGTACACATCAAATCACAAGTATCACATCATCATAAGAATAAGAAGACCTAAAATACCCTACCTCCATTCAAATAAGGTTTTTACACATTTGAATCATATTGAAGTATCCACATTCTACATTTCTACATCCAAATGAAGAAATAAGAAGAATTTACATCATCATCAAGGTGATCTCCCTCACATTGAAGAAAGGATCACATCTATAGCATCCTTGAAGAAAATAATCAAAGAAGGCATCATCCATTGTCAACATCAAAAGAGTAGTGGAAGTGATCATCAAGAAGACGTCTCATCAAGAAGGCATTAAATTGAATATATCATCTTCAAAGGAGCATATTCACTTGACAAGTAATTATTTTATATTTTTATGTCTCAATCCTCAACCAAATGACTTCATTTTGCAAGCAAAACAATAAATTGGTTGGCACATTGAACTACCTTGCAAGGAAGAAGCGAATTTCTTTAATTCTCAAGGAGAATGAAGTTATTGAATATGTAAATGGATCCATCACCAATCCATCTATAGAGAAATCTCATTCACTATAAAAATACATGAAAGGGTAAGTAAGGGCACAAAGGATCCTCATAGATTCTATTAAGGATTATCTCATCCCTTATGTTGCAAAGTTGATGTGAACAAAGGAGATTTATGATGAATTGGTGGAGCTATTTTTTGTGGGCATTGCAAGAGAAATCATATATTTGAGAACCAAACTATACCAGATGGAAATATCAAGGGAATAAGGGATAGCTTCATATTTCATGAAGCTATTTAAAATTAGAGATCAACTACAGGAACTTGGAGAATTAATGTTTGATTGAGAGATGACCACCATAGTGCTCAATGCACTACCTAATGAATGGGGGAAAATTTGTGTCAAGTATCTATGGGAAGAAGGAAACCACTCCATTTAGTGAGGAGTGATCATTATGCCAAATTGAAGAATCTAGATTAAAATAAAAGAATGATGCTGGATCAAATGAATCATCTCAAGCATATGCAACATCAACAAGAAAGAAATATTTTGGAATTTTGAGCCTCGAAAGAAGTTTCACAAGAGAATTGATATGTCAAAGATCCAGTTCTATGAGTGTAATGAATATTGGCATTTCGAAAGGATTTTTCCTAAACTCAATAAGTGTAAGGACTCTAGACACCACATATCTCCACAATGGTATGATATTGTCCACTTTGGGCCTAAGCCCTCATGGATTTGATTTTGGACTTACCCCCAAAAGGCCTCATACCAATGGATATATTTGTCCATCCTTATATACCCATGATCCTCCCCACTTCTAGTGTGGGACTTTGGTCGTATACCCAACAATCCTCCCCTTGAACAAAGGACCATCGAGCCTCCCCTCAAACGATTATCCATCCGTCCACTCTCTACCAACCAGGATTCTTCGCTCCAATGCATTGGAAGCACACGCCTTACATGGAGCATCACTTGCCTCGAGAGCTTTCTCTATCCCAGGTCAACTCCTCTTCACCGTGTTGGGACCAGGACACGTCCATGAAGAATCTGGAGCACACCGCCTGTCTAACTGAGCTCATCCACAGATCCCATCATGATATTACCAGGGCCCACCACCTTCGTTCATCATTCCGATGATTCATCCACCTGGCTAACTTCTGGGCATGGCTCTGATACCACTTGTAAGAACTCTGGACACCACATATCTCCACAATGGTATGATATTGTCTACTTTGGGCCTAAGCCCTCATGGATTTGCTTTTGGACTTACCCCTAAGAGGCCTCATACCAATGGAGATATTTGTCCATCCTTATATACCCATGATCCTCCCCACTTCTAGTCAATGTGGGACTTTGGTCATATACCCAACAGAAAGTTACCATTGAAGTCACTATGCATGATGGGATGCTCAACTTGAGGCCAAATGGAGTGGGTGACAGGCATTTAAGACACGATTTATGGGTAAAATCTAGGAAAATCTACCACCAAGGGAGCATTAATGAACCGAATTTGGGGCGAATGATCGAATTCAAATTCCAAAAACACTATAAAATACAAAGGGCTACAAAGGAAACAACACTTGGTCATTTGCAAATAGAGCGGTTGGGAAAAACCCTGATTGTTGCAAGCCAAGCATTGGTTAAGCCCCTGAATTCATGAGTGATAGATTGCTGCACAAATACAATGGCAATAACTAAGGATGGTATGGAGATAGCAGAAGTGACCGCCAAGGAGGCCGCGTAGACCCTGACTATGGGGGATGTTCCAGAAGGTGCTAAGATTGTGGCAGAAATCCTGAAATCACCATGCACACCAAGACCCAAGAAGGACAAACAAGCAATGGCTCCTGTACGCATGTCCCCACGGAACCCGCTGCATGGAAAACTGTCGATGGAGGAGAAGGGGAAGTCGTCACTATAGAAACAAACGAAGAAGAAGAAGATTTGTGGGATCTTATCATCGCAGAAGAAGAAGATGAAGGCATGGAGGTGGATACTCAGTCTATGCACTCTGCGACAAAACTAACCACCTATGTCCCCCCATGAAAAGGGAAGGCGAAAGTGCCTAAGGACCTGGATGAGAACAAGAGTTTGCTCCAGACCCCGCTCCTCCCAAATGGAATTATGTTTGAAGGCACACACCTAGGTCGTGTGTCGAGCCTGAAATTCAAATATTAGGACCTTGTTGACCATGAGAAGTTCCCTCACCTTAGGACCAGAAACCTCATGAAGCAAAACATCACCCAGGGGCGGGGTGACAGCATTAGAGCCGCGGAAGTGGTTGCGTAGAGTGGAAAAGGTTGGGCTGCTGAACCATTTTCATCATCAGGCAGCTGCTCTACCTAGTGCATGATGGGTGTTAATGGCTGGAGGAGCCCATCCCCATAACAACAGACTTGATTCATCACATCTCTCAGCTTCCATACAAAGGAGAGGACCTCGCAGCCATATCGGAAGGGAAGGGTAGTGATTTGGTCATCGTGGAGGCCATGAAGAAAATGTACAAGATGGAAAAGAAGAATAGGGGCTATGCCATCTCCAGCATCAAGGACAAAGCATGAGTATGCATGACAACCCAAATCCTGGAAGGAAATGTTATGTGCAAGTGCCACACAGACAAGGTACCTAAGTGAGTGGTCGCACTGGCTGAGCAGTATGCAGAGGGGGTCCAGTTTAACTGGTCTGAATTCCTCTGCATGGAATTTTGAGAGAATTGTCGCGAAGCCCAGGAACAGGGAAAAGCATTCCACTATGCATGGTTGTTGTTGTCCATAGTGCTCGTAGCTGCGGAATTTCCAGAGGATAGTCAATTCCCCATAATTAACAGAGATTTACCGGAGGTCGTGAAGTACGCTTCACTCTGGGCCACAAAGGATGCTAAAAGTATACACGACAACAAGATCTTCTAGGTGTTCATGGAGATGAACCTTAGAATGGGGATCAACTGTAAGCCGCGGTTATCACCCACGGTTTACAATAGTCTGCAGAGTTTTGCAGAATTTAAGGCATACATGCATAACATATATATCAGGGTGGGAAAGGACCCAACTAAATAGTGGACAAAGCTACCCTTTGTAGCCACCAACGACACCATTTTCAATGTCTTGGAGGCATGGCCACCGGAATGACATGCCCCAAACATTGCATAAATCAAGAATTCAACAGCACAAAAGAAGAAAGGTGACGCCAAGCTGCACATCACACAGTTGGCTGAAAAACGAAGGAAGGAAAAGGCCGCAGTAGCAATAGTAGCACATGAAGTAGCCGTGAAGGTGGGTGAGGCCCAAACAATGCCTTCGCGGGTGTAGGAAGCAGAGGAAGTAGAAACAGAAGAAGGAGGCGTGGACCCATGAACCGCGCCAACAGAGTTGAAGCACCAACACCTAGCAGAGTGGGCAGGGTTGTGGAAGAAGGTCAAGGCCTCGAAATTGTTGATTGACCTGATCACCCTAACCAAGGGTGATCTACATGACATCGATGAGACAGTGCACGATGTCACCAATGAGGCTCTCCAAGATTTCATGCAGGAGAACCAGATTGTGTTGGGGGTCCTCAGAGCAAAGTTTCAAGAAATACAGGCACGCCCCCCTTAGGTTGGTACGCTTTCGACAAATCTCGCAGTCAGATCCATGGCAGTAGAGTAGATGTTGCACGCGCGGATGACAAACACAATAGTGCTGCTAGAAGGGGCAGTAGTGACATCAAATGAGGCCGACAAGCCTTCGGTTAGCACACTGAAAGGTCTCGGTGTTAATCTAGCTGCCCTCCTGTGCGAGACATTATATGTGTTGCAAGATGGGATAACTACAGAGCTGCGAGCTAGGGAGAGCCACGCACTCCAAATCCTTAATGAGCAGAAAACAAATATTGAACAACTAAGCTTGCAGCGCAATGAATTGGTGTCGTAAAGTCAATAACTGGTACAGGTGATAGATGACGCTTGCCAAAGCTTCCCAGAGCTGGCCATCCCAGCAGATATACCAGCGGAGGTGCAGATCCACAGGTTAGCAGCAGGGGTCTGCGAGGCCAGGGAGGAAATCACAAAGTTTTAGCTAGAGTTGAATCTTCATATCGCCAAGTCGTGGTTAAAGGAGTAGCCATCCACTCCCCAGGAAGTCATAGAATAGCATGCTAGCACTATCACGGCGGGATTGGAGGAAATCGGAGGTGCAATGTGAGACTGCACCAGTATGTTGGAAGCATCACTTGGGGTCCTCACTACTCTACAGGAGGACCCCAACATCTAGCGCTTAGAGATAGAGGCACGAGAACTCCAAAAATAGTATGACAGTGTCTGAGGAACTGCGCAGACAGTGGTCCTCACCTAGAGCCTTGTGTCGATGCAGTAGGCTAAAGCACTAAAGGAGTAGGTGGACGTGGCACGACATAAGGAAGCAGTCCTAAAAGCGCGCATCCAACCTTGGATCATAGAAGCCTTCACCATCACAGCAGACATTGAAGGAAAGCTCGCACACATGTAGGGGATGAACACATTGATGCAGAGAAGCACTCCCAACATAGAGGTCTCCGAATAGTGTATGCAGTAGATCCAGCAAGCAGAAGATAAGAGCGCTGCTAACCTCCGTGCAGTTTGAGAATAGTTGGAGGGACTCCGAGCAAAGATCGCCGCACCGACATAGTTACTCGAGGGTGAGTCACAATGTTTGTGTTGGGGCCTTGTTGGGCATGGAATCCCCCAAGGCATGTTTTAGGGCTCAAAGCCCAAGTTTTGACCGAATCTTGTTGTAAAGCTCCGCGAATTGCGAGCATGGGGCGTGAAAGTATGATAGAGTCACAAGGTTGTCCGCCCTAGTTTTGTAATGTAATGTCAACTAGATAGACCTACCCATGGTTCACGGACCATGGGATTGTATAAACAGAGTGAGGCTCTAAGTGTAAAAGTGAAAAAGGATGAAGTAGGAAAATAGTCTAAGTGATTAAGTCGCAAGTTGAAGTGTGTTCTTGGGTCATTTAGTAGGAGAAGGCTCTGCAACTGAATGTGCAGAGGCCAGTAGTCCATAGCTAAGTGCATAGACTCCTGAAGCTAAGTATGCAGGGAAAAGTTGAGTCTGTAACTGAGGAAGGAATTAACAAAGAGAAGTTTTGTTATAATTCTATGTATCTGTTCTTGGGTTAATGAATGATTGATATAATTTGCAAATATATTATTTATTTACTACGTGCACCTGTATGAATGGTTTATATTGGTAAGTATAACTTAAATCATTCAAGTAGGCAAAGATAATTAACTAACATCTGAAAACCAGTAAGGTCTTGGGTAATAACATAGAGCGCGGTGTTCAGCCCCGTGGTAGGGTTGCGCGAAGGCACTATATCAGGCTGTGAAGTGTGGGAAAGTGTGCGAAGCAACCTGCGTGTAGGGTCAAAGCGTGAACCAGTTGAACTCCTTAGACATCTCTAGGGTGCGGAAACCTAGTTCTAGGACCCTCCCATACTACTTTGGGTGAGACCTCAGTCCATGCTCTATGGAATGTTGCCGAAAGGGCCAATAGTATGGGGATTTGTTTGGCTAACTTAACTTTGAACCTGGGTCAGGCCCTAATAAGCCAGCATGGTGTAGCCTTTTAGGGTAGTTCTTGTCGACGGGAAGTGCATGATGTCTTCAAACTGACCATATATGATGCGCACTACAAAGAGCTGCGCGTCAGCCAATCCCTCCTCCAAATTAGTGGGCTCTTGCCCCATTTCGATGCGTGATAGATGGTCTGGTCCCACATTCAGTCGGCCAAGCTTCACAATAACTTCAAAATCATACTCCTAGAACAATAAAAACCACCTGCAGATTCTCCCCCCCCAAAACAGGGTTATTAACCAGGTATTTCAACCCAGAATGATTCGTATACATCTTAAAATGTCCACCCAGCAAATAATGTCTAAACTTCTGGAGCACGTATACCATGTCTAATCCTTCGCACTTGGTGTTGGAATAGTTATTCTCAGCCTTGGATAACCTCCTGCTTGTGAACGCTATAGGATGGTCCAATTCTCCTCTCACAGCCTGTGTTAGTACTGCTCCCAGTGCTATACATGACACGTCTACATGTACATGAAGCTCCTTCTTCCAATCCGGGAAGACTAAAATCAACACAGTGACAAATTTTCCCTTCAGCACATCCAATCTCTTCTAACAGTCCTCATTCCAATAGAATGTGACATCCTTTTCTAACAACTTCTCCATAGGCGCGGTGATCTGGGCATAGCCCTTGATAAACTTCCTGTAGTACCCACTATGTCCCAAGGTTGCGCGTAGCTGTTTCAAACTCCTTGACGCCTCTAGGTAAATTATCACTGCAATCTTCATGGAATCTACCATCAATCCCTATCTGCATACCACATGACCCAGCAAAGTCCCAAAAGGAACAAAAAAATAAATTTCTTTAGATTAAGCGCAATCTGGTACCTTCGACAAGTATCTAGCATTAAGTGAAAGCTAGCCACAACTTATGAATGAAGTCTCTGAATGCAGTAATGACTATGCGCGAAAAAATTGTAGGCACATTCTTTAATCCAAAAGGCATCACGATGTACTAAAAACATTCCCATTCAGTTGCGAAGGCCATCTTGCTTCTATCTTTAGGTGTGATTTTGTTCTCATGGTACCTAGAGAACCCATTAGTGAAGGAGTACCTTTCCTTACCACCTACATTATCCATACCTCATCAATGAATGGAGTCAGGAAAGGATCATGCATGCAAGCGTCATTCAACGTCCTGAGATCTACGCATATCCTTATTTCATCCTTTTTCTTCCTTTCATGTACCATCATTGGGCTCGCCCAATCAGATTCTTCTATGGGATCAATGACGCCTGCCGCGAGCATCGTAACTAACTCTAAGGAGACCTTCTCCTTATACTTCGAATTGAGATGGTAAGGTCTTTTCTTAACCGGCTTCGCATTGGGTTTTAACGTGATCTTCATAACACCCAGGTCTCCTATTATCTCCTTTAACTCCGTAAAATTGGTAGGGAGCAAATCCTAGTATTCGTAGAGAAATTCGGTGACGTTATCTACCGTTGCATCATCCAAGTAATCTCCAATATTCGTGAATTTGGGATCCGCCTTCGTACCAATATTTATCTTTTTAGTCTTCAGCGGCATGATTACATCAGAGTTCTTGATCAACGGTCCCTCGACCTCATGGTGACCCTTGGTTTCAGGGATATTAATCTTTTGTGGGTCCTCATCTTCTTCTGCAGCAATCACGTTATAGCATTCCAACACATGGCTCAGCTGACTAGTCCAATCGGGCTTAATCAGATCCAAAGGATCCTGCAGTATCCTAAAGATCATTGCTTTAACCTCTTGTAGTGCTTCATCAATACAGTCTAACACATCTTCGAGGAGGAACGTCATTATGAACCCTTCGCGCAGAATATCCCATTCTCCTATTCCATGGTGGAATTTTGTCTCCAAGTACCAATTCATCGGGAAGACATCCAGGGTGTGACAGAACAAGTCCACCCATTTAGGTTGGGGCTTTGCTCCATAGGCCTTAGCCCATTTTGCCAAGTGAGTGCATGAATCATCCTTCTCGTCATACTTGTCTGTCACTCAGACGTTCATCTTCCCAAAGTGTGTTCTCATCATCCTCCTACACTCGTGCCAATCATCAAAACTACCCTTGTGCATACCCCACCATCTCGTGGGCATAGCGCACAGGGTCCAGTCCAAAGCCTGGAAGCACTACTTCTCTGGTACTTCCCTCTCAAATGCATGCAAAAACACATCCACATCATTCAAGCCATCATAAGTGGGAAAATTTCTTACTTATGACGACACACAACACAATGACCTCATCATCATGTTATAGCTCAGCATGGTTACTTCATGTAGCCAATTCTTCCAATGCTCTAATTCTTCATCCGAGTTTGACTTGTAGGAACTCTTGTGATCCAACGTAATTCATCCATCTGTTGTCAGATTCACCCAATCTTGATCTCATGCTATTATCTTATATATGCATTCCAAATCATCATTGCTTTCGTAATCGCAGACTCGTTCAGTATAGCTCGATCCTTCAGCAGGATCTAGGGGTACTATTATGCGAAGCAATTTCTTTTCAAATATCATCTTTCACTTCTTTAGGTTGATTACCCCATTCATGTTAGTAGCCAAATCAATGCCAAGGAGTGTAGGGTAGGGGTTGTTGTCATCTACAATTTCTATTACTTCAAAATTAGCCAATGCGCTTGCGCCTTCAAAATCTATAGTTACTCCTTATAGCCATCCCATGGGGATGATCTTCTGTTGATTTT
Source organism: Pinus tabuliformis (assembly GCA_031772625.1). NCBI lineage: Eukaryota > Viridiplantae > Streptophyta > Pinopsida > Pinales > Pinaceae > Pinus > Pinus tabuliformis. The sequence continues at coordinate 1,528,031,126 of CM062820.1, read as the reverse complement.
CCATCCTTAACTGAATCAAAGACCAGTGCAGCGTGGGTCTCCCCATCTGCTCCCAAGTATGCTTTGGAAAAACATCCGCGTCTGACACCAGATCCAGAATAACTTGATCCATTCTGTCTTCTCCTACCTGCATGGTGAGTCTCATTTCTCGTCATGTCCTTGCCTTATGCTTATCGATCTTTCGTACCATGCGCAATTCACCCAGAGTGTTTCCGACACATCTATTTATAAGTTCTTGTAACCCCTTCACAACCTTGCTATCGCGTAGCAGCTTCATGCAGGTCTCTAGAAAGGTCATAAGCATTGAAGGGTCCATTTCCTAATCAGGTTTATCCCAACTCCCTGAGCTCGAGGCCTCATCAAATCTCTTCTTTGCTTCCATGAACACTTCGCGTGTGCGCTCCAAATCAAATTTAGCCTCCTTCTCTGGAGCTTTGTGAACCCATGCACTGCCTTCAGGATATTTCCCCTTATCGTCGCCCATTGCAATTCCACTTCGGAGCACTATATTTACATTCGGATCTTCTTCACGAGGCTCATCCTTCATCATCTGCAGGTTCTGAGTCAGCTATGAGGGTAGCACCCCTTTGTCATGTATCCTTCTATTAGTGTAGGACAATCCTCAGTCTCATGATCAAACTGAGTACAATATTTGCACAACGGACGCATTGGGTTAGTTCATTCGCTGGAATAGTGTCCTCATCCTCAATAATTGTAATAGATGAGACGTCCTCAACCTCTACCATGTCCTCCTCCACCTCGGCCTCATCCATGCCATGGTCAGGAGGCCACTTTCTACCTGAACTCTATAGGTGGGTGTTCTGTCCATCATCAATTCATAACTTCGGCAGTTGCACTCATCATGCCCCACTGACCTGCAGAAGTTGCAGAACAGTTGTTGCGGTGTTTGTACAAACTTCTACAACAAATGACAATTATCAATCATATGTTTCCCTGCTACCTAACATATAGCGCACCACAATGCAGGCCACACGCTCGACCTTGCTTGGGCTTTTGGCCTTAAAGGAATTGGTCCTCCTCGTGCAATATAGCTCGAAAATACTAGGTAGCAGTCTTTTTCATGCCCCTAACATTTACATTTCAGGCACCATATCTCTTCACGTGCCTCTGGCTGAACTGCTCTGTCCTGCTTCAAACTTTGCATTTCGAGGCAAAGATTTTGCAATTGCGCATGGATATTCTGATCCCTTAGATTCGGATCTTGCATCGGTGTTTCAAGCAGTATTATTGCAATCTCCAAGGCCTTTTCCTGAGTCGTAATATTCTGTTATGACAGTGCAACCCTTAGGTGAGGTAAGAGCGAAGCTATGAACCACTCGCGGTGCTACCCATCTCTTAAATTCATATTAGCTTTGTGGATTTTACACTTCAATCTCTAATCCAACTCCCAAGGTATCTCACCTGGTTTCATCGTGATTTCCTTGAATCCCACAATCAACTGTGCCTTGGATTTAGGCCTACTAAACTCTTTATTCAGTGTGGTCTGGATCTCTACCAACGTAGCATTTGGATTATCATTACAGTACTTGATGTACCAAGTTAGCACACAATCCTGCAAAGCACTAACCAACATTTCCTTCCTCATGTGATCATCTGTGATGCCCTGAGCTTCCCATACATATTTTATGATGAACCAGAACTAGTCTAGGTCCTCATTTCCCAATCCCTTAAATAATGGAAGCTTCATTGAATTCATCATGTTGAACTGTGGTGGAGGTGGTGGTGGTGTTGGCGAAGTCGCAGGTGTTGGTGGTGAAGGTGGAGGTGGTAGTCATGGGAACCCTTGTTTTATCAACTTAACTACACTTAGCAGAGACGCCTGTGCTACTCCCTCTTCGTCACTCAAAGGAGGTGAAATTAGTGGGCTATATTCAGGACCCTTTCTTCCTTCATTCCTATAAGTCTTTCCACTTCGCGTAGCTCTGAACATCAAGGTAGTTGCATAACCCATTTTTTGCACAATAACATCTTAATCCAAGTATTTAAAGACTTCAAGTACTTACCTCACGGACCTTTGAAAAAGCGTCGCTCCACCTTGCTGTAACTAAATGAGGTATCAGCCATGAATTCTGTCACAAACCCTTGTATGATATGATTGATCCAATGATTGACAGCGCAGGTGATCCTATCCTCAGAGGCTTCCAGTCTCTGTACTAACTCTGGGGTCCAAACAATAGGACTGTCAAGCCTCCAGCTTCCTTGGCTATCTACTAGCTTCGTGATCCACTCGTATAACTCAACTAGAAAGGAACAGAAATAGATCTCATGGATTTCTGTATACAGGTAAATTTCTAGCCACTATTCCTTTGTCAGCAGTAGATTTCTCTTCTCATGCGTCGCAAATTCATGGATCTTTCTATCCAACTAGTGTTCAATCTATTTCTTAGTTGTATTCCAGTGATACGACATCACACATCTCTCATGCAGATTCCTGTCCCAAAGCTTAATTGACTCTAACTCCCTAGAGCTTACTTATCTCCTTTTTATATAATCCCATGGTCTGCAGACCATGGGTAGATATTTACAGCTGACCTGACACTTTACAAAATAAGGGCGGACAACCCTTTATGACTCTTGACACCTTTGCACTCCGCGACCACAAAATGTGGAGACTTTACAACTTTATTACAAAATTGTCCCAAAACATGGGATTTTAGCCCCAAAACTACTCTTGGGGGAACTCGTTCCCAACATAAGAGTTGGAAGAAGGTAAATTCTAGAAGGAAGGTTGAGCTAAGAATAAGGTCAAGTCTAGAAGGGAGGTCGAGGCTTGAAGCAAAAGGAGGTTGAAGTGGAAGTGGAGCCGAGAAAAGGGAAGAAGCAGATATCATCAAGGGAGTTTGTGTCTTGGTCTTGGAGTGGAAAGTAGGTCAAGGATCTTCATCTTAGTATTCACCAATTAAAATCTCTATAAGAAGAAGAATTTGATCAGGTTTTCGTCTCGAAGAGTGAGAGGTTTTGGCCTTGGATGATAAGCCTATATTTTCTGTTACTTTATGGTTTAAGGATTTGTAGTTGTTTGATGAAGAAGGAACACTAATAAACTAAGTAACAGAAGATCCTAATCTAAAGAGGTAAAAATCACTCACAATAAATTACTAATAGAAGAGGAATAACATCATTGCTATGCCCTAAATGGTCCTTATATGAAACTGGTATCTCCCCCGCCACAGGTTAATTATGTAGAAATATATTCTATACCCACGTCTAGTGATGATCTAGTAGGTAATGTAGTGCATGATGCAATGGGAGCACTAGCACCTGATATTTCCATTGGAACCTTTGATATGTATCCCTTCCAGAACAGTGTTCTCCCATCTAATGAGAGATTATTGGAATCCATGGCCTTCTACATATCATTATCAAGGTTCCTTTACCAAATTTCTGTTTCTTATATCAAGCTCATTAAAAAATGAAACAAGGTCCTGGAGCAAAGTTCATTTTCTTGTGTCAAGCTCCTTAAAAAATGAAACAAGGTCCTTGAGTAGAGTTCCTTTTCTTGTTTCAAGCTTGTTAAAAAATGAAACAAGGTACTGGAGGAGAGATCCATTTCTTGTGTCAAGCTCCTTAAAAAATGAAACAAGGTCTCAGAGCAGAGTTTCTTGTCTTGTATCAAGCTCCTTAAATAATGAAACAAGTTCCCTTAAGCATAGTTATTTCCTTTTGTCAAGCACATTAAAATATCAAATAGATCCCATTTTAATTCAAGTCTTTGATTAGATATCGTAAACTCCTAATCGGTTCTTTCACTTGATCTCGTAAATGAACCTTCATTCCATCCACCTATTAGTAACTAGTCATCTAATTAGGTGCATGAAATGAAGCTTGGAGGGGCATGTACCCCAAACTGAGTCATTATGCTGGGGGCATGCAAAATTATATCAAGCATAGTTTTTATTTGTTTCAAGCTTGTGTAAAAATGAAACCAATTTCAAGCATAGTTTCCCATGTTTCAAGCTTATAATAAATGAAACCATTCTCATTTTATCCCTTGTGATTACCATTTTTATCAGCCTATTTTTTCCATATGAGCCTTGGTTTTCTCATTCCATCGTCACCATCTGTTGGGATGATCATACACTCTCACTTGGTTTTTTTACCCTTTCCTGAGGAATCACTGCAATGAGTGGTCTTATTAGCCTGCCTCTTGACCTTTACATGTTTTGAGTAGTTCTATCATGACCAGAACTAGTTTCTACCTTTGATACCACTTGTTCCTCCAACAGGAGTCCTCTTTCAGCTCATTTCATACTCCCTAAATATGAAAATATTGTCGAGCACTTGTCTTTTTGAACTTGTTAAAGTAAATGAAAATAAGTCTACTCCATATAAGTTTAACCCTTTTTGGGACTGAGCTAGACTATCTACGAAAAAGGAATACCTTAGTCGAACATGGATAAGAGGTTCTCCTTAGTATTGTTTTCAGCCTTTTCGGACTCAAGATATTATCTACGAAAAGGAACCTTTGGATTTTTCTTTTCACCTATTTTTTAAACTCTCTAAATATGAAAAAGGAGTCGATTTATACATTTGTTGGACTCCTCAGAACATCAAACATCAATGGACTCGATGAACATAATGGGATGGAACAACTCCTTCGCAAGGTTCATTAAACATACTTGGAGGGATTCATCTAAAGGATGAACTTATAGATCGAGCATATGTTATCCTCCTCAAGCTTGTTAAAAATAAATCAATGGACTCGATGAACATAATGGGATGGAACAACTCCTTCACAAGGTTCATTAAACATACTCGGAGGGATTCATCTAAAGGATGAACTTATAGATTGAGCATATGTTATCCTCCTCAAGCTTGTTAAAAATAAAAGAGGTACTAACTAGCAATGGTTAGGGAAATTTTGAAAATGGGATATTCTACCTATTATGGAAGTAAGTCGCTTTTGAACGTAACACTCTTCCACTTCATCTCTGTGGTTGTTGGGTTGGGAAATATGCTTGTCTTTTGGTGCATCACACCATTTCAGAGCCTCCATTTTCAATTTTGGGTCAATGCTTCCAACTCCATTCAATGTCGTCAATGTGTTCAAGAGAAGTCATTCAATTGATATTCACTATGATACTCTTAAGACTTCATTCCATGATTTTTGTTCCTAAACAAGTTTCACATCAAACTCATTATGTCTCAAATCATGATACCTATTTCGCGTCATTGATGGAGGATACATCAAGGCCGTCCTACAACAGGTCACTTGTTCTCAACATAAAATAATTATCCAGGAAGTTGACTTAGGAACTCTTCCTTTGGTACCTTGGGACTTGTATACATCAATGGAAAGTTGCTCTTGGCAACAAGTTTTCATCATTGGCCGTTAGATTCGGTGCGGTGTTCGACTTCAACTCATTCATTCACACCATACAGATTGTACTGCTATACCTTGAGAGACATTAACATCATCGGTGGTTTCTCTTGTGTTTGTTAATGGCTTACATCATTGGTTGATAATCAAATGGTATCTACCATGTTCGACTCCAGCTCCTTTATTCACATGGTTAGACTCATACATTAGAAGATTAAGTGAATGAGATATAAGACCCCGAATCTAATTCCATCCATCCGAGCTGCAATTTCAGGATTAATGTAAGATTACAAAGTATGATGGCTATGATCATACAAGAAGTAATTCAATCATGGGTCCAACCTTTGTCATTAGTGGACATGTATTCTTGATCATTGTACATGTAATGTTATCTTATGTGATGAGTATGGGTATTCCTCCCTCAACAAAGATGTCATGATGTAAATGTATTGTAGTAGATGATGATTTGACCAGTTGTTCTTGATCCGAAATTGTCACAAGGAAAATCACTTTAGTCATTAGTTTCCATTTTTTACTTTGTGCTTTAGGGGAAATCTGTTATAGGCCATTTTGTCACATTTGGTCAATAGGCCTACAAACTGGATCAATCAACATCTATGAACACCTTGTCATCATCCCTACACAAATCCCTAAGCATGAATTTCTAGTGCTTTTAAGGCCCAACACACCCTAGCCCTTTTGGGACCTTCATTCAGTAATAGGTTTCTCAGTTAGACACCTGCTCTGATCAGAGTAGGTTGTCCCTTATTGGGGGTGCGTTGATTCTAGAAATTCAGGAAAAATAAAGAATCTTGAAGCTTCCTCTTCCATAAGCTTCTAGGAGTTGTTACAACCATTTACCTTGGATAAGAACTTTGAATCCTATCTCATACTACCTTGGATATTTCACCTCTTATGCCTTGAGCTCATCCTCCCATCAAAAGTGGATCTTAAGCCTAGATTGGTAAATGGATAATAATTCCTCAACTACCATACTCTCCTATATATTTACTACCATCCACAAGAAAGAGGTTGGCTTTTGGAGATTAATCATACCTTTATGTTGTTTCTTTGATCATATGAGAGTTATAATTCCCATGCATTAGCGTGACTTTGAGGTGTACATTATGGCAAGGAAGGACAAGTCAACTTGGGGAGATCTCTACAATATAAGCTTCCAATTTTTGTTGTAAATTCTCTCCCTTTCATATTAATACAAAGAGTATATCATTTTCCTATATGTGTTATTTTATGTTTAAATTCATATATTTCAATTCTATGTTGATCCATTGAATAGAGTGATTGGATGATGCTACATAGATGTTGTAGATATTTGGCTTGTGTTGATTGTTTGTGTAGGTTCTAATTATAGCAATCAAAGCTACATTGGAGCTTATAATCAAAGAAGAGAGAAGATCTTATGACATATCACAAGTAAGCATATTTCCATTCTCTAATTCCTCTAAGGAGAACTTTATAGTCTTTGATTTCTGTTGTTACAGACTAGGCCATTAGGTCTAGGGAAGATACTTCTATCCATAGTCGTATATTTCGTATAACATTTGGGACTTGTTAACTCTACTCTGATATATATATGCTCATTTTCTTCCTTAGCCATGAACTTTACTTCTTCAGCCCTTGTTTCCTCATGGGAAAGCCAATAGGTTAGGGCCATTAGTTGTGCATCCCCCAGTCTCGAATTGGGGTCCCAAATGTTCATATTTGTGAGGATCATGTTGTGCATGTAAAATTTAGCTAATTTGGCCCTATCTCAATGCTAAATTGCTGACAAAAATCAATGAAATTTTTATAATTCTGAAATGGGAGAGATCCATACTTTGCCAAAGTTTTGATTTGAAATTGTAGCCATTGTTCTTTGAGGAAGATTGCATATGAATTGGATGGTTGTCTACACTGAATGGAATCCATATCCAAACATTCCATGGTGGAAATTTGTCCTTGTCTCACCTACAACTACTCTCTTAACCTATGATTTTCCATTTGCAACCGCTCCCTCATGATTGACTCTCTTTGTCGGGCCAGGAGGTAACTTGACAATGTGAATTGTGATTTTGCATTAAGATTTCTCATGGATATATACATGGAGGGAGAGACTCTTGGGCTTCACCTCCCAGTGTTTCTTCATATTCCTAATCTCCTTATTTTCTATTTACATTATTTTACATGAATTTATTAATCCCAAATATTAGGTATCAATATTCCCTTCCTTAATATGAAGGGATGTTGGTGAGTCCAAGCATAATTTTGAATCTTTTGAACTTTTCTCTTCCAAGTGCTTTGGTGAAGAAGTATGAAATATACTCATTTGTGGAGCAATGACATAGATGGATTTTCTTGGCCTCAACATGATGTCGAATTAGATGGTATTTTGTATTGATGTGCTTCATTCGATCATGGAACTTTTGGTTCTTGGAAAAATTTATATCAGAAGTGTTGTCAATCATGAGAGGAGTTGAATGCATTTGTTTTTCCTACAAATCTTCCATAATTTTCCTGAGCCACACAATTTTCTTTGTTGGTTCAGTTGTTGCCAAATATTCTTCCTCAGTTGTGGAATCTTTTGGAACTTATTGTTTGCGTGATCTCCAGGAGACAGCTCCTGATCCAAGACTCATAGCATAACCTGAAGTAGATACCCCTGTTTATTTGTCTCCATCGAAGTTTGAATTAGAGCATCCAATCAAGATGAATTCACCCACCTGTGTATACTTGAGTCCAAAGTCTTGAGTTCCCTTCAAGTACTTCATAACACTTTTTGTAGCAGACCAATGACCCTCACAATACTTTTGCATAAACTTGGAGAGGATTCTAGCAAAAAAATAAATGTTTGGTCTAGTAGTAGTCAGGTAGTTGAGACTTCCTACAAGCTGCCTATACTTTGCTACATCCTAAAATTATTTTCCTTCAATGGATATGAGCTTCAAGTTCTGTTACACTGGAGTAGTCAAATGATTGCACTCAACCATGCCAAACCTATTCAACAGATCTCCAATGTACTTATTTTGAGAAAGGAATATAAACTTCATATGTTGAGTTACTTCAATATCAAGAAAGTAGCGAAGATAGCCCAAGTTTTTCATTTCAAAACCTTTCCTCAATTCCTTCTTTATGGATGCAAGGTATCTCTCATTGTTCCCTGTCGTCAAAAGATCATCTACATACACCACAAGATATACAACTATTTTGCCAACTTTCTTGACAAAAAAATTTGCATCATCAAGATCATAATGTTTGAATTTGAGTTTCAAAAGATGCTCCATTAACTTCTCATACCAGGCTCGTGGTGCTTGCTTGAGGCCATAAAAGTATTTCACAAGCTTGCATACTTTGTGTTTTTTTCCCTTCACAACAAATCCTTCTGGTTGGGACATAAAAACATTTTGTTTCATATATCCATTCAAGAAAGTATTTTTACATCCATTTGATGGAATTTTCCACCATTCTGAGTTGCCAAGGAAAAGAGTGTATGGATGGTGACCCATTTTGTTGTGGGGGAAAAAGTCTCCTCATAATCAACCCCTTCCTTCTGTGCAAAACTTTTTGCCACAAGCCTAACTTTTTTCTTGTCAAGTGAGCCATTGGCTTTATACTTGTTCTTGTAGACCCACTTGCAGCCAATTGGTTTGGTTCCCAATGGAGGATCAACCAACTTCCAACTTCCATTTTTTATCAAGGAATCATACTCTTTTTGCATCACTTCTTTCCATTCATCATGAGAAGAGGCTTCTTTGAATGATTTTAGTTCAAAATCTCCATTTTTGCTGGTTGAATTTCTTATTCATGTCTTTCCAACCTCATCAAGATGAACACTTTCAAGTGTCTTTGTCAGCCATTTTGGAGGACCTTTTTGAGATGGCCCAGGTTGCTCAGTTGACTGAGTTGGGAATGAATCAATATCGAGTCTCCCAATTCTGTCAATCACATCACTCTAATTGTCATCAATGGCTGGAAATTCATGTGGGGGAGAGAGTTCTTCAGAAAGAGATTGCACAGATTGATCCATTATAGGAATCCCCACTTCAATATGTGGAATTTGATTATCAAATTCTTGAAATGACTTTACATGTCTGAATCTATCTAAGCGATCAAGCTACCACTCAACAACATTGTTATCCTTGTAAGATTCAAGAAATATCACATCTCTAGATACAACAAACTTCATTAACTTCATCATAGAGACGATATGGGGGAGGGTGTATCTATTGAAGGGTGTATATGGGGGAGGTGTATGGCAGGGGAGGTAATGATTGGACCGATGGATTTATGGCAGGTGAGGTTATATCTGGGTGATATAAAAATAAAAACACGCAGTGGGGAGTGGATTTAAAAACCGAGAGCAGATTTATGGCATAAAAAATGGGAGAGGATTGGTGTGATGTCGCGGGGAAGGTTATGTATGGGAATTTGGTAATTAACTAACGGGATAGGGAGCATGGATTATTGGAGAAGATACAGGATGTTCCCCTACGTAGTGGGAGGAGGCAGTGTGTTTCATTGCGTGGTATCAACCTGAAGTATGGCAGGATGACTGGAGTATGGTGGTATGACCGTGTTCGTATTAAATGCATATGACAGTAGATTATGAAAAAGGCAGTGTGGGAGTATGGAGTAGATTCAATGTATTGGGAGTGGAATATCATTCAACTCATATAACACCAACATTCACAAAAATACTGCTCAGTCTCCACACTCACTACACAGGTGTTTCATCCTTTATGTAGATTGTCGAAGAGTGGGGTAGTCTTAGCTCGGTCTCCATAGAAATGAAAACTCGTTCAAAAAAAACGATCACATTGGATATTCAACGCAACTTTAAAGAATATTAATGCACAAAATCTTGCAAATAAAGGAGGGACAAAATATGGCAGAGGTGTAAGTTCTGTAAAATAGGCAAAACAGTGGCCAGGAGGGAATTACAAGGCCAAAGAGGGAAGCCAAAAATGGAGATGGCTCTGATACCATGTCAGGCTAGGAAGTAACTCCACAATGCGGATTGTGATTTTGTATTAATATTTCTCATGGAAATATACATGGAGGGAAAGACTCTTGGGCTTCACCTCCTAGTGTCTCTCCATATTCGTAATCTCCTTATTTTCTATTTACATTATTTTACATGAATTTCCTAATTTGAAAGATTAAGTGTCAACAAGCTTAATATTAAATAAACCATTTCTTCACCCATATTCTTGATATTTTCTTCCATGAGGCCCACATCCTCAACTTTCTTTGATTTATAAATTTTCACCCATCAATACGTTTGGAGTTTTTCTTTGTCTATCTCAAGTATGATGATTACAACAAATTTTTCAGCTATGATTCATCCTTCCTCATAGAACTTGTAGTGGGACCCCATATTAGGTTTGGGATCAGGCTCCTAGAGGTATTATGGTTCTGCATCACCTTCATGTAGCAACTTTGTCCCTTCTTGTAGCAAATCTACCCTTTCCTGTAGCACTCATGTCTCTTCTTATAGCTAGGCAATTTCTACTTGTACTTGCTTGGTCCTACATTACCTAGTGCTTGGCCATTTTTAGGAGGTATGAGGTTGCTTTCCTTTGGCCTTGAGGGAGATGATTTCTTCAATTTTCTTCTTGCCTTGTCCCAACTCCCCTTATCGGTGGCTGACAAATTATTCAATTGTGATGGCGACTGCTAAAGAAGGTTGACGCTTCTAGTGTTTGATTTTATTACTCCTTATTCTCTTGAAATATAAGGGGCCTTTCATGGGCTGACTCCTTTTCATTTTAACATGTATGCTAAGGGTTTCCAAAGTGGCATCCACCTCTTGTTCATTGTTTCCTTCTGAGAGGCTTACTTACGGTGCTTGTTTTCTCTTATTTTTAGGCTTAGAAGGTTCCCTAAGGATCTCTTTTGATGCCTCTAGTTTCTATTCTTCATCATCCTCTTCAACTTGTTCTCCCTTTCCTTCCTCATTCTCTTCTTTAGCATATTTTTAAACGTTCAACACTATGTTTTGTGGTTTCCTCATGTTCTAACAGAGGTTGGGTTTGAGTCTTAATGAATGCCTCCCTGTCCATGTCTACAAATTGTTTCCATGGTACAGGGTTATTGAGGTGACTCAAGGAATCCATGAAAATTAGCCTTGTAATCACATGATGAGAAATGTATTGGTGTTTCCGTTCTCTCACCCTCTATCTCATTTCTATCATAGGTTGAAGAAGAAAGTGAGGAATACTACGCTTGCTTGGAATAGGCAATTTTTTCTGGAACCTTAGTTCATAAAGTAGCCTAAGCTGATAGGAATATACAACACTTAGCCTCCCCTCACATGATATGTATTTTAAGATGTTGTAGGCTACTTAATACCATGGGTAAGGTAGGTTTTCACTTTTAACTCCATTTTTGTCCTCAATTGGATTTTCTTCAGGGAGGAAGAAATTATTTTTAGTTGTGATGGCTTCTAGTATATCCTCTTTGCCCCACCTAACTCCTAAATCCAATTTGGTCGCCTTGTTAATTATTTATTCTTTGATATGGAAGACAAGCCCTTTTACAATTGTGATGGCACTCTCTCCCCCCTGAGATTGAAGGGGAATGGAAAATTCACCATTTATTTCATCATCATATCCTTGAATTCTCTCAAAGAACGTCATCCATTGGTGACTCATGAAGATGTCTCTGATAGGAGGATGTTGGTGGATTCTTTTTGAGTCTATGGGTTCCCTTCTATTGAATCCTCCTCCCATTTTCTCTACTGTGGCTCTTCTCAATTTCTCAATTTTTGGGCAACCTAGGGTTTTAGAATAAAGATGAGAGGAATGGTGTTCTTCTTCTTATCAAATATTTGGAAAGTGTATGATACACTCAAAACAAATTCATTCTTCTTCTATCATGATTTCCACACATAAAAAAAACACAAGGTTTGAAAGATCTCAATTTCAAGGGTTTGCTACATGATGCAAAAATTGACCCAGTTTTTCAATTTTCTTACATGGAAGGTGAGGGAAATGCATGAATTTTACCTCCCTTGGAGATTCCTTCATGGATTTCTGGGTCTTGGAGGATAATTCACACTAAATCGAGCCCTTTTCACCCCTCAGGCCAATCCTGTAGCCACTGGTTACAATCCCATCGCAATTGCGTGCAACCCTGTAGCACTAAACTTCGATCTTGTAGCACCTACTATTCATCCCTATAATGCCTTTGTAGTAGCCTAGGGGACCTCTGGTCATAGCTAGCTTGACCCTCAACAATTTATTTTTCCTCTCTAACCATTTTTTGGGAATGAACTCTTGGTACAAATGAAGTTCGAGGTCATCCTTTATTCCCTTTTGTGGTTTGGTGGCAGGCTTAGCGCATTGTATGAGATGGCCCCTACCTAGCACCTTTGTAACTTCTCAAACCTATTGGCCCACTCCTTAAAAGTATCACCCTTCCTATTTTTTCATTTTCCTCATGTTGCATGAGAGAGGCAGTTCACTTCACTTAACTGTTCAAGGGAAGCCGAGACTATTGGCTGCATTCAACCTACAAAAACCTCGCTTCTCACACATTTTAGAAAATTTCAAACTATCATTTACTTAAAGGAAGAGGTGAGGAGTTTTATACCTATGCCCACTTGATTTATTTGACTACTTTTATGTCTTCATGTTTCTTTAGAAATGGTGGTTGATTTGCTGATTGTTTGAGGTGCCATTTCCTATACTAGTTGCTCCATGTTTTAAATATTCTTTGGAAGATTTTTTGTATATATTTTTTTATATGTACTTGACTCTTCATTTTCGATGTAGGTCCTACTAATGGTGGATCAAGTTTCTATTGTTGGATATGAGTAGTGACTCTATAGTAGCCTTGCAGAAGTTTTTTGGCTACCCAAGATCTAGGAGATGATCCCTCAATGCTCCATGATGGTCAATTGTTGATTTTGGTGCTTCCAATTGCTTTCCTATAGCAGTCACATATACCCCCCTATGATAACAATAACCTTCATTAAATGCATCCAAAAACTTTAATAATCCATGTCAATCTCATAGACAAGGATCAGAAGCTTTGGTTGTGGTGAAAATAATGAAAGTAGTGGTAAAAATGTGGTTTTTTTATGGATAAAGATGGTTATTTTTGTGAAGAAGTGGCTAAATGGGGTGAAGTATGGGTTATGGTGGTGTAGTGGACCTTTCCTTTCATTCCCACGTGGAAAATATAGGATCTAAACCCTTTATCTATGTCAGTCACAATCTTTTACAAAATCTGGAAAATCATGTAGCATTTTAGGACAATCCTGTAGCACTTCAATACTAAGGTAGAATTGAGTGAGATGGGGTTCTTGGTGATGGAGGGACTATTATAGACATTTTTGTGCCTTGTAGCTCCAAGCATGAAATTTCCATAAACCAAGGGCTTCTAAGTCCCTAAAAGTGTTGTTCTAACCCCTAAAGGAACAAGGTCAACCAAATTACAGCTTCTCCCAGAGGTTCTCCACCAGAGACTGCTCAGAATAAGTCAAAACAGGATCATTTCATCTGCTACACTGGCTAGGTGCGTTGCATAGCACCTAAACACACTAGCTGGGTGCGTTGCAATGCACCTAAATGCACTATGAGGGTGCGTTGGGCGAGAAATGACAAATGGCAGTGCCATTCCGCGAGGTGGAGAGACAATGGAAGCTTCCAGAATCTTCTCCTATGACACTTGCCTCACTGAATTCGACCACGGATGAGTAAGAGGCCTTCAGTCTCCAAGTGGAAGCAAGAACTGACAGAGAGAAGACACTAATCAAATCACAAGCTGACTCATCCTCCTTGCATACATCTATATATGGATCCCTCATCCCAGAGATCCAAAGGCTGGAATTTTGCACATTGTAAGGAATCGTTGTTGGTTTTGGGACAAATATCAGAGTATTGGGTGATTTATGCTTTGTTGGAGGTGAAGAGGGGCTTGTTTGCTGGGAGGTTGATGCTGGGTCAGGAATCATCGGTTGTAACTCCTCCTGGATCTTCTTGTTTATCAATAAAAACTATTTGAGTTTTTCCTCCATGCTTGTGTATCATTTATGCTTGTTACATTTGTATGGTTAACTTAAATATGATCCTAAGTTGTTTATGAATATAGATCCATGTCTTTGTATAGTTTTCTTCTTCTGTGATCTTACAGGTACTTGGTGAAGCTGGGCAAGTAAGGGAGCAAGTAGCTGGAAGCTGTCAAAGAAGAGAGGGATTGGATCAAAGGTTTAGCGCAAGACACATGTTGGTTCTTTCTATTCCTCTCTGTCTATAGTTCATAAAGGAAATACAAAAGTAGTTTTTCTCTGTTTATTTCTAAGGCAGCTGTCACACCTTAGTGGGATAGAGCAGTTCTAAATAGACACTTTTCCCGGTAACAAAATGGCGACTCCGCTGGGGAGAATGTCCAATTAGTTTGTTTGTGTATCTCTTTGTTGTTTGTTTCATAAACTTATAAGTAGCATTCGAACTGCATTTGCCATAACAAATGCAAAGTAGACATCTGCTGCTTCAATCCATTCACTGGATCTGTTTATGATTTGAACAGCTGATTCACAAATGATTTGATTGCCCTTGTGATAGCTCTTCGACCCTCCTTAGATCTACCCCTGATTGTGCATTACTGATTGCTTTTACTCGGCCAAAAACCAAAGACTGAACTGCAAACCGTGACCCAGAACCCGGACAGATTCTCGTTTCTGGCCCAGCGCAGGTACTGTTAAGAGTTCCTGCATTTCAGCACACTTCCCGAAAGGGCAACCTGTGCTGCAATCCAGTTTCTCTGTGTTACAGGTGCGCTGATCAGACTAGCCCTGTGCAGCTGAGGTTCTTGTGCCTCATTTTTTCCAGTTTTGTCTCTGAATTTTGCAGCCTGTGATCAGTATATGTCTGTTTAAAAACCCCTTTTCCTTGTTGTTATTCTGCCTCCTTTGTACAAAAGAACTGTAGATATTTTTGTGTGTTTGTTAAGTCGTTTACAGTTTTCCATTGCAAAAGTAGAATAGTCGTACTGTCGTCCTTTGATTTAGATCTGTCGCAAGTGTCGATTTCGATCATAGGAGAAAGTTTGATTACTGTTGATAGTCGATTATACTTTTACTATTGCCTTTGGTCTGAATTTGTGACTTTCTAGTGTCAAAAACGAGTATTTATTTCAAAATCTTAAAGTGTCGTAATCGTCTCTATCTTTTGATTTCGAAAAGAAGCTTGTTTATGTTTGTCGCTTGAAAGAAAATTCAGATTTGTACATCAACTTTCTTTTTAGCATCAATACTAAGAAAGTCGAAAACAAATACATGCATGTGCATTTGCATATTGACAGTCTGTTTGGCTTGATTTAGGAAAGTGCATTTACAGTGTGCTCTTTGCTCTTTGTGAAAAGATTGTGTCTTTCTTTTCCGCTAGTAGCTAGGATTTTCATTGCACAAAAGAGATAAAAGTTTGTTTATCATCTTTAGATTGCATTTTAGGAATTACATCTACATCTCGTGGTGAATCAAAAAGGCAAACTTCATAAGCAATATCAACTTAAAATAAATTCAATGAATCTAACAACGCTTTGGAACTTAACACACAACATTTAGAGGTCTAGGCTAGAGACGTATTCCGACGTCGTAAAGCCTGGTAACTGTTGTCCTCACTGATGGTTGGGTGATTCCTCCACTTTGAGACGATAAGTGCCAGTACGGACTTGTGCTCCCACGTACCGTTGAGTATATTTTGGGAGACCCCTATAGGCTTAAATCCTTTATCCATAGGAAGCTGTGTCTGCCGCCCTATCGATCGCAATGCACTGAACACAACATTCGGGAAGATTGACTGCCGTACCATAAAAAGTATTCTGCAATTTTGCGATTGGTTTGGTACTCCCTCTACCTAGATCTCCAGAGCAGTCCCTTTCATTCCTTTTCAGACTCCTTAACGGAAAAGGTCCATCTGAGCACTTGTCACTTCAGGCTCATTAAAAATCGAAGGAGACTAGAGTCATCTTTTGTTTTTTCTCGACTCTTAAAAACTGAAAAAACAAGTTGTGTCAAAGCGTATAAAAATTCATTTTAAATAGAATATTCATTACCCCTTTCCTACGTTGATCTTGGGTTGAGAAAATGGAGTCTACCAATCAAGGAATTCCCCTTGGAGGAAATCCTAGTCCCTTCTCCTCTTGGGGAGATGTTGGTGCACCCCATATGGCCACATTGTCACTTCTAGGGTTGACAATTGGTTTGCCTGTATGGCTCTTCTCAACCTCTGTCATTCAGAACAGCACTATTCCTGAAAAATCGAATCAGCAATTAGACGAGTCCAGAGTTGCCCACCAGCCTTCTACTTCCTCTAATTCTTCCTCTTCGCTTGATGGGGCTGGTAAAGCCAAAAGTCAAGTTCCTAAGGAGAAGAAGAAGAAGAAAGAGAAGAAGAAGAAGGAGCCAAAGGCGAATGGGGGAAAACGAGTGTCGTCTAACGAAAATCCACACACTGCACCGACCAAGCCTAAATCACCATGTGTCATTTGCAAAGGAGACCACTTTCACAGAGATTGTCCTTGCATCCCTCGGATATTAAGGGACTGGTCTCCTCGTTTGCACAACCCGGTGTCGTCAACCTCTGACGATCATGTTGAAAGCACACCGTCAACTAGTGAAAGTGAAGCCCCAGGACAAAAAGGGAAATATATATTTCCTTGTAAACTGTGTGAAGGCAATCATGCCCTCCACCGTTGTCCCTTCTTAGACGAAGCTAAAAGAGTTTTGGATGATCGTCCGGTTTCACCGTTGCGACTTCCTCCTGGATATAAAAGACTCTTGCCGAGTCCGTCACTAGTTGAAAATCCGGCTGGCCCGCTCAGGTGGTCGGCTGAAGCACCTATCATTGAAGATAAACCATCTGGATCCATACCAGACGAAAGTCAAAAGGTCGAGGCGGCAGTTGACCCGGTCTTGCCTCCAGAGGTTTCATCTTCAGATGATACAATCACTGAAGAGAACAAGGATGACACTGTCCAAATTCTTTTCATAAGCATAGACTCAAACGAACATGGGGGCAATTTACCCGTTCCTTTACCGCAGGAAGGAAGTTCGTCAGAGTCGTACCCGGCCGTCTATTCGGTCCCACCTCCAAGCAACCTAGTTGTATCCTTCGACTGGAATCAACTAGGTAGACCTCGTTTACCAGCAAGCATACCATTCCGAATTATCGTTCAAATGTATAGAATGGTTATGGCTGGTACCATCATAGATGAGGGGGCTTCTGTGAGTATCCTTTCCTCAACTGCTTGGAAAGCGCTTGGTTCGCCATCGCTTTTGCCTGAGATGAGAAATCTGACAGGCTTTGATAAAGGAGCCAGTCGACCTTTAGGGATCCTTCCCGATGTGCCCATAACATTGAGAGGGAAAACAGTTCACATGAACGTAATGGTAGTTCAAGGACCCCTAGATTACAATCTACTCCTTGGACGAGACTATATTTATTGCATGGGAGCCATTGTCTCCTCACTCTTTAGAGTAATGTGTTTTCCGCACGAAGGAAGAGTGGTCAAGCTCATGGACTAACTTTCATTTCCCGGATCATACAGAGCAAATAGTCATATACCATCCCTGAATGGTCTTTTCACGCAAGAAATGTCTCAATCTCCAGTCCGTCCTCCCGATGAGCGCGAGTAATTCGGAGGGATATGACTGAAACCCAGGGGGCATGCATCCTGGTCTGCTTCGGCAGGAAAACTTCGGGTATAGAGTAGGTTTCCACGGGAGAATATGCCTAGTCTGTACCCCCGTCCGTGATTGGAAGAGGGGGTTATTCTAGTACAGGATTCTCTTGTCAAAGTTATGTGAGTTGGCGAGCGCTGCCACTCACCTTTGTTTATCTCGGTAGACATCACTGAAGAAGTGTTTTGTTTGCACTACGAATAGAACAATCTTTGGGTAACCTGTAAGAGGTAGGCCTCTCTCGGTAAAACAAATGTTTTGGCGGAGAGAAGTAGAGGTAACCTTGAAACTCTGTTTTATACCTGGGGGCATGCAAACCTTTTGGAGTGCAAGCAAAGAGTGATTATTTATCTGTTTTTTGGATTAGTCGTTTCCTAACTTGCATAAAGAAAGGATGTGGGGAAAAACTCTAAAAATTTCCATTTTATATGAGACATTCTTATCATACGACTGGATTAATCGAGCAGTGTTACCGCAAAGTTCAAGCTCGTTAAAAAATAAACCCGCACCGAGCAAATGTTTCCACCCGCGTTTAAGCTCGTTAAAAAATGAACTATTCCCCAGTAAATAACCACCGTGAATGTATACTTCAGCCATTAAAGCCTTGGTCGTGTTTGCACCGTCACCTCCACTTTTTCATTGGCTGATCATTCACCTCCATTTGATTGTTTACCCATTTTGAGGAACAGCTGCGAAGAGTGATTTCACTAGCCATCCTTGTGACACTGTCATGATTAGAAAATTCCAAACCTTACCTGGAATCAGCTGCTACCTGTTTTATCACTCATTCCTCAAAAGACGAGTCTTCTTTAAGCTCTTTTCAACTGACTCATAAAATATGAAAAGATTGCCGAGTCCTTGGCCTTCCAGCTCGTTAAAGGGACAGGAAGTGCTATCCCTCCTCTAGATTTTAATCTTTTTGGACCTGAGGGATTATTGCACAAAAAGATTGAGCGCTTGATTTGTTTGGCTCGTTAAAACTATCGAAAATTCATCCCTTTTGTATTGTTTTATACTTTTTCGGACTTAAGGGATTAGATGACGAAAAAGGAATTTTGGAGTTACCTTTACGTACTTTTTCAGACTCTCTAAAAATGAAAAGGACCGAGTTATCTTTGTCGTTAAACTCGTTAAAAAGACTAATAGCGACAAACTTGTCTTTAGATGAGAACGAGTTTCACTATCGCTAGGCTCGTTAAAACATAGCGATGGGTTTGCCCGAAGGGAAAATTATAGAACAAGCATATGTTATCCTCCTCAATCTTGACAAAAATAAAGAGGTACTGGTCAGCAATGACTGGGGAAAAATTGGAAAGAAAACTCAAAGAATCTTTATTGGTAGCAAGTCGCTCTTGAACATGACAGTTCCACTCCGTGTCCGAGTTGGGTTGGGTTGTTACATTCACCGGTCACATCGCCATGATCACACCATACCATCTGTAGAGCCTCTAACTTGCACCTAATCATCCATTATTACCTACAGTTTTTCCTCACTTATCTCTCTCTTTTGCCTCATTTTCCTTGTAAACCTACCCAGATCATTACATTAGATGTCTTTAAGCATGATCAAGTGAACTTTGCTAATGTGTGACTGTTTTGTTTAGATTTTGACATATTTACAGAGATTCCGCAGCTGTCTAGCAATTCTGCAGCCATTCAGCGATTCCGCAGCCATCTGGTGATCCTGCAGCCTTTTTGTTGTTTGATATGCTCCACGTGTCCTCTCAAGGAATGAGCCACATGGGCATGTTGGGTTGGATGTACACATGGATTGTATGCTATTGGTTGAGCCAAACCAGTCACGAATGCCCTTGGTCAACGCAGGTATTCCCTCTATCAAACGGTCAAGTTTTGAACGGTGGCACAGGAGCCGTGAGTAGTTGGGACACGGAACTGTAGCTGGCACCTCTTCCATGCCACGAGGACAGCTAAAGACAGGATCCAAGCATAGATTTGGCTCCCATGATGACCGTTTCCCTCAAAAGTGCACGGGGTTACCTACGTGTTTGCTGCACAAGTTAATTAGCTATGACTGCGTGTTGCTGCGTAGTTAATAGGTTAAGCTGTAGTTGCTTAGTTCACGCAAAGAGTAGTTGCCTCTGTGCTTATAAATAAGCGTGTGCCAACGCTTGTAGATTAGCTTTTGGATTATTGTAATTGCTGCGCTGATTTTGTATAAAAACTCTGTTTTAAGAAGGTTGTTCCTACAGCACTTTTCAGTGTATTTTTGACATGCTATTTTTATAAAAGAAGACTGTTCTGTTCACCTTTTAGTAGCTGATCTTTCAAGTTGGCTGCGTGGATGGAGGGCCCCCATCTGTGACAGCCCGTGTACATAGTGTTTGGTTTCATTTTCATGCTTTCAGCAATCTTTATTTCTTTTATCATGTATAATAGCATACCATTTGATTTCATGTCATTTCATTTCCAGCCTTTATTTTAAACTGATCAGCATTGTTCTTTTGCAGGTTTTTAACCCGGGATTGTTTTTGTCTTTGTGTATTTGCTTTATATCTGATGGTATTTTCAGTTGACAGATTCAAAGTTGCTGCCTTTACTTTATTTTCATAGCTGATTTCTAGTTTAGTTTCTCAAAGTTGTCTGCTAACATATTGATGGTCTCTTTATCATAAATTGTTCATCTTTTAGAGATCAGAATACTAATAAATTACAGCTGGCTTTGAGTACTTTTTAGACTAATCTTTAACTACTTTCTAATCGTGCTTTACATAGTACCATATGTTGGAAGAAGAGAGTTAGGAAGAGCTGAACATTATAACTAGTCTTTAAAGTAGATTTTTCTCATTTTTGATCACTTTTTAAACTCATCTCTAACTACTTCCTAATCGTGTTTTACATAGTACCATATGTTAGAAGCAGAGAGTTAGGAAGAGATAAACATTATCATTGGTTTTTAAAGTGATTTTCTTACCTTTTATTTGCAGCAGCATGAATGGTGTCTAGTGCCATTAGAAAGTGGTTCTTTGCTTTCAGTTCATTTCAAGTTATTTATTTCTTTCAAGCTTTTTCTTTGCAGTTTAGAAGGTAGTTAGAAATCACCTGTAACACACACTCACTCATCTAGAAATCACCTTACACACACACTCACTCATCTGTTTATAAAAACTCCATTTCATCTTAGGAAGATAAATTAACCACAAACAACACCCCAAACGACAAAAAGACTCTAAGAGGTTGCTTAAGTACATATAGTACACCTTCACTTCATCAGCTTACGAGCCCCGGGTTGACAATTAATGACATCAATTTAGAAACACTAAATTGACTAAACATTTTGGCGTCGTTGCCGGGGAAGTGAAATTAAGTAGCCATATTCTTAGAAAAAAAAACATAAAAATTTCAAGGAAAGAAGTTGATAACCTATCAAAGTATGCTCTCCTCTTGCACTTCAAGGTGATCTGGAGGATCAGAAAAGAGAAAGTTATTGATTTGGTAGTTTCTTGAGTATGCTCTCTTCTTGCACCTAGAGTGAACTGGAAGATCAGAAAAAGAACTATTAACTTGACTTGAAGAAAAATAAAAAAATGACATGCATAGAGCTAGAGATTCTAGGGGAAGGTTTTTAGCTAGAGCTCGAAGTTCAATTTTTACAAGTCCATCTGCTTCAAGGGATAGATAAGAGACACCTCCCTTATCTCCAACCGACACTCCTAGTCCTAGAATTCCTGGAATTCAAGAGCCAAGAGTTGACTCTCCTACGCCTTCTATTGAATTTGAACCTGGAAGAGACTCTTCTCTTTCTCCTACAGAAAGACCAATTGTAATTGAGGAAGTGGAATCATCTGAAGAAGAAGGAGAAATCTCTTCTCATTCACCTTTTGTAGAGGAACCAGAAGATTTTGAAATCCCTAGGAGAACCATCATGGCAGAGGAAGAAGGAGGTGGTAGAGGTAGAGGTAGAGGTAGAGGAGGAGGAGGAAACAACAATAACAATAATGGAGGTAGAGGTCCCCTTGGAGGAGGAAATAGAGATGGGGATAATTCATTTGGGTTTCCCATTGTTAATGAGGATTCCCGAGCCACTATGAAAAACATATCACCATCTGTCCTCCCAAATTTCCATGGGTTAAGAACTGAGGACCCTGAAACATTTTTATTTGAGTTTGAAGTGGTGTGTCGAACTTATGACTACCTGGATGATTCTCAGAAACTCAAATTGTTCCCTTCAACACTGAAGGATCAAGCCTTGAAATGGTTCATGGGGTTACTCACTCAATCCATTAGGTCTTGGGATGAAATGAAACAAACCTTTTTGGATAGGTATTTGGACTACTGTATGCCTACTAATCACAAGGACGAGGTTTTTAAAATGATGCAAAGAGAAGATGAGAGCTTAGAAGATTTACTTGAAAGATTTCAATATAACTTGAAAAGAGCAAAAATGAGTAGCTTGGATGAAGAGACCTTAAAAGCCCTCTTATTAAAAGCCATTAGGGATGAATGGATAGATATCTTAAACATGATGGGGAAAGGGGATATTTCTCAACTTTCACTCAATGATATAGCAGAACTTTGTATCCATCTCTCAAGAGGCAAATCAAAAACTCAAAAAGGGCCTAGAGATCCTTCTCTCCTCAGAGCAAATAAATCTGCAACAGGATCAGTGAGTAGGGCTGAAATCGGCAATATGCTTGATGAATTCAAAACTGACATCTTAGGGAGTCTTAGTGAACAACTAGATACCCTTAAGATTCACAATAAACAAAAAGCAAAAGCTGAGGCTTTGGCCATTTTTTGCCCGAAATGTAGAAAGAAACATGCTTTAAGGGAATGTCCCTTGGACACACACGTTGTAGAAACATGTGTAATTTGCTCAGAAACTCATGAAACTAAGGATTGTCCTTCAATACCTGGCCTCAAAGCAGTCTTTCAAGAGGATCCAGATACACTTGAATCTCTCTGTTTTATTGCAAGGAGACCTTGGCAAGGACAACAGAATCAAGGGTTTAACAACTCTATGAATTCCCAATCCCAACCAAATTGGAATCCTTGGCAACAACCTTGGCCTCAACCTCAAAATGCTTTTCAAGCATGGATGCAAAGCATGCAAAATCCTTATGGAAGATTTGCTCAATTCTATCAATATCCTCCATCATTTCAGAATCAGCAGGCTCCACAACTTCCAAATCAAGGTCAACAACTATCATTGCCATACCCTCAACAACAACAACCTCCTCCACAAAATCAAAATTCTCAACTATCGCTTCAATCCCAGCAGAAATCAAATCAACTTCCCTCTCAGCCATTACCAAATCCAAATAATAGGAACCCTCAAAATGCTTACATGATGGAAGGTCAACCATTTCCTACTTATATGGTTGTTCCTCTCAATGAAGTACAACTCAGATCAGGTAGAATCTTAGATCAACCTTCTACAAGTGTTCAACAACCAAGCATTTCTAAGGGAGAATCTCTCAAAGTCAATAAAGGTTCTGAAGTATCACTTCAAAACCAAAATATCCAAAAAGAAAAAGAAAAAGAATCAACCTCTACAACTCCCATAGTTGAGCAACCTACACCTTTAGCTACACCTCCTTTTCCTGAAAGATTACAAATTGACAAAGGAGTGGAAAAGCAGATATGGGTGCCTGACTATAGTTTCCTAGATGAATTGAAGAATGTCTGTATCAAGATCCCCTTGTTACAAGCCATTAAGGAAATTCCCATTCTAGCAAAGACAATAAAGGAGTTGAGTTTGAAGAAAACAGTAAAAAGAACCAGAGATACCAAAAGGATACATCTAGTTGGGAAAATTGCAGACATTATGATGGGTAAGATTACCATGCAAAAGTATGTGGATCCCGGTAGCCCTATTGTCAAAACTCATATTAATGGGGTTGAAATCCAAAATACTTTGATTGACTTAGGAGCCGCGATCAACATCATGAGTAGACAGACCATGGATCAGTTAAAGCTTCCTAACCTTCTCTTTACACCTACTTTACTGCAGCTTGCAGATAGATCAATCATTAAACCTGATGGTGTATTGGAAGACATTCCAGTCTCCCTAGACTCTTGGGAATATCCAGTTGATTTTATGATTTTAACTCCCAAGAACAATCTAGGAGGACATCCTCTTATCTTAGGAAGACCTTGGTTAGCAACAGCTGATGCTTTTATCAGTTGTAGGTCTGGGGACATGTATATATCAGATGGTAATTCCACCAAGAAATTCAACTTGTATCCTCCAGCAAAGGCAATAACAGAAATAGGAGAAGATGAGTGGGTTGATGATGAGGATACTATTCAACCTGTTCTAACCATCTCTGAGATCAGTGAGGATAGTCAAATTCTAAATACATTAGAAAATTTTGAAATACCTTTAGAATATGACTCTACACAATTTCAGTTAGATGCAGACATTGAATATCTCTCCTCTAGACAGATGTCTCTCTTCTCAATGGAAGAGTTTGGTAGTTCTACAGTTGAAATCCTTCCAGGAAAAACATTGAACATTAACAAAAACTTGGAAAGACCACAACAAGAAGAATTAACTAAACTGTTGCAAAAACATTCCACTGCCTTTGCATGGGAATACACTGACATGAAAGGAATCGATCCTAAGACTTGTATTCATCACATCTATATTGAAGAAAATAGCAAACCTATTAGGCAACCACAAAGAAGGATGAATCCAAACCTTAGGGAAATCGTGAAAGAAGAACTCCAGAAATTGCTCAAGGTAAACTTCATTTACCCCATTTCAGATAGCCAATGGGTTTCTCCCTTGGTTATAGTGCCCAAAAAGAATGGTAAATGGAGAGTTTGCATTGATTATCGAGAATTGAACAAGGCAACCTTAAAGGATCATTTCCCTCTACCTTTTATTGATCAGGTACTAGACACTTTAGCAGGTAAAAAGTATTTCTCATTCTTGGATGGTTTTAGTGGGTATAATCAAATTCAGGTAGCACCTGAAGATCAAGACAAAACCACATTTACTTGTCCTTGGGGAACTTTTGCCTACCGAGTACTCCCTTTTGGATTGTGCAATGCACCCGCTACATTTCAAAGGGCTGTACTAGGAATCTTTTCAGATCTTATTCATGATTGTGTAGAGGTATACATGGACGATTTCACAGTTTATGGTAATAAATTTGAAGAAGCTTTGGAAAATTTGGAAAAAATACTGATAAGATGTAAGGAAACAAATCTTTCTTTAAGTCATGAAAAGTGTTTTATGATGTTTACTGAAGGGATTGTTTTAGGACATCATATTTCAGGAGATGGGATTAAGGTTGATAGATCCAAAGTTGAAGTCATCTCTAAGTTACCTGTTCCAAATTGCTAGAAAGATGTTAGAAGTTTTCTTGGGTTTACCGGATATTACAGAAGATTTATTGAAAACTTCACTAAGATAGCATCTCCTCTTTTCAAATTGCTTACCAAAGACTGTGAGTTCAAATGGGATCCTGAGTGTCAATCTGCCTTTGAAGCTTTAAAGACTAGAATATCTGAAGCACCCATCTTAAGGGGGCCAAATTGGAAACTCCCTTTCCACATTTCTACTGATGCTTCAGATACAGCTCTAGGAGCTGTTTTGGGAGAAAAAGATTTGATCCCTTATGCCATTTATTACACAAGTAAGAATTTGACTCCCACTGAGTTAAATTATACTGTTACAGAAAAAGAGTTCTTAGCTGTGGTACATGCGATCAATAAGTTTAGACACTACATAACCGGCTATGAAACCTTTGTCCATACTGATCACTCTGCCATAAGATATTTAATGAACAAACCTGTTACTAATGGTAGAGTTACAAGATGGCTTTTACTTTTACAAGAATTCAACATTACTGTGTTAGATAGACCTGGAAAGCAAAACACAGTAGCTGATTTCTTGTCTAGAATCCAAAATACTAATGAAGATTCTCCAGTAGAAGATAAGTTTCCAGATGAATACTTGTTTGCAGTGACTACCAAAACTCCTTGGTATGCAGATATGGCTAATTATCTAGTTACAGGGAAGCTACCTCTACACTTATTTCCTAATGAGAAAAGGAAAATCATTCAGGAGAGTTCACATTATTCTTGGATTTCTAATGAATTGTTCAAAACAGGGCCAGATTGTATAATCAGAAGGTGTGTTCGGGAAGATGAAATGCCTGACATCCTTAAGGCATGTCATGATGAACCATGTGGCGGGCACTTTGCTGACAAGAGGACAGCCTATAAAATCCTTTCTCTAGGATATTATTGGCCTTCTCTCTTTAAAGATGCAAAGCAGTATGTTAGAAGGTGTGACAGCTGCCAAAGAGTTGGGAAACCAACTCCTTCAAATGAAATGCCACTACAACCTCAGGTATGCATCGAACCCTTTGAGAAATGGGCTCTAGATTTCGTTGGACCAATTAATCCACCATGAAAGCAAAAGAAGTATATACTGGTTTGTACTGATTATGTTACTAAGTGGGTAGAAGCGAAGGCATTACCTTCTGCCACTGAAAATTCAGTTGTTCAATTTCTTTTTGAGGATATTTTCACTCGTTTTGGTGTCCCAAGGGAAATTGTGACAGATCAGGGCAGCCAATTTACATCTAAATTGATGGAGAAGCTGATGGAGGAATATAAGATCAAGCACAGAACATCTACTCCATACCATCCACAATCAAATGGCCAAGTGGAATCTACCAATAAAGTTCTTGAAAGCATTATCACCAAGACTGTTCATCTTCATAGAAGAAATTGGGCGGAAAGGCTCCCTGAAGCCTTATGGGCCTATAGAACTACATGGAAGAACACAACAGGACATTCTCCCTATGAACTTGTTTATGGGAAGGAAGTCCTGCTTCCCATTGAGTTCCAAATCAAGACCTTCAAGATGGCAGTCAAATTGGGAATGAGCCTCTCAGAAGCCCAAAAACACAGAATGGACCAGCTAAATGAGCTAGATGAAATAAGACAAGATGCAATTCTAAGGACCGATCTAGTTCAGCACCAAAGATCTAAATGGCATGATCGTCATATCAAAGAAAGAAAGTTTCAGAAAGGAGATTGGGCTCTATTGTTTGATTCAAAGTTCAAAGACTTCAAAGGAAAGTTTCAAACTCATTGGCTTGGGCCATATGAGATTGATGAAGTCTTTAGCAATGGAGCAGTTCGAGTGAAAACTATTGATGAATTTCATACTCCTCTTATTGTGAATGGCCATAGATTGAAAGTCTACCAAAGGCCACTCTCAAAAGAGGAATTTGTCAAGTTGTTTAAAGAAGATTCTGCAATCAGGTTGGTGGAGAAGGATTCTTCTCCTCCATCAGCCTAATCTTTGGTTTTTGAAAAAAAAAAAAAAAAAAAAAGAGAAAAAAAGCATAAATGTATAAGCCTGAAAACCAATCTCTGATTGGCAGTCTTATGCAGAAAACCTGAGGTGAAAATCAGGGTCACCTGACACCTCATGTTTTCCAAAAAAAAAATCTCTCTCTCTTCCATCTCATTTCGCCATTCCATTCACTTCATTCACCATCTCATTCATTTAATCACTCTCACTCCACCTCATTTCTTTCCATCTATCCATTCATTACATTTCATTCCACCAATAAAGTCATTTTTTTAGGTAGCTAAAGTTGTTTTGTGCAGCCGGAGAGTACCACTGCAGTTTCCGCAGCTGTCTGGCAATTCTGCAGCCATTCAACAATTCCGCAGCTCTCTGCACCTGCACAAAAGAAACACAGTCTGTTTGAAAAAATTTACAGTTCAGAAGTCATCAACAATAAGTGGAAAAGAGTCATGCAACAGCAATAAACCAATGAAGGGTTAGTGGAAAATGATTAAAAGCAATCCAAGCGCGGATATGAGGTATGATCTAAATCTTAAACCTACGGTTATCTCATTTTTCAAAGTTTCCGGGATATGTTTTTGCCATTTAATGTAATGATTACCAGTCTTTCCCATCATGCGACCAAAAATCCACGTATTCCCCAAACTTATCGGTCCTGTTCATCACGATTTTGAAACTCCATTACGGCTGCTCCTCCATGAAGGTTTTTGTACCTAAGTGACGTAGACTACTGTACTACGTCTCTCTACGTCATAATCCCGCAGCCAAGTGTAAATTCATGACCGATACCTAAGGACCTAACCGTTTCTACCCATCATTTCATAACCCTCCTACGCTCGTATCATTCCATTCACGCTGTTTCATTTCCACAGTTCCCTTATTCCGCTGTGCTCACTACACTGCTACCTTAGCCATACTCTGTTTTACTCCTTCCTCTCTGCTAATTTTGATTACCAGTGAAAGTAGGTTACGGCTGTTACATTAGAGCCGTAAATCTACTGTGTTAAGGCCACTGTTGAAGCCGTGTAACCTTCTTTTCCAAAAGTTCTAGAACAGAGTCGTAGAGCCAATGGGTAAACTCTTAAGGGCAGAACCAGAGGGTTCAAAATTTCTGGAGGGATATCCTCAAGTTAAAGAATCATTACAGAAAGCAAAATGGCTCCAATGCATCCAGAAATTCAGAGGTTACCACAAAGAGGTTACGAAGGCCTTTGCACGGTCTTTTAGAGACAAAGACAATCAAGTGGAGGTAGGGAATCTAAAGTTTACAGTCACTGAGAGCAGCATAGCACAAGCCACTTCACTCCCACAAACTGGAGAAAGATGGTTTAAAAACCGGTCAGTACAAGATCAACAGTGGAAGCAAATTTTAAAGAATCCAGGTATGGATACCAACATTTTTACAAAAGGGATTCCTGTTACTTATGTCAAGGAAGAATGGACAACTTTACTTTTATTAGTGCAAAAATTCTTTACTTGTGAGGGAAGGTTTGGAGTTTTATATGTTTACCATGCCAAAGTCATGATGCATTTCTTAGGAGATGATATTAACCTTCCATATTTTCTACTCTCAAGTCTTAGAAAAATGTGTTCAATTGTCCAAAGGAACCCAAGAAACATTGAGCCACATCTGTATCATCATGGTCTTGTTAAGATGCTAGTTGAAGGACAGTTGAAATCAAAAAGAGACACCTGGGAAAGATTTCTTGTGAGAAACCACTTCGAGGAGGCAGGAGAAACCTTTGTGCCTAGAAAGAGTAGAAGAAAAAGAGAAGAGGTTACCCCAGAAACTGCTGTCCGAGAAGAAACTGTCCAGGACCTTGTTGAAGAAGAAAATGTTGCCCATCATTCTGAACATGAAATTGACCCTGAACCTGCTGTAGACATTGATCAAACAGCCCAAGGAATCATTACCGAAACCCTGCAAGAAATTGTACAAGAAGCTGCTCAAAAGAAAAAGGAGAGTAGGAAGAGACAAAAGAAAGATAAAGGCAAAGCTGTAGTCCAAGAAACTTACCTTACTCCTGAAAATTCCAGCGAAGAAGACACTCAACCCTTAGCACAAAGAATGGCCAAACTCCATGAGACTGCCCTTTCCAAGAAGGTGGAAAAACAAAAGCAAAAGGCACAAAAAGAAAAACAGAGCATCACCACCGTGAGAAGGAGCAGAAGGATACAAGATAAAGTGGGGGCCACAAAGGGTAAAAAGTCACTCATCATTGACTTGAGCACACCTGAAAAGGTTGCTACAAGACTTGACTTTGAGAAAATCCCTCCACACGCTGAGTATGTTGAGACTAGTCCTCCACGTGAGGAAAGTCCTTTTGAGCATGAACCTGAATATGAACATGGATCCGAATTTGAGTATGAGACTAGTCCAAAGAAGTCACCAGAGGTTGACCCAGATCAGCAGAAAGTTTATAATTACCTGGAGACGTTGGAACAAGCAGCTGTTGGTCCAAGCACTGTTCAACCTTTGGAGCAGCAAGTCCACTCACTCAAACAGGAAATTTTTGAGATTGAAGTTCTAAATCGCCATATCATACAAGAAAATGAAAAATTGAAGGAGCAAGCTAAAGTGGATAAGATGATTCACGATAATACCATGTTACATCTGGGCCTGTGGCAAAGGAAAAAAAAAAAGCTAAAGAATAAATGCAGAAAGCTAAATAGAGCCTTGGTCAATCTAAAGTTCAGATGCTTGTTGACGAAACCAAGAGTCAATGTGGCCACACAGAGGAAGAAGAGAAGACTAGATGTCTTAGCAGAGGCATCTCAGCAGGTGGATTAAACAGTGTTTTTGATTGCATGAGGACATGCAATGCCCTCGTAGTGGGGGTATGTAGAGCCTCTAACTTGCACCTAATCATCCATTATTACCTACAGTTTTTCCTCACTTATCTCTCTCTTTTGCCTCATTTTCCTTGTAAACCTACCCAGATCATTACATTAGATGTCTTTAAGCATGATCAAGTGAACTTTGCTAATGTGTGACTGTTTTGTTTAGATTTTGACATATTTACAGAGATTCTGCAGCTGTCTGGCAATTCCGCAGCCATTCAGCGATTCCGTAGCCATCTAGTGATCCTGCAACCTTTTTGTTGTTTGATATGCTCCACGTGTCCTCTCAAGGAACGAGCCACATGGGCATGTTGGGTTGGATGTACACATGGATTGTATGCTATTGGTTGAGCCAAACCAGTCACAAATGCCCTTGGTCAACGCAGGTATTCCCTCGGTCAAACGGTCAAGTTCTGAACGGTGGCACAGGAGCCGTGAGCAGTTGGGACACGGAACTGTAGCTGGCACCTCTTCCATGCCACGAGGACAGCTAAAGACAGGATCCAAGCATAGATTTGTCTCCCATGATGACCGTTTCCCTCAAAAGTGCACAGGGTTACCTACGTGTTTGCTGCACAAGTTAATTAGCTATGACTGCGTGTTGCTGCGTAGTTAATAGGTTAAGCTGTAGTTGCTTAGTTCACGCAGAGAGTAGTTGCCTCTGTGCTTATAAATAAGCATGTGCCAACGCTTGTAGATTAGCTTTTGGATTATTGTAATTGCTGCGCTGATTTTGTATAAAAACTCTGTTTTAAGAAGGCTGTTCCTACAGCACTTTTCAGTGTATTTTTGACATGCTATTTTTATAAAAGAAGACTGTTCTGTTCACCTTTTAGTAGCTGATCTTTCAAGTTGGCTGCGTGGATGGAGGGCCCCCATCTGTGACAGCCCGTGTACATAGTGTTTGGTTTCATTTTCATGCTTTCAGCAATCTTTATTTCTTTTATCATGTATAATAGCATACCATTTGATTTCATGTCATTTCATTTCCAGCCTTTATTTTAAACTGATCAACATTGTTCTTTTGCAGGTTTTTAACCCGGGATTGTTTTTGTCTTTGTGTATTTGCTTTATATCTGATGGTATTTTCAGTTGACAGATTCAAAGTTGCTGCCTTTACTTTATTTTCATAGCTGATTTCTAGTTTAGTTTCTCAAAGTTGTCTGCTAACATATTGATGGTCTCTTTATCATAAATTGTTCATCTTTTAGAGATCAGAATACTAATAAATTACAGCTGGCTTTGAGTACTTTTTAGACTAATCTTTAACTACTTTCTAATCGTGCTTTACATAGTACCATATGTTGGAAGCAGAGAGTTAGGAAGAGCTGAACATTATAACTAGTCTTTAAAGTAGATTTTTCTCATTTTTGATCACTTTTTAAACTCATCTCTAACTACTTCCTAATCGTGTTTTACATAGTACCATATGTTAGAAGCAGAGAGTTAGGAAGAGATAAACATTATCATTGGTTTTTAAAGTGATTTTCTTACCTTTTATTTGCAGCAGCATGAATGGTGTCTAGTGCCATTAGAAAGTGGTTCTTTGCTTTCAGTTCATTTCAAGTTATTTATTTCTTTCAAGCTTTTTCTTTGCAGTTTAGAAGGTAGTTAGAAATCACCTGTAACACACACTCACTCATCTAGAAATCACCTTACACACACACTCACTCATCTGTTTATAAAAACTCCATTTCATCTTAGGAAGATAAATTAACCACAAACAACACCCCAAACGACAAAAAGACTCTAAGAGGTTGCTTAAGTACATATAGTACACCTTCACTTCATCAGCTTACGAGCCCCGGGTTGACAATTAATGACATCAATTTAGAAACACTAAATTGACTAAACACCATCCACATTTGGGGTTAATGCTACCAATCCATCACATCAGTGTCGCCGACATGTTCAAGAGAAGTCATCCAGAGAAGCCACCTGTGTCCCAACCACTACCATACATTATACTCCATATTTCATGACCGCCACCCTGAACCGTATATCATCAGATCGTTTTCACCTCCATCAAAATCATTTGCTCCGTTCCGTGTCATTGATGTGGGATTCATTAAGGCCCTCCTGTGATGGATCACTCCTTGTCGACATCATCTCATTATCCAAGAAGTTGGTCTAGGAACACCCCATTCAGTACTTTGAAGCTTGCATGCCTTAATGGCAAGTTTCTCACTTCCGGCGACAGGTTTACATCAATGGCCTTCGACCGAAAGATTTTGCGTGGTGTTCGACGCCAAGTCCTTTATTCACACCACGTGAATTGTATTGTAGTACCTTGAGGGTCATTATCATTATCGGTGATTCCTCTCGTGCTTGTTAACAGTTTACATCATTGACTGGTAATCAAGCGATGTCTTTCCATGTTCGACTTCAGAACATTTCTCACATGGATCGACTTGTACTTCGAGTGAAGATCGGACGAGATTGAAGACCTCGGATCTAGTTTCATCCATCTGGGCTGTGATATATATTCAGGAAAATAAAGACATTAAATGTACATCATTGCAGCACAGATAATCATCCTACCAAAAGGATGATGGCTCTATCAGAATCATCAGTCTACAATCAGACGATTGTCTGTCCTATGTACATGAAAATGAATTTATAAAGCTGAGCATGGGAATGCCCGCCTCAGCTAGATCATGAAAAATAGTATGAAGATAATGTATTGTATTGTATCTTATTACAGGTCACCTCCCAGCATTGAAAGAACTTCGGATCCTCATAATAAAGCATTTCACCCGATTAACGGCCTCATACTTTAGGGGGCAACTGTTATAGACATTTTTGTGCCTTGCAGCTCCAAGCATGAAATGTCCATAAACCAAGGGCTCCTAAGTCCCTAAAAGTGTTGTTCTAATCCCTAAAGGAACAAGGTCAACCAAATTACAGCTTCTCCCAGAGGTTCTCCACCAGAAACTGCTCAGAATAAGTCAAAACAGGATCATTTCAGTTGCTACATTGGCTAGGTGCGTTGCATAGCACCTAAACACACTAGCTGGGTGCGTTCCAATGCACCTAAATGCACTATGAGGGTGCGTTGGGCGAGAAATGACAAATGGCAGTGCCATTCTGCGAGGTGGAGAGACAATGGAAGCTTCCAGAATCTTCTCCTATGACACTTACCTCATTGAATTCCACCAAGGATGAGTAAGAGGCCTTCAGTCTCCAAGTGGAAGCAAGAACTGACAGAGAGAAGACACTAATCAAATCACAAGCTGACTCATCCTCCTTGCATACATCTATATACGGATCCCTCATCCCAGAGATCCAGAGGCTGGAATTTTGCACATTGTAAGGAATTGATGTTGGTTTTGAGACAAATATCAGAGTATTGGGTGATTTATGCTTTGTTGGAGGTGAAGAGGGGCTTCTTTGCTGGGAGGTTGATGTTGGGTCAGGAATCATCGGTTGTAACTCCTCCTGGATCTTCTTGTTTATCAATAAAAACTATTTGAGTTTTTCCTCCATGCTTGTGTATCATTGATGCTTGTTACATTTGTATGGTTAACTTAAATCTGATCCTAAGTTGTTTATGAATATAGATCCATGTCTTTGTATATTTTTCTTCTTCTGTGATCTTACAGGTACTTGGTGAAGCTGGGCAAGTAAGGGAGCAAGTAGCTGGAAGCTGTCAAAGAAGAGAGGGATTGGATCAAAGGATTAGTGCAAGACACAGGTTGGTTCTTTCTATTCCTCTCTGTCTATAGTTCATAAAGGAAATACAAAAGTAGTTTTTCTCTGTTTGTTTCTAAGGCAGTTGTCACACCTTAGTGGGATAGAGCAGTTCTAAATAGACACTTTTCCCGGTAACAGGGACTTAGAGAAGTTGATGGAATGATGAATGATATCCAAATAGCTAGTCTATGTGGGTGTAAAAGTGGAGTGTGGAGGTTTCTTAATTTGACTACTATCCTTCTTTGGCCATCGTTGGAACACTACAAAAGCATGTTAGTAAAACTAGTTTAAGAGTTCCCTTCCTTTCACTTTACTTTTTTTTTTCATTTTTCATTTTTTTTTCATTTTTTCTCTTTTTTCTTAAGACCTACAAGCTGCCTCAGAAGAGGTTCTCAACCTATAGGACTACCCTAGTTGCCTCAAAGGAGATTTTCACCTAGGGATATTTTCATTTGTTATTTTTTTTTACTCGTGGACTAACTCATAGAGGTTTTCAAACCCAAAGTTGGCCTCAAGTGATTCATGAAGGTTTTCACCTAAGCTCTTTTATTTTCCTTCCTTTTTTCTTTTTTTTTTTTCTCTTTTTTTTTTTCTTCTTCTGTTGATCAGAGGTTGGATGCACTGAGATCTGTGAGATACCCAATTACATTTAGCTCCTTGATTATTGAATTCGTAAAATCCTACTTTAACAAAGGCCTCTTATACAACTTTAACTGGTAACCATTAACTAACAGTTGAATTCCTTCTTTATCAATTGTTCTTATTTGGACAGACCCATTCTCATGACACTTTTCTACCAAATAAGGACCCATCCATCTTGTCATCAATTTTCCCTTGAAATCCTTGAACCTAGAATCATATAGCAGGGCCCAATTACCCTTTTGGAAGGTCCTTTCCCTAATGTTTTTATCATGTCAAATATTCCTCTGCAGTTGGACTAACTCAATGTGCATGAGAGCATGCCATCTGAACTCATCCAATCCATTGAGTTGGAGCAACCTTTCTTGTTGAGTAGAAGTGATGTCTAAATCCAAATGTGCTACCATTGTTAAGGTGTTGTACTCAAGCTCAATGGACAGTAGAACCTCCTTTCCATAAACCATATCAAAGGAGGTGAATCTACTGGTGGTTTTCCAAATGGTATTATAGGCCCAGGTGGCCTCTACAAGTTCAGTTGCTCAATCCTTTTTGTTGCTACTGAAAACTTTAGTCAATATGTTCTCCAAAGATTTGTTTGTGACCTCCACCTTGAGGGTGATAGGCAATGGATTTTTTTTGTTTTATATGATGTTTCTCCATGATTACCTCAATCAATTTGAAGTAAACTGAGATCCTTGATGAGTGAACACCTCCCTCAGAAATCTAAACTTATTAAAAAAAAATTCCCTTAAAATTTTGCCACCTTCTTCTTAGTTGTTTCCTTTACTGTTTTTACTCATCCCACTTTGTCAAATAATCAGTGCACACAATGATGTATCTCTTTTTTCCAGATGTGGGATCAAAAGGCCCAATTAAATCCATGCTCGATTTATCAAATGGCTTAAGAGTCACTTGAGGTTGCAAGGGCATCGAAACCTTGTGTGTACACTTTCCCATCCTCTGGAACTCATCAAATCTATGAGTGTATCTTATAACATCTTGGTGTAGAGTAGGGCAATAATATTTAGCTTGGAGGATTTTGAAGATTTTCCTCCTAGCAGCAAAATGGCCCCACGGGTTCCATCATGGCATGCTAAGGGGATTTCAAATATCTCATCCTCCCTCACGCATCTCCTCAAGATCTGATATGGTCCCAATTTGAAGAGATTTCCCCCAATCCATGTGAAAGGGGCAATTTTTCTAACAATCTTACTCTTCTCCTTGGAGGATAGATTAGGAGGGAACCTCCTAACAACCAAGAAATTTGATATATCAACAAACCAATGAGAAAATAGTGAAATAGAAAAAAGGTTCTCATCTAGAAGTTGGTCATCTATCATCTCCTGATTTCTTATAGGAAACGTTAGTCTAGACAAAAAATCTGCAACCACATTTTTTTTTCGTGGCTTGTCCACAATGGTTAGATAAAATTGTTGCAACAATAAAAACCATCTAATTATCCTAGCATTGACATTAGGTTTATTCACTAAGTATTTAATGGTTTCATGATCAATATGAAAAAATACTTGGTAGTCTGTTAGCGCTTGAAATTTCACCTCAGGCTGAGAAAGGTAAACCTCAAGGCTACATCAAACCATTTAGCCACGTAGCTAGCCCTACGGGGCAGGAGAAGGCTCTCTCCGGTCTATCTCGGTAAAATCTTCAATGGATGAGATAACCAATAAGGTAACACTGATATTAGGCTAGTAAACTGATAAAAAGGGTTTTTAATAAAATGACGGGGTTTTTCTGGGCTGCATGGGCAAAGTAACAGCTTGAACAGAGAAATATAATAAAAAACACAGATTATCGACTGAGGCAAGGTAGGCAAGAAATTTAACACCAAATTTAGTTTAAATGAGATGGCAAGACTGGTGAGGAGCTGACAAGGGCATAGGAGATGAATCTTTGTCAAACAGAACAAAACATTGAACATGAACAAACTTATAGGCAGAGCATATAATACTATGAATTCTACCTAAACACTTCATTTGTTTAATGTGCGAAAGTAAAGAAAGGAAATGAATCACATAAAAAAGCTTACAAGAACATTGAGAAACACACAATCAACACATGAGTCCACAAGAATCCCAAAGATGACTGCAAAACCCTGGTCTTCCTTAGCCAAAAATTGCAGAGATACAGTGAAATAATACAATGATAGCTTCTCCCTCAAGAGTCCAACCATGAAAATGAGCAAGAAAGTACATAATATAGATGATCTAACCTCTTTCCCTGCCTCCATGGGTCGAGCTCACTATCCTAGGAGCTGTTTCAACCACTTCTAAACTAAGCACTACAAACTAGGCAGTCAAAACAACTTGCCTCTATAAACTTGGAAACCAATTCATACATTTAATTTTTACCCTTTTCATAAATGAATCTTCTAGAAGAGTTACAAAAAGGTAAAAGTGTCTAAAAAGTGTCACAATTACATCAAAGAGGACCATCATTAACCTCAAAAGGTCAAACTGAGTCAAATCTGCGTTTTCCGGGTTGTACAGTGCATTTCTGGCAAAAACTGCCTGACGGGTCGTGCGCCTTTGGGACCACTTTTGGGGCACTTCCCGGTGTCAGAATCAGGTAAAAGATAGCTCGTTGGAAAGGTATTTGAGTCTAATTTCAAACCCAACTAGAATTTTCAATTTGGAGTTCATTTTCCTTGTCAAAAATCAAATCTCCCAAGACTGCTTTCTGCAACTCAAAAATGTGGCAGAAAGTCATTTTTTGCTTGTATTTTGACCTTCTGGAGGCCCAAAACTCCATAAAAACTCAAGTCCATCCATGGGCATATGCAACTTTGCATGAAAAATCAGGAAATGTTGAGTTTTTGTGAAAAGGAGTTGCCCTGATGAAGGGTCGCGCGGGGGGTGAGACCCGTTAAAGAGCCAAAACCTGTAAATTACCAAAAAATGCCAAAATTACCCAAAATTCTCAAAAAAATTTGGGATTTGAGTTGTGGATAGGCTATTGAGTGCCATGATATTTGAGTGAAGCCTCAGCCAAGATACGGAGGGGATTTGGCCTCTTTCTCCGTTTTAGAGCCTCGGTCAACCGCCTTTGAAACATCTTCATTTTGGCCTTGCACACATGCATTCTTGCCCAGTAATGGTTTTTCATGTTCCTCAGCAATATCTTCTCTTGGTTGGCCTTAGCCAACAGCCTCTCCAAGTGTGCGTTCTCCTGGATGAGCATAGACTCTCAGTTAGCAGGCAATGGGTCACCGGGTCTTCTACGGTTCAAGGTTCGGTCACTACGAATCCTCCATAGCTCATCAAGTGCTTTCTCCTCCTCCAACTGTTTGTTGCGCTGCTCCACGTAGGTGATGGTCCATTGGGCACCCTCAAATCTCCTCTACAAAGCATCATTTTCAGCTCTGAGATGCTGAATGATCTCGTTTGCCTCTCGGCTAGGAGAACTGGCCTCAAGATGAATCACCTCAGTGTCTGGAACTCCTGATGTACCCTCATGAATCATGGGCTGTTTGCCCCTCTGTGCTGCC
The DNA here is from genome assembly GCA_031772625.1 of Pinus tabuliformis. Classification (NCBI taxonomy): domain Eukaryota; kingdom Viridiplantae; phylum Streptophyta; class Pinopsida; order Pinales; family Pinaceae; genus Pinus; species Pinus tabuliformis. Next base: position 1,527,993,127 of record CM062820.1, on the reverse strand, counting down.
TGTGCTGGTGAAGGAAGCAAGGCCCCTTCCACCTGATGTGGAGATAACACTCGCTAAGCTGAAGATGAAGGCGAGACCCCTTCCACCTGCTGTGGAGATAGTACTCGCCTGGCTGCTGCAAATAAGGCCCTTGGGCCTTTCTGATAGGTGACCAGAGGTGAGGAGCTGACATGTCTAGTGACAGGGATGTGATGCCGGTGTGATGGTCCTCTCTCCTCGTGAACAACCTCAGGATGTGGCTGTGATGGCGCTGTGAAAAACTCACGAGAGATGAACTCCTCCCATGAGATGCCCTGCTGAGTCAACTGATGCAATACTACTAGCTGAATCAAACCATAATGGTGAAGGCTCCTGTACTATTGTGCCGGGGTCTTCCTCTGCAACATGGGCACCATCCTTTGAATGTTCTGAAAGAAGAAAACCGGGATGTTCATCATCCTCACTCGGGTGAAGTGCATCAAAAGGCAAATGTGATATGAGTACACCTATGAAAATCTGCCCTCACAGGTAAAATAGTGCATAATAAGCCTCATGATGGGAGCATACTCGCTCCGGAGAAACTTGAATGGAAAAACACCCGCCAAATGTCTCATTAATGGTGGCCGGACATAAGGCTCAAAGTGAACAGTATCTAGCATCTTGCGCTTATTCCACACCTCACCAACATTAGGTATCCCTGTAGCATGTGAGATCACCTCGGGTGTCAATGTAAAGTTCACCCCTGCAAGATTGACATGTCCATCATGGAGGTGTAAAACAAAAAGGCGGGCCAACTCTCTGTGGTGTTGAATCCGAGAAATCCTCTCACAGAACTCATAACAAGACATGTACTGAAAACAAGTGACTGCCATAGGACAGGCCTGTAACTCTGCTAAAGAAGTGGGCTCCTCTCGCTTATGATGTCCACCCTTACCACCCTTATGAGGCCTCCTCTGTACCTCAACCTCTGCAGATGATGAATGGTCATCACTTTGCTCGTAAGTTTCGGTTTCTGACATAGTTTAGGAGCAAAGTGGACAAACTGTACTGTTGTCTCTGCCTGTAAAAAGTGCTGAATTCTATGTTGTTTCAAGGGGAAAAAGACATGAGGGAAATGTTAGGGGAGGGACCTTTTTACAAGGAATTGGGAATATATAAATATAACAGGGAATTTTTAAGGAAAATGTTGCAAACCATTATGCATATAGGAGTACATATTTAAAATCAGGGATATTAGGAAATCATTTGCAAAAATCACTGCATATGGGAAAAACATGTATGAAAGTGAACATATGGGGATATGAAAACATGCAGCATTAATAGGGGAAGATAGGGAAACATATGCACAAAACTGCTGACATATTCACCAACATTTTCTATTGTTTACACATGCATATGGTAGAGGGAGATTAGGGTTTTGAATGCTTTGGGAGAGGGGTAGGGTTTACACTTTTAGTTATTAGGGAGAAGGGAGGGTTTGCATTTGATTTATAAAATAGCATGGGAGAAAAATAGGCATACATACAAGTGTGAGTGGAAAGGGGAAGGAGGGAAACAATTACAAAGGGAAAACACCTTGAAACAACACAAACCCTAGCACATTTTACCCATTAACATTGCAGTCATATGAAAAGGTTTCACTTGCACAATTTCGATCATTAAAACATGTTTCATGATATCCACCAATCATAACCAACAACCATTTCAAGTTTAGAACACCTACCTCAAACAAATTTATGGCTTGGAGAGCGTTTGAGCAAGTTTAAAATCGATTTGCAGGGAGACAGCTCGACGGGTCGCGCACCACGCCCAACGGGTCTCGCACCTCTGACAGGTCGCGCCCGTTGTATTTTTACACTGTGGAAGACCCTCTGACGGGTCGCGCACCTGGCCTGACGGGTCGCGCACCAGTCCAATGCCCGAACTCGCTCTGTATTCGCTCCTTTCTCTCAATCACTCTCTCAAACCTCTCTTGCAAGCATCTAGAATGCACAATGAGAGTGATAGGAGGGAATTTGGGGTTTTTATAAGTTTCATTTGAAAAAATTTCATTCACAACCCCACTTTCTAATGTTTTCTCTTTGACACTTTATAACACTGACTTTTTGGTTTCTTTTGTCCTGAATTTGACTCATTGAGTGCTTTGACTTGATTCTTTTTGCAGGTAGATCATCTGAGGGATCTTGGCAAGGGGACCAGGGTTGCATTTTGTTCGCTGAAGACTTTTGAAATTTCATCACTTAATTACAAAAACTTGGAAAATGACCTTGGCTTTAAAAATAGAGTTTTTAAATCCAAGGTGAAGATTAGCTGTACCAGATAAGAAATCTTGAAGAAACACTTTTACAATCATCCCTCTGGCTTGCTGAATACTCATTGACTTTTCAGACACATGACCCTGTAAACATATTTGACCAAAACCCTAGACCTAGGAAATTGACCTCAAGACAAGATAAGACAAGCTTGAAAGAGCTTAATGACTGAAATGACCTGAACCCAAGGAAAATTTTAAGGATGGAAAATTTTCTTGAAGTTTAAAAACATTGGCGAATCTCACTAATCCCTAATATGCAAACTATAAATTTTTTAATGATATATTTGCAAAATTATTCAAATTTATAATGATTTTATATATAGTCTCTATATAATTTTGGCGATTTTTAAGATAAAATAATTTTATATTCTAAAATTTGGGCGAATCATCTTTTATAAAAATTGTAAATTGGCGAATCATTTTTTGAAAAAATCATGGAAAATTAGCCCACTGGGCAAACATTAGCCCCTAAAATTTTCCATGCCTGAACCAGCAATGCCAAGAGGGGTACAACACACCAGCTCCTCCATCAGGGTTATGGCATGCCTAACGGGATGCAAAAATTGACACTGATGAGACACCTACATATGCAAATGCAAAGAGTTTTGATCGCTGATGGAGGGCTTAAGACCGACTCTAACATTGGCTCCAATGGGGATGGTAGCTCCTTGGAGGTACCAAGAACCTTAGACCTCTGGGAGAGCAGACCAGTGCTTTATTCATTGGGCAATGGAGTCAACTTATACACATGTGACCAAATTTGAAACAACTTTATTTGACTTGGACAAGTGACTGAAATCCTAGACTAAATTTGACACTAACTAACTCACTTTATGCAGAAAATAAACTGACTGAAATAACTCTAAAAACTCACACCAACTAATCACCATTTTCAGAATTATAGCCTTCACCGTGGGCCCCAAACTGAAGATGGGAGATCAGTTTCACACTTGCTGCAGAATGAAAATAAAATGGTAATTACAATGAGAATGATTAGAGCAGAAAACGCTCAAGCATGATACCTTTTGAGCAGCCAGCCATTCACCGACCCACCAAGACATTCATCACCGTTCATTTCCTTGAGAAGAAAAGCATTTGGACCACAGTATGCTGCAATTTTGTAGGGACCTTTCCACAAGTTGTCAAATTTTCCATGCTTCCCTTTGTCTTCATTGCGGGCATCCCATCTCAACACAACATCATCAATCTGAAAATCATCTGCTTTGGCCTTTTTGTCATAGATTTTCTTTATGCGCTCCTGCAACTTAAGGGAATTCTGGTGAACCTCTTCTCGTGTCTGCTGTAAATGAATCATTTGACTGATCCGTCGTTGCAGAGGATCCTCCTCACCACCAGCTTCTTGAAACAATTTAGCTACTGGAACACTAAGTGAAGTTGGAAACACTGCATCTACTCCATAAACCAGTTCAAAAGGTGACATACCAATTGACTTTTTTTTACTTACCCGATCAGCCCATAATGCATTTATTAGCTTCTTGTGCCAGCTCTTCTTATTTATTTCCAGCAATTTCTTTATGATGTTCACTAGAGATTTGTTCGAAGATTCAGCCAGCCCATTACCTTGCGGATGGTAGGCGGTCGAATGCCCCAAGCTGATGTTATATTTATAGCAAAAATCAACCAACTTTTTCGATTTGAATGCTGCTGCATTATCTGTAATCAACTTATGTGGACAGCCGAAACATGACAAGATATTAGTTTCAAGAAAAGAAATAATTACCAAATCCGTGGCTTGCCGGGTGGGAATGGCTTCAATCCATTTCGTGAAGTAATCTGTGGCGGTCAAGATCCGTCGATGCTGCCTGGAAGATGCTGGGTGGATTTCACCAATAAAATCCAAGCCCCATTGTTGAAATGGTGCACTGATTTCAACCGGCTTGAGAGGCAATGGCTGTAACTTCTGCTTTCCTTGAAAAATTTGACATTCATGACAACTCTTTATCGCTTTATACACATCAGAAAATAAAGAAGGCCAATAGAAACCAGCTCTCAAAATCTTATTAGCCGTGGTCTTCCAAAATAAGTGACCCCCACAGTCACCTTTATGGAAATCATCTACTGTTGTCTTAGCTTCCTCTTCGACCAAACAGTTCAGCAAGATGCCACCGGGATCTTTCCAATAAGGTGCAGATTTGATAATGCAAAATTTGGCAGCCTTTAGTTTCAATGTTCTAGCTTTGTTTCTAGTTATTCCAGGGGGTGAAGACAAATTTTGAAGCACATAAACTATATCAGCATACCAAGGAGAAGACACAAAGATATCGGATACCTGTAGAACTGAATTTTCTTCATCTTCATCGGACAAGGCAACAATCAAATTGATATCAAGGACGTGAAGGTTTGTTTCAGCCATCAACTTAGCAAGACCTTGACCTTTAATCAACTTGGTAGGCTTAATTTCTACATCATATTCTAATAGTGCAGCGATCCACTTACCCCTTCTTCCTTCCGGTTCCGTTTGTACTAAAACATCCTTCACAGCTGCATTAGGAACATACGCCAAAATATGAGAATTCAATATGTATACCCGGAAATCTTTCAAAGCCTTGATCAGCGCCAGTGCTTGCTTCTCAATGATATTATAATTCAGCGCTCCGTCTCTTATGATGCGGCTGAAAAAAGCTATGGGCCTCTCAACTCCATCCCTTTTTTGCATCAACACGGCTGCCAACGTATGCTCGGAAGCAAATGAAAACAAAATAAAATCCTGCGTATAATCTGGGCTGATCAAAGTTGGGGCTGAAGATAAAATTACCTTTATCAAATTAAAAGACTTCACCGCTTCTTCGGTCCATTTGAGCTCGCTGTCCTTCTTGAGCATATTGGTTATCTCTCTAAGATGTTCGGCAAGATTGGGGATGAAACGACGCAGAAAATTCAATTTACCATTGAAGGACTGAATTTCTTTCTTGCTACGGGGCTGCTCCAATTGCTGAATTGCTTCCACTCGTGCGGGATCTATACGAATGCCATCTTTAGAAATAATATGGCCCAGCAGCTTGCCTTCGCTCATAGCAAAAAGACTCTTCTTCGGATTCAATGAGATGCCATATTTTCTGCACTTTTGAAACACCTTAGTCAAATGAAACAAATGCTCTTCATCTGATTTAGAAAACACGGTCAAATCATCAAGATAAACAACTAAAAAGACATCTTTCTCATTTGCAAAAGCCATGTCCATTTCCCGCTGAAATGTGGCACCCGCGTTCTTCAATCCAAATGGAATCTTGGCATAATGAAATGTACCCCATGGAGTAGTAAATGCTGTCTTGTCACGGTCATCTTCGTGCACCAAAATCTGATTATACCCGGAGTAACCATCAAGCAATGACATCCTTGATGCCCCCACTACCCGCTGCAATATGTGGTCCATTTTGGGCAGCGGATAATTATCCTTTAATGACACCTTGTTCAGATTTCTAAAGTCTATGCATAAGCGAATTTCACCGGTCTTCTTTCTCACGGGCACTAAGTTGGAAATCCAATCAGAAAACCGGATTGGCACTATGATTCCAGACTTATACAACCTGTTGACTTCCTTCTCAATCAATGGCAGCAATTTAGGATTAATTCTTCTCAACTTTTATCGGAAAGGCTTTTGATTTGGCTTTATGGGAATGGTATGCTGAATGATACTTGTGTCATAAGTTTTCAAATCTGAATAGTCCCATGCATAAACATTAGAATACATAGACAATAACCTGATATACTCTTTCTTTACCTTAGGCGGCAATGCTTTTGAGAGCTTCACCATCTTTGGATTTTCAGCTGTCCCAAGATTCACATCTTCAACTCCTTCATCCGTTGGCCTCAAAGTTGGCTTGCGGACCACATCATCTTGATCGAACAATTCTTCCAAAGGAATCAATCCTTTAGGAATGTAATTGTCCTTGAGCTACAACACATCCATCTGATTTACTCCTTCAGCTTCCGTGTCTATTGAAATGTCTTTGAATTTACCCTCAACTTGCAGAAAATCTTTGATTTCTTCGTCATCTTGGAAAACTTGCCAACACCTTTGATTATCTGGAACTATAGGACGATGCTTCACATATATCTCAAACTTATTGCTGGAATTCATAGGTATTTTCAGATTACTCGCTGCCTTAGCCAATGCATCTGCAACACCATTTTGAATCCGGGGCACACATGTCAAAGTATGTTCAGAAAACCTCTTTAAGATATCTAGGACAGCATTCCGATATGCTCGCATACGAGGATGTTTGGCCTGAAATTCACCTTTCACTTGCTTGATAACCAACTCGGAGTCGCCATATACCGCTATTTTCTTTGCCTTCAACTTCCGAAGGATTTTCAGACCAGCAATAAGAGCTTCATATTCTGCCTCATTATTTGAACAATCAAATGCCAATTTATAAGAACATACCCGTACCTTGCTTGGAACTTGATTTTGGGCTGAAAATGGGCTTCAAATCCACACACCTATACTAGCACCATCGCTGCCCACTGCGCCATCAAAATCCATGGTCCAAAGACCATTCTCATCATCTTCTAAGTGCTGAAAATCTGATTTTGATGCATGCTCTGTTTGCTGCCCATTTGTTTCAGCAATTGGCCTTATGACAGCAGACCTTTCTTCACTTTCCTTTCTCAAAACTTCTCTGAAATTTTCTGAAATGTCTGGTATATCTTCTACTTGAACTAACTGACTATCTACCTCATTGAAATTCTCCACAAACAAAACAAAAGATTCTAAATCTGTTTGTACATAATTTACAGGATGATTGACGGGCTTTTCCTTACTAGTGATCATGTATTTCATCTTTTGTTCCCGATATAACTTCCTCATTTGACCGAAAACTGGAATTGTGGCATATGAAAAATCAAGCTGAAGTGTACCTTTGAGCTTGGCTCCCCATGATCTCGACAACAACATGCCAAACCGCGGAGGAATATCCGCCACCACCACATCCATTAAAACATTCTTCGCTGGAATTTGATCTAGACTCACCACCAAGTCTTTGATCAAGCCAATACATCTTACCCGGCTGGAATCAAACGAATACAAATCATGATACTTCCTTGTGATGTCAAGTCCCAGCTTCTCCATGATTGTTTTCGGCATCAAATTGTGCGAGGCTCCCGAGTCAAACATGGCATTGTGCAACACAAACTCATGCAAACACAAACTGATATAAAATGGAGGAACATCACTTTCGGGAGACTCACCATTTAAAGCTGGCCCAAAAATCAACTCCGGCTGATCATCTTGTACATTCACCATGTCTAGCATTGGATCAAAATTCAGCAGCTTGGAAATTTGACCTCGGTAAGTGCTGTTCTTCATGACTTCCGTCAAGGGAATAGATATTTTTAACTTTGCAATCTCATTCTCCAAACTGAAAACTGAAACCTTCTCACTTTCTTTAGCCGGATTATCTCTTTTTTCAGCTTTATCCTTTGGTGCATTTGATGGCTGATCTATCCTAACTGCTGGTGATGATTGAGTTGTTGAAGGACCGACTATGTCTTTACCTTTTGAAGAAACCGAATCATTCTTTGCTGGAATGTCTTTCTTTTTCTGCACGGGAATTATAGGAATAGCTCGGTTTCTCAATTGCCTTTGCTGTCCTTGCTGCGCTGATAAAGCATTCAAGTACCCTCTTTGATACTCTTCGGATTCTTCTTCAAGTATCGCATCGTTTGACAAAATATAATGCTCATCTTGGGGAAAGACGGAATTACTCACCAACTCATCTTCTTCTGTAATATATGTGGGCATATCATCAGGAGTGAAGAAGTGATTTTCCTCTCCAACATTATCACCTTCATCTTTAGATTCTTGGCTAACAAAATTCTGCTGAAAAGGTGGTTTCATTTGCTGTTGAACTGCTGCCTCTTGTGCCTTTGTTTCATGTTTCTTGATCCTATATTGTTGCTGCTGTTGACCTCTGAAATTGGGATTACGAATCTGAGGATCCGGCTTGTCAATAGTCACCTTTTCAAATGTCCTTCTAAGCTGCTCAAGTTCACGGAGAACAACCTGATTTGATGTGGATGCTTCCTCCTTGATTGTGACTCGCTTTTCTGCCTTCATCCTTGCTCTTTTGTCATTCAAATTTGCCTCAACGCTGACAGCAATTTTCTGCATCTCCTCTAAGGTAGGTGGATCTCTATCTCTCAATGAGTAGGCCATCTCTGGATCAAAACCATCCGGGAACTTAAGAAGTGCTGATTTTCTAGATGGCCTCAAATCATCGGGAATAGCATTATAAACTATATTGAACTTGATTATATAATCTTGAACAGACTCACCCGGATTACGCTTGAGGTTGTTGTGTTCGGCATTAATTTGAAGCGGATCTTTTCTGATTTCCCATCGATCTAAAAACTGATTCTGAAGTGCTTCCAAATTGGCAATGTTGTTAGCTGTCAACCCTCTGAACCATTTTCTAACTTCTCCTGCAAATGTTTGCACGAATAATCGCATGGTAACATCTTCTTCATCTAACTCATATAGATCAAAGAATGTGGTCATCTTGTCGATATGCTGCTGAGCGGTAATACTTTGTGGAGTGCCATCAAACATGGGGATTTTACTTTGGTAATTAGCTGGCATATCATGAAGATTTGCAGGTAAAACCAATGGGGCAAACCGGGCAGCCATTGCTCTAGGAGGGGGAGTAGGATGAGTATGAGGAGGAGGAACTGTGATAGCAGGGATTATAACAAGAGGAGGTGTAGTTTGTGGAGTTGGGGGAGTCGGAGGAGTAGGAGAAGAAGGAGGAGAACCGACTGTTGATTCGGGATAGGTGATTATAGGTGAAACTGAAACATAAGGAGGGTAAGTTTCTTCATGAGCCGTGATAGTAGATCCAATGTGATCAGAAATATTCTCAACAAAATCAGCGAGGGTAGTAGCTTGAACACGTGTCTGAAGATGTCTTAAGATGAAATTTTCAACCAATTTATTATGTCTCTCAAACTCAATAGCAGCTGCAAAATCAGGGTCAAGGACTAGAGAATCGAGCGCACTTTCAGACTTAGCTTTAAACAGAGACAACTCAAAGCTTTCATCAAAATCTAAATCTTCAAGATAATCAAAAATAGCTGGGCATGAATGAGATTTAAAAATGGGTTTGGGATCTGTAGCCAGCTTGTTTTCTAAAAAAGACTAGGAAAGAAAAAGCATTCAGCCTGTGAAAACTCTCAACCTATCATCCACGGCTCAGAGTTAACAATTATACTGGGATAAAGTGTCAATGAAGCGCTACGTTCACAAGCTCACGGAGATAGACTGAAGCAGCGTTTATCTACTTGCGCTGATGTAAAACAAGAGCGTTTTCGAAGGCTACCTGGCGTAACTTCAGGCTCCGTCTAAGACTTATGAAATAACACATCAATGAGCAAAGGATTAGTTGTTCTCCCCAGTATGGTCGCCAATATGTTAGCGCTTGAAATTTCACCTCAGGCTGTGAAAGGTAAACCTTAAGGCTACATCAAACCATTTAGCCACGTAGCTAGCCCTACGGGGCAGGAGAAGGCTCTCTCCGGTCTATCTCGGTAAAATCTTCAATGGATGAGATGACCAATAAGGTAACACTGATATTAGGCTAGTAAACTGATAAAAAGGGTTTTTAATAAAATGACGGGGTTTTTCTGGGCTGCATGGGCAAAGTAACAGCTTGAACAGAGAAATATAATAAAAAACACAGATTATCGACTGAGGCAAGGTAGGCAAGAAATTTAACACCAAATTTAGTTTAAATGAGATGGCAAGACTGGTGAGGAGCTGACAAGGGCATACGAGATGAATCCTTGTCAAACAGAAGAAAACATTGAACATGAACAAACTTATAGGCAGAGCATATAATACTATGAATTCTACCTAAACACTTCATTTGTTTAATGTGCAGAAATAAAGAAAGGAAATGAATCACATAACAAAGCTTACAAGAACATTGAGAAACACACCATCAACACATGAGTCCACAAGAATCCCAAAGATGACTGCAAAACCCTGGTCTTCCTTAGCCAAAAATTGCAGAGATACAGTGAAATAATACAATGATAGCTTCTCCCTCAAGAGTCAAACCATGAAAATGAGCAAGAAAGTACATAATATAGATGATCTAACCTATTTCCCTGCCTCCATGGGTCGAGCTCACTATCCTAGGAGCTGTTTCAACCACTTCTAAACTAAGCACTACAAACTAGGCAGTCAAAACAACTTGCCTCTATAAACTTGGAAATCAATTCATACATTTAATTTTTACCCTTTTCATAAATGAATCTTCTAGAAGAGTTAAAAAAAGGTAAAAGTCTCTAAAAAGTGTCACAATTACATCAAAGAGGACCATCATTAACCTTAAAAAGTCAAACTGAGTCAAATCTGCGTTTTCCGGGCTGTACAGTGCATTTCTGGCAAAAACTGCCTGACGGGTCGCGCGCCCCTGCCTGACGGGTCGCGCGCCTTTGGGACCACTTTTGGGGCACTTCCCAGTGTCAGAATCAGGTGAAGGATAGCTCGTTGGAAATTTCTTTGAGTCTACTTTCCAACCCAACTGGAATTTTTCAATTTGGAGTTCATTTTCCCTGTCAAAAATCAAATCTCCCAAGACTGCTTTCTGCAACTCAAAAATGTGGCAGAAAGTCATTTTTTGCTTGTATTTTGACCTTCTAGAGGCCCAAAACTCCATAAAAACTCAAGTCCATCCATGGGCATATGTAACTTTGCATGAAAAATTAGGAAATGTTGATTTTTTGTGAAAAGGAGTTGCCCTGATGAAGGGTTGCGCGGGGGGTGAGACCCGTTAAAGAGCCAAAACCTGTAAATTACCAAAAAATGCCAAAATTACCCAAAATTCTCAAAAAAATTTGGGATTTGAGCTGTGGCTAGGCTATTGAGTGCCATGATCTTTGAGTGAAGCCTCAGCCAAGATACGGAGGGGATTTGGCCTCTTTCTCCGTTTTAGAGCCTCGGTCAACCGCCTTTGAAACATCTTCATTTTGGCCTTGCACACATGCATTCTTGCCCAGTAATGGTTTTTCATGTTCCTCAGTAATATCTTCTCTTGGTTGGCCTTAGCCAATAGCCTCTCCAAGTGTGCGTTCTCCTGGATGAGCATAGACTCTCGGTTAGCAGGCAATGGGTCACCGGGTCTTCTACGGTTCAAGGTTCGGTCACTACGAATCCTCCATAGCTCATCAAGTGCTTTCTCCTCCTCCAACTGTTTGTTGCGCTGCTCCAGGTAGGTGATGGTCCATTGGGCACCCTCAAATCTCCTCTACAAAGCATCATTTTCAGCTCTGAGATGCTGAATGATCTCGTTTGCCTCTCGGCTAGGAGAACTGGCCTCAAGATCAATCACCTCAGTGTCTGGAACTCCTAATGGACCCTCATGAATCATGGGCTGTTTGCCCATCTGTTCTGCCTGTGCTGGTGAAGGAAGCGAGGCCCCTTCCACCTGATGTGGAGATAACACTCGTTGAGCTGAAGATGAAGGCGAGACCCCTTCCACCTGCTGTGGAGATAGTACTCGCCTGGCTGCTGCAAATAAGGCCCTTGGGCCTTTCTGATAGGTGACCAGAGGTGAGGAGCTGACATGTCTAGTGACAAGGATGTGATGCTGGTGTGATGGTCCTCTCTCCTCGTGAACAACCTCAGGATGTGGCTATGATGGCGCTGTGAAAAACTCACGAGAGATGAACTCCTCCCATGAGATGCCCTGCTGAGTCAACTGATGCAATACTACTAGCTGAATCAAACCATAATGGTGAAGGCTCCTGTACTGCTGTGTCGGGGTCTTCCTCTGCAACATGGGCACCATCCTCTGAATGTTCTGAAAGAAGAAAACCGGGATGTTCATCATCCTCACTTGGGTGAAGTGCATCAAAAGGCGAATGTGATATGAGTACACCTGTGAAAATCTGCCCTCACAGGTAAAATAGTGCATAATAAGCCTCATGATGGGAGCATACTCGCTCCGGAGAAACCTGAATGGAAAAACACCCGCCAAATGTCTCATGAATGGTGGCTAGACATAAGGCTCAAAGTGAACAGTATCTAGCATCTTGCGCTTATTCCACACCTCACCAACATTAGGTATCCCTGTAGCATGTGAGATCACCTCGGGTGTCAATGTAAAGTTCACCCCTGCAAGATTGACATGTCCATCATGGAGGTGTAAAACAAAAAGGCGGGCCAACTCTCTGTGGTGTTGAATCCGAGAAATCCTCTCACAGAACTCATAACAAGACATGTACTGAAAACAAGTGACTGCCATAGGACAGGCCTGTAACTCTGCTAAAGAAGTGGGCTCCTCTCGCTTATGATGTCCACCCTTACCACCCTTACGAGGCCTCCTCTGTACCTCAACCTCTGCAGATGATGAATGGTCATCACTTTGCTCGTAAGTTTTGGTTTCTGACATAGTTTAGGAGAAAAGTGGACAAACTGTACTGCTGTCTCTGCCTGTAAAAAGTGTTGAATTCTATGCTGTTTCAAGGGGAAAAAGACATTAGGGAAATGTTAGGGGATGGACCTTTTTACAAGGAATTGGGAATATATAAATATAACAGGGAATTTTTAAGGAAAATGTTGCAAACCATTATGCATATAGGAGTACATATTTAAAATCAGGGATATTGGGAAATCATTTGCAAAAATCACTGCATATGGGAAAAAAATGTATGAAAGTTAACATATGGGGATATGAAAACATGCAGCATTAATAGGGGAAGATAGGGAAACATATGCACAAAACTGCTGACATATTCACCAAAATTTTCTATTGTTTACACATGCATATGGTAGAGGGAGATTAGGGTTTTGAATGCTTTGGGAGAGGGGTAGGGTTTACACTTTTAGTTATTAGGGAGAAGGGAGGGTTTGCATTTGATTTATAAAATAGAATGGGAGAAAAATAGGCATACATACAAGTGTGAGTGGAAAGGGGAAGGAGGGAAACAATTACAAAGGGAAAACACCTTGAAACAACACGAACCCTAGCACATTTTACCCATTAACATTGCAGTCATATGAAGAGGTTTCACTTGCACAATTTCGATCATTAAAACATGTTTCATGATATCCACCAATCATAACCAGCAACCATTTCAAGTTTAGAACACCTACTTCAAACGAATTTATGGCTTGGAGAGCGTTTGAGCAAGTTTAAAATCGATTTGCAGGGAGACAGCTCGACGGGTCGCGCACCACGCCCAACGGGTCGCGCACCTCTGACGGGTCGCGCCCGTTGTATTTTTACACTGTGGAAGACCCTCTGACGGGTCGCGCGCACCTTACGGGTCGCGCACTTGGCCTGACGGGTCGCGCACCAGTCCAATGTCCGAACTCGCTCTGTATTCGCTCCTTTCTCTCAATCACTCTCTCAAACGTCTCTTGCAAGCATCTAGAATGCACAATGAGAGTGATAGGAGGGAATTTGGGGTTTTTATAAGTTTCATTTGAAAAATTTCATTCACAAACCCACTTTCTAATGTTTTCTCTTTGACACTTTATAACACTAACTTTTTGGTTTCTTTTGTCCTGAATTTGACTCATTGAGTGCTTCGACTTGATTCTTTTTGCAGGTAGATCATCTGAGGGATCTTGGCAAGGGGACCAGGGTTGCATTTTGTTCGCTGAAGACTTTTGAAATTTCATCACTTAATTACAAAAACTTGGAAAATGACCTTGTCTTTAAAAACAGAGTTTTTAAATCCAAGGTGAAGATTAGCTGTACCAGATAAGAAATCTTGAAGAAACACTTTTACAATCATCCCTCTGGCTTGCTGAATACTCATTGACTTTTCAGACACATGACCCTGTAAACATATTTGACCAAAACCCTAGACCTAGGAAATTGACCTCAAGACAAGATAAGACAAGCTTGAAAGAGCTTAATGACTGAAATGACCTGAACCAGCAATGCCAAGAGGGGTACAACACACCAGCTCCTCCATCAGAGTTATGGCATGCCTAACGGGATGCAAAAATTGACACTGATGAGACACCTACATATGCAAATGCAAAGAGTTTTGATCGCTGATGGAGGGCTTAAGACCGACTCTAACATTGAAAGGGGCTATTTTTCTAACAATCTTACTCTTCTCCTTGGAGGATAGATTAGGAGGGAACCTCCTAACAACCAAGAAATTTGATATATCAACAAACCAATGAGAAAATAGTGAAATAGAAAAAAGGTTCTCATCTAGAAGTTGGTCATCTATCATCTCTTGATTTCTTATAGGAAACGTTAGTCTAGACAAAAAATCTGCAACCACATTTTTTTTCCGTGGCTTGTCCACAATGGTTAGATAAAATTGTTGCAACAATAAAAACCATCTAATTATCCTAGCATTGACATTAGGTTTATTCACTAAGGATTTAATGGTTTCATGATCAATATGAAAAAATACTTGGTAGTCAATGATACAATGCCTAAACTTTTTCAAGGGTTGCATAATAGGTAAGAGTTAATTTTTTAGTAACCATGTAATTAAGTTCAAATTTGGAGAGGTTCTTACTGATGAAATATATGACATAAGGCATTTTTTCTTCAACTTGTCCCAAAGCTACTCCTACAACTTTGTTTAATGCATTTGTGTGGATGTGGAAAGGCAATGCTCAATTGGGACATATAATAATTCGTGCAGTGGTTAATATATATTTCAACACTTCAAATGCCTCTTGACATTTATATGTCCAACAAAAACATTAATCCTTTGTCAGAAAAAAAAAAAAAAGGTGAATCCAACTCTCTGCAGTCCTTAATGAATCTTCTGAGGGATAGGGACCCTTTTGATAATGGTAACCTTGTTAGGATCAACTTGAACTCTTCCTTAGAAAGGAAGTGACCTAAGACAATCCTTTCATTATGTTGACGGTGATGGACCTACCAACATGTCAAGCGGATCTCCCCGGTAAGAAGTCCCAATTAGACCTCAGACCATTTGGTGTAGGAGTCCCAGCAATGGGTCTTAAGGTAATGCCTTGACCATTATGTCGCACAGAGGCAAGTAAGATAACTTTGTTAGTAACAAGGGTGTGTCTATTGCAGTGAGTCAAGGAAGGTGTATGAGAGTTTCTAACACTTCGAAGGGGGGGAGGAGGTGAAGGTGAGTTCCAGGTTGAAAGGGATTAGTCCCAACTCGGCTAGGAACACACAACACAAAAGGACATGCACAACTTTTGGTGGAGCAGTCCACTTAGACTGGGAAGTCACATCATACAAGGTAAGATAACACGTACAACACTCATGGATAAGTATGAGATGAGTGCGATGGTTGTTACAGCAAGGTTCATTTGAAAGGTCTGTCTGATGTCTGGCAGAGAAATCGACATGGACGGTGACAACATTAACAACATATACAACACATTAACAACAAGATTCATATAATTGCATGTGAATCAGTTCATACACAACTACGTAAGTTAAACAACATATATCATTAAGGTAACTCAAGCAGTCCAACTAAAATAACAACATATGCATGAAAATGTGTTGGCTCTTATTATATAAAGAAGTGTAAGTCTCAATCATATAATACATCCATGTAAACCTACTAGCCCCAACAGTGGAATGTTACAGCCACATCTGCCTGCTCCTCCAAAGAGATGTATTAGCTCTGTGCAGTGGAGAAGCCAAGGTGCGTTACAATACTGTCCAAGCCTTCTTCAAGATAGTCTTAGTAGAAGCTTGGCTGACCAAAAGCCTATATAATGAGTTATGAGGGGCTATTTATAGCAAAGGGTGGGGTCACCCTTGACATTCTCCTTTGTGACAATTCAACTACCCTTATGACTCTTCACCTACTCTATGACTGTTACATCCAACTATTGACACTTGACTTACACTTGACATGACTCAACATTACAATGGAAATGTACTCATGTGATACAACATGGCTTGAGCAAGCCTCGTAAGACATCACCGACACTCAGTCCACTATCATTAGACCAACTCTTTTGACATTCTTGTGATGGTGAAGGTACTGACCTGATGCCAAGCTTGGTCATCCGTGATGGTGTGCATGCATCTTATGGTGACATCTTGTTGAAGCGAACTCTTGCCTCTGTTGCAACCGGTATATTGGTTTGGCTCCTTCAACCAACTCATCTGCTAACATGCACATGGTCTTCTTGGGTGCAGTTTAACTAGCAAAAAATTGATGCATAGTTTCCATGTTGATCTTCAAGTGTTTGATTGTGGTCATGAGCATCAACTTGCCGAAGTACATGTTTAGCTTCAGTTGGACTTGTTTCTTATCTTCGCCCTGGTGAGTGTGCTGAATGGGTTGGATTGCATGTCTGCACACAATGACATGCATGTTTTTAAATCCCTTGCATGCGATCAACAACACTTCTGTGTTAGTTGTTGTGATGGATCTTTAACTTGTAAGGGTGCAGTTTCATTCGTGAGTGCACATTTCACCCACTGTTGTTCTTGATCCACCTAAAACTCATTCATCTGTCTGTGTAGCTTCATCTTCTTCCTTGAGTTGCTGCTTCGGCACATGAAACTACTTCTTTGTTCCATTCTCTGTCTTCACGCAACCTTCATGTCATGTTGTCACCTCATAGCTTGAGTCTCCAAATTTGGTTTCATTATCAGTGGATCTGCTTGATCTTGCAACTTTGTTCCGCCTTTGTGTTGTCAACAACCTTCCTCTTGCATTCACTGCATTCACTGCATTCGCTGCATTTGGTATGATGACTTTAGTTGTTGTTCATGATGCTGCTCGCAGTGATGCTACTTCTTGATGTCCTTGTCTACAAAAAATTTGATGTCTTTGTGAGTAGGCAAGCTCACAGACACTTGATCAATTGCATCTCCAAGTGTGCTATGAACGTTGTATTTGAATTTTCTTTCTTGGAAACCAATGTACCTGCACTGCTGAGAGATAGATGAGCACCTGCAATACCTGGGGACATGGCAAAACTCATGGCAAGAAATTTGTCAGTCGAAAACCAAACTGAACTTTGAGAACTGATTTGCAACATACTTGTGTGACTGATCATGAAGGTTGCGCAATTTCGGCTACGAGGTTGGGAGACCGACTGCCCATACTACACAAGGCATAGTTTGGGATGTTGGGAGACTGACTAACTGCTGGAACTACACAATGCACAGTCCAATCTATTTGTTGACTGTTGGGATTGCACAATGCACAATTCTAGCAAGGAAGGACTGCTGGCCTAGGGACAGATTTGCACAATTTCTTGGGCCATGCAACCACTATCCTCCAGAAATGCACAAAACAGTCGTGGAGGCCAGTTATGGGTAAGAATGCACAAATATGGAGAGGAAGGTGAGCCTTCCTTCCCCAGATTGCGCAATACAACCTTGTTTAAGGCAGAGTCCGGGCCAAGGGTCTTATGAGTTGTGATCGAGGGTATATGAGGATAGTTACTTGTCTTATGTCAACCTCGTTAAAAAATGAAACCAAGGATATGAGGATAGTTCTTTTACTGTGTTAACCTCATTAAAAAATGAAACAGGAATATGAGGATAGTTCTTTTACTGTGTCAACCTCATTAAAAAATGAAACAGGTCCACGAGGATAGTTCCTTGTCTTGTGTCAACCTCATTAAAAAATGAAACCAAGGATATGAGGGTATTTCTTTTACTGTGTCAACCTCATTAAAAAATTGAACAAGAAATATGAGGACAGTTCTTTTACTGTGTCAACCTCATTAAAAAATGAAACAGCTCCCATGAGGATAGTTCTTGGTCTTGTGTCAACCTCGTTAAAAAATGAAACAAGGAGCATGAGGATAGTTCCTGGTCTTGTGTCATCCTCATTAAAAAATGAAACAAGGAATCTGAGCAGAGTTCCTTGTCTTGTGTCAAGCTCATTAAAAAATGAAACAAGGTCCCAAGTTCCAAGTCGAGTCTTTGATTGGATCTCGTAAAATCCCAGTCGAGTCTTTCACTTGATCTCATAAAATAGAATTCATTCTATCCACTTGATAGCCACAAGTAGTGTAATTAGGTGAATGTAATGAATCTTGGGGGGTATGCACATAGTGGTAAAGTTAAGTTTCCCTAAAGGTTATGTGAAGGGCATCACGCATTCACCTTTTCCCTATCTAGATGAAGCCAAAAAGGTGTTGGATAACTGTCCTGCTTCATCGCAGTGATTTCCATTTGGTTACAAGAGACACTCCCTTCCATCATGCTAGGGGCATGTAAATTGAACTCAAGCATAGTTCTTCGTTTCAAGCTTGTGTAAAAATGAAACTGAATCCAAGCAGTTTTTTTTTTTTGTGCTTGTGTAAAAATGAAATTGAATTCAAGCATAGTTCTTCATTTCAAGCTTTTGTAAACATGAAACTGAATCCAAGTATAGTTCCCTATGGTTCAAGCTTGTCTAAAAATGTTAAGTTATGGTATGTTCTATGCTTATAACAGTTTACTTCTTTTTCTTATTATATTCCACCGATTAGCAATAATATGTACATAAAGTAAAGTGCAGATAGAACATTAAACGATCGATAGAAAACAAGCCAAGACAAGAGACACAAGATGTGGCGGCTAGCCAGGGACAAACCCCACAATGTGTGGGGAAACCCTTTGATCAAATCTTCTTTTATCTTCAATAATTCAGTAGAGATAAATAGTACAATAAATCTTATTCATATCAGTAGTAGCAAACCCTAGATCAGTAGCATCAGCATTAGCGGCTTCATTATCAAACTAGGGCAGACGATATCTTGCAAACCGACAGTCGGATTGACTTCATTCCACCACCAAAAGTTTCGGCTTCCAGAGGAGGTTCAGATGAACCTACAGTGTATTTCAGATGAGGAGATCTTCTAGGCCACGCAAGTCAATCTCTACTTCTGCAGTTGCAGCTTCAGTTTCAGCAGTTTCTGGCTTCAAACTAGGGCAGTCGATATCTTGCAAACCGTTCGTCGGATTGACTTCATTCCACCACCAAAAGTTGCAAATTTCAAAGGAGGTTCATATGAACCTACAACACGGTTCCAAAGAGGAGATCTTCTAGGCCACTCAAGTCAATCTTTACTTCCGCAGTTGCAGCTTCAAATTCAACAGCTTCCGGCTTCACATGTGTGAGAGAGAGAGACCCATTTCAGCGCAGTAGAGAAGAGACTCATATCTGCGCAGTAAAGAGAGAGAGAGATGTGATGAGATGAGTGAGTCCAAATGAGGAAAAGTCCTCTTATATTTATACACAACGTTGGTGGGTGAATAGATGCGACTGTTGGGCTTCTAAGCCTACATAAGTTGTAGGTCGGCTTGATAATAATTCCATAATCAAAATAAATTCATATCTCCATGAATACTTATTGGAATTGGATGATCTTTATATCAATCCTACACCTCTCGATGAGAGGAATCTAATAAAAAATATTATTAGCCATGAATAAGATGACCCACATGAATTTTTGCCCTGGTTGCCAATTTTAACACTCCCTCTCAACCATGGAGAACTTCATCTGCAATCTGTCTATCGGTCGTTACTATTCATCCATCGAATGCACTGACTTGTACAGCCTGACCCTTGCCCTGCTCTGCTCTCTTTTGCATGTTCTGCTTCGTCTTGTTCTGCCCTGCACTGATCTGTACTGTTTTGTTTTGTTCTGCTCTGCTCTTGCATTGTTATGTTCTACTCTGCTTTTGTTCGAATTATGAAGAAGAATAAATGATCGAGAATGTATCATAATGACTCAAAGTCAGTCTCAGAGTATGTACCACTGGTCCCAGACCAGTCTCAACCAACCCAAAGTCAGCGTCATAGTGAGTACAACTCCAATGGTCCTAGACCAATATCATCCTCCACTGACTCAAAGTCAGTCTCAGAGTATGTACCACTGATCCCAGACTAGTCTCAACCGACCCGAAGTCAGCGTCATAGTATGGTACAACTCCTACCACTGGTCCCAGACCAGTATCATTGATCCCAGATCAATGGAGGTCATCCTAGCATAGGGAGTATGGTAGTTACAACGTTGCGTCCATCGGTACTACTATGGTCCCTAACTTCATTTCCCTGCTCATTGATCAGATGAGAGGTACTTCCCATGAGTCCCAGACTTCATGGGTAGGATGCCTCGACAGGAGAACTAATCAATCCTGTCCTCACAGGAGAACACATCAATCCTGCTACAATTGCCATGGAGAACACATCAATCCAGGCCTCACAAGAGAACACATCAATCCTACTACAATTTCCATGGAGAACACATCAATCCAAGCCTCACAGGAGAACTAATCATCCTGCTACACAGGAGAGCGAATCATCCTATTCCACAAGAGAGCGAATCATCTTGTCCCATAAGAGAGCGAATCATCTTGTTCCAGTGTGCACCACCAGGGGAGGGTGAGTCACCCTGTGGTCATATGTTGCTCCAGTAATAACCGCAAGCCCTCAGAGCTCCCAGAGCTCAATGTATGCAACATGCAGGACCCTTGTACAAGGGTTTCTTACCGACTCCAAGTCGTTTGGGAAAATCACAGATTAGATCTTTCCTCGGGGCTTTGACAAGGTGTATCAACCTGTACATCATCTTAATGCGATGGAGCCTCCTTGCTCATCAACTTACCATATCCAAGATGATGTCTATCTACTGGAGCAATCGACGAATATGGGATTCCTCAATAATCGAATCCCACCTCTGGTTGTTATAGAGAATCACAGTGGTATCCAATGTAAATCCAAACAGCTCACTGAAGAGATTTTGCAACCAGACTACCTCACACGAGGTTATGCTAGCAACAATATATCCTGCTTCGGCGGTGCTCAAAGCCACCGACTTCTGCTTCTTGCTCATCCAGGATATCGAAGCAGATCCCAAGGTTAAACAACACCCGGAAGTGCTCTTACGGTCCACCACACTTCCTGCCCAATCAACATCAGTATATCCAAGTAGTCTCACATCTCCGGCAGTGTATCTTAATCCATGAGAGATTGTGTCCTGAAGACATCTCAGAAGATTCCTGGCATCAATCCAGTGAGGCTCAACCAAATATGAGCTCACAATGCTAACTGCAAAAAATATGTTCGGACGGAGGTTTACCAAGAACATCAATGCGAATGAGTTTATGAAACTCAGAGGCATTTCCCAAATCTGGTCCGACATCACTACCATATAACTTCTAAAAGTTAAGATCCTCGAGGTAGTCACAGGCTTGCAGTCCATCATACCAAATCTTTCCAATATCTTTACCACATATTTCCCTTGAGATAGGAAAATTTCCCTTGGCTTCTGCCATACTTCAAGTCCTAGGAAGTAGTGCATCAGTCCTAGGTCTTTCATTTCAAATTCAGAGGCCAGCTCCCTCTTACTTTTGTGAATGAGAGGGTCTGCACCTGTTAGAAAGAGGTCATCCACATACAATACCAGAATGAGAGACTTGTCATCTTCAACCTTAAAGTAAAGGTTAGGATCGGCTTCACTCCTAGTGAATCCCAGCTTCATCAAGTAGCTATCGATCCTCTCATACCATGCTCGGGGTGCTTGCTTCAGCCCATAGAGAGCTTTCTTCAACCTGTATAGATGAGATTTTTGATCATAAATCTCAAATCCTTCGGGTTGCTCCACGTAGACCTCTTCTTTGATCGAGCCATGCAAGAACGCAGTCTTGACATCCATCTGATGTAGGTTCCATCCTTGTGAAGCAACAAGGGCTATGATTGAGCGGATGGTCGTATATCTGGCAACAGGTGCAAATATCTCATCATAGTCTATACCTTCCTTTTGGGAGAAACCTTGAGCAACAAAATGAACCTTATACTTTTCCATACTTCCATTTGCTGCATGCTTTATCTTGTAAAGCCATTTTGAAGTAACAATTTTCTTGTCCAGGGTCTGGGAACTACTTCCCAGACATCATTCTCCATAATAGACTCATATTCTATGGTCATAGCATCCTTCCATAGTTAATGCTTGATGACATCTGAGAATGATGAAGGTTCATTTTGTATGATCGTGCTCATGATGGTCAGGTATCCCTGATACCTGTTAAGTTTCTTACTTTGATGGAAGGTTCCTCAGGGTGCAGCATGTCCTTCAGCATCATCAAGTATCCCCCTAAGCCATGAAGGCCTCTTCCTAGAAGAGGAAGGCTCATGTGGATGAGGATCAACTGGATCCATGGGTTCTTCTACATCAGGCATTGATTCATCATCCTTTTCTTTTGGTTCCTTGGTGTCGGCTTCTTGAGAGCTACTCAAAGTCAGCAGATTGTCCACCTTTCTGAGAGCCATATCTTTGTCAAAGGTGACATCATGACTAATCACGACTTCCCTTTGACCGATGGTGAACATTTCTTCAGGAGTTTAGGAACCCAATGCTTGATGAGGGCATCAATTTTGTACATATACGATGGTGATTGTAGTTTCAGCCCATAGAAACTTTGGAAGTCTTTGATCATGTAGCATGGCCTGGACAGCTTCCATCATCGTGCGGTTCTTCATTCCCACCACACCATTCTGCTCAGGAGTATGTGGTGTATTAGTCTCCCTCTTAATTCCAACCTCAGGTATGCCTGAGTGAACCAATTGTAATATATCAGAGGTCTTGCTTTGGATTGAGGGGAATGGTCCCCTTTTGAGCTTTCCTTCAGCACATCCTGGACATACACCTTCATTCTCTATTCAGAATTTGGGCATCCCTATCACCATTTTTCTTACACCGAGTATAGCTTTATAATGAAGGGGGGAAAACCTCTAATGCCAAAGTTCGGACTGAAGAGATGTGTCATAAGACATGACACCTAGCAGACTTCCATCAACCTGATATAATGAATCAACACTAAACCCAAAAGTAAAGGCATCTTTAACATTATTTTTCCATATACATACCTTGCCATCTCTGCAGGTTACCTTGTAGCCTTTGTCTTCCGTTCCCGAGATGGACACTAGGTTCTTTTTGAGGTCAGGTGCATTTTAATACATCCTGGAATTTCTAGCCTTCTTGAATGCTTGTCCTCTTCCTTGATTCCCAGCTCTCCTCTTACCTTTGTTGTTGAATTTGTCATTCCTTTGATTGCCATCAGAGGGATTTCGAGTTGCACCACTACATACTGTACCATGCTTCTGTAATCATGATTATCATCATGCTGCCCATGTCCATGATTTTATCCATCATAATGCTGCTCAAACTAGTGTGCATCATCATCATGCTATCCTATATGTCCATGATCTCATGTTTCCCTTTATGTCCATGATCTCAATCGTCATTTTCTTCTAGCCTTAGGTCCAGCCTTTCCTTTTGATTTAGTCCCGGAATTATTTCTTTTCTTTGCATGAGAAGAAAAGGCAGTAGGAGGACCTTTAGGCATGGGCATTTCTTGCACTTCTTCCCTTGTTTCTTCTTGAATGCATCTAGCCATTAATTCCTCGAAACTAGGAATTACATTATAGTTCAGAAGAGTAGTCCTGAACACATACCATTCAGATGGTAATCCTTCAAGAGTTGTGAGTGCCATTTCTCTGTTAGTAATAGTTTCCCCAATAGATAGGAGATCGTTCTTGATCTCGGTAATTCTTAAGAAGTATGCTTGCATACTTTCATCTTTACCCTTCTTGATTTCCCTCAGCTTATTTCTAAGAAACAAAACTTGATTTGCATCATTAACTTTAAATAAACTCACCAGTCTATCGTAGATTTCCTTGGAGGTGTCTAGATCAGAGATGTAGGCCACCAAGCACTTGTCGATAGAGTCCTGGATGATCTTCTATTGTTTTGACTTCTCCATTTGTTCCAGGCAGTAGCAGATGCATTTGATGGAGGCTCAACAATATTGCCTCTCACATGATCCAACACTCCTTGATTCTCAAGGGTTAGATCGATAGACATCTTCCATCGGTGATAGTCAGCTTTCTCACGGAGCTTGTCTTCGGCAGGAAAGAGTGTTGAGGACCCCATAGTTCTTTTAGGATAGCCTTGCCAATCTTCTCTTCAATGATTGCTCTTGCTCTTGCTCGGGCTTTGTCTTCACCTCAGCTCTGACACAATGTTAAGTTATGGTATGTTCTATGCTTATAACAGTTTACTTCTTTTTCTTATTATATTCCACCCATTAGCAATCACATGTACATAAAGTAAAGTGCAGATAGAACATTAAACGATCGACAGAAAACAAGCCAATACAAGAGACACAAGATGTGGCGGCTAGCCAGGGACAAACCCCACAATGTGTGGGGAAACCCTTTGATCAAATCTTCTTTTATCTTCAATAATTCAGCGGAGAGAAATAGTACAATAAATCTGATTCATATCAGTAGTAGCAAACCCTAGATCAGTAGCATCAGCATTAGCGGCTTCATTATCAAACTAGGGCAGACGATATCTTGCAAACCGACAGTCAAATTGACTTCATTCCACCACCAAAAGTTTCGGCTTCCAGAGGAGGTTCAGATGAACCTACAGCACAGTTCAGATGAACCTACAACACAGTTCAGATGAGGAGATCTTCTAGGCCACGCAAGTCAATCTTTACTTCTGCAGTTGCAGCTTTAGTTTCAGCAGTTTCCGGCTTCAAACTAGGGCAGTCAATATCTTGCAAACCGTTTGTCGGATTGACTTCATTCCACCACCAAAAGTTGCGGCTTTCAAAGGAGGTTCAGATGAACCTACAGCGCAGTTCCAAAGAGGAGATCTTCTAGGCCACGCAAGTCAATATTTACTTTTGCAGTTGCAACTTCAAATTCAACAGCTTCTGGCTTCACATGTGTGAGAGTGAGAGACCCATTTCAGCGCAGTAGAGAAGAGACTCATATCTGTACAATAGAGAGAGAGAGATGTGATGAGATGAGTGAGTCCAAATGAGGAAAAGTCCTCTTATATTTATACACAACGTTGGTGGGTGAATAGATGCGACTGTTGGGCTTCTGAGCCTACATAAGTTGTAGGTCGGCTTGATAATAATTCCATAATCAAAATAAATTCATATCTCCATGAATACTTATCAGAATTGGATGATATTTATATCAATCCTACACCTCTCGACGAGAGGAATCTAATAAAAAATATTATTAGCCATGAATAAGATGACCCACATGAAGTTTTGCCCTAGTTGCAAATTTTAACATGAACCCATTTCCATTTTAACCCTCATGATTGCCATTCCATCAGCCTCTTCTGCCATATGAGCCTTGGTTTTTCTCTTTCCATCGTCACTATCTGCTTGGCTGATCATACACTTTCACTTGGTTGTTTTACCTATTTTGAGGAATAGTTGCAATGAGTGGTCTTATTATCTAGCCTCTTCACATAAATCAACATGTTTTGAGAAGTTCCAAAATCACCGGAACCATTTGCTATCCTAGACACCACTCGTTCCTCAAAGTGGAGTCCTCTTTAAGATCTTTTCAAACTCTCTAAACATGAAAAGATTACCGAGTGCTTTTCCTTTTCAGCTCGTTAATGGATTGGAAACGATATCTCTCTTGTATTATTTTACCCTTTTTCAAGCTTAAGAGATTAATTTATGAAAAAAAACTTGTGGAGTTTTCTTTTTGTTCCTTTTCAAACTCTCTAAACATGAAAAGGACCGAGCTATCTTTGTTGTTAAACTCGTTAAAACATCAAATAGAAACAAACTTGTCCAACTAGACAAGACCAAGTTTCACCTTCACTAGACTCATTAAAACATCAAATAGTGATGGATTCGCTCGAAAGGTGAAATTATACAACAAGCATATGTTATCCTCCTCAAGTTGATAAAAATAAAGAGGTATTTGTCAACAATGACTGGGGAAAATGGGGAAAATGGGAAAAATGGGAAAACCACTTTATGGTAGCAAATCACTCTTGAACATGACACTTTCACTTCATCTCCGTGACTATTTGGGTTGGGTTATCTGCTTGACGGTTATCATACCTATGGTCTATCACACCATCCATCACTTTTTTTTGGGTCAATGCTACCAATTCACTTTAGTGTTGCCGACATGTTCAAGAGAAGTCATTTAGTCAAAATTAATCCTTTGCAATACCATAAACCTTCATTTTCATGACCGCCATTCCTAAATATTGTGTCGTCAGTCAAATTCCATCTCTAAACTCACTACACTCATTTCGTGTCGTTGATTTGGGATACATCAAGGCCCTCCTAGGATGAGTCACTTCTTGTCGACATCAGCTCATTATCCAAGAAGTTGACTTAGAAACACCCATTTAATACCTTAAGGCTTGCATGCATCAATGGCAAGTTTCTCGCTTCTCGATAGGCATACATCAATGGCCTTCGACTAAAAGACTTTGTATGGTGTTTGACGTTAAATCATCCATTCACACCATGCAGAATGTACTGCAGTACATTGAGGATCATTAACATTATCGGTGATTTCTATCACATCTGTTAATAGCTTACATCATTGGCTGGTAATCAAATGGTGTCTTCGCATGTTCAAGTTTAGATCACATACTCACATGGTTAGACTCGTACTTGAGCAAACGGTTGAATGATATTGAAGACCTCGGATCTAGTTTCATCCATCCGGGCTGCAATTTCAGGAGTACTAAATCATATGTACAATGGCTTTACATTGATCATTCTGATCATGGGTCTATATCTGTAGATGACTATTTATGTACATGTAATGAAAGTTTATAAGTTAAGCATGGGTATGCCTTCCCTCAACAATTCATGTAAAAATCAAATATCATGATATATGTATTGTAATTGATGCAGGTCACCTTCCACTTTGATACCTCCTCATCACATCGTAAAGCATTTCATTCGACATTGGCATTTTTTCAACTTCATTCTTTAGCGGTCAGCTATTAAAGATCCATTTGGGAAAATCAAATCCCAACATCCAAATCAATGTTTTAGGGCTCATCAAACCCTAATTTCAGTTTTTTCATGCCCTAAAAGAGTCACCCCTTTGAATGCCTCCTTCCCAGACAGTGTCATGACTTGAAGACATCCAGAAATTGCCTCTAGAGGGACCAACGCAGGTAAGACCTTATGAAGGTGCGCTGCAAAGCAGTTGAGTCCACTGCCAGGGTGCTCTGCAGAGCAATTAGGCTTCCTTTCATCCACATTGGGTGAGAATGAGTGAAATTCACATAGGGTTTGGGGAATATTATTATCTTTTGGAGTCATATAGAAGTTTCGCTAACTTATCAACTCCTATGAGCTTGAAAATGGATGAGGAATGAGTTAAGGTGCATCCTATCCCCTCATCCCTTCCTCCATGGAGCTAATTCTAAGTATGGAAGGCCATTCAATGCCACCATTAATGACAAAAGCTCCTTCATCTTCCTATAAATTGACCACCCATCTAAGTGATCAGGGGCTAGATTATGTTGAATTGTAAGGAGATAATGCTGCTATGAGATTTGGCTTTGAGGCAAGTACTGCAATGCTACAAGTTTGTCATGATTTTGATGTGATGTGGATGGGATCCAAGCCAGAGGAATGGCCCTGAAACAGACACCAATGGTTGTAATTCCTTCTTCTATCTAATAAAGTGTTTGAACCTTTTTCCATATGTTTGTATTGTTTCATAATGCTTATGTGTGTGAATTGTATCAGATTCCTTTCACTTATATTCAATAGATCATATGCTTTGATTGGTTTTTGTCTTCTGTTGTGTTTATAGGGTACTTCTCAAGTGGATTAAGTACAAGAAGGAGCTACAAAATCGATACAAGGGAGATGAGAGGAAAGCAGAACTATAGGTAGGTCTCCTATCTTCTCATCTTATCTATTTATTATAGGAAAAGTCTAAAACACTTTATATTGTTGTTCTAGATACAACTACTTATCTGGGGAATTATAATTTATCCGTAGATACTAAATTATCCAAAACAAATTGGCGACTCCACTAGGGAACTATCACCTTTCCTAGTAGCTTATTCACCTCCTAAGACATTCTTCTAGACCCTACTTGTGTTCATTGATTGTATTTCAGCCCTTTTGCATTGAATTTTGGTCAAAATTGAGGTTAGATGACTCTTGAGTGGCCTCTCAGAAATCAGCGCAGGCTTGCTCAGGGGACAGTGCTCTGCAGAGCATCCTTAAGTGAGAGACAGTTCTCTGCAGCACAGTTAGGCCCTCTTTGACCTGCG
Organism: Pinus tabuliformis; assembly: GCA_031772625.1. NCBI lineage: Eukaryota > Viridiplantae > Streptophyta > Pinopsida > Pinales > Pinaceae > Pinus > Pinus tabuliformis. The sequence continues at coordinate 1,527,964,796 of CM062820.1, read as the reverse complement.
CTAATCCACCTTAGGTCAAATTCCAACCTTTGGATTGAGTTTTTTGCCAAGTTTTCTCTGCTTGTTTCCTTGTTGATTGATTAATGAATGTCATGTCTCAGAGAACAAGTTTTTATCTCCTTTACAAGCCCTAATTTGATTTGATTCATTAATTTTTATTTAATGTTTTCTTTTTCATTATCAGTATATAGTTAAATTTAGGATATAGTTGATTAATCTTCCTTCGAAAGAAAGTGTTGTAAAGTCTTCCCTTCCTTCGAATTAGAACTGTTGTAAAAGTCTTCGTTCTTATGAAATATTGATTGATTGTATGTGCATATTTCCTTTTGTGTTCATCATAACATTAAGGGGTTTGAAAAGAAAAACTTGTATCATTCATATTGTAGTTTGTGAATGCTTGAAAAGAATAGTTAGGGAAATTGCATTAGATGTGCTTTTTGCTCTTTGTCAAAAATCTGATTGCTCTATCCCTACTGGCTAAGGATTTTCGTTGTTAAATTGAATGGAAAGAATTCTCATCATATCAGTTTCATTTTAGGAATTGCAAACATACATCATGTGGTGAACCTTGAAAGGAAAATTCTAAAGAATATCAACTTAAAATTTATCTGAATTTACCTAATGGAGCATTGTCACCTAACGAAAAACATTTAGTGGTTCTAGGCTAGAGACGTGTTCCCGCGTCATAAAACAAAGAATTTGTCATTAACTTGTCTACAATACATCCCGAGTGTGATACCTCATTCCACATACGTGAGTATATCGTAGCTCATCCATGTACCTTCGGGTATATAGGGCGGTGTTACAGTACGTAAAGTATATGGGAATGCTCTCACTATGCGGTTTTGCATTAGACAACGCTTATACCGATTGGACCTCCACATACTTTCAGGTATATATGGGAGGACAACACTAGGTTTCAATCCATCCTTAGGTAATTGATTCATCTGCCTTGTACACTATGATACACCGAACACAACATTTGGGGAGATTTCCTGCTCATAGTTCTTGGTTCGTCGGGAGGTATTCTGCGGTTCACAGTTGCTTGGTAAACCTTTTTCCTAGATTATCCCTCTTTTTTTTGTTATGTTACTTTGATTAAAATAAAATTAATTGACCGTGGATAACATCATCCATGCTCAATCCTTAGTTGATCTTAGGTTGAAACATATGGCGAAAAATCCGGAGTCTACAGATCAAGGAATTCCTTTTGATGGGAATCCTAGTCCTTTTCCTCCTTTAGGAAATATTGGTGCTCCTTATATGGCTACATTGTCCCTTCTGGGATTTACCATTGGCTTGCTAGTATGGTCGTTTTCAACCTCCTTGGTTCATAATATCACGATTTCTCCGCAATTGAGTACTCCTCCAACTGGACAAAATCAACCTCCAGTTGATCCTAAAGTTGACCCTTTTCCTTCTTCCTTGGTTGTTTCTTCCTCCCCTTCTTCCTCTTCGCCTGGTGAAAGTATTGGTACTAGTAACTAGGTGGCTAAGAAGAAGAAGAAAGGGAAGAAGAAGAAGAAGAAGCAAATTCAGTAGAAGGCAAACCAAGCAACCATTGCTTTGAATGCAACATCTGATGAGAAACCATCCATCAAATCTTACAAAGTTTGATATCCATGCAAACTTTGTGCCGGAGACCATCTTCTTCGAAATTGTCCTGATATTCCTCAGATCTTAGAAGAATGGTCTTCCTATTCACATCATCCTGTGTCATCAACTTCTATAGATCATGTTGGTGACACACCATCAACTAGTGGTAGTAAAGTTCATGGAAAGAAGGGTAAAGTTGATATTCCCCATAGGTTATGTGAAGGGAATCACCCCATTCACCTTTGTCCCTATCTAGATGAAGCCAAAAAAGTGTTGGATAACCATCCTACTTCACCGCAGCGACTTCCATATGGTTAAAGGAAACTCTCCCTAATTCCTTCACTAGTTGATGAATTGACTGACCAAAATCAACCGTTGGTCAAACCCACTCTCTCTAAACGTGAATCCTATGAGTCTATACCCGACCCAAATCAACAGGTTGAGGTAACAGTTGACCCGATTTCACCTTTAGTAAATCATACCTTTCCCGAAGAGAGTGAATATGATACCACTCAGGTTCTTTCGTTTCTTCAGATTTGAATGAGCTTGGGGGCAATCCTCCTGTTCCATCAAGACAGGAGGAAAATACTCCCATTTTCATAACTCAAGGGGTTAATTATCCCATTTCTATGGTACCCCCTCCAAGTAGTTTGATCACTTCCTTTGATTGGAATGGACTGGTAGGATGTCGTCTTCCTTCTTATGTGCCTTTCCAGATCATAGTACAAGTTTGTAATATGATTGTATCTGCCACTATTATAGATGAAGGTGCATCAGTGAGTATCCTTTCATCAACTGCTTGGCAAGCACTCAGTTCGCCGCCACTTGTGCCTGTTACCTAGAATCTATTGTCTTTTAACATAGGAACCAGTCAGCCATTAGGGATCCTTCCTCAGTTGCCTATTACTTTGGGAGGAAAAATCATTTATTTGAATGTGATGGTAGTCCCAGGTCCTTTAGATTACAATTTAATTCTTGGGCGCGACTATGTTTATGACATGGGAGCTATTGTTTCAACACTCTTTCGAGTGATTTGTTTCCCGCATGAAGGCAGAATTGTCACCGTTGACCAGCTTTCATTTCCTGGTCCAAATATGGCTTCCAGTCAACCATCTTCCCTAAATGGTCCTTTTGTACCAATGGTATCATCCCCACCATGGGTTAATTATGTGGCAACCCGTTCCATACCTACATCAACTGATGATCAATTCAATGATGTTGTACATCATGTACTGGGGGCATTGGAACCAGATCTCTCTTTTATGACCTCTTACGAGTTGTGATCGAGGGTATGTGTGGATAGTTCCTTGACTTGTGTCAACCTCGTTAAAAAATGAAACCAAGGATCCGAGGATAGTTCTTTTACTATGCTAACCTCATTAAAAAATGAAACAGGTCCATGAGGATAGTTCCTTATCTTGTGTCAACCTCGTTAAAAAATGAAACCAAGGATAAGATAGTTCTTTTGCTGTGTCAACCTCGTTAAAAAATGAAACAAGGAATATGAGGATAGTTCTTTTATTGTGTCAACCTCATTAAAAAATGAAACAGCTTCCATGAGGATAGTTCTTGGTCTTGTGTCAAGTCGTTAAAAAATGAAACAAGGAGTATGAGGATATTTCCTGGTCTTGTGTCAACCTTGTTAAAAAATGAAACAAGGAATTTCAGTAGAGTTCCTTGTCTTGTGTCAAGCTCATTAAAAAATGAAACAAGGTCCCAAGTTCCAAGTCCAGTCTTTGATTTGATCTCGTAAAATCCCAGTCGAGTCTTTCACTTGATCTCGTAAAAAAACCTTCATTCCATCCACTTGATAGCCACAAGCAGTCTACTTAGGTGAATGTAATGAAGCTTGGGGGGCATGCACCTAGTGGTAAAGTTAAGTTTCCTTGTACGTTATGTGAAGGGCATCACCCATTCACCTTTGTCCCTATCTGGGCGAAGCCAAAAAGGTGTTGGATAACCATCCTGCTTCACCACACCAACTTCCATCGGGTTAAAAGAGACTCTCCCTTTAATCATGCTGGGGCATGTGAACTAAACTCAAGCATAGTTCTTTGTTTCAAGCTTATGTAATAATGAAACTGAATCCAAGCATAGTTTTTTGTTTCGAGCTTGTGTAAAAATGAAATTGAATTCAAGCATAGTTCTTTGTTTCAAGCTTCTTTAAACATGAAACTAAATCTAAACATAGTTCCCTATGGTTCAAGCTTGTCTCAAAATGAACCCATTTCCATTCTAACCCTCGTGATTTCCATTTTATCAGCCTCTTCTGCTAGATGAGCCTTGGTTTTTCTCCTTCCATCGTCACTATCTGCTTGGAAGATCATACTCTTTCACTTGGTTATTTTACCTGTTTTGAGGAACAGTTGCAATGAGTGGTCTTATTAGCCAGCTTCTTCACATAAATCAACATGTTTTGAGAAGTTCCAACATCATCAGAACCAGTTGCTATCCTAGACACCACTCATTCCTCAAAGTGGAGTCCTCTTTAAGATATTTTTAGACTCTCTAAACATGAAAATATTGTCGAGCGCTTGTCCTTTTCAGCTCATTAACAGATTGGAAATGACATCTCTCTTGTATTATTTTACGCTTTTTTGAGCTTGAGAGATTAATTTATGAAAAATAACTTGTGGATTTTTCTTTTTTTCCCTTTTCAAACTCTCTAAACATGAAAAGGACCGAGTTATCTTTGTCGTTAAACTCGTTAAAACATCAAATAGCGACAAACTTGTCCATCTAGACAAGACCGAGTTTCACCTTCGCTAGGCTCGTTAAAACATCAAATAGCGATGGATTCGCCTGAAGGGTGAAATTATACAACAATAATATGTTATCTTCCTCAAGGTTTATAAAAATAAAGAGGTACTGGTCATCAATGACTAGGGAAAATGGGAAAAAGGGGAAACCACTTTATGGTAGCAAGTCGCTCTTGAACATGACACTTTCACTTCATCTCCGTGACTATTTGGGTTGGGTTATCTGCTTGATGGTTATCATACCTATGGTATATCACACCATCCATCACTTTGTTTTGGGTCAATGCTACCAATTCACTTTAGTGTTGCCGACATGTTCAAGAGAAGTCATTCAGTCAAAATTCATCCTTTGCAATACGATAAACCTTCATTTTCATGACCGCCATTCCTGAACCTTGTGTCGTCAGTCAAATTCCATCTCCAAAATCACTACACTCTTTTCATGTTGTTGATGTGGTATACATTAAGGCCCTCCTGCGATGAGTCGCTTCTTGTCGACATCAGCTCATTATCCAAGGAGTTGACTTAGAAACACCCATTCAGTACCTTGAGGCTTAATGGCAAGTTTCTCGTTTCTGGTGATAGGCATACATCAATGACCTTCGACCGAAAGACTCTGTATAGTGTTTGACATCAAATCATCCATTCACACCATGCAAAATGTACTGTAGTACCTTGAGGATCATTATCATTATCGATGATTTCTCTCCCATCTGTTAATAGCTTACATCATTGGCTGGTAATTAGATGGTGTATTCCCATGTTTGACATCAAATCACATATTAACATGGTTAGAATCATACTTGAGTGAACGGTTGAATGATATTGAAGACCCAGATCTAGTTTCATCCATTTGGGTTGCGATTTTAGGAGTACTAAATCATATGTACAATGGCTTTACATTGATGGTCATTCAAATCATGGGTCTATATCTGTAGACAACTGTTTATGTACATGTAATGAAAGTTTATAAGCTGAGAATGGGTATGACTTCCCTTAGAAATTCATGTAAAAATCAAATATCATGATATATGTATTGTAATTGATGCAGGTCACCTTCCACTTTGATACCTCCTCATCACATCATAAAGCATTTCATTCGAAATTGGCATTTTTCCGACTTCATGCTTTAGGGGGCAGTTGTTACAGATCCATTTGGCCACATCAAATCCCAACATCTAGATCAGTGTTTTATGGCTCATCAAACCCTAATTTCAGTTGCTTCATGCCCTAAACAAGCCACCCCTTTAAATGCCTCCTTCCCAGACAGTTTCATGACTTGAAGACATCTAGAAATTGCCTCTAGAGGGACCAACATAGGTAAGCCCTTATGAAGGTGCACTGTAGAGCAGTTGAGTCCACTGCTAGGGTGCTCTGTAGAGCACTTAGGCTTCCTTTCACCTACGCTGGGTGAGAATGAGCAAAATTCACATAGGGTTTGGGGAATATTCTTATATTTTGGAGTCATCTAGATGTTTCCCTAACTTATCAACTCCTATGAGCTCATAAATGGATGAGGAATGAGTTAATGTAAATCCTATCCTCTCATCCCTTCCTCCATGGAACTAATTCTAAGTATGGAAGGCCATTCAATGCCACCATTATTGAAAAAATCTCCTTCATCTTCCTATAAATTGACCACTCATCTAAGTGATTAGGGGTTGGATTATGTTGAATTGTAAGGAGATAATGCTGCTATGAGATTTGGCTTTGAGGCAAGTATTGTGATGCTACAAGTTTGTCATGTTTTTGATGTGATGTGGATGGGATCCAAGCTGTAGGAATGGCCTTGAATCAAACACCAATGGTTGTAATTCCTTCTTCTATATAATAAAGTGTTTGAACCTTTTTCCATATGTTTGTATTGTTTCATAATGCTTATGTGTGTGAATTGTATCTGATTCCTTTCATTTATATTCAATAGATTGTATGCTTTGATTGGTTTTTGTCTTATGTTGTGTTTACATGGTACTTCTCAAGTAGATTAAGTACGAGAAGGAGTGACGGAATCAATACAAGGGAGACGAGAGGAAAGCGGAACTACAGGTAGGTCTCCTATCTTCTCATCTTATCTATTGCTTATAGGAAAAGTCTAAAACACTTTAAATTGTTGTTCTAGATACAACTACTTATATAGGGAATTAGTATTTATCCTTAGATACTAAATTCTCCAAAATAGTTGGGTACAAACTGATGGATGAACCCCTTTCATTTCCTTACAGCCCCAATCAAATGCAAAAAGATGTTGTCTCAACCTAATGCATAGTTGCTCTTCTTTCTTTGTTGAGAGGGAAGGGTTGATTTTTTAAGTTTTGGATGGACTAACTTCAACAATCTTAGCATGATCTAGGTCAAAATTGGCAAAGAACGGTTCATCCCATGGATTGTCCTCAGGTTTCCTTAAGGATTCTTCCACTAGCTCATCAATTAGCATGGTAGCAGGAGACTAAACATGCAAGATCTGATCAATAAGGTCATCCTCATCTAGCTACCTACTTCCTACAATAGTGTATAATGTAAAAAATGGATAGAGGGATGATTGATAGAAATATTCCTCTTCCTCTTCCTCTACCTAGAAAGGTAAATCATGTTCACCTGAGGGTCGAACAAGAGGATATAATACAAGTTTCTGTTGGGTCCCTATAATACTAGTGATTACCCCATTACTATTGTAGTTATACCCCTTATTTATATTGATGTACCCATGTAGTGCCATATTTTTACTATTGTGCCACATAGAAGCACTATTGTTATTGTTGTGCCCTACAATATTTTGTTATGTAGGCTTTGATTGTATTGGACCACTTAGACTCCTATATATAGAAAGGAGGTATTTTCATTTGTATCATAAAAGAATTGTTCATTTATGTAATGTAAAGGAGGTTGCCCCTCGAAGAGGCTGAATTCTAAGGCGTGGATCTCTCTTTTCTATTTTTGTGAGCTGGTTTCATAACATTTGGTATCAGAGCTTTGGATTCTAGGGTTTCGCTGCTCCAAACAGGTCATCGTGGCATTTTCGCTATAACTTTTTTTCTAGGACGTTTCAGAAGTTGCAAAAAAAACCCATTTGAGAAGAATTGGCGCTGAACCTTGGGTCCGAATTTCAGAACTTTTCTCGCAATATTTTCGGAGATATGATCTGAGGAAGTTGGTCTTTTTGCAGACTCCTGAATTACATTCAAAACAGGTGACCTGGGGAAAATCGTCATAACTCTCTCTCTGAGGATCGGATTGAAATTTCGTAAAAAGGTACATAAAGAGAACGGACTGTAGTTTCCTGTGGGTGAGTTTCAGATTCAAAGGTTGAAACAGTGACTCGTGGCACGTCGTACAAGTTCGCTCTACTGAACCAGTCTAAAAGCAAGTCACTGTGGGAGATTTCACATAACTCTTCCTTGGAGAATCCAATTTGGCTCAGACTTGTGGCATTGGAAAGAGGACGCAGAAGGCTACTTCAAATAGCAATTTCAGAACTAGATGATCCGAAATCACAGAGATACATCAGATTCAATATCAGGCTTCTATAAAGTGAAAAAAGGTGTGTAGTTTTTTTTTTTAAATTTTTGTGTAAGCTTGGTTTAACGGAATTCAAAGGGCATAGTAAAGCATTATTATCGGTAACTGATGCCCCGAGAAAGAAAATGCAAACACCTAGTAAGGAACCTGAAAGCTCTAGCATGACTCATGAAGAAGAGGAAGAAATGCTACATGATATATCAAAATTACAAGAACAAGTGCAACAAATGTCACGCTCACAAAAGCTAACAGAAGCTAAGATAAGTGGCGTGGAATCTAAGATAAATGGCGTGGAATCGAAGGTAAATGGCGTGGAATCTAAGATAAAGGGCATGGAAGCTAAGATGGATGGCATGGAAGCTAAGATGGATGGATGAAGCTAAGATTGACGCTAAATTTGATGGCATGGATGATAAGATGGATGAATTGAAGAAGTTGCTACAAGAAAGGGTCACTAATGGTGAAAAGGTAGTAAAGGAAACTCATGATGAGAATAAAAGAAATGTTAATCATGATTCCATAGACTCTAATGTTGGATCGAAGACTCACCATGTTCCAAAAATCGATGTGAGGAAGTTTGATGGCAAGGATCCCGCCACATGGATATTACAGATGGAGCAATTCTTCGATCTCAATAATGTGCAAACCACAAAACAGGACAACTATTTATATTTGGAACCAAATCAGTTTGTATGGTATCAATGGCTTTGTTCTCGTAAACAATTTATCACTTGGGCAATTTTTACGGAAGAATTGATAGCACATTATGAGGATACAAAAAGCAACACTTTTTTTAGCCAATTGATGAATCTCAAACAAAAGGGTTCAATAATGGAGCACATTGAGGAGTTCCAAAAATTGAACATAAGGATAAAGATATTCTAGAGGAGCATAGGATTGATGTGTTCATAGGGTCTTTAAAGGATAATATCCAACACGATGTGCGCCTTTGGGAACCTGATTCATTAGAGAAGGCATTCAGGTTAGCAAGAAAAATGGAAAGCAAAATTATGGCAACTAGGAAGCATACCATTCACAACTATAAAGATGGAAGTGTTGTTGCCCATAGTCTTCCACAACCTACAAGGTTGACACTGCAACAATTGGAAGAAAAAAGAGCAAAAGGGCTTTGTTACAATTGTGATAGCAAATACACAAAAGGTCATAAGTGTGCTAAGAAGAAATTATTCTACATAGATTGTGAAGAAGAAGAAGAAAAGGAGCAAGAAAGGTCAAAAGAAGAGGATATATTCCAGGAACAAAGCCTATATGAAGAACAAATAAATCCGACCATATCTTGTAATGCATTGGCGGGAATTACCACTCCTCAAACCATCAAGATAGAAGGACAAATCAAGAAGAAAAAGGTGATAGTGTTGATTGATTCAGGAAGCACCCACAATTTTATTCATTGTAGGGTAGCAAAAGAATTGAATTGCTTCCTATATCCAGCACCAGAGTGTCAAGTGATGATTGCAAATGGAGGAACAATAAATTGCTCTGGAAAGTGCCATAATATCAAGCTATCCATGGGAGAATATGTATTGACTAGCCCAATGCTTTCCATTCCAATGGGAGGTGCTGATGTTGTACTAGGAGTCCAATGGCTACAATCCTTGGGTACAATAGCTTTTAATTTTCAAGAACTTTTCATGAAATTTTCTGTGGAAGGAAAGGAAGTTGAATTAAGGGGTATTGCAGGGAAACCAGGAAAGATAATCAGCTCTAATGGTATGACAAAGCTTCTAAAAAAGGAGCAAAGGGGTGTAATTGCACAATTATGTTCGCTAGATGTTTCCACATTAGAATCATCTATTTCTCCAGATCTCCAAAAAGTCCTGGACAATCATTCCAAGGTATTTGAGACTCCAAAGGTCTCCCACCTATGCGTGATCATGATCATGCTATTCATCTGATTCCAGGAAGTGTTCCTCCAAACATCAGGCCGTACAGATATCCCTATGTCCAAAAAGTGAAATTGAATGTATGGTTGCAGAAATGCTAGAGGCTGGTATAATTCAACCGAGTCAAAGTTCTTTCTCTGCTCCAGTAGTATTGGTGCACAAGAAGGATGGATCATGGCGCATGTGTCCGGATTATAGGGAGCTCAACAAGCTCACTATTAAAGATAAGTTCCCCATTCCTGTCATTGATGAATTACTGGATGAATTGCATGGATCAATTTACTTCACCAAGTTGGATCTTCGTTCAGGATATCATCAAATCAGAATGAAGATTGAAGACATTCCGAAAATGGCATTTAGAACTCATGAGGGTCATTATGAATTTTTGGTCATGCCTTTTGGCCTTACCAATGCACCTTCAACATTTCAAGGTTTGATGAATTCAATTTTCAAACCATTCCTTAGAAAATTTGTGTTAGTATTTTTTGATGATATACTTATCTACAGCAAGTCTTGGAAGGATCATGTTGAACATGTCGACAGGGTGCTACAACTATTGGAGAGAAACAATTATATGCAAAAGATCCAAATGTTTCTTTGGAGTCCAGGAGGTGGAATATTTGGGTCATATTGTATCTCATGAAGGAGTTAAGGTAGACCCTACCAAAATTAAAGCCATTAAGGAATGGAAAATCCCCACATCCATAAAGCATTTGCGCGGATTTCTTGGGTTGACAGGGTATTATCGCAAGTTTTTAAGAATTATGGGAGAATAGCAGCACCTCTAACAACATTATTGAAGAAAGATGCATTTTCATGGACTCCGGAAGCAACAAAGGCCTTTGAACATCTTAAAGAGGCAATGTGCCAAGCACCGGTCTTAGCTACACCAGACTTCACAAAAACCTTTACTGTGGAATGTGATGCTTCAGGAAATGGAATTGGTGCTGTTCTAATGCAAGATGAAAGACCCATTGCCTTTGAAAGTCGTCCAATCAAGGGAAAGTTTCTAAGAAAAGCTATTTATGAGAAGGAAATGTTGGCAATACTCCATGCACTTAAGAAATGGAGACCCTACCTAATGGGAAGACACTTCAAGGTAAAAAAAAGATCATGATAGCCTTAAATACTTTTTAGAACAAAGATTATCCTCTGAAGAGCAACAAAAGTGGGTCACAAAGATGTTGGGTTATGACTTTGAAATCATCTACAAAAAGGGGAAGCAAAATGTGGTAGCAGATGCACTCTCAAGGAAGGATGAGGATGTGGAAGCATTGTTGTGCGCTATTTCTATCATCCAACCAGATTGGATAAATGAAGCAAGGGAGGAATGGAAGAATGACGAAGAAGTATGGGCACTTATTCGAAAGCTACAACAAGATTCCAGTACGTCTGATACATTTAGCTGGAAAAATGATTCTTTATGGTACAAAGATCGCTTATACCTCTGTAAGAATTCCCAGCTAAAACAAAAGATTCTTATGGAATTACACACTTCTCCCTTAGGAGGGCACTCAGGATTTTTAAAACTTACCACAAGGTGAAGAAGGAATTTTTTTGGGATGGCCTTAAATCAGATATTCATAAGTTTGTGGCAGAATGTTTGGTTTGCCAGCAAAATAAAGTTGAAACAATTAAGACACCGGGTCTATTACAACCTTTACCCATTCCAAGCCAACGTTGGGAGGAGGTATCAATGGATTTTATCACAGGTTTACCCAAGTCTGAGGGAAAGAGTGTCATCATGGTGGTAGTTGACAGACTTACCAAGTATGCACACTTTTGTGCATTATCACATCCATTTAAAGCCAGTACAGTTTCTACTGCATTTATGGAAACAATTCAAAAGCTACATGGAAACCCAAAGATTATTGTAAGTGACAGAGATCCCATTTTCACGGGAAATTTTTGGACAGAATTATTTTCTTGTCTTGGTACTCAGTTAGCTCATAGCTCATCTTATCATCCTCAATCTGATGGGCAAACTGAGATAGTAAACAAATGTTTGGAAGGATACCTTCGTTTCTTTGTATCTGATAAACAGACACAATGGGTCAAATGGTTGCCTCTGGCTGAATGGTGGTATAACACTTCCTTTCATACAGCAACAAAAATGACCCCATTTATGGCACTTTATGGGTATCAACCACCATCCATCACATCATATTTAAGAGAAAATTCTAAGGTTCAGGCAGTGGAACATCACATCGAACATCAACAACAAGTCCTCCAACTCTTAAAGGATAACCTTGTGTTGGCACAGAATAGAATGAAACAACAGGCAGATCAGCATCGCAGTGAAAGAAGTTTTGATGTAGGTGATTGGGTATTCCTACGCTACAACCATATAAGCAAATGTCCTCAAGCAAGCTAAGAAGGATAATAAATTATCACCAAAGTATTATGGTCCGTACAAGGTGTTGCAAAAGATTGGTACTATGGCATACAAATTGGAGCTTCCTGCAGCTTCTCGATTGCACCCAGTTTTCCATGTTTCATGCTTAAAGAAGGTTATAGGCGAAAAGCTCCCAGTTCAAACAATATTGCCAGAACTTGACGAAGAAGGAAAAATTATATTGGAACCGGAAGCAGTTATAGAAACAAGAACTCGACAGCTACGAAATCGATCAATTTCAGAGTACCTTATCAAGTGGAAGAACTTATCCGCTGAAGATTCCACATGGGAGGACGAGAATTTTATGCAGAAGTATCCTGAACTACTCAAGCGTTGAGGACAACACTTTTTTGAAGGAGAGGGGCATGTTGGGTCCCTATAATACTAGTGATTACCCCATTACTATTGTAGTTATACCCCTTATTTATATTGATGTACCCATGTAGTGCCCATATTGTTACTATTGTGCCACATAGAAGCCCACTATTGTTATTGTTGTGCCCTACAATATTATTGTTATGTAGGCTTTGATTGTATTGGGACCACTTAGACTCCTATATATAGAAAGGAGGTATTTTCATTTGTATCATAAAAGAATTGTTCATTTATGTAATGTAAAGGAGGTTGCCCCCTCGAAGAGGCTGAATTCTAAGGCGTGGATCTCTCTTTTCTATCTTTTTGTGAGCTGGTTTCATAACAGTTTCTTTGTTAGATGCCCATTTTAATGGTCATGTTTCCACCCTACAACTAATGTAAGCATCAGTAGTGGCTAACCAAGGTCTCCCTAGAATGAGAGGGTACCCAATAAAATCAGTTTTGGGTTGGAGGACAAGGAAATCTATAAGATATTCCAAGATTCGATGGAGACCATCACATCCTCAACAACTCCCTCGGGGGCTACTACAGATCTATTCGCAAGATGCAACATTGTAGTAGTCCTTATCAAGGTTCCTTGGAGGTTGAGGTTCAACATGTTTTCCTTGGTCATGACATTGATTACAACCCCAATTTCAGTCAATGTGTTGGGGACTATAATACTATTAATGTGCACATCCACTACTAGGCTACCAAGATCCAAGTACGTTGGGGAGATAACCCTCTCAAGCATTAGATCAAATATCTACCTAATAACATTGATGGTGGGGGCATCTCTTTTTCTTCTCGTATGCCTCTTGAAACACTATTCCCTAATGAAATTGTTGTAAATGGGAACATATTTGATGGCCTGGAGAAGGGGTATCTTAACACACAATTTCTTCAACTCTACCTAAAGTTAAGCCTATTCTGGGGTGTGTTGTTGAGGTTGGACCAACCTTTCAGGGTAGGGAGTTATATTGGCTTGAGGCGTATTGTCTTCCTTCTCTTATTCAAAATATTCAGGTGGAGAAGGTGGGTAAACATATGGAAATACATTCCCAAACCTAAGGTTGATCTCTTGGATTTCGAAAAAATAAGAAGGATAGGATGTTTCCCCACTATAAACTTGTTGTGTGTGCTTGTTGTTTGGGTTCAGATTGGGTTGGGTAGGAATATGAGGTTGCTTAAATGGGTTACTATGTGCTAGTTATGGTTGATATGGAGGAGGAGGAAACAATGCAGGAGGTTGGTCTCTCTAGGGCCTCCATCCCTGTGAAGGGTTGCCCCATTGAGGAGGTTGAGGTTGGTATGGATAGAAGGGTGGATTGATAGGTTGAGGAGGATATTGAGGAGTATAGGACCAAGGAGAAGGCATGGACCAAGATGAGTGAGTTGGAGGATACCAAGGTTGGAAGGGTGCATTTGGGTTAGGATTAAAAGAAGCATAATGTGCACCTTGCATGCCTTGTTGGTATGGCCAAGGGCCTTGTGGCCTCCTTTGATTGATGAAGAAAAGCTATTCCAAGCCATTCTTTACCCCTTGGTATTCAAACTTTAGGCCTAGAAGAGAGGGATATTTGTTTGTTTCATGGTTCTCCTTAGAAATAGAGCATACCTCTATGACATTCAGTGGACATACATTTCCAGCATGCCTCTTGGTGCATCTAGGGAAAAATATAGCCAGTGCCCTTTCTGTCTCTTCTTGCTTCCTTTTAATATGCATATTATTGATTTGTAGGAAAAAAGTGTGCAAAATCTCACTCTTTTTGTCCTCTAGCATACTCCATATCTTATTTTTAATGGTTAAGGTGGAGGGAGAAGAGTTGAACAAACCTAGACTAGGCCTATCCCTCTTCCTTGCAACCTTAGAATGATTCTTAAATGTTCTCTTAATGTGTTGATAGGTTAGCTAGTAAGTATCTCCACTAGATAGTGTATTATGGGTCTCCATTACATCCTCCCTAATCCCTCAGAGGAGTAAAAGATTTAGTGACTCATGGTTAAAGTTATAGTTATCCCTTCTATAGTTGAGTTGAAACCTTTCCTCATAATCTTCTAAGGACTCATCTAGCCCTAGCGTCATCCTAAAGATATCCTCTTTTGTCTCCCTAGACCTATAATAATCCTTTTATTTCTAATTAAAGTCTTGTTGCATTTGTTCCCAGGTAGTGATGATGCCTCTAAGCAGGCTCATGAACTAGTGCAAGGCTGCATCCTTGAGGGTGGAAGGGAACAACTTCAACTTCTATTCATCAGAAGTATAATCATAGGTTCTACAAACTACAACAAACTCGAACATGAATGTGTCAGGGTCTTTAGAGGTTAGGCCATGGAAGTGAGGGAGAGAATTGGGGCTTATATTCTTCATCTTGGCCTTCCAATTGGTTTCTTAGATATGAAATAACTCGGTCTTCCTACTTTCAACCATGTTTCGGGTAGGTAATATGGGTTCTTTAAATATTGTTGGTTTCTCACTTAAGGGATTCTCCAAATCTTATGTGGTTAGAGCAGGATGTTCACAATCACCAAAGAAGACTGATGGTCAATTGCTAGAAGGGGTGGAGGTTTTTGCTATGAATTTCCCTTAATTATCCATACTCCTATGAGTCATGAAAGAATTTGTGCTTCTTGTGGTTTTGTCTTTCTGTTTTTGAATTTTTAAAATCAAGCAATGTTGGTGCAAAGCAACAAAAATAAGAAAAAGAAGAAAATTTTAAGAAAAAACAATACTTACTTGGACACCTCCCCGAAAACATCACCAAAAGTGATTAGCCTCAGTATTGCACCAAGATTGATGCAACTCCCAAGGCTACTAGTTTAATTATCAACCCGGGGTTTGTACAAACTTAAGATGTTATAGTGCTATTTGCACAATAGAATAAACTATACTCATGTAACTTTCAAGAAATGGACTAGACCAAGGCACACAGAGACCATTCTATCAACTAATTATGGATTGGAAAGGAAGGAAATTGCATGAAAGGAAAGTTCTATTCTATTTACAGAAATGGAAATATTACTCTATTTGCAAAGGAATGGAAATGATAATTAATCAAAAGTGAATTCTAACCCTATTTGCATAAATTTAAAGGCTACACTACTTGTGGAAATGTAAACATTGATACATTTTCATAATTTAAATGTTGCATATAAAGGAAACCTAGTATATGTAATGGAATAACAATGCTTGAAATTGAAATCCTAGATTAAGAAGCATAAATCAAAGCAAGCAATCCTAATCTACTTTGCACATGGAAAAAAACATGTAATCAACTTTTAATCACTGTATTCAAATAAAGTAGACTTAGTGACAAAATTCATTAGATATCTAATGAGATAATCAAGAAAATCATCCTTGTATTATTAAATTCATAAATCTGTCCACTAACCCTAATTGCATAAATGTATTGCAATTGATGAAGGGAAATTCCTAGGTGGTGTTTGGTATTTCTAAATAATGGTTTCATAGCCTAAAGGTCATAATCCAAGGCTGGGAGGAAAAAATCAAGATTTGGGAGAAATTTTGGACAAGTTTACACTGTGCTACAAGATGCTACAGGATTGCTACATGATGCTACAAGATTGCCCTGTTTTGCTACAAGATTGGATCATGAGAATTGTGAGGGTGATAAAGGTGGTATGAAGGTAGGGAAAGGTAGTGGAGGGTAGATTAAGGTTGTGTGATGATTTTTTCAAGCCAAGTATCCTTCAAGGGCCCATCTTGCACAAAAACCAATGCACACGGTGTGTAGAAATTTCACTTGTAGAACAAACCGATATATGCAATGTCCTAAATCATAATACTTATTCTACTTCTACAAAACATTAAGCGGAAGAATAATTGAATTCATGAGCAACATCAAGTAGAAAAATGCATAATTGATCAAGAGAAATAATCACACATAACACAAGATATATCCAAGGGAAAGCACCAGCATAAAACCCCAACCATGTATTATCAATCAAGTGGAAATCCTCTTCATAATACAAAAAGAATTAGCTCTCAAGCTATTCAGTTCTCAATGAACTATAAAGATATGAAGATATATCTCATGAACCAACCAAGCCCTGTATATATAGGCTTTACCTATGGTCCAATCCATATTTCCTTGCACAGTTTGCTTAGGAAATAATAGCAAAAGCATATGCAATTAATTCCAAACATACCAAGTCAACCAATGGTCCAACTACGCAATCCTTGAGGACACTAGTTCCTCAACCATGCAAAAAATACTTACTAGAAATAGTTAAGCATGTGATAGTACATTTTCCCACCTCTGATCTCAACTGGGTCTCTGACAGAACTGACATGCAACAGTTATTCATGAGTGAATTCCCAGTTATCTAAAATAATAGTTGTCACATGCATTGCAAGCATTAACAAACTATATTTTTATTATTTTAACAACATGTT